>RSEF01000031.1:54399372-54422666 GCA_003993805.1 Himantopus leucocephalus
AAAAAAAAAAAAAAAGTCAGGTACTCTGTTTTGTAAAAGTACTTTTAAATTGCCTCAGTGATACAGTATAAGGATAAACAGAAATGCTGAGATAAGCTTAGCACTTGAGTTGTACAACAGAACACTTGTACAAAATAGATTTTAAGGCTAACTTCTTTTCACTGTTGTGCTCCCTTGCAAAATGTATGTTACAATAGATAGTGTCATGTTGCAGGTTCAACGTTATTTACATGTAAATAGACAAAAGGAAAACATTTGCCAGAAATGGCAGATCTTTACTGAGAGAGAAAGCAGCTGTTATGCAACATATAGAAAATGTACAGATGTTTTGACAGACCCAGCGGTTGGGTGGCCATGAATTGATGCTAGAAAGAGACTGGGTCACCTAACATACCGAAAATGCTCACAAACATGCAGGCATATCATTAGAGTATGGCACTCAGTTAAAAAGGATCAAAACATTTAAAGAGGACCATACTTGTAAAAATGTTGAGTTCGAGGGCTAACATATTTAATTTTAAAAATTCTGGGTCTGCATCACTTATTAAATAAAAAAAAATATAAAAATATGTACATTACATTTTGCTTATTTTCATATTAAAAAGTAAGACAGAGTTTGCAAAGCATTTGTGGCTTTTGTAGTTTCCTTAAGCCAAAATGTGTTCTTTTTTCCTTGATAGCTTCGCTAATCTTTTAAACAGTCCTGAAGAAACAAACAAAAAGGACTTTTTGTATAGAAAGCACTACCCTAAGCCATGAAGAACTCCATGCTTTGCTAACCAAGATAACTGTTTTCTCTTTGCAGAAGTTTTGTTTTTGAAATGTGTATTTCTAATTATATAAAATATTAAGAATCTTTTAAAAAAATCTGTGAAATTAACATGCTTGTGTATAGCTTTCTAATATATATAATAATTATGGTAATAGCAGAAGTTTTTGTTATCTTAATAGTGGGGAATTATATTTGTGCAGTTGCACATTTAACTATTTTCTTTCAGTTTTCTTTTACTGGGTATACATTTTACAGATCGAAGTCAGCTGTTGAAAGACAGATCTGTAAAAAGTTAGAATTTACCCATGGTGTAACAACTTAAATCATTTTAATACAGCATTTTACAATCAGTTGGGTGAACTGCGATCCATTGTATATACTGATTAGTTCTTTCATGCTGTTTTGTGCATTGTAACAAGTTAAGGGCCCTTCTATTACTTAATGTCCTGCGTATCTTGTAGTTTTCCATGGGTTAAATGACAAAGTGGCATAACTTGGCCCTTTCTCATTAATGAAGCTGGTATTCTGCCTGTCAGAATTGGATGTACAGCTCTAACGGCTGTCAGTTACATGAGCGCAGGTGAATATTTGCGGAAGCAGTAGGGAGAGGTAAAGGGAGGGATCGGCACGAACATGCCTGTTATGAAGATTACTCCCCTCTCTCACAGATTTAAAACTCTTAGAGAGATCATCAATTAAAGGACCATTCAAGAAGTCGATTGGTCTTAGACAGCCAATATTGGCCATCAGGTCCCTGGTTGCCATGGACCTCTGCGGTCACGTCATCTCACGGTGGGCACGTTGTTGAACAACGCTCCCGGTGTATTTGCACCCTCGCAAGGTTTGCTTCAGCATATGGCATCCACGTTTTCTCCTGCCTCGTATTGTTCCTTTGACTAAAATAGCTTGACCAGAGGGAAACGTATCATTTCTTTAAGTCCCTCTTTGTCCCTCTTGTTTATTAGAAGAAAATGGTATATTCAATTCTTTCAGTTTAACCTTTCTGTTGAAGGGAAAAAGTGTTTAAGCAACATGTTAGTGCCATAGTAAAACTGTACTATTTCTCCTTTTTCCAAAAGTCCTTCCCACTCTCACCTACGAACACTGACACTATGATGAAGGATAGCTGCGACAGCTAAATATCAACACGGAATAGTTTGTTAAGGGAAATCCCCACTCTATTTCCCACCTATCCATGCAGTTGCTGTGCACTGCTTAATGCTAGAGTGTACCTCTCTGTGGTAGACGAACAGAGAACGACGAACAGGCTACAGCGTGCGTTAGGACATACGCTTTTCACTTACCATGACTTTATAGAAGCCTGCCTTACAGGCACTCTCAGCCGTGCAGGGGCTAGTGCATAATCTGGAAACTCTTTAAGCAGAATACTGTGCTACTAATGCATCCATCTTATCTTGTGNACCAAAAAAAACACAAAAAACCAAAACAAAACAAAAAAAAAAGGTAAAATGGGGCCCATAATTAGTTTTAAAACACAAAAAAACTGTTTTTGAAACCACTTTCTTCACCTTCAGATGAACCTATACTCGTATTCTCTTCTGAGAATTTTAAACTTTGGTGTGTCAAAAATATGCAAATATATCACAAATGTACCTTGTCATTTCAAGAAAAAAAATACAACTTTATCAGTATTGTAGTAGAAACTTGTCAGTGGGGAAGGGGATTTGGTCTATTGATATATGAAGAATAGCCATATTAATAGTTTACCTTGCGATTTGCCTCAGCAACGCATGAAAAAGGAAAGATATCGTATTTAACGAAGATGCAGTGTAATATATTACTGCAAGTAACTAAGCAGAAAGTAGCGTGAAACGTATTGCCTGGGCAATTTATATTAACTCTGACAGTGATTTTTGTATAAACACAAGTAGAACAGAATCACGTGAAAATAAATGCCAGTCGTCCCTCTTGTTCCTGCTGCAGAGGGCATCTAACTTATACTGGCAAAATTGTGGGGGATAATGCATATTTGCAAACTGATCTAATGATAAGAAGCACAACTTTGATTGTGAAGTCACTTTCTGTAAACTATAACTGTCTACCTTTCTTGTTCCTTTACCTGTACCTTACCATTTATTGTATTTGCAAAGCTAATTTGGGTTTATTGTGTGATTCCTTTGTATTTAAGGAGTTTGGGGCAGAGCCCTGAAAGAGTATTAACATTTACTTTACCTTAACCCATGCTATATAATGTTTTAGGCAACATTCTTAATTGTAAGTTCAAACACCTGAAGTGGCATTCTAGACAACTGCAAGTATTGTTATAGCTAAGCTAACCTCTATTAAAAGGTGTTGTCAGTTAGTGTTTAATTGCTGGTGACAATTATATGATATACCCTATCTGCACAACCTGTATATTGTATGCATTGAGCCATTCGCAGTAAAGCTTTTGTCATTTCAGTGTTTTTCGAAAGTTGTGTTTTATAACAAAATGGCTTATATTTTTCCCAGAAGAGGAATTTAGCAGTTTTTAATGAATAATATAAAAATATCTGTTGTCCTCAGATCTTTTTCAGGTAAAGCTAGCATAAGAATAAAAGAACTCATAGACTGTTTTCAAGGATGTCAACCCTTTTGTATTGTATGTGTTATCCTATATACCCTCTTTTATCTATAGTCCTAACAGAGCTGTTTTGTTTTCCTTCTTCCTTCGCCTTGAAGGTAAATGCTTTGTAATTTTTTAAAAGCCACTTGAAACCTCAATAAAGGCTGTTGCCTAAACATGGCATACTTCATCTGTTCCTGTTTGTGCCATCTGCTGTGATGTCGTCAGTTATATGGCATTAATTTCCTGCCACTACAGGTCTCTTGAAGGACTGATGGAACATTGGTGTCTGTTAGAATGCTTCAGACTGTAGATGTAATAAAAGGCTTTTGTTAATATATTTTAACCAAAGATGTGGAGCAATCCAAGCTTTGAGCCACAGACCTTCTGCATCAAAAATATCTGTTTGATTATTTTCATAATCAGGTGTTGCATTTCTACCTTCCCTGCTCATACCTCAGACTGATCCGTACCTCAGTTTGATTCAAAAAAAGGTCAGTTAAGTAACTCATTTAAAAAAAAAAAAAATGCAGTACCAGAGTCTTTTGTGGATAACTAACACCAGACCTGGGTTACCGCAGGCATTACACTTGGATTGCTTCAGATGGTTTGTTGTATCCTTTTTTTCTTTTTTTTTTCTTCTCTTTCATGGGGATTTGCTTCCATAAAACAATGGTGATAACAAAATAGCTTGTAAATGGGAGCATACAAGCATTTGCAACAAATATTAAAGTAGAGGCTCACAGCGGCATAAGCTGGACTTTGTCGCCACTAGATGACAAGATGTTATAACTAAGTTAAACCACATCTGTGTATCTCAAGGGACTTAATTCAGCTGTCTGTAGTGAACAAAAATGGGAAAATTTCAAAAGATTCTCCTGCTGGAAATAAGGTATAATTTGTATTTTGCAGACAAATCAGTAAAGTTACTGGCTTTCTTAGTGATACGGTGTCTGTGGTGCATTTTTTTATTAATTTAAGTAATATTCCGTTTTCATTGTTTTGCACTGTAACAACCAGCAGTTGCCTCCAGGTCCCTCTACCTGTCGCTTGTGCTTACTTAGAAAGTCAAGCACCTTTTTATGGTGCCCCGAGCATATCGGCACCTCACAAACGTTAATGCCCCACCACACATCACCCCACCAAGCTAGAGAAACTCGTTACAGCTCTGGAAGTCAGTGTCATTTTGAATGAGGCCGTCTGAATCTGGCCCTGATGTCTGCACTAGCAGAGGAGCTAGGTGAGAGTCCCTGACAGAAAATCCAGATTTCTGTATATACGTGTTCTGTAAATTCTACCCATGGGGAGAACTATGCAAAACCCTTACAAAAAAAAAAANAAAAAAAAAAAAAAAAGCATGTTCTGTGTCAAAATCATATATCGTTGGTTCTATGCTTTATATATATTCTTTAACATGAAAACTTCACAGGGACAGTATCAGAATTAATCTGTTCCCTTTTGTGTACTTTTGTTGTTGTTGTTGAATTTTTTCCCCGCTAACATTTATAGTTTTGGAGTCTAAGAATACAAGAATCACTTTAATTCAACAAGATGTTTTTTCATGCCAGAGGCAGACAAGCTATTAATAACTTAAGGTGCTTGGTGAATGTGGCAATTTCAAAAATAACATTACAAGGCCTAGTTTCTAAATATGTTTATGAAAGAAAACAGCTGTGCTGTTATTTACCTGTTCCTTTTAATGACAATTTTTTTAAAACAGAAGCGTTTCTAATATTGCAGTGTTGGACACAGCATAATAATCAGATGCTAAAACTGAGGTTAAATGTCATTGCTTTTATTACATAATACATCTTTCTCGAGTAAATCACTTTTTGTCATCATTGGCAAGGATAAGCAAAATATTTCTGGAAATGCAGTCGAAGTGTAATACTCTCTGAAATCTTAGAGAATTCATATCTAGGAGTACTTGCTTCTGCAGTCAGTCATCTGTGTGATTAATATTGATAATGGTATACCTGCACTGGAAAAGGAATTCTTTAGCAAATGGAGTCTGCTGTATACTCTGTTTTCATATTTATTACTCCAGAAAATTAACCATACACATACTGATTACTTTGCTTTATATTCAGTGAACTGTATTTTTAAACAATTTTTAAAATTGTGTGTTGCAATAGAAGTGAGGAGGTCACCAGTTCTTTAAATAAGCTTTCTCGCTTTGGGCTCACACGCGTGATTCTGAAGAGCAACTGTAAAGTGTGTGATCTGAGATGACTAAGCCACATACCTTCTCCATCCAAAGTGTTTTCTTTCCTTCAAAGGTTTACCTATTTTTTTTTCCTTAGCAAAAATCTACGTAGCATCTTTGTAGAACTGGAAAACTACGCTGAGAAAGTTGTTGCGTGTCTCACAAAAGAGAGCTGAGACTGTCGGTTCTGTTTATACCTTTGCTTGTTGTCAGTGCGACCCACTTGACCTTCCTTGAGGGTAATGTGTACATTTCCACAGGTGAAATACTGGGGGGTGAGAGGGTCCAGCTAAGACAAGTGATTTGAAAACAATCAGACCATTTAGCCTGTAAACAACAGAAAGACATTGTTCCTGCCTCTAGCGACAAACCTAGCCCATTCTTCATCGGTTCCGTGGAAACTTACCAGTGCAGACCAATACAGCAAGGCTTTACCTGCTCCATTAACGTTCCCACCTGCATATAAATGGGACTCCAGTTTTCTGGAGTCTCTGATTTTGGGAAGCTCAGACTGCTTAGCCATAGCAAACTCAAGCTACATTTATTTTGTATTCATGTACTGCACTTGACACTTTACATCGAGTATTCAGAGCACCTGCGTTAGGTGCATCGATACTGCATTCTCCACGGTTCATGTAAACACGACCAAAACAACTGTAATTGTTTTTAGCAGGCATTATAGCTAACAGTAGTATTTCTACTGATGAAGGTATTTCTTCCTCCTCTTCCGGCAGATTTCACAGGATGCTTTGGTTCTATTTTGCGTCACCTTAATTGCTAGAGATAGTTCAAAGCTAACATGAGGATGCTTGTGTGAATGATGAATTTGAAACAAGTACATTGCCTCTGAAAGCTGCGAATTGCACTGTTCTAATTGTTCTTTATACTCTGTTCAGTCTTTGTGCTTCTGTTTGTGATTCCTTCGTAGCCTGCCCAGAGTTTTTGGTTTCAGGTATCTGTTTGTACCTGTCCGGACAATGACCCATAAGATGTTTTAAGTGAGAAAGCACACTGCGTCGTTCTGGGGGGCAGTGGTTGATCACTGTTGGCTGTGAAGGTTTCACTTCTTTGACTGAAGACAAGAAGTGATTCAATGGAACATTTCACTGTGTGGGAAAATCTTAAAAGGTAGTATATTTGCATGATAAACATAATTGGTGTAAACCACAACTTTGTTATGACAGTACATTACATAACTAATTATTTTCTGTATTTAGGAGAGTTGCTCAGGATAGGTGGTGCAGTCTCACAGTGACAACACAGCATCCTGTGACAAGTATGTACAAAAGTGTGTCGTATCACCAAAAGTCAAAAGGAGGAAAGAAGGAAAAAGCATCTGGAATCTGACTACAAAGAGTTGACAAGCCCAGGTACAGCATGCAGACCACCAAAATGGCCAGGAGAAATGCCATCAGTTGCATTTCGAACCACTGGGAAAATCATCACAAAGGAAGGAATTTCATATTTAAAAAAAAAAACCCACCCAAACATGAATTTCTACCTTTATGTGCCTACATACGTGAACATATCTCAAAAGAATGGTGCTTGAAATGAAACCCTTTTGTTTCCCTCTGACATTTATTTATCAGGAAAAACATCGCTTTCTCTAATTGGCATTTTCTGTATTATATATTAGTTAACTTGGAAATGCTGAAAAGAGGCTCCTGGCCTAAGTATGCCTAGTTCATAGCCATAGCCAAGGAAAAGTAGCCTGGTTTACAGCTGTACGCTCAGACTACAGATACTGAACTTTCAGTCAGCAAAGTTTAAGACATAAACTTGGAGGGGCCACACTGTGGCTGTTGCCTCACAGCAACACTCTACACCTTCAAAGACAAGTTTGTGAAAATATAATCCATGTGGCACTTAGTCATCTGAAGTAAATTTATCTCTGCTTGGCAGAGGCCCACGTCACTTTTTTGGAACTTTTTACACTGTGTTAGGATTTATTTTTTTTCAAGGGAACCGAGAGATAAACAAGAAAATATCATTGTGACATCCTTTGCAGATGTGTTCTTACAGTGAGAAACCCTGGTCTGATACACATTACTCCACATCAAAAAGAATATAGAGCAAGATGAGCTGGGGACAAATCTGCTTGAAAGGAAAAATTGCATAAAATGTGAGTCTTCGACTTGGAAAATAAATGAATGAGAGTATATGCTTATGTGAATGGTATGGAGACAGCAGATCTGCAGGAAACACCTACGTGCTCGCTCTCAAAAATAGTGGAAGCAAGGGATGTCCAAAGAAACCATCAGACAGCAGGTTCACAAGGACATATGATGACTACATTACATGTAATTAAGTTGTAAGACTTACAACACTAAAACATCATGGGAACCAAAAGCCTGGAGAAGTTCATAAGGGGTTAGATAAGTTAGCAGGATATAGCTCTATTATTTGTCCTGTTAAGCATGGTGATACACTTACAGTTCCCAGCTGAAGGAGTAAAGGAAGATTTTCCACAACTTATTTCTGGAAAATTAGAGGTATTCTAGGTGAGAATTCATATATGACATGTTTTTTTATGTTCTTCCCACTGAAAATCTCCTACACACCACTGTCAGGGAGAAGATAATGAGATAAATGGACTTTTGATCTGATCCCATATGGCTGTTCTTGTGTCTAGATAATATAGCCATCCTTTTCCCTGCAAACTTTTTTTTTTTAGACTATGCATATTGATTTTACAGTGTTAGAAATTAATACAGTACAAATGAAGCAGTCAGCATGCATAATAAGCCAAGAGCTAGAACTGTCAGACCTTTCCATTTAGTATGGCTCCGCTTTTTCAGTATTGCAAGGCACACCCAGTTGAGATAAGTGCAAACATGCGCCTGTTTATTTATTTCATGACAACCAGGAAAAAAGTGAATAACTGCATAAACTACAGACGCACAAGTACAGTTAAGGATGCGTGATTGATAGAATTAATATGCATGTACAGGAATGAGACAGTATCAGTGTGTAAGGGTGGGGGTGGCAAAGGAAAACAGAGAGGTGACACAACCACAGAACTGAGCCTGTAATTTCACATACCTGCTGTTCAACTGAGCACCAGAAATTTGCTCAAAAGGCGGATTTCTAGTTGTCTGCAAAGTTCCAGCTAACGCACTGGGACTGCTCCCACCATGAAAAAAAATTGCTTGCATATGTAAATATGCCAGTATTAGGCATCAAACTTTAATTAATAAAACACATACACGCACAGGATAAATAATGAACTCTTTGTTCGTCATCAAAGTACCCAGCTACGCAGGAAAGTCCATGGAACAGCATTATCAGGAAAGGTATTGCACGTGCTCAGGGCCTGAAGATGGCTTTTGCAAGCAGTCCGTTGGACCAGTGTGCAAATGGATATGCTGAATTAGCCATCCCTGTGCAGACTCTGTTTACTATATCTAGACTGACTAACTTAACGAAGGATATGCTGTATTTTAATCAAAATTACAGGGCTAAGTGCAGAAACTCCTGAGCAAAATTCCATAGATATATTACGCAGCTGAAACTCAAGGGCCCCCAGATTATGGTTTCTGCTGCCTCTAATATCTTTGAGTGTACATTGAGGTATTTTAGGAGTTTCCAAAAATGTTTTTGTATCTGTGAGACTGTGAACCAGTCAAGTTTATTAGTAGTCTAACCATGAAACCATTTAGTGAGTGTAATTCAGCAGCTCATGAGGAGCGCTCATGACAGATGCAGCATAAATATAATAATCATTTAAAAAAAAACTATCTTGTATTACCTTAACATGTAGAGGCAGAAGCGGAGCGCTTGTCAAACACAGCCTCCTGCATGACGACTTCTCTATTTATAGCCTTTGAATATTAGCTGAACAATTCAGTGTATCAAGTCATTTGATTCTTGCAGAAAAACGAGCTTTGTCCCAGGACAGAAGATAGATAGAAGAAGACAGTTGGGCAAATGAAAAGCATGCAAGAAGAGTAAACAGTCTGCAAACATCATTTCAGTGCCATATTTTTGAAATCTGTCTGGAATGTCAGCTGTTCTATATTTGAATGGTTAAAAAATAGAAGTTACATTTAAATAGTTGTAAAGCTGATCCTGATCTAGCTTTTCATACGGCCGTGTCGGTGTCGCTCACAAGGGTGCACAGCAATTATTTGGGAGTTTGCAGAACTAGAATCAACCTGCAGATCAAACAATGGAAGTTACAAGTGCAATGACTTCTAATCCCCTTTTAAAGGTAAAAGACCTTGAAAAGAGTAAGAACAGCATGGCTTTAGTCCAGGTTTTCAGAAGAACAAAGATGGAATTTCTGAGACATTAGGCTACTGTTTTCTTAAGTTTTGAGTTTAGGAGAGGAAGTGCACAGTCTGCCTCCTAAAAACATAGGTTTTTCCGACCCAGTGCTGGTGGCTGATTCACTGTGTTTCTGCAGGATGAAATGTGGATATGCATGAGGTATGTTGTGGTTTGGTACAGTTTGGGGGTCTTTTCTTCTTCCAACATAGAACAGATACCTGTCAATCACCTCCAGATTTTTTCGTTGAAATATCTTTCCACCGCTAGCCTTTCTGAACCTCTCACCTGTTAAATGCTAATTACATACAGCAATTAAATTCCTGAGTCAGTGTATGAAATATCTAGCATTTCCTCTCTTTAGTTCTTATTCTAAGATGCTTTCAGGGTGCTATGAGGACACACACAAAACCCATCATTGCATCAATATGGCTCAGAGAAAGCAAAATTCTTTCTGCTTCAGAAACACAGTGCCAACTGAACTACAGTTTTAGGGAAAGGCAGTCACAGGAAACCCACAGAAAAAACACGTTCCCCAACAAGTTCCATATTCAGTGAAGGCAACGCTGTAACATTCATCTGTCCCTCTCTCCCCTTTCTGATGGATAACAGGAAAAGGAGAAAAATCTCTTTTCTTCCCTCAGCCCCCTTCTGCTATACTGCCTTAGATGTGCTCTGGCTAGAAGGAAGACTCGGAAGCACATTTCTTTTGTGTGGGACCTCAGGGGTTGCTTATCTCCTTCTGACACATTTTAAGATGGGGGACGGAAAAGAGAGATGATTTAATGTAATAGCACATCTGTATGGGTTCATTTTTCAGATTTCATTATGCAAAGTGATATCCCAAATTTCTCCTGACTTGTCATGATTTCTTCTTTTTTTTAATACACAATGCATACAAGGTGCCATTTTGTTCCTTTTTAATTTTTCTGGTGGTATTATTATATAACTTAGCAGAATTTAGGGCAGAATGCTATCGTATTAGAAAAAGAGTTACTCATATGTTTCTAGTGAGAGACATCATTTTAATAAAGAAATTTAAGCTGAGAGTTAGTGGTCAGTTTACATGGTGCTGTTTAAATGTGTGCTTACGCATGCAGGAAGACTTCACCATGAAGAAATGGTTTGTGAAAATACACTCGTCTGAGGACATCTTTGCATAAGAGAGAGTTTCGTTGCTCCTCTACGTAGCTGCTCAGCAGCACTTGGATCACACTTTTTACTTTGGGTTCAGCACTTTTGGCTTGTCCATTCCTGAGTGTTTAATAATAATTAGAATCACTAATCCCCTCTGTCCCTCTCCCACCCACTTGTTCGTGCTGGGGAGCAGCAGTCAGAGCAGTGTAGTGTCATCTTCTCGGATCAGATCAAGGCTCCCACTTTGAGCCAGGATAACGAGGGAGGTGTTCACCTCCTCAGGGCTAATCATTTGTCTGATTTTACACGCTCCATGTAAGAAGACCCTAACTGAAAATCATAGGCTGACTAACAGCTGAATGAGGGTCTTGAAGGAAGAAACGTGGAAACTATAATCAACTGTTTATAATTCTGAGATTTCGCAAGGTTTTTTTATGCAATGAAGTCAGTCTTCAATAAGACGATTTCTTTGACTGGGCTCTCTCTTCTGCTGCTGCACCATATATCCCACAGGTGTACTCCTTGTGAAGGGCGTTTCATCTGTTTACAGGTTACTGCGTGCACGCAGTATGTTTTGTTTGAAAGGCTGTGTTTTGGAAGCCAACCAGTTTGCTCTTACTATTTTAGGCAGGCAAAGTCCTCTGGAAAAACAGGAAGACGGAGTCTTCCTTGGGAAAAACTGAGCAGGGAGTCTCTGGAATGACATGCAATCACAGACTGAGCCACCCAGCAGGAGTGGGGCACTGTGCATAGTGAGAAATCTCCTCCCCCAGAAAAGACCACAAAAAGAGAGGGAAGGAACATTTCCTAGGATGCTGAGGGGAACTGTCTGAAGATTGTACAGTGGAAGGGGCCATCAAAGGCTGCTGGAGTGGAACACAAGACCAGTAATGAACACTACAAGGAACAGGGAGAGAAGGTTAATTTCCCTACTCTTATTTACTATCTCCTCCTGAAGACCTGATATTCCACTCCTTAAAGTTTTCTTGTGTTCAGCAATTACCATTTTAAGAAAACCTTGCTTGAGAGGGAACACTAGTGAGGATGCTCAGAGAAAGAAAAAGTCAGACAGCGTTGACCCAAGGCTCAGCTCAGCCGAGGCTCTCATCACACACTTATTTGAGGATATCAGGACTCAGCTTCCAGGCCACTGTGGCTGCACAAACAAGCATCAATTAGGCTGTACCAAAAGGTTTGTTCTGTGTTAAGCTGTAAAATCCCCCTCTGGTTCCTGACTAACAAAAAAAAAATGTCATTTTCCTAGTCAGAAGCTGGAAGAAAGAACACAATAATTTGTGTATCCTATGCAGAACCAGTTTGCCTCATAATTATTTGGCTTGTTTGCCAAGCACGGAAAGATAACGCTATATAAAAGGCAGTAAAACTTCCTTAAACTAGGGCTAATTTTTCAGTAGACAGTATAACCCTCTCAATCTTTTTTATCCAATATAGTCTCTTATCATAAAAGTTTTTATAGCTGCAAGAGTGTGAGCTGCCCACTCGCACTGATTTCCTCTGACAAAGCCAAATAGACCGACTGCTGTGCCTGAGAAACTTCTGTAGTTATGCTGCCAGTTGGGGTCAGGCCACGTAGCTGAGCATGGATAGTTTTTCTGCTAACGCTAACATCAGTCTTCTTCAAACAATCTATGAATAGCTGCTGAAGAGACAGCATTAGCCAGACCTTTTCTCTTCCCATCTTCTGAATGGCAGCAGATTTCTCCAGCCTACTAAATTATAAGGAAGCTAATTTTGCCAGAAGAGAGAAGTATCAGTCTCTCCTATGTAGGTTTTCTGCCCTATTTTTTGGAGATGCACAGTATTAAACTTAGAGAGGCTTCAGGAAGACCCTTCTTTTCCATCTCCCAGGGTTTTGGTGATTTCTTCTGATCCTGCCCTGTGACAGCCAGTGACCTCAGGCAGTTACCCCCGTTCCTTACCAAAAAAGCCAATTCCACTCATTGGACTAGATCCAGTTACTTTAAAGGAACCTCGTACTTCACTACTGACTTCCTGAATTTCCTCTGACGTTTGGAGAACTGGTGCAATCATGCTCTCCATCAGCAGGTTGTCCCACTCCTATGGTTTGCTCACCGGGTTTGGCAACCCGTTAGCTGGTAGGTGCAAACAGTCAGGCAGAGAGGGGTACAGAGGCCACACAGCCTTTGCAGAGCTGCACCTTTGCTCAGCCTCACCCCTGGGAGACTTTGTTTCCCTGGGCTTAATGCCCTTTTATCCCAGAGCACAGGCTAAGCAGGACCAGATTTAATTCGCCGTGTAAAACTGTTCTCTGTGGCTACAACACACGGAAAAATCTCACCCTGCCCTCAAGTTGCCCAAAGCAGAAGAAAGCAGCTTGCCCTCTGCTCTGTAGGGTTCTCGGGTGATGGAGGCACACGTAGCGTTCACCGCACAGCGCTCCTGGAGGGCAGCTCCTGTGTGAAGTGGTGACAGTGTTACAGCACGTGGCTCAGTCTTCATAGCTAGGAGTGTGAGCGGAGGGTCGGGCAGCCCACGATGGGGTGAGCACCCACGGACGCCCCTGCTGAAGGGCAGGGGGTTTAGAAGAGACCGAGGATGGGCCAAGCAGAGGTTTTCCAAAGGTTGTCCAGGCCCCATGTAGATCCCCTGTGTCAGGGCTGTCATACTTAGACACTACACAGGGATGTGCTGTCCCGGTCTCCTTGCTGGGCCGGACCGGTCTGTCAGCGGATGGGCCGTCTCCGAATTGTTAGTATCTATACGAGAGTTAGCAAAATGCTTTGGATCTCAGTTTTGCACCATCTACCTGCCTGTGTGGTACAGAAGAGGAAAACCATCTACCAAACTCTTGACTTTTGCGTTTTTATTAAAAAAAAAAAAACTAACAACGCTTCCTAGCCCGAAGCTTAGGTTCAAAAGAGCTTTGCATTGCTTTTAAAGAAATTAATTCATTTTTTTGCCACTCATTTCTGATACCCTGTCTGCCTTTAATTCCAAAGTAGTTTTTTATAGATGTTAGGAGATTAAAATTTTAATTTTAATAGCAGACTTAGTGACTAGAAGACAACAAGACTGAAATACTTTTAAAAGTCTGTGTTAAAAGACCGGGAGTTTGCAAAGGCATGCCAAGCCAGGGCATATGGGTGTTATGTTGAAGTTAAAGTTGCACAGATAATCTTAACCTCCTCTCTGTTGTGTAACGTGTATGATTTAGGGCTGTCGCTCTTCTGGGCATGCTGCAAAAGACATCTGTTCAGTAAGGTTTTTTGGAGAGCGATGAGAATATTCTTCCTGGAGTGATGTAGGACTGCCACAAAGCTTTTGTAACTGGTGGGATAAGATACTGTTTCAAATAATTATTTTTGCTGCTAGGACTTTATATTATCATTAACTATGTGTTAGATGCCTAGAGACTTGTCTAGGCAATTTTTTTCACCTTAATTACCATGTAAATTTAAATGAATAAATATTCCGCAATTCCTCTAAGGCAAGCCATTCTATCTGTGTCTCAGTTTTCTCCTGTCTCAAACAGACTCCTGATCCATTCAGGACCTTTTCAACTGCAAATCCCCAAGTGAGCAAAAGACCAATGTAAACATACACACTACATTCATGGTGAGGGAGGATGTCAGGCTCACCTTGGCTTCCATGCTGGGATGGAGAAACAAAGAGTTTGGAGTTTCACAAAGGAAAAATGGCAAAGCAGTTTAACAGTGATTTTCAAGCCTCTTGCCCCCGGCAGGAGCTTAACTCTGCATCCCTCCTTAGCGCTCCCATTCCCAGCTCCTGGGTGAGCAGCAGGAGATCCTTTTCTTCTTGAGGAGCAGGTACGTGTCAAAGTGGGGGAGATGAGGACAGGTGTTGTGACACTACCCCGCTGCTTGTGTGATCTGCAGTCCCTAAGTTTGGCATTGCTGGAAGCAATTGTGCTCTCTTCTGTGTGTGTGGTTGTGTTAATGAGTTTATGTTTTGATAGATCCGCAGGTAGAACCCCAGCTTGTTAATGGTCCCCACGGGCCCAGCTCTGCCCTCAGACACACAACGGCAGCTCCCACCAGGCAGAGCAGCTATAGAAACACGTAGTGCCATTGCTTTGCTGCTTGCAGTTGGCAAATTTTTGGTAAAAATATCACTTGCATTATCTTCCTGCAAGAACTTCTACAGCTTGGAAATAGAGATATCTGCCTATGTGATACAAATGGTTCTTTCTGACCTTAAATCTCTGAATGTAGAGATGGAAACACTATGTTTTTTTCTGTAAGCTGACATTATCTTCTCTCTTCAGAGAAGCTCATGGCGTATTTGAAAAGACTTTGAAGATCACTGGTAATTATATCTGGGTTCGCAATTAAGCAATATATAGCGAATAGTTTCCATAACTTACAAAGTTTGTGTAAGACAAATTAAGTATATAGTTATGCTTAAGTATACAGTTATCTTATAGTTAAATTTGTCATTCATGGCACACAAAAATGGAACTTAAATATAATTGTTTAGAAGACTTTATAAGCTTAATACAAAAGCCCTAGCTTTGTGTAAAATCTGTGGTAGGTACAAGGTTATTATTGGTGTCTGTCTGTTCTTTTACCCTATATTGCTAGCGAGGGCAGGGTTTAAGACAACATACCAGACAATCCCTATCAAAAAAAAAAGGCTACAGGGAAAATCTGTGATGCTGTTCACCTGCGTGTATTGTTTTATGTCATTAAATAAAGCAATCAACTAACAAACTGAATTACCATCTCTGTAAGCAAAACTTGAGAGCATATGGCTGCATGCATCTCCTCAGAGCAAAGCTGGGTCACAGCACAGCACTAGTTCGAATCACAGGCACTGCAATGGCATTTTTCCACTGTGCTCTGACGTGGAGAGAGAGGTGAAGAGATTTGACAAGTTCCTGCACAAGAAGAAAAGAGGACAGAAGTGACAGTATAAAATAAATAAAAGTTGGGAAGCCTGAGTCACTTGGAAAGAGTAAATAAAGATGAAGAAAAGAGAGTGAAGAAGGTCTAAAAGAAGGTGACAAGACTCTCCTCTTCAAATATGTCCAATTTTAGAAAGTGGTACTCTATATTGAAGAGAGATCTTGAGGGAGAGAGTCTAGTGGAATTCCCAAGGGGTGGTTTATTTCCACTGACACCTTCTTTTAGTATTTTCATTACCACCTCATGGACCGCCGTCAAGCCTGGACCTGAGCTGCTGTGGGTCTCAGTAGAGCAGGACGGGAGCTGGTGTTACTGGGTCACCTAGTTACTGCATGGCTGACCAGCTCTGGTGTAGCCATGGACAGTACTTCCACTGGGTCCTGTCGTTGGCACTGGAGTGGTCATCAGGCTGCCCAAGGTACTGTACGGGCTCAGTCCCAAACTGTGGACCACAGTTTGGACACCATGTTTTGAACATGAATGATTCAGCGGAAGGGCGGGCAGCTCCTGGAGATCTTTATTTCACAGTTGCACCAGAGAGGGAAAGGCATGTCTCGCTGTGGGCTGCTTGTACACTGAAAGCACAGGAATTTTCCTCCACGAGCGTAGTCATGTTTTGATTTTTCTTTGCTGTATAGAGGAGTGTGTGGTTTGGCAGCTGGAATTTTTGCTTTTACAGGAACATAATTTCACCTCTTGGTTTTGCATGAAGAAAAGCCGGATTCTTGCTGTGCTGCCAGCTTTTGTCCCCCCCCTTTTGCTCCCATTGCCTCCAGAAGAACGCCACCTCTACCTCCCAAACAGCAGAGACAGATGAAACTGAGCCTCACAAGCCGGCTGTCTGACACTCCTGTCTCAGAAATTTATGCTGTGTGTCCAAATCACCAGGCACGCTGTTCACATTGACATCTGCCACGATTCTGGAGGGGAGTTTAGCCCTTCAATTACTCTGTCTTCATCTGCTTCTGTGCAGACATTGCACCTGAAAGACCACCTGCTCCTGGACCATCCTCCTCTTGGAGACCACTCTGCTTCCTGGGACACCTGGGACAACACTTTTGGGGTGTCCTGTTCCCCTCCCTGCCTGGGTAAGTACTGCTTCCCAGGTGCCTCCAGCTGCCGAGGAGCACCAGACGGAGGGGCAACGTACATACACCAGCACACGCCACCTGTGACTTACCACCAGCACCAGGAAACTGTTCTCTTTCTGGACACCCCGTGCAGCTGTAAGAAAAAGGCTTCTCCTGAAAACAGTCCCTAAATGCTCTCACGGAGGACTCTGTCTCCCTCCAGTGACTATTGAGTACCTACAGGGAGTAGCCTCCTAAATTAAGTGTTTAAAGTTAGGTGGTTTAAGCGATCCCCTCAGGTTAGAAAACCAGACTGAAGCTGAGAACATCTCAGCTGACTTCTTGTGTCTGGTGGGCTGTACATTTTCACACGCCACATGACACACCTTGATAAGCAGATATAAATTTATGTGCCTGACTTATGCTTTTGTTTTCCCCAGCATTCAAACAGTTTTTAGCCATGCTTTCCAATTTTTCGGCTTCCATTTTAAAAGGTGGACCTGAGAACGTGTGAACATGAGACAGTGTCCTGGTTGTGACACACCGTTCCTCAGTTGTACGAAAACACGAAATGATCCTTCTGTACACACTAACTCCTTATCACCGTTTGAGAACAGATTAGTCTTTTTTCAACAGTCTCAAGATGAAAATTACTGTCAAGTTGCCTGTAGATTGTGAACCTCTACAAGGTTATTGCTTTTCAAAAGAACCACCACTCTGCAGGTGCTTGTCATTGTTGTCCCATGATGCATGACTTTGCATTTGACTTGCATGGACGAGAAAATGCTTTGTGTGACCCAAATTAGCCCCAAACCTAGAATACGCTGTATGTCTCCCCTATAACTAACATTACTTCTCTCTTGTCCAAAGCCTTTACCACCTGCAAATATTGCTAGTTGTGATGGTTTATTTAGTTTCACATAGTTAATAAAATGTTGGAAACAACAAATTCATCAATTGATCAGTGGGAATCCTGTCAGGAAGACACTTGTTTGACAGTTTTTCCACCGACGCCACTTTTTTGAGGTATACTGGCTGATCAGTTCCTAATTCATAATAACATGTACTTTATTGGTAGCCTGATAGTCTTCAGTCAGACTGTCGTGCATTGCTAAATCAAACAACATTGTGCAGAACTATGCAGTTACTCTTATCAGTCAACTCAGTCATAAAAACTGAAGTCACGTTTCTTTGATTAAAACCGTTTTCCATAAAACTGTGGATTGGCACTAGCTGCACTGCCATCCTTCCGTTTCTTCTTGGTTAATCATACATGAGTTTCTTCATTATACTGCCTCAGACTGATGTTAAATTCATTATTTAATTTGTCCTTGGTAACATGATGTTCTAAAAATTTAGGACTATACAGAAAGATAGAAACTTTATCACGAGTGATTCAGAACTGTTATTGGTACTCTGTTTAGTACCCAACAAAGGATTGTTACTGGCAGTAATGTACAGCTTTTGAGAAATGAAAATTAATTGTCATTCGCAGCAACTCAAGATCTTGCTGAAAAATAGTCCTGAGCAGCTTCAATCACACACCTGATATACTTAAAAAAAAAAAAAATTATTGCAGAAAGAGCACTGAGTTTTGCAACAGCCACTCTTCTGCTATTTGCAGTCAGTGTCATCCTTGTTCTGAGCCTGAAAAGACCTGCAAGTCTGTGTATAAAATCAGATATTTTTCACAGCAAAGCATCAATTTTCGGTCATAGAGAGCACGATGCTCTCCCAGAAAATTACTCATTTCAAAATGTATCATGAGTGAGATTTTTTGGTATGTCTTTGTTGACACAGTAGACAGCAAATATGGTCCCAAAAGCATAGCACACAAGCAAAACTATTCAAAATTGCCTGAGTATGTTGTTCAATAAATAACTAATGAAATGTGTCAACAGTTCAGATTTTGTGCAAGGATGGAGAAAAAGCAACATACAGTGGAAAAGAAGGAACAAATTATGGGTTTTTTCCCCTAAGAGCACTTGCACAATGCTACCATCAAAAAAGATTGTCTTCAGTCTACAGAAATCAATGATAAAACAAAGGTGGATAATAGATGATGTGTTGGCTGAACTATAAATCTCCAGAGCTGATTTGCCAGTCACAAAAGTTTGGATTTTGAAGAAATGAGTGTGAGGAGTGAAAGCTTTTATAAAAAAAAAGCTTTAGAAACGGCATCCACTAACTTTGCCTGCATTTTGACTCTCTCCTGCAAACTGTGGTCTGGATTTGTTGTTTAACAAACCAACTGAGGGACTTTGTATCTGCGACCATTGCAACTCTTAAGTGGCGAAGCTACAACATCCATCAATAAATCACTGAAAAGACAAAGAATTGGAACACCATATTAAGAGAGCTGGAGGTGACAGGACAAGTAGGTGGCTCCATGCATTGCCCGGCACTTGGAAGGTGGTAGTCATGATGCTGCCTCTGTTTTCCACCGGCTCGAGGATGTATTAGGAAAGCCATGCATTTCCCCTCATGCTGAAAAATGCACAGGCGCATCACCCCAGCTTACCTTCTGCAAGCATGTTGTCCTTGAGAGAACAACAGCATGAGTGGATTTCAAGGCACAGCAATTAGTTTTTAGTGCCCAAAAGCCATATTGAATTTGACATCTTCTTCAAAAAGGCAAATTACTACAGAGAGCCTTCAGTGACTTTACTGGAGAGTGGTGATTTTAGCACTTAGTAAGTACTTTTCCCGTGCTTCTTTTTTTACAAAGAAGCAAAGTCACACAGAGTGGTAACACATGAAGTGGGCTTTATCTTCTCTTTTCATCTATGACCTCAGGATCAAAGGCCAAGATCTTATTGTTCATCTTCCTTTCGTATAGTGAACTAAACTTACTACCGAAATATAAAAGACAACAAGAAAACAAAACCCGACTGAATGCTGGTTCTATTACTCTAATCCGCACAAATCTGTGAGTTTTATCATGTTACTGACATGTCACTGAAGAAAATTGCCATTTTTCTTGTATGTGCAACTAACACCAGTGTTTTTCCATTTGATTTGCTGGGGAAAAAAACAAGTTCACTGGTAGTGTGAGTTAAGGATCTTATGCACTGTAGGCTGCTAAAGATGGTCTTAATGTCTTAGCACTAAGAGCTCATCAGGTTGGGCATAGCTGGAAAGAAATGTTAAATAAAGGCCGTCTGAGTGAGAAGAAGCCAGAAGGTGTAGTGACCTGAGAGACGGCAGTTAGAAAGAAGGCAGAACGTAGTATTTAAGACAGAGGCAGATCAGGGAGTGTGTAATGGAGGTCGCAGAACTCTTAAGGAGAAACCTGTCAGTGACTGAAGGTTCAGCAGAGTGGACAGACGAATATAGACTTAATTTGTTGGGACGGGTGAGGGAGAGGAGGAAGGCTGCAAGCAGTTCACTGAAGAAACACTATACTTCATGTAAGAGGGCAGAAGGGTGATCAAAGGGCAGACGCTTGTCATTTACATGGGACACCTCCACCTTCCAGACGAGCTGTGGACAGCAGGAAAGAAATCCCATGCTGGATGCTAAACGAACACGTTATAATAACCTAGCAGGAGCAAATGTGAGAATCAATGTTTGGACAATTCAGCTGGGGGGGGGTTGTTGTTGTTGTTGCTGTTGGGTGGCTACAATATGGCGGGAAGCCATGAAAAGCTGCCTTTGTCACAAGCGCAATATGCTGAGAGAAGGAAGGTTTTATAGGGGAATGTCAACAGTTCTTCTGAATCCGAAAACCCACCCATCAGCAGAG
Organism: Himantopus leucocephalus; assembly: GCA_003993805.1. Taxonomy (NCBI): domain Eukaryota; kingdom Metazoa; phylum Chordata; class Aves; order Charadriiformes; family Recurvirostridae; genus Himantopus; species Himantopus leucocephalus. Next base: position 54,420,042 of record RSEF01000031.1, read on the forward strand.
TCTGAGAAGAATGGAAAACGTAAAAGGACGTCGGGAGGAAACGAGGGTTGACACACGCTGTGTCCCTCGTTTGGCGGCTTGGTGTAGGGGGTTCACAAACAAACCACGATCTCACATTGCGAGACCTCACAAACCCATCAGTAATTGTTAGGTATTAGGGAAAAGCGTGTGACACATACTCAGTTGGATCGTCTATTTTCGTTGCTGAAGGGAGTAAGCACGTCCACAGCTCACGCTGTGTGCTTCCCTGCCAGACCTCCCCGTAGCTGCCGTCACTGCTGGGATCCCCCGCAAACCCAACCATGGGTCCGGCCGCCAGACCCTGCCATGCCGTGCCCCCAACTCACACACAGTTCTGCCGTGTAACGATGCTGAATTCACTACGGACGGAAGACCGCTGCCCCTTTGCCAGGAATAAAACCATTCAATGCAGAAATTAAAGATTCTTCAGAGATGCTGAAATAGCTCTGTTCTTCACGCCAGACTCATTTCAAAATATTGAAATAATATACAATATTATATATTATTTTTCTATATGTATTTTTGTATATAATATATAATTATATATAATAATAAAACATGGTCTTTTTTTCTTTTACTAAATAAATTACAGAATAACCCATTTAACTCAGCCCTGTCTTCCAGTACTGCTGCCTATTGCCATAGTGTATGAATTTCTTCCTGGGAAAAAAAATGCTAATTACAACATAAATCTTATTTGACTGACTCTTTTCCCTTTGTAAACAAAAACTACAAGTATAGTTTGATGTTCTGGTTGCTGTTGTTTAGTTAATTGCAGTCTTTTCCTCCAGTTTTAAAGGCTGGGTTGTTTTCAGGGGCAGTGGGGGAGGCAAGTGATCACTTTTAGGAAATTGAAAGGATGATCAATTTGTTCTTAAAAATGTTTTTAAAAGAAAAAAGCTGTAATTTCTAGGGGCAGGTCCTTGTTTCGGTTAATCTCTTCTGGAAATTTGATAGGTGCTATTTTATCTGGCGCAGCCAAAAAAAGTAATATTTGCAGGAATTCTCAGCTGATACTTCAGAGACAGACTGATTGCTAGTTTCTGGCCTAGCAAATATTTGTAACTGTGAACTGTGGCAAGTATCAGGGAGTATAAAAGACAATGCAATTGTAATTTTCTTTAAAATGCTTCCTTCTTCCACTGAAGCTAATTCCATCAACAAAAGTATTCACCTCTTCACAGCTGAAATAAGGTGTTACATGTCACTCTGTTGTACAGACTCTCAGTGTCCCATTGGGCATCAGCCTCAGAGATAAACTGCTGCTTTCACCCGCTTTGTAAAATCACGAAATACATGACCTGAATTTTGAAGTGTATGCTTAGTAAATTTTTAAATCTTATAAATGTGTGCAAAGTGCGTGTATTAGCTTTGAAATCATTACGTTTATGGTCCGGTCCATAATTCTCATCTCTAGTGAGTGTTGTGGCTTGAAGATCCTCTCTTGCTTTGGGGAAATTTAGTGGAGGTCTTGTAATTGCTTATGCCCCAAGTCAATGAGGCCTTACTGCATTAAGAGAAGCGGTGGTCTTACAAGACCACTTCTGGGTCAGAACGTGAAGCTGTTCGGATGCCAATACCCTGTAAGAAAGAGTCATAGCGTGATACCTGTATGGGGCAGCAAAGCTGAATACATTCTGGCTCTACATTTTAATCCTAAAATAAAAACTACATAATCTCAGTATTGCTCGACAGTTCTGAAAGATAAATAGTCAAAGTATAAAAGTTTAACGAAATTAATGGAAAGAAAAAGAGTCATAAACTTAACTCTGATATTTCATGTTTGTACCTCTGTAACTTATTTATTTGATCAGTAATTTAAACCAAAAAAAACCAAGAGTATTCGTGTTGTTATGTGTTGTAGCGACTCAGGCTGAGAAAGTGAATGTCTATATTGCAGCCTAACAGTTTTAAGTTTATTCTAAATATATGGAAAAGCTGAGGACCGTGAAAACTGTATCTAAGAATGGAGGGGAGGTATCTCCAAGCCCGAACATAGCCTTTCAGCATCTAGCATCAAACATTTACCTCTACTGCTCTGGATATAGTAGGAAAAAAAAAAGCTACATGTTACTTCCATACATTTTGATCTTTTTCTTTCAAAAGCATTTAACATAGAACGGACTTTGAATTCTGTTTTATTAATTGTCTAATTTCTATTTGGCAAAACTATACAATGGGCACTTTGATCCAGTCCAGGAGAAACAGCTGAACATGTAACTATTTTGTACCCATATCCATGGACGAAGAAAAGTTTAGCTTGGAAAATAATCTTGATTACAACAATCCTTAGTCAAATGAAAAATGATTTGGTTTTCAAGTATTTTTTTCAAGCTTTATTTTCATTATATTTCACTTTTAATGTCGCTTGCTGAATATCAAATAAAACATTTTTTAGGTTTTTCTGAAAATTCAGACAAAACTTTTAGGAAGAAAAACTATTTTTTTTCCATCTTTTGAAATGAGTAATCAGAAGCAAAGCAGGAGAAAGGCTGTGTGGGAAGCAGGGCCTGGCAGCAGGAACAAGACCCCGATACCATGACTCAGCAATGTGCCCTTGCTGCCAGGAAGGCCCATGGAATCCTGGGCTGCATAGGGAAGAGT
>RSEF01000031.1:54430129-54453314 GCA_003993805.1 Himantopus leucocephalus
AAAAAAAAAAAAAAAAGGAAAAATAAGGCTTGACATAACAAAAAAACATGAAAAACATTTGGAGGACCTCTGGAAAGAATTTTTCATTTCATTGGAAGCTATTGAGGGAAGTTTGTTTCCTTTTGAAAGTTCCATTTTCTAGCTTATATAAAGGTGATGCTCAGGGGTGTGCAGAGTCAGAGCTACCAGCTACAAGTTGGGTGAAGACGTGCCACTGCGTGGGGAGGTAACCAAAAGCTCAGCGGGGCCGACAAGGATGGAGGATGGAGGAGCGTGGCCCTTCGGTTTAAGGATCTGGACAAGCAGTAGGGACACCTGGGTCTAGTCCTGGGTCTGGAGGCTGTGTCAGTGTTTTCTCATATGGTCATGTTTGCTCCAATGCTGCCACGCTGAGTCTCATGACCCCAGCTGGGTGTTGGTGTGGATTAGATGCCACAAAGGGTTGTTGCGGGTGAGGGTATAGCTTTCTTTACAGGACCTGTGCCTCGAAACTCCTCCCCACTCCACTCCTCCTTGTTTCTGCCTCCTTAGACCTTTTTCCATTCTTGCTGTCTTTTCGTCCGTATCAGTGCAGAGGAGGATTCTGCTATCTGAAGCAAAGGCAGACAACAAATACACAGCTGCTGCTTTTGGGATGAGAGCTTTGCTGTCTTTGAGGGTAACCAAGTGTAGGAGAAGAGCATGCTGCAGTGGGGGCATCAGTGCTAGAATTCAACCTTTACAAGCCAGAGCATATTCTGACCTTTTGACTTTGGTTGTCTCCAGTGATGGTTAATAGAATTAATTCAGATTTGCCATGATTTAAAATGAGATCAGAATGGAACAATTTTTTTTTCTCCATTTTTGCCAGCCCTGTTTTGCCTTTTTTTTTTCCCCCTTTTCATTGCAATAAAAATAGAAGAAGGATTCCTCCTTCACGCATTTTTGCAGTATTTAAATAAGTGATAAGCTGAGGCTGACAGGTTGAAAAGTTCGTATTCCAGAGCCAACCTAAGAAGAAGTATGGTAGGTGATGGTAGAAGTACGATTATTGAAAGATAACCACATAACTATTATGTACATTCCACTTCTCTGGTTGGTTAACTCCCTGCCAAAGAGCAGTATGGATTTGTAGGGTATATACTTAATGAGAAATAACTGTGCAGTGACTAAGAAAATTAGAAACTCTTCACCCAATCAGAATGTAAAGCATTGCAAAGCTCACAATTAACTTTATACAGTAATTGAGCATATCTGCACAGTAATTTACAATAAGAAATCAATTTTATAACAATTTTGCTATGAAAACTCATTCTGCTATGTGTTTGTGAAATTTATTTTTCATAGTTATGTTAAAATTCCAGATGAAATTGCATTTAACATATTGTGAATGTGGCTAGAAATGGATTATTGCAACAAAGCTTGTAGAGTTTTGAGACTGCTGCTCTAAAATACCAAGGTCTGAAGCTTAATTAGTTAGTAGTTATCTTTTCCCATTTCTTGAATAACTTTAACAAAATGACGATTTGTGTTTTTGCCACATTGTTTTTCTTCAAGTTAAGTATAAAATGTGTGCATGAATTAATAATGAGCCTTTCTGTACAATAAGTTTGGGGCAGATCATGGAAGGATTAGCTAGACCTTAATCAATATTTCACAAAACAAATAATTAATTTTTCTTTTTGCACAAAGGCAGAAAACCTACTGAAGGAAATAACATAAATTCTACCTTAACCAGTTATGATGTGAGAAGAACTCTGATTTCTTTTTAAATTCATCTACATATGTTGATTATGATTTAAAATATTCCATAAGATGTAAATTTCAAGTAGTAACTGAATAAAAGATAAAATTATGGAGTATTCTGAAATTAAAAAAATTTGAAATATTCCAGTCCTGTTGATCTTGACTTATAAATCAGGATGAAAATAAATCCATTTTCCTATCTTTATTTCCTAAGACATTCCAAATAATACAGCATTTTTGTCATATCATGTAGCACATGTATGTGAGTATGTGTATGTGTTTGTATTTATGTTTATGTGTACACTCTCTAGGTATAGGTATATGGATACAGGGCACTTCACATATAAAATCCTTCATAAATATTTATTAATTCATCTTAAGTTAAGGTACATTTGATTCTGAGGCTGACTGCTTAGATATTTTTTTTTTAGAACAGGGAAATCTCTCAACTGTGTAAACATTGTCTTTCACAAGACCTTGAGAGAGGATCTTACTTCACCAAAATGATATATATGTATTTAAAAAAAAAAGTTCTTTTCTATATTTTAAGAAAGCTTGAGAGAATTTTTGTTCTTTAAAAGGATCTTTGACTAAATAATTATAAGTGCTGCTTTCCATGAAGAATCTAAATGCCCATGTTTTCACTGGGAAATTTATCTGTTGCTATCAGTTTGAGTCAATAACGGGCACAGCTCAGCTGACACTGCAGGTATCTAACTTTGGGCTTATTTATACAGGGATATTTAAGGAAAGAGCTAATGTTTAGTATTGTTTATGAATGGAGGTGTTTAGTATGCTTTAACTAGTGAACATCTGGTTTAATTATTTTGCGAAAATCAGTCTTCTGTTTAGACATGACGGCAAAGTGTAGACGGACCAAGAGTGTACTCACATTGCTTGGGAGCCAGTTTAGACCATGCTGTGAAGTGTTGTCTTTTATTCTTCTGAGTACTGGCAACTGAATTTTTTTTCATCTTAGCCGCACGTCTAGGTGACAACTGGCTTATCTTCAGTGAAGAGAGAGTCCTACAGCAACTTGACAGCTAGTATCACCTTGACATTAGAAGAGTGAAGGAGTTGAAAGCAGGGGAACTGGGAAAGGAAAATAGATTCTAATCAATTACACACAGTCTTCTTACTTATTTGGACAAGTCAGCTGATTTCAATAACTAAGGCACATTTTAAGAAGAGGCATCTTCGACTTTCAAATTAAGAGTTGACATATGTAGCATTTCAAGAGATTCTTTAACAGAACTATAGAGAACTCAATATTCATTCTCATGGTTGTAATGTTTTGGCACAGGAGAGGCAGTTGTCCAACCTCATGCAAAAGGAGAAAACTGCAGGGTCAGTGTTCTTCAGTCCAAGAGCTGCTTATTAGATAAGTATTCACAGAAATAAAAACTTCTGATTTGCATTGGTGATTGACTGCTAATTAAGTAGATCATCTTCAGTAAGTTTCGAATAAACTAAAGCTTACGGAAGCCAATCTTGTGTGCCTGTGGCTCATTTGATCAAAAATACTTTTAAAGCTTCTCAAGACTGGAGATCTGAATAACATCAAGAAGTATTAGATGAATGTCCATTTAGAAGGCAATGTACTGTTCTCTAGATATTGATCTAGTTAAACATAAAATTAAATTCAAATATTTATCTGCAATAATTCTTGGAAAGGCCATCAACTTTTGAAAAGCCCTGATATCACTTATTTTAGCAAAACATGATAAATAAATGAAATAAATCTGCAAAGGATAATTTTTCTGGAGAATTTCAGCAAATTTGTTGGAGCAGACAGGGAGAACTCCTAACCCAAATGTTGTTGTAAAGTGTACCTCACTTCCAGGCAGCTGGGAAAAGGATTTTGTAGTTCAGACATACAGTGGGGGTTTTCAGGAATATAAACTTGTGCGATCATCCTTTCAGTAAGGATCACATCTGAAACTGGATTTCAGGATAAGGGCGACAACTTTATCAGTAAGTTAAGTATCAAAGCAGGTATGTGCTGGATCTCCCTGCCACTGGGGTCAAGCACAGCATTTGGCTGACCTTCATACAAAGCCTATGTACTGTAACTCTTATGGCAAGTTTATCCAGGAGATTCACCTTCAAAAACAGGAATCAAGAAAGAACTTTTCTTAAGGAAAGAATCAGTTTAATGGTGTATGAGACTACCTTATTCCTAGGTTTGACAGTTTAATGCCAGTCCCATTTTGACATGTTTTAATTTAATCCTGATGGACTCAGCTGAGGATTTTACACCTTCATAAGCAGATTCTTAAATTAAGTAATAATAAATACTTTATACATGATTATAAGTGTTCCTTCTATTTTTTTTTTTTTTTAATAAAAATCTGGAATGAATGGAAAAGAGCCCAACCGACATCATGGTCTACACAGGTCAGGTACATACTGAAGTTCTTGAAACTTCTATCATTTTGTCAGGTGATTTTTCCCCCCCCCAGGACTTAGCAAAGATACAACTCTGCAAAAAGCTAAGTGCCTTCTGTGATATGCTCATTTTAATTTTTATGGAAGCTGAGGTTCTTCAGCACCTTGTAGTAGACACTCAGCAGCTCAAAGACCTTCAATTTCCTTCTCAAACGCAGACGAAAGAACAACAAAGTAAAATCTCAAGACAGAGTCAATGTGCCCTTGAGGAAATTCCTTTTCTGAACCAAATCTAGCAATCAGTGAAATGTAGTGTAGGACATCAGGAATTTCAGGCAGAACAAGCTGCATCTGAAAACTGAATATTACTTTCTGAGCTTTAATACCGAGGCAAATGGCAACCCCCAGAACCAGTGGAGAAGATCATGAAAATAGATGGGTGGGAGATTTGCAGGTGGCTGCCAGCAGAGGCAGATTTATATGAATATGACCAAATACACACAGGGTGGCCAATCAATCAGCTGTGTTACTGGATGGTCAAATCTCCCATCAATCCAAGAGGGCTTAGCTGGTGCGCTCCCCATGGAGGCAGAGCGCGGTGTTGTCACACAACTGAATCAAGTTTATAATTACTGTTTCTTTCCTGGTGCTGAACCCTTTACCCTAAACACAGCAGAGAGATAAAAATTCTTGCACAGTAGAGTAAACCCTTGCCAGAGTAAGAAGGAAATACTCTTAAATTTTAATTTACCAGACATAATATAAAAATACCCAAACAATTCAACTTTGTATTTGTGATTGTTGTTGCACACTTGAGTCCTGTGTGTGAATAAACTGGTCCTGGACATATTCTAAATGGCAAGATTTGCATCTGATTTGCTTTTTGTAAATATTATTCTTTGATTGCCTACTAGTGAGCAATGCAGTGGCTTTTCTTTCTCCTCAGATCGGAATGTTCTGTGTGGGTATCTAAACTCCCGCAACATTGATGATAAAACAACCAAGCACAGAACCTGCAGGGTATCAGTACTGATATACTGGATATTTACTGTGTGTGGTTCTAACCTGCCTGTTACTGAGGGATTTTTGCTTTCACTGAGGGCATGTACTGTGTCTTTGTTGAATCAGGCCAAAAGAGAAGAACATAGGAACAAAACAGTCTGAGAACAAAGTTGATGGGGAAAAAAATTACTATTGAAAACTTTCATGTTTGCTGAAAAGTTTTGTTTTTCTTCTGGGGAAAAAAAAAAAAGCCAAATATAATATTTGGGGTTATTTTTATTGAATTACATCTCTGTATGTTCTAATATTGCTTCATGGGTGTTGAAGGTGGGATTCCTTTCCCCATATATCAGTAGTGCAATATTGTCTCCTGTCTAACTAAATTCTAGATGTGCGATTGGGGTTGCATAGTTGCAAGGGCCTGTGTACTGAAAGCAAACCTGCTGCATAAAGGAAGAAAACCCCAATAGAATTACAAGACTTTTAAGGAAACACGGTGCAAGACTTAAATATGGGAATACTTGATGATACAATTAAATTTTAAAATGCCAAAATAAGAAATCATGGGAAACTGAATTTTGTATAAAATTTTTGAGTTTAGATAGATTATTTTACAGTTGAATTTGTGTTCTAGAGAACAGAAACTACCCTTATTTCTCACAGAGAAAAGAATCAGGGATGGATTTAAATAGAAGAATAAAATCAACAGGAGTTGAAAATTACAGAAATTGAAATGACAACTGAGCATGCTAACTGGCATAACTAGCTTAATCTGAGTTATAATATCATAACCACTAAACCCAAGAAAATGGTTAGATTTCATAGATTATCTAAAGATAATCTATGAAATGTGACATCAGTCTTAATTTCTTTGAGCAGATGTATTCTTGCCTAGGTTAAACAAAATGCTGTGAGCCATTTTTCCACTGTTTTTCATTTGCCCAACTTACATATCCACTTCAAACATCACTTTTATCAGTTTGGACAATAGAAATAAAATCAAGATCAGTGACTAGTGTAGATAAAATGTGGCTGAGTAATGGAAAACAAGATTCTTCCTACTATGACAATAAGTAATTTAAGCAATCCTATTGATTCCCCTGCTCAGAAAGTTGGCAGATTCTCAGCCTAGACAAATGAACAGCCAAGATCACGTCTTTGTTTATTTTAAAAAGTGATTTTAGTCACAATAATCGCCATCAATTTTAGCAATGGTTTCTGGTAATCTGTATAAGCAGAAATTGAATTCAAGCCTGCGTTTCTAAAACCCCATCTATTATTCTATATAGATAGTAGTGCAGACCTCAATTTCTACATTAGTTTTAAGTTTGCATTCCTCCACTGAGAACATTTGGTTTTCCCCGCACTGGACTTTGGCACAAAGAACAGAGTCCCTGGGTTTTTTAATTGTAAGGCTGAAATTGCTGTGGCAATTAAATGTGGTCATTTCTACTCATTAAAATACTTCTGAACCTAAAATACAGAAAAAGCCCACAACACCAAAACAAGTACCAAACCCCAAATCCTGCTTGTTTTCTTGATCAATTAACTTAATAAAAGGAAAAATATAGTCAGAAACATGTTCACCTAAGACTAAAGTCCACTAGCCTAAATTGAGGATGGGTATTATTTTTCCAGTTGGATCACAAAATTTTGTGAGGTTTTTTTTCAGTGTCTAGCGTAGAGGTAATTTAAAATTATAGATGCTCCAGTGTAGAAGTTAAACATACATTTTTAAAATGTATTTCTTCTGGATACATTTTGTATTGAAGCTGAGTTTCTGAATTCATCTTTTAAAGCGGTGGTTTAGGTATTCTGATGGTTCTTTCACTGTATTTAATCTAATAATATGGAAAATAGAAATTTCATAGTTATTTCATTATTGTGAGTTTTGTAACTTTCGCAAGTGTCAACAGTTGTTACAATTTAAAAAGTAGTCTTAAAATGATTTTTTTAAGATGATCTTAAAAATCTAAAAATGAAACTGCAATATACCTAAATAAATGTATAAATCTAATTTGCAAATTTTAAAAGAAAATCAAAATAGTATTTCAAACAAGGCAGTGTTTTTATGTTAGTTAATAGAAAGATACCATATGAATATACATGCCAGTAAATATTATATTGTCAGTGTGCCAGTGGTGTAAGAGTTGTTTGAAATGAGAAGTGTGTTTTATGAACATTTAGAAATATAAACTATACCTCTAAAATGATAACAATAAAAAAGGAGTATTCATCGATAATTGCATTATTCTACTAACCAAGAAACGTATGGAAAGGAACGTGGCAAAAAATTCATAATGGATAATTGACATGGGTTCGTTTTTTCTATCTGTTTTGCAATCCACTTAAAATCTGACTCTTTTTCCCTATGTAACTGGAAAGTAGTCAAAAAATGAAGACAATACGTATGCTTTAGTGTTCCACTTTTTGGAGTTTATGCAAAATATCCAACTTGGCATTAAGATGCCATTCATTTCTTGCTTTTCTCAAAGACTTATTCACTCATTTTGGATCAGGTTGTGCCATTGATTTTTAACTAGAATTCCCCACTGACTCTAATAGGAGGTTCTGCTAAAAAATCAATCGCCCGATCGGGATCACTGTGAGATTCCTCTGAAAGAAAGAACCTGGTGTCTCATAAAAATAGGATAAGTGGAAGTACTGATGGTGTGGCAGTGGTATGAAAGCTGGAAAATGAAAAAAGAGTTGATAGCAAATGATACTCAAAAATAGAAGCCGAGTTAAAGGTGATGTTTTGGCTGTTGGGTCTTCTTCAGGCCATAAGCTGAAAACTAACATTTTTCTATTTCTCCTTCAGCGTCAGGAAGGCCTCAAAGACAGAACATTGCCTTTAACCTTGTTCTGTATTTCAACATGGATTTTAAAGACTAGAAGAATGTTGTTGGGGCAAAAGTGTTAGGGTAGATCAGAAGAAAAAGGCCATTATTTTTCTTAACTAAACAGACTCCGAGAACTATACCCCCAGAGTTACTCTAAATTCAGTATTCTGTCCAGGGACACCGCTGGTAAATAATTAAGACTGCTACTGACTTAACTAAGCCCAATTATAGATCTAAACATTCCTCTGAAAATCACTGCCTAAACATTTCCCTAGCGATGGTGTTTTATGCGGAGGACCTGATTCAGCCATCCTGACTTTCATGGTATGATATTACTTGCTCACGGAGTTTCATTGAGGTTAAAAGGCCAAATTCTAATCTCATCTGTACAAGGGGTACATCTTGAGTAAAGCTATTAAGGTCAGAGGAGTTACTTTAGATTTACAGCAGTGTAAGTAAAAGCTTATAGGGTATATTCACATAAGATTTATTTATGCTTGTAAAGGTTACATGCTTGGGCTCCCAGGTTTTCTCTTAAAGACACAAATTTCAACACTCACGTCATGTTTTGTATGCCTACCTAATTTACACGTTTCCTGCAAGTTATTGGTTTATAATTCATATGTAAATGTAAACTCTTTAAAATAATCCGTCCTTGAATTTGAGGGGGTATTAGGGGGGAGAGTAAAAATATTAACTCTTTTTTTCAAGATCAGGAATGGCAGTTCATTTCTTCTCACCGTGATCTCATGTAGACTCATTCCTGTAGTATATACGCTAGCATGCTCTGCTAAAAATGGGTCTGCCTTTGACAGATGTGGCCTTAGGCATGCAGAGGCTGTGACATTCATGGGCATAATGTACGAAAGCCTAAAACACAGAGGACGCAGCTCTCTGATTTTCTCAAAATAAAGTGATGGAATCACACCGACTTTGTAGGAGCACTTGCAGCCTCCACAAGAAACCAAAATATTATTGTTTACAGTTACAGGAATGGCCAAAAAATAATGCTTAGCACGTTTGCAGCATGGTCTGTCACAACATTGCACAAGCCTTAACTAATTCATCAATAAGATAAGTGATTTGACATGATGTCTTTTCTGCTTAGTATAGCCATGGCTTTGGGTAAAAAAAAAATAAAATACAGTATGTACCAGTGAACAAAATTGTGCCAGAGAACAAAACACAGCAAAGTCTACACAGCCAGGAGTGTTTCCATAACAAAAATATGCAGAGTAAAATGCAGAAGACAAGATATATCCCTCCTGAGCCTAATTTGTTTCAGTTAGGTTAACTGTGAACTTCCTTTTTTTTTTTTTAATATTTTCCATCTAGTGATGGAAAATACTACCTCTTTAATGCTGTGATTATTGTAATCCTACATACTTTTGAAAGAACAGCTTCATAAAGAGGATTCACTAACCCCATTCCAGTTCTTCTTATCTACCATCAATCTCTGCTGGGCCCTCGAACAGCTAAGTGTCATACTATGGAGCTTCTCAGCACAAGCAAATTCTGGTAGGCAACTGTCACCTATCCGACACTTGTCCTGGATGGAAAAATGTCATTTTTTCTATGTTAAATTATGATCATGCTCGTTAAGTGATTTTTCTTGGCATTGATACATACTAATGAAGATAGTACATGTTCAGATGTCCATGGCTAGCTGAAGTAGACTTCCAAGCACGTAAAACATCATGGACTAGGGACCAAACTATGAAATGAACCTGGAAGATATTTCAAAGGTGCAATAGGTGTTGATAAAAGAAGGTATAAGTGGGAGTTCTGTCTTTGCTTTAGTAAAGTAAACACAAGTCCTTGCTGTGCAGAAATCAGCCAAACTTTTTAACTTTTCATATTTTACATGAAAAAAACCTCAAAACCAAAACCAACAAAAAAATCCCACCAACACTCTTGGAACGTATGGAAGGAACCATTTTCAAAAGAGGAGGCAAAATGATTTGATAGATATAGCAGTCCAGAGAAAAATGAGAAGTGAGTTTTAAAATCCTGAATAGAACTGTACTATAGATTTTGAGATAACAAAAATCTCCCATAGGGGAGAAAGTCACTGACTGGGGGCATTAGGCTTACAGTGGGTTTACATCGCAAACATAAGGGGAGTGCCCAGAAAATGCTCTGGTGGGTAAAAATGGCAACTAACCCAATTGGCAATGAACTGGGATTACAAAATGATAACGTAAATGGAGCTGAGATTCAGAGATGTTTTTGAAGTACAGCTTTTAGGATTCCACATTTTGAAGTGAATTATTTTTAGCAAAGAAATTGAGGAAAACACAATATATTTATTGAATATGAGTCCGCTAGGGACTAAAATGAGTGGTGCTTACTGAAATGCATATGGCCAGCTTAACATGTTTCTGAAAAAAGCAGCCAAGTCTTTGTAAACTACGAAAATGTATTTTGCACCAATTTTATATTATTTACATAATAAATGTAGAACTTAATTTTTCATATCATTACTCTCAGTTACAGTTTGCAACTCTTTTGTATTTTTCTGTTATTAAAATTTTACCTATAGATACAGATTAAATGTTTTGGAATGAACTGTAGTTCATACTCCGTATAATTCAGTATTTCAACAGTTACTTTCCTGGCTTCATGATTGGCTTACACGTAAAAGCTGTCAATTCTGCCTATCTATTAATGTTGTCTTACAGTCGTCTTAAGGCAACCTACTGACATGCAAACTCCAAAGCAATGCTAATATATCCTATTTCTCTACTATCAGCGCTTTAACTGCTCCTTTAAATAACCTTGTTCAAAATACCCATGTATGGTTGCAAGAGCGAAACAGTATATCCTATGAAGTTATAAATAGCAAGTTTCAGGAAGAAATTTCACCTTCTATTTAAATCATAGGATGCATCCAGCAACAACTGACATTTTTTCAAAGTGAGTGTAGTATTTACGGTCTAAACAAGATAACACACTAAGCCACAGGTGTTATTTAGTAACTCCCGCCATAGAAAGCAAGGCAATCTACACTTAATGAATGAAATCATGGTCAGAACTGAAAGAAATGTTTTAAACCAAAGGAGAGAAAATGGTATGTCTTAAGTTAAGCTACATAATTGATGTGTGAAACTCACTTTCATGAGCAATAACCAGGATGATTCTCCAGCTAAGTATTAGGTATGCTATGGACAACTTGAGTAGCCACCGTTATGTTTTATGAGAAGTTATATGCTGTACAGATAACTAAAAAACAAGTAAAAGAAAACAAACTTTTCCTCTGGGCTGGTAGTTTCATCATGGGCTGTTCTTGTGTGTAAATGATTTTTCTTCTGTGCAAATAATTCTAGCCAGCCACACAGTCAGGCTGATGTGATCCAGGGTATCAGTTCCCATTGTGATTAAATGTTTTGTATGAAAAAAGAAATAAGTAGAGAAATTATATTAATATAAAGTACATAAACCAGGGTGGTCCTTCAGTTGTAAAAATGGAAGATATCTTAAAATAAAGAACTTTATAGGACATCAATACTATAATTTCAGGGACACAGTGTTTTAAACCTCAGCAAATGTGACTGAAGCAAGGTTTCTTTAGGCTACTTTCAAGGCATGTTTCTTTAATATGACTATTTGATACATCAAATATTCCACTGAAATTTTAAAATGAAGCTTTCTTTTTATCTGTAAAAGCACTGTAAAAGCATAGAGCCCCTTCTTCTGTAAAATCTGATGTAAGCTGTGCACCTATAGTCCTTTTCTGCAAAATTTAATCCACTCTTTTTTGAGACAGAGGAAGACTCCTGCAAGCCTTTTGCATGTATCTTCTTTTACTGTTTTGGGTTTTTTTTTTTTTGGTCTGATTTTCACACAGCTCTTTTCTTTATGTCTTCCAATATGCATTTTGCTCTCTGCCGGAGTCTCAGTGAAGCTCTTCTGCCTCTGTCTTCCGCACACCTTTTGACTTTCCCACTCTTCTCATTCAAGTACTGGCGGATGATCTTTCTCTTAAGTTAGTGAAGTGTCTCTGAGTCTAGATCGCTTGTGCCATGAGGTTATACGGTTATCTGTCACACCAGCCAACAGTTCCAAATTGGCTTAGTACCTTTAATAAACAGCCCAGCATAAATATGCGAAAATCATGCCCTTCTTTATGTGAACAGGAAAACCTGTATATTGCTGGAATCATTATTTAAAGACTTTTCCAGTTGTGACAAGAATCACAAGACCGAAATTGCAGTGCATTTTATGTATGCTTAAGCGTCATAGAAGTAGTAAAAGGTGAGACATATTTACAACCCTGCGTAGTATAAAACGTCTCAAGATCATCTCGACATGTGCATATGCATTCTGAAACTACAGAATATGGAGATTTTAAAGGTGGGCTAAATCATTTCAGCTCTTTTGTTATCAAAATAATGTAATGAATCAGTAGCAATGTCATAAAAGGCTTTTCTTAACATTCTGTTATAGTTCCTAGGAATCTTTAAAAATTCAGTTCCAATAAAAAGATCTATAAACCTAAGGTTTATTAATCATGTCTGTCTATGCACAAATAGGCACACTAATAGGACATTATTGCCATCTCGTCGCTAGTTTTAGGATGTCATTTCTTTCTTTTTCTTAATTAGACTTAAATTCCAAGGTCATGTCTCAGAATAAACGGGGCTCATTTTAAGACCCAAGAAATATTATTTTTGTTACTATATGCTTTCCATTCATTAAGAAGTAAACACCTTCTCCCTCCCCCCTCCCCAGTCTGGGTTATCTGCATTATATACTAAATAAAAAAAGGAATGAATAGCTTTAAGTTTTCCATGACAACACAGGGAGCGCTTCTCTCTAAAAGTGTCTGCTGATGATCTCAGACCTCTGACCCAGCAGATTGTCAAATACATACAGTGTGCACACACCAGAAAGCACAACCATTATCTGAACCAAATCCTTTCTTCAGAGTCCCAAAGTCCTGCTTGGGCTTGGTATCGCCCTGATGTTTTGATGGAATGTTACAATATTTTCTTCTTTTTTTTGCTTTTTTCCCTGTCGCTTAGTAGAAAAAAGTGAAGCAAAATGTCTTTGACATAAAAAAAAAAAGTTAACCCTGTATTATCTACATTCACTATCCTTTCTTGACCAAAATAGTTAATTTCATTTTGATTTGAATGTGGAGAGACAGTGTTTGCTCAGCATCAAAAGGGTGGAAGAAGAGTTTCAGAAAGACGTTTAACCACAGAGGTCAACTCCCCTTCAGTATAAGCCAAGGACCTTTTAGGTTGCTATATAATTTTTCTTGAACGCAAGATGTTCTTCTGAAGCATTTTAACTTACTTGGTGAGAGATGGAGGGAGCCAATAACAGGTGGTGTACTAGAATATGCCATTTAAATTCTTTCAACTGCTCTGGCTCTGTTTCTGGCCTTTAGTTTTGCTCTATGCATAGGGATTAGACATTACTTCTTAAAACCAAAAATACACTTTAAACACATAGATATGTATTTTGAAATGAAAATACAAGACTCCAACAATAAAGGAACTCAGAAACTAAAATTGACAGCGTGTTTCTTTAATGATTTTGCCCTACAGAGGCCGTTATTACAGGACTGTACTGGGATCATGAATAATACCTTCAATGAACATAACAGCAATAAGAAAAACAGTATGTTAAAAATTTAGTCTGGGCCTCTGTTTTAAGTGATTTTTTCCCCTGCCTCTATGCCACTATGCAAAATATAAACATAACATCAGTGAGCGGAAAAATTAATGCTTGCCAAATTGACTACAGCAAATCAGGAGGGCACCGCAATGCTATCCGCAAAATTCTAATTAAAAGAAGGTGTTGAAAATGAAATTCCATGACTATGGAGGAGAGCTGAACCTGTCCCATTAAATACAAATTATCAGCTACAGTTTTCAGACTCACTCTGCGGAGCAGTGCCACGAGGCAAAGTCAGCTGCACCTCCTTGCAGGGAAGATCCCTGAAATTTTCTTCGGAAAGACGTGTCTAAGCATTATGACAGAAGACCGGCACGGGATGAACGGCACACAGGGTGCCATTGTGCAGGTTTCCCGCAGTAACAGCAATCAGGCCCTTGCACTCTTTGTGTGACGTTTTTAGTCCTGACTATTGATCATAACCCTTCCCTGCTCGCACCCATGTCGTTTTGAGAGCAGGCACGGGACCAAATGAGTTTTACTTCACCTTCCTTGCATTATTCTAGGGAAGAGTGTTATCAAAATGAAAACCTCATGCTGAAGAACAGGGTGGTAATAGTTCTGTGTAGCCACTTCTTTGCTCCCTACGATACTGCATGTTTTTATTTTTGGAGGGTGGAAGGCTGAGTGCAACTTTCCTTTCATAGATCAGGACAGTGACAAAGATGAAATGCAGCTTAGCGGTGCTGCTTTTTACACTTTTTACTCTTCTGTTTGAGGTTTCTGGTTGCAAACCTGCAGATCCAGGAATGACATTATTCCAGTTACTGGACTTTGCACCAAGACTAATCTGTTGCTTCACGTTGTATCGCATGACTGAGTATTTTAATTGATATTAAGTAACACAGAAATATTTTTAAAATGTTTTCTCATTGTATTCTGTGAGAAAGTAATTTTCAAAATTACACAGAAATTATTCAAGACAAAAAACGTACGCAATAATGATCAGATAAGGTTTTCATTAGGGCTTTTTCTTCAGGGTTACTATCAACGTTAAACAATATTTTGCACAAAGTTAACGCAGGGAATTACTCTCAGATATTTCATCGTACTTTCATGTAAATGCCTTATATTCTGATTTAATACTTGTGTTACATGGGATGCGAAATTATCTTGCTATCTTGTTTTGTTACCTATATTATGACCTATTGTTTCTTATTTTACAAGACTAGGAGTTCTCAAAACAGATGAGTAGTTTATTTGGGACTAGGACACCTGCATGAATATATATTTGCAAAAGTATTAATATTAGCATTTATGGTACTTCCAGTTGTGCCAAGGTAACAAAGACTTACCTACCTACATTTTCACGGGTCACACTGACGTCAATGGAGTAAGTTATTTTGCTAACATAATATTTGTGCTTTCTTACTCCTGCTCTATTGCTCTGACTCTATTCAGTTCCACAGAAATCAAAGACGGTGGAGACCTAATAGGTTATCTAATGCTTTTCTGTGCCACTGTAGGATTGCTCCTTAAAGTATATTCTTCAGTGTTTCGTCTTGCAAAGAACAGGAGTTCACTGTTTCCCCTGGGAAATGTTTCAACAGCCTAATAGAACTCACTATTAGGAACATTTTCCTTTTGTTCAACATACATTTTTCTTTCCTTCATTTGATTCAGATACTTGTATTTTACGGTAACACTCTGATAATCATACTGTGTTGTCTTTCTAGAAATATTCCCCAACACTTGGAACCTAATTCTGCAGTCATTACTAACGCACAATGTCCTATCATTGATGAAAATTTAGTCTTCAAACACAATTCTGCAAGGTGCGGGGCATGTCCTGCAAAGTGTTGCACATCTCTCAAATTCAGCGCCTCCTGGTTAAATTCAAACCTTTCGCCTTTGTATTCAAACCTCTCCATAACATTGTCCTACCTTATTTGACCTAGACATTTGACCTGCCTCTGCCCTCTCTTTTCTGCTCAAGATGTTACCCTTGGTGCTCTGGCTGTCCGCTGCCCTCCTCGCCTGTGTCGTTTTGTCTCCTCCTCTCTATTTGCATAGAGCATCCTCACTGAACTGCATCATGAAACCCCCACCTTCTCCTTAGCAGGAGCGCTGGCTAAACTCCAGCTTTTGGCACAAAAATCAAAGCAATGTGGGTGATCTTTGCGGATGGTTGGAAGTATATTTCTTTTGAAAGTTGTAAACATTGAAATAATCAACCCGAAGGTAAACTCGCTTTTGCTAAATAACTGCAGTTATTTATTTTTTGCCACGAGGTTTGTGCCTCTCCTCTCGTTTTATCCTGTTCTCAAACTTGTGTTGAGATTGCAGTAAGAGTAAACTTCTCTGGGAAAAGAAGATGTTTCCTTTGGAAGTACAATGCCTAACTGAGAAAAGAAATCATGCATTTGTAGTAGAAAAACAGTAGTAGTAGTATTAGTTTTATCCTGAAATTCCACTAGGGAAAAAAAATCTTCAGTTTTCAATACACTCTCTACTTCAACATCGAATGTAGCTTGGTCTTCAAGTAAGTTAATAAATAGAATTTAATTACAAGAAGGCTTCTGAGTGGAGCTCAAGCTTCATTTTGAGTAGAGGAAGCAGCAGGAATTCCCCCACATGTGCAAATACTGCTCAGTTGAAAAAATAGGCACAAAGAATGATTTAGGATGCTGAAACCTAGTGATGACTGACCTGTTTGAGATGAACTACAGAAGAAGTGTTATGGGTGCCTTTTTATAAGCTCTGTCAAAGCTGTTTGCTAGATAAGTATGTATGTATATCTGTTGATCTCTCTTGAAAGTATCCTCAGAGTTTTCAGGCTGATGTGCATGTTGAATCTGAAGGTGAGTCTGCTTTGCTGTGAAAGGTTATTTGAGGAAAGTAAAGTAGAAGAAGTAGGGGTGGTGCATCCAGTTGAATGAATGAATGGCAAGAAGGGAAGTTCAGTCAAGAGCCATTTTAATTTGATTTATTAGAAAAAAAAACACCTATTTTCCATGTTCTTTCTGATATTGCATGGAAACAAATCTGGGAAGAACATCTTCTCCTGGTTTTAGCCTTAGTTCTGTTGCTACCTTTTATTACCTTCTGCAGCTCCTTTGGGAACTATCTTGGTTTTATTTTTTATTTGACCTGACATAAGTATCTCTCAATTTTACAAGAAGACATTTATTTGTTTCACTGATATCTAAATTTTCTTCTGCTACTTGCCTCAGGCCTGTGTTGTATTATCTCTGGACGGAGGCCTATGCACTCTTATGGCTCCCACAGCCTGTGAGCAATATCTTTAAATTATCATCACTTAACAGTTTGGTAAAAGAGTCCTTTGTTATTAGAAGGGAAACAAATTTGTTTTACAGTTGTTTGTATACCAGAATTCTCCTGTGTCTTTAGACTATGAAACAAATGTTAACAAAATGTACAATTTTGTAGTTTATGTGGTTAATGAAAAAAAGCATTTTTTTGTTTTAATATTTGATTATTTTAAGACTTTGTGCTTTGATATTTTTGCTGAATCCACCCACTCATAAATCATCCTCCAACAAAATCATGATTACTTGAAAGTGAATTTCGCAAAATAGTGCACTTTAGCACCTTTATTACTTATTTTCCTCTTTTCTTTGACCCTACGGGAAATTTATATCAAAACTTTCCTCCATAAACTTGATGTTTTAGGTGTGATGATATCCTTGTATATGGAATAGAGAAACTTCTCTTGCCATAGTTCCTAGCTACCTTAATGCCTTTCTACAAACTCTTAATTGAGAAGGTGAGATTGTATTCCTCCATTTATCCCAAACTGCTCATTCTTATTTTAAAACAGATCGATATTATTTCTTTGAAAAATGAGAAGCCTAGCCACAAAGAGAGAAATTCCTGTGCACGCACACGCTCTTCATTGCCAATTACTTTGCCAGATAACAACCACATCATTTTATTTTCTTCACATACGTTCTTGGCTGTGTTTGTTCACGTGGTGGATCCTACTACTCCGCTATGTGTAATCACTTCCTTCTTATGGGAATGGGTCTGTGCAGCATCCGCACCTTTCGCACAGGAGTTCATCATCAAGCACTGAAAAGTTGTTCTGCTCCAGACTGTTGCATCGCAACGCAGAAAGGGACAGTTTTTTACTTTATCAGATGAAACATTGATTGTTTTTTACCCTCCCTAAAGACGTTTTGAGTCTAGTAAGCAGATCAGGATCGGGACTGATTTGTCAGCTGTGGGATCCTGTGAGGAACTGCAAAATCCCAGTCAACATTTGCAATGGACTCTGTGATGGGAAAATTAGTGTGACTTAAAATGTATTCTCATTAATTCAAAATATGAATTTTAAGCTTATAATTCATGTAAGTACTGGATGAGTAGGAAAAACTCAGAGTACTAGGTATATTCATACCAGGTGGTGACTTTCATACTACTCATCATTGTGTTTTCTTTAACGAACAGAGTGATAACACCTGGATTTTTTTCTCAGCAAAGACATATTTCTGGCAAAGTAGTGCAACTGACTGCTCACTTGAATGTTTAATTTAATGCTCACTTATGCAGAAGCATGCCAGTGCTGATGCATGAAAACAACCTCTGGTATCATCTGTCTCTTATCTTATCACTGACATGGCCCAACTTTACTTAGTTTGTGAAATACGAGCACTCTGTTTGACTGCAGATAAGTACACATGACTAAACAGCCTTTTTCCTAGCCTAGTGGTTACAACTTCTAAAATTTTAGTCTGGTTTCCCTGGTAGAATCAATGTTTTTACAGGAGATATTATAACGTTTTCCAGTACAGTCCTTTATTTTAATGTTATTTGCAACTTGTCAATATTTTGCTGCTGAAGTTTTATGGTAGAGAACACACAATTGATGAGATTTTTAGTATCTTGCATCCTACACAGAAAATATACAGTACTTCTTAAGCCTGTGATTTGCCAAAGATAGCACAGCTTTTTTTTTTTTTCTCCTGCCAAATTGCATTGAAAATCTTCCTTCAAACTTCTTGTCCACTGTGATCCATATTTTCAGAAATGATAAGCACTCCTTCTTGCTGCTAAAATAAATGGAAGCACACAGAACTTCTGGAAACCTGGTTTTCAGGCGTTAATACATTAATGCTTGTTTTTCCTTACAGCAAGTATCTATGCTTCATATTAGTTTGCTGTTAATATTACGGTAGAAACAACAGTAAAAAAATAAGATCAGCCATATCAGTAGGAGCTGAGACTTTGTTTTGGAGGGTTTTAAGATCACTTTTCTTGCATTTTCAGAGTAAGCAGACAGGTGAAGTTGCAGAACGTGGCATGGGTGCTTGAAGGGATAATTTGCATGAGTATTTGCCGTGCCGTCTTGAAAATGCATTTTGGAAAGCTGGAATGAAAAGGAGGGATGTTTTGACATGGAATCTGGGAGGAAGAACAGAAATATTTGAAACAAGACTCAGTGTAGATAACTCGATGGAATTGCTGGAAGGGGTCATGTTGCTGATAAAAGAGGTACTCCTGTGTCACCTCTGGGCCAGGAAGGCATCTAATCACACAGCCGTTGCCCACAGCAGGCCACAGCAGCGGCAGTGGAATAATTGTCGCACCGCTAACACCCGTGAGCATCACCTGCGAAGGGTGAGCTCAGGAGTGTGCCTTGCATCATGTCCTGGGGGTCATTAATCGGCTCGCGGTGGGTTGCCTCTGAGGGAGGGCAAAGCAAAGATGTATCAAGCCAGAGAGTAGGAGAAGGATGGTTTTGCGCGGGCATGGTGGGAGAGGATGCGCGGTGCGTGACAGATGGATCTCCTGGGTAACAGGGCTCACCGGGAGCCGGGCTGTGCCAAGGCGGTGGAAACATGGAGATGGGGAGCTCAGCGAGGGCCTGAGGCTGCTGTCAGAGCAAGAACGAGCTCCAAAGGAGGCTCAGTGTCTGCAGCAGCAGCAGCAGCAGGGTGTTGACATACAGGAGGATGCTGAAGGGGCCTTTGCCCTGGGGATGGAGATGTGAGTCATGTAACTCTCTCCTGAACCTGCTGGTATTGGAGTGCCCCTTGCTAAGCAGCCTGGACAGGGTTCTTTTAATGTCTTCATTGAAATGGGAAAGTTGTTTCTTTGGTATGGAAAATATTCAATTTTTTTCTTAAATCGGTCTTAAAAATTACAAGCTTGCATTTCTAACAGTTGCGGTTCCAGCTTATTTATCATTTCTTTCTTGCTAGGATCTGTTACATGGCACTTGCAGCTAAAATTGTTAATAAAAGACAGCCTTTTTGGGTGCCCTGAATCAAGTTTTAAAAATTGTTTTCATAGTTAGTCAAGGAGCTTTATAAACACTTACTTTAAAGGCATGACAATCTGTGGGAAAATATTGATTTTGACTGCGCTGTGTTTTCAGAAGTTTGAAGTTGTAATAAGAATTTAACTTTTCAAGAAATTGATTTTCATACTCTAAAGAAAAATTATTAGAAGCTTAATTTTCTTCAGTTGGTACATAGCAGGAGAATGTCATAAAAAGTTAGCAATGCCTTAAATGCTGCCAGTAAGTGGAATAAAACTTTTTCTATATCTTTCTCTCCTTTACACAAGATAGAAATTCTAGGATTTTGCAACCTAGCATATACAGCTAATGTGCAAATGTATACATGTTCACATGCATACATATACACATTACACTTATGTATATAAACATACAAAAGATCAGCCTTGAAATTTCTTAACCATTTGCATCTTCTGATCTACTGAATGATCCCAATTTCCTTCTCTCTCTCTCTCTCTCTCTTTCCTTTTTATTTTTGGTAGAAAGAATGAACCCAAATCAGCCCTGTTGTCCTGGTTATATGGTTTATGTCATCAGACTAAAGACCAGGAGTAACGTAATGTGAATCACTGGAGAAAAAACCCAAACAGCTGTAGGAGATAGACATAAGCTGAATTCTGTTCTAGTGCATCAAAAATACGTCATTTTCCATTTTGCAAATACTTATGCATGCGAGAATCCCCTTCAGGGTAGTTAGATGACTCACGTGAATAACGTTAAACACAGATATTGCAGCACTGAGGTCCTGTTTGTTGAATTCCCCTTACAAGGCCTTTTGGTGACATCTGTGCGTCGCTATGGATAGCCCTTACCCAGGGGTAACCCCATCACAGCTCGGTCTGAAGAAGCATTTGCTCCAATGAGACAATACTTTATTTTCAGGAGTAGGATAGCGGAGCGCGTTTGTGAGGACTGCGATCAGACAGTGCCCTGTGTAGACTGATAGATTGATAGGGATTATTTAAGAAGGATAAACATAACAAAACAACAGAATGCCATGTTTGTGATTTTACCTGTATTTCCAAGCTGCTTTCCAAAGAGTTAGTTAGTTTGGGGTGCTCCTGTTGAATGGTCCTCTGTTTTCCTGTATAAAGTATAGCTGGCTGTTCCCCATTTCAAGTGATAGAGCAATTTTATTGTTTTGTCATTATTTGCAATGACAATACTGGGAAACCAAGTAAAATGGAGAAAGCAGCTTTTTTGTTTGTTTCTTTAAGGGCCTGTTATGCAGTCAGCAGAGCTGAAATGTTTTGTGTTTTAATTGCTTTCAAAGGCCGCTGTCCCGTAAACACTTTGGCTGCAACAGCGGCAGGTTTCTGCGTTCCCGTACTGAAACGAGCCGGGTTCTGCATGGATTCACTTCCCTGCCCCTGTGCTAATGTTTGCTGGCTCAAGGCCTAACGCACACGCTGAACTTCACGTGCATTAGTCATGCCATTGAACTCAAATGGGGGAGGTGACCTTATGGAACAGCTACAACAGGAACGTACAATGCATTATTCTTACGGCAGTTCTGCTAACACGGGGCAACCAACATGTCTTGCATTGCAACCCGAAAGACAGAGACAACGGGTAAGAAACTTTAATCTAGAGACAAATTAGTGTTGCCAAGGATTAGCAGCTCCTAAATGTGTAGTGCAGTTTTTGGATGTGATTTATTTTTTAAGGTAAAAAAAAGCCAGTAATGAGTACATTTTTAACATGATGAGCAAAGCGCTTCTGAGAAATGTTTTCTACAAAATTCTGCTTTTGTACTTTATATACTTACATACTTTTAAAATGGAAAAACTTACATACTTTAAAATGCAAAACTGTCTATATCTGGAGGATATAGATAGTGGATGTCTTCGCCTATATTACATTACATATCTCTGAAATTTGAAAAAAGATATTTTACCTAGCTTCATTTAATGTCTTGAGATTATGAATGGTACTATCTCGAAGTTATAAATGATAAATGCCTTTCCATCTTTCTTCTCTTTAGACAGTCTGAACTTTGTCACAACTTCAGAATGGCAACTTGTACTAAGCACAGTCATGAAATAATTCAGCACTGCTTGTATCAGAAGTGTATTTTTTACCCAGTCATGCAAAGCATACAATTATTATATTAAGGCAATATTCACACGTGATGTTACATGTCCTGATAATTTTATCTAATAAATGCTGGAAAAATGTACTCTCTCACATCAATTACATTAATCTAAACTCTAAAAAGTATATTTCTCAAACCTAAATTTTCCTGCATATTTAACTCTCTGTAGTGTGTCTTTCTAATGCTCAATGCTGGGCCACAATTAACAGTAATATTTTTGATTCTGTGTGTGCTGATTCAATATACATGAATGGAGTTAATCTAACTTAGTAGTTATAAGGAAATGACCTCAGAAAGGGGAAAATTAAAAGTATGAGAGGAAAAAGGACACTGTTGCATCTACAAAGCAGGGAAGAACCATCTATCCTACATAAATATGTGATTCCACGTTTTCCTGTGTTAAAAATTCTGCAACAGACCAAAAGCGTCAAGTGCTTTCCTCCATAAACAGTCCCAGAGGTTCCTGGAATGCATGGAAGACAACTTTCTAACACAGCTGGTGAGGGAGCCAACTAGGGAAAGAGCTCTACTGGACCTACTGTTTGTTAGCAGAGAAGGTCTCGTGGGGGATGTAAAGGGTGGAGGTTGTCTTGGGCAGAGTGATCACAAAATGGTAGAGTTTTCAATCCTTGGAGAAGCAAGGCAGGGAGCCAGCAGAACCACCACTTTGGACTTCTGAAGGGCAGAATTTAGCCTGTTTAGGAGCATGGTTGAGAGCGTCCCTTGGGACACAGTCCTGAAGGGCAAAGGTACCCAGGAAGGCTGGCCAGGAAGGCCATCCCCATGTCCCGAAAAACAAGTCGATGGGGAAGGAGACCAGCCTGGCTAAATAGAGAGCTTTGGCTGGACCTCAGGAACAAAATGAAATTTTACATTCTTTGGAAAAGGGGGTTGGCAACTTATAAGGAATACTAAGACATAGTGAAGCTGTCCAGGGAGAAAATTAGAAGGGCCAAAGCTGAAGCAGAACTCAGCTTGGCCACTGCGGTTAAAGATTACAAGAAGAGGTTCTTTCAGTATATCAACAGAAAAAGGAAGACTAGGGAAAATGTAGTCCCACTGATGAATGAGGTGGGCACCCTAGTGGTGGAAGACACAGAGAAGGTGAAGTTACTGAACGCCTTCTTTTCTTCGGTCTTCAATGCTAAAGCTGTCCCTCATGAATCCCAGACCCTGGAGGCAAGG
>RSEF01000031.1:54453414-54465293 GCA_003993805.1 Himantopus leucocephalus
TGATCTCTAGAGGTCCCTTCCAACTCTGAAGATTCTGTGATTCTGTGATTCTGTGGTAAAGTTGGTACTCAGATACAAATCTGTCCTCAGTACACCAAAAGTATAGATACTAGTTATTCTTAGGTGTCCCATGTCAGCTTTTCCGTTTGCTTCTTGAACTTTCCACAGGAAGGTATAATTCGTGCTTTCCAGATGAGGAAACCAAAACTTTGTGTAGGAGTAGCATATATCTACCAGACTTCATGGCTGCTTTTAAAGACTTGCATCATACCTGAATATTCTGCATTGAAACACCGAAGCTAGTTTGCAGGTGCATTTCAGTAGCCTGCTTCCTTCTTTTATTTACCTGGTATGCTTTGGAATATGTCTTGATGAGATTCTGCTTTATGTGTGTGGGATGGATGCAGTTAGATTTGGAAAGTTTTGGTGCCATCAGATGGACACACTACTGGAAGCTGTGGTGACTACATGCTTGGACCAGAGTCTCCATCCCGTTTTCCCAGTTCTGTGGGGGCTGCCTGCAAGACTACTGACATTTTAGGTCTAGTGCTAAAGGCAGATAAGCCTTGTGTGGGTCTGTGCATATTTATCCTAGTGAGAGTGGAACTAAATATTGTGCCAGTGGCTTGATCTGCCATGTCCTGGCTGCCTGAAGGCATGAGTCAGCCACCATCCTATGTGTGATGCTTTCTGGTGATGGAGCAATGAGACTATTTCAGCCCAAAATGAGGCTGCAAACTGTCACCTGGAAATGACCAAGGAAGCCTGAGCTCAAATATGAACCCAAGGCACAATGGGACGGTTCCAGTGTAGCCCAGAATATCTAGACTGCGTGTGTCTGTGCACTCTGAAGAGTTTATTCTGGTCTCTTTGGTTAGATACAGGTAGTTTGGGGCTTCAGCTGGTAAAATGGTACAAGCCCTGTACAAAAAATTCTGGGCTAAACAGATGCTGCTCAGTCCTGCAAAATTATCTTATAAATTAATCGTGCTCTAAGCTGATTTTATGCCCAGCAAATATATTTCTGAAAGAGATTTCTTGCATGAACCTCCACTAATAGCAATACCTATTACATAGTGCCTTAAAACAGTATACCTATTTTGAGGTAATAAGTCTCACAATCAGTCACTGTGTCAAGGAGTAAATTATCTTTTTATTCCCTTTTCACAGGCATAAAGGTATACACGGAGGTAAAGAGTTTACTAGAGGTCAATTACAAGATATTATCAGAACTGGGGTTAAAAACTAAGGGTTTTCCAGTGCTGCTCATACATTTGGGGTGCTTTATATTGCTACTTCATTGGTCCTTTTACTTTAATATAAATGGATTTATTATGACAAGAATGTTAAAGAGCAAAATATCTGAAACATTATTGTGTAATTATTTCTGTGTCATGCTACCTGTAAAGTGAATGATTCATCTTCTCTTGGTAGATGAGTGCACATCTGCATCAGTGTATTGCACGTAGAATGAAAGAGAGGTGGTTTTGCCCTTTAAAGTTTTATTTAAAGCAGAAAAATGAGCATGCTTTATAGCAAACATCTTTTTCTAATGCGCTTAATAATTCTATGTTTCAGAGCAGTGTATGGCTAGTGACCTATCTTCCTGAGAATGGCTGAGATGTCTGTTTGGAATTATTCCTGGAATTAGACCAGCATGAGGTCTCCTCTACCAATCTGAGGTAATACCGCTGAAAGGCAAGAAATCCAAAGTGATGTATGTCCAGCTGACTGTGCATTGACAATATCAACCTTGGCAAAAGTTCCACACGCCTGGGGCAAAAAACAAACAAAAAAAAAAGCCAGGAGAACGGGTAAACCTGGGGACATCATCACTCTGTGAGGCATGGTAAACATGAAGTCCTTTCTGAGGGATAGTTAGTTATGGGAGCCAAAAGCTTCTCTAGGCGATGGGCAGGTTTTATTAACAGTGATAGCCCAGACTTCTGCCATGATGAAGCACCTTCTTGAAGATTAACTAACTAGTTTTTTACCAAAAAATACACAGTGTAATGGCAAATATGTTGTCCCGTTTTGGTTAATTTGTAGAACCTTTACAACCTCAGGGACTCCTCTAGAGGAAAATCAGGCAATTAAAATGGGAACGTAGACATTTAACATTACCTAGGTTGATATTGCTCAGGCCTAAGGCTCCTGCTAGAAAAACCATGCAAATTCTGCTTTCCTTTAACCTGGTGTACATCAGAAGAAGTTTTGGTTGCAGTAATTTTGTATCAGGGTGAGCCTGACATAAAACGAGGGCAGAATCAGCCCTACTGGGATGTACACACATAAGTAAGGCAAGTATGATTTGCCGAGTGATATGCACGGAAACTAATTTTCTTGCTGTGGAATGATCTTTTGAAATGTTTTCTTTAAATTGTCGTAGCTTAAAAGCGGCAGAAAATACGCCCAGGTCTGAGGTATATCTGTCTCATTCTGCTTCCTCGAGGTTACATAAATTATGTATGCCCTCTTCACTTTGGGTAACAGTCTGGTCTCGGAAAGATATTAATTATTATGTAATAACTTTCACTAATTGTTTCTCCCTTTAGAGTATTTAAAAAATTGGTTGTGTTGACAATAGTAAAGGATAATGAATGGTTGTTAAGATGTCTGTAGTACAGAACGACATACTCCCTGCTTCTGCTAATAATTTCAGCAAGACAAAGTCAGTATAATTTTAATGATATTATGGGTACATTATGCTTCTGCTGCCTTTTTTGGGAGGAGGAATAACCTTCAAATGTTTCTGCCGTTTATGCAACCTGAAAAACCTTCAACAGGGCACTCAAATTATTATCAGATAACACATTAAAATATCCCTAAACACCTTGCAAACAATGCACAAATCCTTCATGTTCAGATATTCCATTTACTTCAAAGGTTTGACCTGATTTCAGTGGGAGCTCTGTAAACAGGGGGTTGAAAATCTAGGCTCTTAGTCATAAAGAAATCCTGACTCCAAAAATACAGACGACGAAAATCAAACACATTTTAAGAAAAAGCTTGAACAAAGATGTTTTTCACAAGTTTGTCAGTTATTTCTTTCAGTTATCAAAACTCGTGTGTATACAAGTTGATATGAAGGTAATAAATGTCTTATGTACCAGAACGCACTTGTGAGATTTATATTGTGTGTTAACATCTCTTAAAGACAAATGCTGCCTCATTTCCTAATAACTGTCTCAATTGCATACTTGCTACCAAGTCAAAATTTGTCACAATACATATACGCAGTCCTCATTAAGAGGAATTATGCACATAATTATGTATTTATGTACATATATATGCAGACCCCCTTTAATTTCTGGTGGTTTCTAACACTAGAAGTAAATGAAATGCTTATGTTGTTTTGAGGTGCTTTCTTAAAGTGTACGTTATTCTGTAACACAAAAGCCCTCTCAGTTTCTTACTTAATTTAAAAAGTATTTTATTAATTTAAAATGCAAGAAAATGCTTAATCTCTTCATCATTTTTAATTGTAGCACCACTCTATGAAAGCATTAATGAGATTTCAGACTCCTCAGGCCTAAGCCTCCTGCTAGAAAAAACACACAAATTCTGCTTCCCTTTGACCTGGTGTACACCAGAAGAGGTTTTGGTTGCAATCATTTTGTATCAGACTGATTTTGATGTTGTTACTCACCTTGGTCTTTTCTTAGATATATGTAACTCAGGTTCTGGTCTTTTCTGGTACAAGCTAAAGGCAATGGACACAGCCGCGTATCTAGGACATGGTAAAAGACACTCTCCTATAAAAATTTAGCCTATTGAAAAGTAGAGAATACCTTTATTTAAGAACAGGTTACACACAGGAATGCAAACTACCTTGCAGTGCTATGCAACTGTTCATCAGCAAAGCTTTGATGAAGTTTCATCTGACTTCCACTGTGGTCCCACCTTAACAGTTGAGGGTACAGTGAGAATCACCAAGATAACCAAGAGCATCTAGGTTGCCTTATCCCTGCAAAAGAGTTTGGACAGGAGAAATTTTACATTCAGCCGGCCTGACTTGGATCAGTAAGATGGCTGATGTGGTACCTGTTCATCTTCTGAAGAACAGAGATTTTTTTTAATATGATACCAACAAGTATTTTTTTACTTTAAAAAAATAATATAAGATACCTACAGGAGCAGATGATGCTGCTTCTAAGTTTTTTTCTCTCTGACGTAGTGAATCTTGAGTATTTCTTTGCAAGTTCAGCAGGAGTGAGGAGTGAGTGCCCTCACCCAGGAATTGCCCTTTCCTGGTGGTGGGGACTAGTTCTGACTTTCTCTGCAGACATAGGACCTAGAGGCAGCCAATAATAAGGAGAGGGACAAGGATTTGGGTGGAATCTAGGCTGGGTGAGTCCAGGCCAGCTTAATCTATGCAACTGATTCCTTCTGACATCTCTTCTGACTCTGCCAAATAGGTCAGAGTCTGGTGGTGAATTAGTGATAAGCACATGTACAGAGAGCTGAGTGTGACCCAAATAAGGCTACTTTTTTTTTTTTTTTGAAAAGGAAGGGAAATGAGCAAAAGTTTGTCAACAGCATCTTCCACTGTCCTGCCACCACCGCTACTACAACCTACGACTCACTGCTTTTGTGCTCCTTTATGAAACAAAATGAAAAGGCCTCTCCTGCGCTGAAAGGGGTAGGTTTTAGTAAGCAGGATGAAAGCAAATGGTAAAATACCTATCAGCAGCAACCCAAAATCACTTCTCTACCTATTGTTTCACATCATAAATGCTGTTCAGTTTAAATTAACAGATCAGTACTATCAGTTGTAAATGGTGTTATAGTTCTTCCAAGGTCTACGTGTTACTTGAACGGGCACTCTTTTTGTCATCATTTTACAGAAAAAATGTGTCGTGCATTGGACTATATATGGCAAAGATAAAAAGGCAAGCCCTTCTCCTTGCATGAAAACCTTGGAAAGTTATAAGTTTGGGAGTTCTGTTGTAAGTCAATATACCAAAATGTCACTAGAAGAGAATTGTGCGGTTGAGCTTTTGAAAGTTTGGAAGTGTGAGAATTAAAGCTTCCTTTGAAGCCATTCTGATACTGTCACATACTGTTTTTCTCACTTATTCAATCAGGGGAGTTTGAAGGTAAGATCTTCAAAGCCATAGCCCAGGTTTCTTTCATTTGAGCCAACGGACTAACTAATAACTGAGGTCAGACAGCTTTCCTGTATGTGGGCAGCTCTTGGAGGGTGAGATGACATGTACTTTGCCACCAAGTTATGCAGGAGAGACAGCAGTGAAATACAGGGTAGGGGGGCTGCTGGGCTCTGCATCTGGAGCTGGGGTGGGCTTGGTAGCCCTGGAGCCCTACAAGAACTGTAAATCTATGGGAATTTTCTTTGCGAAGTTGGTATATGTTGGCTACCTGTGAAGGGAGTATCGTACTGAGAAATAAGGGCTATAAACTGAGTGGAATTCTTCTGAGCAGAGCAGAAAAGAAACGAGAACAGACTTTTTGTTTCCTGAATTGCACCTAAGTGTGCTTTCCTTTTGTAAATCAACTTTTTAAAGCCTGCATTGGTTTTTTTTTCCCTTAAATGTTATAACTCCCTTTGCAACAGTGGGAGTGTTATATATGTGTGCGTATGGAAATAAAATAGGAGACAACAGAATATGGTGCATTTTAAAGCATGGGGCTGCAAGAATACCCTTGGAGAGCTCTGTCTGAAGATTGCAAGAACAGTTCTTATGTTCAGAGACACGGTTTTCAGTATTATCTCCTTCTCTGTATTAAAATGTTTTTGTCAGACACTTAGAAATTTTTTGTTGCTTCTATATCCTGTTCAAGATATGGTGTAAAGCTAAAGCAGTAGAAAAGTCATTGATGGATGTTTACTAATTCCAAACCCATTTAACGTCCCGAGTATTGTGGCACCATGTTTTTTGCTGATAGCTCAGCCACCATCAATTTGAACTTCTGAAAAATGAAAATGGAAGTGTTAAAGGCCCAGTTTGAATCCAGGCTTATACTAGGCTACAATTTATTCATGACTATAGGGAAACATTTTGTGAATAAAAATACCTACTTCTGCCTATAGAAATATGTTAGCGTCTACTTGTGCAAAACCAGTATCATTTGCTTTTATACAATATTTTTTCTAATGCATTGTGCAGTACAAATTTATATTTTTTGCAAATTTCAAAAATAGAGAAAATAATTTATTTGGTTACAACAGTAACATGTCAAAATGTATGCACCTGGATGAATATTTGTACATATATAAACAAAGATCATATTTTGACAGCTAAAACTCAAACATTGCTTTCACCCTTTATCACCAACAATGTAAGGTAGGATGAAAGCGGCTGCAAGGCTGAGCCTCCCAAAACTAACAGCAACAATCCCAGAGCAGGTCAGTCAGTCCGAGCAGAAAATCTACCCGATGAATAAACCAAATCCAACCCAAAGAGATTTATCTCCTTGTTTGCAAGCTGCTGAAAGCTTCAGAGGTGACTTCTAGTGACTACAGCTGTTACCTCGCTTCTGCATTAGAGGCTGGCGAATACCTCACATCATTGTCAAGAAATGTTTGTTCATATTTTTGAATCATTCACTGTAGTTGGCTCTGCACTGCTGTGTATGAATATTCCAAGAAAATAGTTTACTGAAGGAAACAGTCACTGTAACAGAACATTTTAAACAAATATTACCAAACACTTATGATATGAAAACTTTTCATTCATTGTCGTGAGTGTTAAAAGCCTCATTCCAAAAGTAACATTAGCCCAGTCAGAGACAAGGAACACCTTATGTTACTTACATAGCCAAATAAGGCTTTTGATTTAGAAATAATTATTTCAGAAATAATTATTAGAGTTATTTATCAAGTGACTAAATAACTAATATATCAAAGATCATGTAAGACAATTTGCAAAGATATTTATTTATATCAGTTACAACATATATGTATATAATTTTTATCTCTTGTTTATGTTCTGCTCTACTCTACACCTTTGCACTCTGGGCTGCATAAACCCTACTGACTTCTCTCGTCCCCTTCAAATCCCTGAGAGGAAAGATGACACCCCCTTGAGCACAACACTTTATCTACCATCCCTGTAACTCGCTGTTTGTTTTGTAGTAGCGCTACGCAATTTGTTAAGCATTGTACACACATGTAGTATTCCCCAAACCCCAAGCCCCGATCAGGTGTATTGTTGCAGATTATATAGTTTCCTCTGTTTCTACATTCCCACACCTGACAGTCTTCTGGGAAAGTCTTCGTAATCATATGCCTACCGGAAGGGACAATTGCTTTCCCTACCTCCTAACTTTGTGGTGGGGATGGGGATGGGAAGGCAAGGTGTATGAATGAATGGCTTACCTTTAGGCCTGTTTTCATCACCTCTGGGTTATTTTCAAACCTGTCAGCCTGGAAGAGTGTGATGACTCATAGCCACGTTTTCTTTAAAAATCTTCCTCAGCTGACTCATTTCTGTCAGCTTCATAAGTGTCTATGCAGGGAAAGCACCCTGTCAATATCGTTCCCAGGAGCTTGGTCCTTCTAAACTCACAGATGTGCCATCCTGGACAGTGCATTTGTTTGAAAAAGCACCACTGCAAAAGGCCACATAAGTTAAACATTTCGTTATGGAGTATGGGTTCACCTTTGAAACTCTGGAGCACGTTTCTTTCAATGTCTAGGAGCAGGATGTTCATTGGTGGAAAGTCCATGTGATGGACAAGGATCCTTAGACCCTGAAAGCAGTACCAAGGCACCTCATGGCTTTACTGTGGTTTTTTTTGTAGTGAGGGTTATCCATAAGTAGTCAGTTGAGGATAACGTCCAGGTATCCCTCACTGGCGGAAGATGAGCAAGTGCCACAATATTTAAATTATCATAGGCTGGGTTCTTCTGCAGTTAGTTACATATTCACCAACCTGCTGACTTTATTCAGTTGGAAACCCACTCCCACAAGATCTGGTCATAACGCTTGAGTTCCACCTTATTTCTCCTACATAGGAAAAATCTCTAGGGTGAGATCTAGAAGGGATTCTTAGGCACCGCAGACTAAAGCTCTGTAAAAAAAGTGTTTTATGGTAGGATGACAAACATGCCTAAACTTCCCAGGGAGACACCAGAGCAAAGCAGGTCATGCTGAGGGTCACCTCTTGTTTCTTGATAAGGGCTCATATGAGGCAGCCAACAGGAAGGAGCTCCAGTCTTTGGCAGAGGAGGATGGTCTGCGGGTTGCCTGTTCAGTGTGATGTTTTCTGTGGAAGGCTGCTCCTCCAACTGCACACACGTCGAGGCAGAAAGCCAGCATAATAATACACAAGCCAAGACAAAGCCTTTAAGCCTAGATTTTCTAAATATTGTTTGTAAACTCCGTGAATCTATTGCATGGAGAACAAGGTTTTAGTTTGGGAGACACAGCATGTGGAGCATTGGCACAGGTGTGTGTGCAGAGCTCACTGAGGGTTCGGCGGTTTGCGTGATGCTTTGTCAACTCTGAGCCCCCACGCACATAGTCCTAGGCTGCGTCTTCCAGTTTTTATGGACTTTGTCCGATACAGATAAATGCCATAAGAACTGAAACAACTGCTACTTCCTATGTATTAAAGATGACCTGATTAATCAGTGCAAGAAATATTTGGAACAAAGTGAAAGTAACAATTAAAAGCACCACACAGCTCATTATTTTATTTAAAAGCATGCACTGAATATAGCTGTCTGAATCGGGTAATGGTGGCAGCTCCCAGGAAGGCACAGACACATTCATATGGCAAACGCTGAGGATGTTTCCTCACTTGAATTATGGAGCCATTTTATTTATGCCGCATCGTACTGATGAGGTATAACCAATTCTGCTGGGAGATGCTCTGAAATAAGGTGATGAGGACAGCATTGTGTTCTTTTAGACTAGCATGCGAACACCCTCCTTTGAGAAAGAGAATAATTTTTGGCTTCTGGTTTCTAGCAGGAAGGTGATAATGGTGGTATTGTAACAATTTAGCACCACTAGAATCATTCTTGTTCAGAAAGAAGTTTAATGATTTTGTATTTAATTAATGCCATTATTTCCATGGGACCCTAGAAATTAAAGAAATGGTTAATCTCCCATGTTGGAATCTCACAGAAGGGAAGGTACTTGGTATCATGCAAGAAAAAGCTCCAGCAGTCAAATTACGGCAAAGAGTTTTTTTTCTTTTTTTCTCTTTTTATTAATGAATTCACGTTCCTCCCAAGTTGGGCCCAGTCGTGCTCCTGTTGCAGCCAGTAGGAGTTTACTTCTCCTGTTCAAAGGGAGGACATTAAACCCTCTGTCACCTGCTTTTGGACAGAAACCAAGGAACTGATGCTGAAACCTTCCCTCTGGTTGGCAGATTCGCTGAAAGCAGTGGATAAAACTGGATGAACCAACCTCAAATTTCCATAACATCAGAATGTGTTTGGTAGAGTTTAAGAACAACCAGAAAGTAATAACACACTTAAGGGATCCAGTCGCTTTGTTTTAAGATGGGTTGCAAGCAGGAACCCCTGGAATTGAAGGCTGGCTGTCCATGTTGAGGCTTATCTGTCAAATTCAGTATTTTATACTATCACCTTATCAAGATCCATATAGTTAGACATATTGCAGATATTTAACTTGTCATAAATAAACAGGTACTTCTTAATAGCTAAGCTACTGTGTTTGCTTAAACTGTTGGCAACAGAAAACCTGAATGTATTATTAAAGCGAAAGGTTTTTTGGAGGCAGTTTAGACGTTGCCTTTTCATTTTCTTAAACAACAGTAAATCTGTTACTGTTTTATAAGCAAGAACATACGTCTGATTTAATGTTGAATTATATTGATAAATCAAATGTTAATATCAGGTGGTTGGAAAGATTTTAAAAAAGAGAAAAGGTTACCTCTGTATATAGGTTTTGCTTTGTCACCGTGCTGTACTCTATATCAGAAGAACAAAGGCTATATGCATAATAAGGCCATGCAAATGAGGTGAAATCAGCAAAAGTATGGTGGGGGAGGGGAAGATGTAAAATGTGGCCATCAGTATAATGACCAAGGAGTAGAGAATTTAAATGTTTAATGCTTGCACATTCCAGCTCATTTTTCTGTCATCTTTTTGAATGTGTAGACTGAGGCTCTTGAAAGACCAGAATGAAAATATCTCTGTTTTGGACCTAAAGGATTAATAATTCAATTTAACTGACTATCCCGATATACATTCCTAGCCTACAGCTATTCACTTTTATTTTTTAAAATAGAAGCAGCATGGTAATAATTAGCGGGAATAATGGGAGGGAGATAATGGAGGGAGAAACCCCACTATTTGTGTTTTTGGTGAGGGTTGTTTTTTTTTTCTTGCCCTGCTGCACTGTCTGGATGCCAGCTCCCCATCTCAGCCATGATGGAAGCTCAGAGTACAATAGAAGCACAGCAACAATATGAATTACAAATACATGTATATCTTACTGCACGGCCTTTCCCTCCCCCTCCTTTAAATGAATGTAGTCTAAAAATATCCTCTACTCTAAATTGCTTTACTACTGAGGCAACCTCTTGCAAAAACACTACAGTTACTAACAGAAGAAAACAAAACCTCAAACCCCAGACAGAATAATGTCAATGCGAATTGTTTTGCATCTGACTGCAAATTAACTATCATTTTGAAAGAGATTATTCTCATTTGATAACATGGATTGCATGCTCACATTAAGAGCAGTAGTATTTTACTTACGGTGAATTATGAGGAATACTGTGTTGCTTCAAATGAAAAAGGGGGGAAAATATAGGTGCTACACATGACAAGTACATGTTGTGTTATTTTTTATTGTTGTAGCCTGTTAAAAGTAATTTATATCAGCTTTTGGAAAAGTATTAATTGTCAATTATTTGTTCACAAGTGGATCTTGAAAAAAAGAAAGAGGGGGGGGGAACGCACCAAAATAGTAAATGGTAATAGTTAAAAATTAAAATTGTTTTTTAATTTTTTAGCCTGATTCAGCAAATTTACTCACAAGAAACCTCTTGTATGAGTAATCATTGATTCTGAGAGGTTTACACAGGTAAGTGTAGTCACTGGTGTGCAAGAACTTGCAGAATCAAGGCTTTGTCAGTAAATATTTAGGAAATAATTCACTGATGAAATGGACTATATCGTTCTGTCTACAAGATGGAAATGTCCATTTGACAATTGTAAAATGTGCTAACGAAAAGCTTTCTTAAAGAAGTGAAAATTAGCTAAGTGTGAATGACTTCCTTTGAACTAGTTAAATCCGTTCTTTACTTGCTACCAAAAGAAAAGCTAAAATTAATAACTTTCTCTTTAGCATTTTAACTCTCTTGTGAAAAATCTTAACACTGCCAATGTCAGAGTGTGGGGTTTAATCAGCACAATTGGCAAGGATTTACGAACTTTTTCATTCCAAACGCATTTACATATACACAAGCATATACGTGTACATAAATTCATTTTATTACAGACATTTTACACAAACAGAACCTTAAGTAGTTGAAGTACTAAAAAAGCCAATCAAAATACACTTCATGTATCTGTAAGTCCATAAACCTCTTAAAATTGTCTCTTTTTAAAAAAAAAACCCAAACAGCTAAATTATGGAAATGCAGACTGCATTACAGAATATTTGCCAGTTATATCTTGATTCTTATTTGAAATTCCCACAAGAATATAGGCATGCCAGTGATATAAACCGCAGAAATGGGGAAAAAAAGTAGAACACAGGGACTTGTAAATAAATCCATGAATATCAAGAAGCAGGGATGCTGAGATGATGCTTTTTACCAGAACACTCCTTTGCTTGTAAACCACAAGGCCAGACGTTTGTGAGGTGCAGTATTGCCAGCTCTGCAGAGGGGGGAGCGTGTGTGTTCGTATGTATGTATGTATGTATGTGTGT
>RSEF01000031.1:54466072-54501641 GCA_003993805.1 Himantopus leucocephalus
CCCCCCCCCCCCCCCCCCCCGCATCAAATGTCAAGTTAATTTACAGGGCGCTATTACTGATATGTTTCCTTGGTCTGAGGTTTTCTGTGAAAGGCAGGCAGCTGAGACCAAGTCTTGGGGCGAGGGGGAGGTGCGGGAGAGCCCGCAGCATGTACAGTGTGCGCCCGCGCCTGTAAATTGGCTGCCTGTATGACAGCAGGACGGGGGAAACCTCCCGTCCTCATTTGCATCCTGAAGAATATCCAGGATTAAACCCGATGGATTTCCATACGGGATTTAGACCTGACATTTATTATTCGGTTCACAGACCTCTTGAAGGAAAGTTTGTTTTCCACTCATAGATGAAAAATCTCCTAAGATAAATAATGGCTGGCTTAGCAGCAGCAGTAAATACATATCTTTCCTGTATTTCTTATGAATTTATCTCACGTGATTACCAGACAGATGCCTGCCACCAAATTATTGTATTTTGTTCCTTAGCAATTCAAAAGAAAATATATATCACACACATCGCGTGGCGTTTGCAAAATTTGGCCATTTAATTCCAGAAGTTTACTTCCCATAAATAAAATTATAGATCACGGTTTCAAACGCAAATTAAAACAATCCTTGAAAAGCTACGTAAGAAAGATTTTACACCTTTCTCTCTGCACGCAGGGACATGCAATTTTCTACCTGCTGTATGCATCAATTAGTATTTTTCAAGCAGCATGAAAAATGCAAGCAACTGCTAAGTGCGTGCATGTGTGTATGTGTGCAGTGAATTTATAACACAGCACTAGCTCATTTGCATCATCTAATAGCTTCCTAAAATATTTTGGGAATACATGGCACTCCAGTCTTACAGCTGGTTGTGATAAAACCCCATAAACCTGTATTTTGATAAAATTTTAAATAAACCGGGCCACCACTTTTAATGAGAGCTTGTACAATGCTTTGATTTGTCACTAATTTAAAGGAACACGTTACAGTTTTCTCAAGTTGCTGCTCTCCAGAGGTCTCCCCCAGCAAGTCTGATGCAGGGTGTCAGTGCCGTCTCTGAGCTGCTTAGCGGCTTGCAGAATCAGGTCCTTAGCAGGTGTATCCACTTAAACCTGGCTCCCAAATCTCTAGTCTTCGCTCAACAGCTTTTGAAACTTTGTTTGGTCTGAGTAGTGAGAGCAGGGGACAAACGCGAGCCCAGTCTCGAGGCTGATCCTACAAGAGTTAGGGTATGCTAACACTGAAAATATGCACTGAGAGCATATAGGGACGAAGCCCGAGTATTTTCATGCGATATTGCATGCAATGAGGTTGTGGTGATTTAGATCAAACAGAAGCCATGCCCTGATGTTTGTTTTGGCCCCATGTCTGCCAGACACTGAGCACCTTTGGGGGGACATCTCTGGGTGGGTGTGTGTGGGGTCTCCCGGCATAGACCCTTTGTGAACATGGGGCAGGTGGGGGTAGACCTTAGCCGCTCCTTCTGTGGCTGCCAAATGCAAAATACGCACTCACAGCAAATGGAA
Organism: Himantopus leucocephalus; assembly: GCA_003993805.1. Lineage (NCBI taxonomy): Eukaryota > Metazoa > Chordata > Aves > Charadriiformes > Recurvirostridae > Himantopus > Himantopus leucocephalus. Next base: position 54,467,581 of record RSEF01000031.1, read on the forward strand.
AAAACACTTATGCCTGTGCATACACAGGTTTTCCAAAAAAAAAAAAGAAAAAAGCAGCATTTTAAGACTCTTCCACTACAATGTTACACACGGAGGACAGGATTGATCTTACATCCATTAAAATTGTCATAGAATATAGCTTAAAAAACTTGATATATGAAACAAAAAAATACGTCTATTTTCCTAAGTGCAAATGCAATAGTGTATTTATGAATTTAAGAGAGACAGTGAAATGCATTCTTAAATTTTATGAAGATCAAATAAGTTCTACTAAGAGCGTAGACAATTAAAATTAGAGCATTGTGTTTTCTATTTAACATGTCCTGCAACACTTTTTCTGCTTAGGTATATAACGAAAGAATAATTTCTGTTAAGACTGAAGGGTTCATAAAGTAATGACGCTGCATATTTTGTGAATACTTTGAGGCACGTGGCAGTGTAAACAGCACAGACTTTTTTCCTAATTTTCTAACTAACTCTATAACAATATCCGGCAATACTGTAATTTGCAGTGTAGCAGGCAATTTTACTATTTTTTCATAAAAAGCTAGACTTCTCAATCTTACCGTTGCATACTAATGTGTGGTGAATATCCACTGATATTTTGAGGCCTTGCAGTGCATTGCACCTTCATCTGTAAGTAACTTTATTGATCTCAAATGAAATTATGTCATGAATTTGAAGGTCTAGCAGATGTGCTGGCCACTCAAAATATGAAGAAGAAAAATGCCCATAGTTAGCAATCATTACAAACAGGACATTTTTAGACTAGATGCCAGTTAATTTCTCTAATAAGCAGCGTATCCAAACCTCTAAGAAGTACAACAAATCTGGAACAGAATTGTGGTTTGCCATAGTTAGCAGCAATTCATTTAATGTCATTGTTTTACAAGTCTCTGCTTAAAATAAAAATGAGAGGGAAGGCTTGCTAAATCACTTTATCAGGTGGGTAATCAGATTACTGAAGTAATTAGACAGATCAGACTAATTTTCAGAAAGCAGTCCAATACAAGAAACATTTTAGTCCCCATTGTTATCTGTAGCTAACAGAATAATAACATGTAAAATATCTACAGGAAGACTTTTGTTCATTTCATGTAAATAATTGGCACTAACGTAAGACATTCTTACATGCATGCACACACACCACATGTACATTAAAAACCCGGAGCTTTAAAAAGTAGCATGCTAGTAAAGTATTTGATTTTTAAGATATTTTGTTCAAATTCCTACCAGTTCACACTGCTCCCAGGAGAGACCACGAAAATATTAAAAATACTATAGAAGTAAAAAGGATAAGATATTTGTCACTCCCATTTAAATTGATGTATGCTGCTGTCCTATAAACGTCACATCGGATAACCCTGAAAAATTACCATGAATCTCCATAATTACGCATATTCATGATGGTGTTTTGCATAGAGCTAGCAGCAGACTGCATGGGGGGGGCTATGAAGGGAGGCGGGTGAGGAAAGACCGAATGGTGTGACAGAGTAAAATTATTACCAGCATCCTAGAAATAGACTCAGCAACAGTTCCATTTTGCTTGGTTCACAAAAACAAAACAAAGTCCCGTGATGCTCACGATTTGCTAGCTGTTTTGCACTGCACGCTTAGCCGCTGAAATTTAGTGAGGATAAATTGCGGAGAGACACCCATGCTAATTAGAAGGTCTTTTTTTTTTTTTTTTTTACTGACAGTTGTAAAGAAAACCAGGAATGAGAAACTGGAGGAGTGCTTTTTCAAAATCGCCTTTTTTGGGGGGAGAAGGGTTGCATTTCCGGCACCGTACCGCGGTGCGGGTTCATCGTCTGCTCACCCGACGCAGGTGAGCCCGCATGGATTCAGGTACATCCTCACTTCCACACCGAAGGTGAGGCCCGGGCGCTATTCAAGCAAACTGTTAAAAGCCCGGGAGAGACAGAAAGGTTGTCCTGCCCCTGGCTCAATAGCTTTTTGTGCCGAAAGTGGAGAGCAGAGTTAATCAGAGGCTCTAGAAGTAATTATCATCAGGGTTTGGGCAGTGTGGATGCTTGGGTAAACAGCGATTGTTCTTTCCACCAGGTCATGAATAGAAACAACAATACTGGCATTGTCCTCCGCTTCTCATTAAGGGGCTTCGGGGAGGGAGCCAGGCTCTGGGAGGCGGGTGGGAAACTGACAGTCAGACCGTGCTCCAGAGGAGCCTCTCCTCTTCCCGCCGCAGCCGGCTCTGGCTTTTGGCATCGGCGGTGCCAGCTGCACGGGGAGAAGCCAAGCCTGTCATACCATCTTCTCATCAAACCTTCAGTGCAGGGGCAGAAGCGCTGTTAGAGCCTAATGAAGAAACAAACACAAAAGGCAAGATTAGGCCTCGTTAACACGTGGGTTTGTTTGCCCCCAACAAGGTCCCACCATGGAGGGACGGCTGCGTGGGGCGTTCCTGTTGTTTGGGTTTTTTTAAGGGGAAGAGAGCGACGTGGGCGAGGTGGTGTTTTCTGTGGGTTTTTAGATGTCTTGCCATGACCACGTAGCTGTAACCTGGCAAAGTGTGACTGTCAAAAATTGCATTTGTAACTGCTCTGCCAACAACCACTGTCAGAGCCCACAAATGTGTACTTTGAAAACGTTGATATTAACAACATCGTACCGCTCCCGTGCCAAGTGTTCACTTACACACTCTACTGATACAATTGCACTCTTTTGGATGAACAATTGTGTAGGCCTTTGTGTGTTGTCAAACTCAGTCTACTCTTCAAGACCAACACCAGCATGCAATGGCCCCAAGTTACTCCTAAGACCGGGCTATGAGCTCTTCTCCCTGAACAATGTTCTCCTTCACGAGCAGTTCTACTGATTTCAGCAGTGCTTCTGGTCGGGCCAAGGGCTGCCCACCATGAACACAGGGCTCACTAGCAGGTCCTCTAGTCCTGCTTCATCCCTCTGCATTCAGAGCAAGGTGGCCTTAATCAGGGTCTCAACCCAAAAACCTTCCACATATCCCATTTCTGGTGGAGCCAGCGGGAATCTTGTGTTTGGAGTTGGAAGAATTAAGGCCCTGATCTGCAAACTTGTAAACTACACTGTCTGCAGGGGAAGGCTGGCTTTAAACAATGAAAATCTGTGTAAAGTAGCTTGTAGAATTACATCCTCAGCAAGGACTCAGGATTTGGCTCTGCATTAGGCATGTTTTAATGTAAAGATAGACTTAAACCTGTGCGAGCTTGTGTGCTTGAATGTATATCACCAGAACAATGAACTGGGGGAAAACACACATAAAGCTTTTTGCTAAATTTGTATCAAGAGAAAATTTGGAGGCTGGAGTTTATTTAAACGTTTAAACTCATAAGATATGTGCATACCAATATGAGGATAGAGGTAGATATGCGTGTACATAGAAATATTTCTATTTAAGTGTTAGTGATTTTATGTTTTCGTAGCTGAGTATATGTGAAAAGAAGTTCAACACTGGAAACACCTCTCAGGTGTTTCTTGCATAGACATGCGTGCATATTTACCTGAAAGTGGCTGGGAAGTTTGACAGGCATGATGCTACAATTATTTTCACTGTTGTAAGTAATCAGTCATCTGCGGAAGGGTGTGCTCTGCGTAGACCCAACATGAAGCTTCTCTTTGTTGGTGCTGCATTTAGCTATCTGTCAACCATAGGATACTGGTAGAGTATATTTTAAATGTAAACACCCTAAAGAAAACATGAGAACCTGAATTGAATGATCTGTTTGCCGAGCTGCAAGGTGTGTGCAGAACCTGAACAAGAGAGATCCATAATAAATCCCTATCTTTGAAACCTCAGGTGCATGTTTGATGAAGGTAGCCTACTGCTAGAAGACAATGACCCAGAAGGATGTACACAGCATATTTTATAGAGAAGTATCTGATTTTTAAACAGGAATTTTGCAAACCCAACCTTTGTATTTTCTGCTTTGGACAGCCAAATTTTGTACAAGGATGACTTGAGAATTATTTGCAGACTTCAGCTTCTTTCCAAGTATGCTCTGCTACAGAAACAAAATGCATAAATATTTGGAGTGTACAACAACACACAGTTTTATGAATGCTGGCATGTAACACCAAGTCCCTAACAGGCTAAAATACTGTTTTTATCTTCCATTCACCAAAACTTTGATTTCAGTATATTTATTTCTGTATACTGACTCTCTCCTGCCTAGGTGGCAGAAAGAAAAAGTGCTTAAGGTGCATTTGAATTGCAAAAACAAGACCTATTTTACAATGACTCCACCCCCTGGGATCTCAGAGAATGTACGCCTTATTTCATTTTTCCAGTTTTTAGTATTATTATCACACATCATTATTTTTATTTTGTTTCAAAAAAATTAACAAGTACCTTTCTATGATGAGGGTTAGCATTACCTTTTCAACACATAATGGCCTGGTGTTTTGTCAGGTTTTTATGATTTGAGGCTAATGAAATGAAACATCTTTATTTGAGAAACGCTTCTGCAGATTCAGAGAGACTACAGGCAAAAAGCACCTACTGTTAGTGATAATCCTCATGATATTATTTGGTACTGTGTTTACTAGTCAAAAGCCCACTGTTGTGATTTTGTGCTATTTCTGTGAAGCTGCTCATTCAGTACCAAAAATAGATGATTTTGTTGTTGTTGTTGTTGTTGTTATTAAACCAAGCAGCAGCCCTTCAGTTATTTTCAAGGAAGGGCAAAAGACTTAAACGGTGTCGCTAAAAGCCAGTACTGCTGTACAACGGCATAACGCAAATATTAGTGCAGTTTGCAACCACGAGATCATATTTTTCTTCACACAAATAAGTGAGCTTTGTAATAACAAAATTTAAATTTGTTATCAATTGCAGGACAGTTAAATATATTGTTAGAACTATAGCTAATGCAATCATGTATATGTGAGAATTATGCAAAGTGCAGCTGCGTTATTTCATAGGTGATTATTTGTCCCTTCAAGAGTTTCTGGTTACATATACAATTATAAGATTGATAAAACCAACACCTGAAAGCACTGTTTACCAGATGCTATTACAGTCTGTCATGAGGTCATAACATACATTAGTATCATATAGAAATTAAATATTTTTTGTGGTGCCTATATATAGTGCTATCACCTATGTATTTAATGTGTTCAGATAGGTGATCGTTGGTGCCAGATCTGCAGAGAGCATATGAAGATAACCACTTTTTGAAAACTGTTGCTGGCCAGTCAGCAGTACTCTAGCCTTCAAATTCCAGGGAGAATTAGCCCAAATTACTGTATATTTTATGCTTTAAGTAGCTTTTGAGAAAAATTAGATTGCATATGCAGAGTTCTTTGAGGAGATGTTCGAAATATTTTCAAAATAAATGTTGTGATAATGTCTCCCTTCTAGCTCTATTTTATTTGAAGGCAAAAAGATCTGTCCCAAAGTGGTTAAAAAAAACAGATTTTTTTTTAAAAAAATAAAGTATGCATATACACAAATGTGTATATACGCACCTATATATACACACATGCTTACTAGTGTCATTATATAGTCATATATATGTATATATGCAGTATCCAAGTACATATATGAACATACACATATATACATACCTATCTCTGGATATATACTTACTATGTTATATATAAATACGCATATAAATATATGCAGTGTCCTCAAAATTTTTTGTATCTATAAGTAATATTTTCCACTTTTCATGTATTACTACACAGCTACTATAAAACATGAATAATATGCAGGAAAATATCAAGCATAATATAGAACAACACACTCATTCTTACACAGCTTAAGCAAAAACACCCCCAGCAACAATTTATAAAGTTTGACTTTTCATTTCTCCTTCTTTACTAGGAAAGAGAATAAATAAACCAGAATAAAAAGCCACTAAGATAAAATATTACTGTGTTGGTTACAGTGAATCATTTAATAAGGTTTTGAATATGCCATTTTTTACTTACTTCTCTAGTACTCCTGTGAATAGTCTTCACCAGCACTACTTATGTAGTCAATGACACGTAAGGTGAGTGAAAATTGCAGAATTAGACTTTGAAAGGAATATTAAAAATCCTAGCAAAATCACTGGAGCAATCCTGCAAGATACTGAGTACTTTGCCACTAATCTGATACAAACTCATGAGCAGGATAGACTTAAAGTGTGTTCTCAAAGTTAAAGATATACACAGGTTTAAGTGCTTTGCTGAGTGGGAGAGGAAATGAAAAGAACTTTCTTGCCCTGGTTTGGTGGGTTTTTGAGCAATATTTTGCTGAAAGTGTTTGGGATGGGTTTTCTGAAATGTACAATGTTTATTGTAACAAATTATTTTCTCCCAAGTACATACCATGTACATTCTCCCTCCTGGCCCCCCGCCCTTTGAAAAAGAATAGGGAAAATCATTTGAAAAAGGTATAGGATCTAGGTTTTATTCTCAGCCATGGCAGAGACTTATTCATGAAGAAGGTCTGCTTTATGAGGCCAAATTCAATCTGGTTAATCAGATCCATGCCCACTGAAATAAATGTAAACAGTAACTTTTATTGCCTTGCAAGACTGTCCAAGTGTCCAATTTGTTAATGCTTACGCATGTAGTGATAGGGCAAGGAGTAACGGCTTCAAACTGGAAGAGGGTAGATTTAGATTAGATATTAGGGAGAATTTTTTCACTGTGCGGGTGGTGAGCCCCTGGCGCAGGTTGCCCCGAGAAGCTGTGGCTGCCCCATCCCTGGAGGTGTTCAAGGCCAGGTTGGACGGGGCTTGGAGCAACCTGGGCTGGTGGGAGGTGGCCCTGCCCATGGCATGGCTGTGGAACTCAGTGATCTTCAAGATGGCTTCCAAGCTAACCATTCTATGATTCTATGATTATGTTGAAGGTCCTCATGTAAGTAACAACAAACATGCATGGTTGTGCTGTGAGATGAGGTGGGATAACCATACACGTGGGGATAGAGCTGGTGAACACCAGGCGATGGCTGGGAGGATGTCCTGGGCGGGCTCTGAACAGGATAGTACTGATATTGTCCAGAGGAGGTCTGTTCACCAGTCCAACCCACTGCACAGGGTAGGTGAAGCACTGGGCGAAGGAAGGGAAACAGCACTGGGAAGATTTGACTTGCGTCTGTCCGCACCCGATGAGCTCCGCTCAAACCAATGCAAAGCAGGACAAGGTGGCCGACTCCAAAAGCATCAGCTATGCATTTTACAGAGCAAAGATGATATTAACTGATGTCCAAAGTGAGAGGTTTTGCAGTCCCCTGAAGAAATTCAGTGTTTCTGCCTGTGGGAGATTTGGAAATACCTGCTTTTTAGTGTATTCCTCAGGCAAAACAATCACTCTTTATGAGCTAGGAATAAAAGTCAACCCTGTCAGGGTTGGTTTAGAAATTTACAGAGAGGGACATCAAATACTGGAGGCCACAATACCTTTACTTCCCACCCCCCTTCAAATTTGGCACCAATATAGAAATCTAAATAGTAACGTGGTCTGTCTCTAGACCTTCTGTCTTCCAGCAGCAACTTCAAGTTTGTTGTTCATCTTTCTTACAAAAAGATTAGTGCTAAACACCTATGTGATAGATGTGTCCATCCACACAGCTTTGTGTGTGTCATGCATCTTTCTACTAAGTTCTATTAAGTTTCTACTAATTTTCACAGATATAATTTATTATATCCCATGGATGTTTTTGTTTCCTTTTGCTCTCTGTTGCTGTTTTTTTGCGGGCCCTGTATACACTTTACCTTCAGAGGTGTTCCCCTCATTCCTTGCCTCTCCTTTTCTTCATTTGGCCTCCTCTCCCCTCTTCTTTTCCTCCCATTGCATTTTCTCCTGCATCCCTTCTGTTGAAGTCTCCCTCCATCCTTCTGACTCTCATTTTCTGTGGTCGCCCTCCAGTTTTACTTGCTCATGCAGCCATGTTCAGCTGTTCTGCCTCCGCAGCCACCGATGCTCTCATCGGGTCCCTGGTATTCACTCTGCGGCCAGGGCTTGCTCACTTGCACACTGCCAGGCTTCACTTCAGCTGCGCGGGACACAATAAGGCACTCAGTTGGGTGGTGCAAATCTCTGGACTTTGAAGTCTAATTGGGAGGCACTTTTCTTTCCGGAGAAGTGCCATAGACGCAAGTGGCTGCTCTTTTGGGTACAAGAGGGCCAAAGAAAACTCTCTTTATGAGGCGAGCTTAGGCCACCCCTCCTTTAGGTAGCCTAAGACTGTGCTGTTGAATCGCGGGCTGCCTTACAAGAACACCATCTTCATGCGTTATGCACTGCAACTCTGTGATGGTGGAGAGAAGATACCAGTCCTGCGTGCTACCCCGGGAATTTATCCGCTCCCAAATTGCCCAGTTCAACTTTGCCACAAAGCCTATTTAAAGGTGGATTTAAAATTGTCACCCATATGTTATTTCCAAAATGTTTATTACAAACGTGATTATACATACACAGTTTAATACTCTGAGCAATGTATGTACTGTAACAATATTTCTTCCTGCTTTCAAGTTGTCAGCCTCTCTTATTTCGTTACTTGTGATTTATAAAAATACAGTTGTGCAATATCTCTCTGTTATTAGCGTGTCGTGGCCCAAATCCTGTGCTGACCTGCACCATGTGCCATTACCAAACCCAGCGAGCCACGTTCTGTGAAAGTCCTCTGCGAGGATCCCCGTGCTCGTACAGAAAACTCTGTGCCCTCTTGGGCGCACAAAACAGCCGTGAAACAAAGGCCGTTGCACACCCCAGATGCTGGGTTGTGTTCTTCACTGCGCTTTCCACATAAAACCAGAGAGCAATGGGAATTAGCTGGGAGGGGCTGTTTTGTTCCTGTCAGTATGGACGCAGTGGCCAGAATGCCCTGCACAGGGAGTGCGCTCCTAACCCAAAGCCGTCGGTGCAAACCTTATTTACCCTGCGTGTGGGAAGGGATGAGTCTCATCCTCAGCTGCTTGTGCACAATCACGTGCTTCCCCCCGCTAAGTGTTCTTAGTCTAAGTGAAATATTTCACAGCCTTACTAGGTTTCTCTAGGTAACCTGCCATACTAGTGCATGAAAAATGCTTCTTTACTATTTTATGAAGGCTGGTGTATTTTCAGACGTGACCACATACATTTGTGTTAAATCAAATCTGCTGAGTGTGTCTGTACGTGGGTTAACATAAATGAATGCTCCAGCTGTAGGCATTGCAGTGACCCATTAGCCTGAATTTAGTTCCCAAATCTTTCTGTATTTAAAATCTAATTTAGCGACCTGCACGCTCTGCCAATTAATTCTTATTTTATTTATCTGTTTATTTGCTCAAGTATCTTCCCAATGAAGGATTAAGTGACACATTTGAATGAGGGAGTCTATTCTTAGTTTTAAGTGTCATGTGAAAGTCCCTCAAGTGGAAATTATTACTCAGAAAGCTCTCTTCTGTAAGGAGAGTGCTCACACATGCAAGTTTTGACAAGGATGGACTCTCAGCCCACCATAAGAATCTTTCCACCGATAAAGTTAGTGAGGTAAGTAATAGTTTGCAGGACTAAGCCCAAATACAACAAGTGTGAACATGAGAGAAACAGAAGCAGTTTGCAGAGATGTCAGTTTATGATGAATGTCAGTATATTTGGAAAAGGTACTTTGCTCTCTGGCATTCATAAAATTTATACTGTAACTCTATATTGTAAGTGTCAATATAAATATAAAAAAATCTTTAGATAATATATTTCTAGAGCGAACATAATTCACATAAACCTCAATGATTCAAAATAAAAAAAGATAGCACCAAGTGCCTGGAAATGCAAACAGTGAAGCACACAAAGCTTTGTTGACTTCCATGGGACTACTTATATGATGAAAGTTACCTACATTCCTAAGTGTTTGCTTTATTGTGTTCTAATAATGTCATCTCTCTCTTATGAAAAGCACTAGTGCCCCTTAAAAATAAAGATCCTGCTAAGGTACCGGTGCAGAGAAAGCCACAGAGTAGCTCACTGAGTTACTCATTTTATAAGGGAACACACATGCGCATTTCTGTTAGTGGAGTCCTCCTCTTTTAGGGCTTGACTGCTTGCCCAGCATCCCTGACCAGTTAATAGTGTGCACTGACTCATGTCAGAGAGACTTCTAGGAAGTCACTATTTTTTATTTTGCTCACCTCTTGCTCCAGAGAATTATAATCTGCAGGTGACGTCCTCCAGTAGTAAATTACCCCTCACTCCCTGCATCCCTGTGCCAGCTGGGGAGCTTGGGGATGTTGTCCATCCCCTGTGCTTAGCTCACGTTCTACCTGCTAGACGAGGTGCAGGATGATGGCATGCAGGAGTTGAGAACTGCTCTTACCTATATGCCACAACCACCCTTTATTATTCTTTTCCAGGCTTTCTGTTAGTAGGTAAAGCCAACTGAAATATTTTCTTTCTCTCTAGATAAGAAAACAATTTGCAGATTTTGCTTTACTCACCCCACTTTTGTGGCAACATCGCATGTGCAATTTTTATTGGGTAAAGGTATAAAGCTACACCATTCTGTTCACAAAAAAATTTACTTAAGAGGGAGAAGAACCTTGAGAGTGCCATAAGGCTCTCCATTTCCTTCTCTGAGGGAAAAAAATAGCCCATGCAGAGGGAATGGGATCAGGGCTGTGGATGCAGCAGAACCTTCAAACCAGGGACAGGTAGAAAGTGCTCTGGCTGCAGAGTCCTGTGGGTCCACAACACCACAAGTGGCTTCAAGCCCATGCTGGCAAAGCCTCTCCTGGTGTCGTGATAAACAGCTCACAGGGGCATTTGGAAAGCAGCACGGAAGCTGAGGATGGAAGCTAATGCTGGTAAATTAGCAGTTCCTTGCAGAATTAGCTGGAAAACCTGAAGGAAAGTGTTCTGTGGAGGCTCGTGTTGTTTCCCAGCCTTGAGCCGTCCTTGTTTCCATTTTATGGAGGCTGCTCATATGGCTTTTAGGGGAATTCTTCCGGTCATGCTTGCTGCCATCCTACTTTTTGGTGTTTATGTAATGGAGAAAAGCACCAGGCTGACTTGTTACCTCACATACTTAGAAAAGCAATGGTTCATTATACTTTGATTTAATTATGACTAAATGTTTGCCCTGATCGCAGTGTGAAGTTTTTGCACATTTGCTTACTCTGCAGTGTTTGTGAATTCTTTTCCTTGAAGTGTAGACTCCAATTTGTCTGTTCACAACATCCTTGTTCAACAGATTTCCTTTTTCTTAACAGCCGTACTTGGCAGTCAAATGGCAAGCCAGCTTGTCTTGCGTATGGTCAGAAAAAGATCAGAATTTAAGGTACTTATTTCAACCCATAAATGAAATATTTCTGTCAAATCACAAATATTATATGGTTTATGATAACATTCTGGTAAAATACTTTTTTCAAACACTAGAAGTATTTTAAAAACTATAATTTTTAGAAAATCACTAATCCATTTTCCCAGAATGTGCCACTGAGGATGAAGATCAACAATCTTTATTAACTGAGTCAACGTTTCACATTTTTAATGCAAAAATTGTAGCCAGGAAAAAGAAATTAAACAGAAAATATTTTTTGACTTTGGCTTTGGTGCTTCACTGAAAAAATGAAAAAAATTCCACAGGAAACCAAGGAAAAAACTTACAAATGCTGAAAAGGGTTTCTTTCAAACAAGTCTGAATTTTTTAGGTGGGAGAGTTCCTCATTATTTTCTTCTCCATGTCCAGAGCCAAAGAGGAGATTGGATTAATCTCCCTAAGAGCCAGCAGAAATTCCCCCACTAGTTCCTACTTTATGGAAGACCTGGTCGCAGCCAGAAGATGCTCATGGCCTGCGATTCATTTTGAGTTGCATTCGTTTATACCATCTCTCCAAAAACTATCCTCCACTGCTGTCCGTCGTATGTAAAGGATGAGACTAAAATAAGACCTCATTGCCATGGTAAGCCAAAACTAGACTTGGTTTCAATTTCATCCTAACTTATAATCTTACAAACATTCTGTGTGACTGCTCAGTGGGCTTGGCGTGGTGGGCCAGATGCTTGAGAAAGGAGAAATGTCTTTGTTCTACGCCATGAAAATTTCTTCCTGGTATAATTTTTTAATAAACTAATATTCAGTGCAAACAGAAGAGCCCCACTGTTTGTATATTATCCCCTCTCACTCTAAAAATTTATTTGCCATGTCATCACTGTAACTATGTGAGATGGGAGTGAGGAGCCAGGAGGAGGATTCTGCCTTCCTTAGCATGGGCGTTTGTCCTGACATCGCTCCTGGAAGAGAGGGGAAGGCAGGAGTGGCCAAAGCATATCCCCCATAGAGGATGCCAACTTGTTCACCTATAGCAAAGGGGTGCTGTTCCTAGTCTATATCGATGTGCTTTGCCACAAAGAGCTTTGCAGGTCTCTGCTGCGTAGTGTGCGTGTCTGCCTGTGTATGCCCAACGGCGTATTATTAATGTGTAATCCACAAGGCTGATCTTTAGGAAAATTCTGTTGTTTTCCATTAGAAAATACAACATGACAAATGCTGGTTGTCCTTACCTCACAGTGTTTCAACCAATCACGTGCTATTTACATCAATAAAAGAAGTGGTCTCCAAAACACAACACTCAAATCAAGAAGAAAACACCTTGCTTTGCAGCAGAGCATCTTGTGCCTCCTTTGGCCGCAGATGCTGATGGGCAACATTTGATCAGCAGCGACTGACTTTGTTTTTGCTCTTTGTTTTCTGTTGTGCAAATGCCAGCGAGGGCCTGATTAGGATGCTGAACATATCGTTAGCAACATCGCTAATAAGTGAACGCTCCCTGGCGCTTATTAGCAGGGTCTGGCTGCATGGTGAAATTGTCACTTCAGCGCAGGGGGCTGGAGCGGGGGAAGAGACAGGCGGTGCCGAAGGTCCGTCTGTCCGTCCATCCGCGCATGTCTGTGCTGCAGCTGGAGTCACCCGGACGGTGGGACCGGTTGAGGTTCAAGGTCGCTGCTGACATTCAGCTGTCACGGCTTCATTGTCCGCATGCCTTCCCTCCATTGACACATTCAAGGGTACTTTATAGCTGCCACAAAGAGCCAGTCAATTGATACCATTGCACTCCCCGTGCGCACAAACCGGGCGCTTGTTCGGGACTGTTGATACAGTCTCACGTTTATTCATTAGCAGAGCCATTGAAATCGCAGCTCGCCCAACGCCGCTCCTAACAACGCGAGCTTGCTTGTTTAGTCCAAACATTTAGCTATGTCTTTTTAAAGTTTTGCACGGTGTTCTCTAATTGAGGTAACGTTATCTGCATTTTAATGCTAGGCCATTTGTGTCCAATGAAAGATTACCTGAAGAACCCTGCCATTTACCATGCTGGTTTATAATACAGGCGGCTGCAAAGAAAAAATATACACAAAAGATGTAAGCAAGGGAAAAAAAGCAGATATTTATTTGTTCTGAAATCCAATTGCTCAGAAATAGAGTCTGCGGTGAAAAAGGGGAAAACATAAGCCTGGGTCAGGGAAGAGACAGTGATTAGCTCCATTGTTAGGGGCTCTTTGAGCTTCGTTGGTCCTAAAGAAAAACCCACTAATTAATCTATTGAAGCTTGCCAAACTTTGGAAGACAACTGAAGTTGTGGTGCTTATCTGAGATGTGGTAGTAAAGTCTGCTGATACAGAAAACAGCAAATATGCATCTTTATTAACTGCTTTCCCACACAAGCCCTCCAAAGACTGCTGATGATTCTTTATTCCAAAAATGTGCTTTATTGTAAGCACAGTTCTTTAAATGAAAACTTTGATTTTGGGAAACCAATGTACAGAAGATAAAATGCAACATTTAAGGCCTGGCACTATGTGCTAGAGGCAACTGTAAAACTCCTTTTACTGCTGTTTTCTCAATGAGGCCACAGGAAAGTTTGTTTTCTTTGAGCTTGCTTAGGAGACATTTATTTTGGCGTTTGTCTTGATGCTTGACCAAGGACTTGAAATGTGTACAGCCAGAACTCACTGCCACTGCCACTCACTTTACTGAAACTTCGCCATTGCATCAGTTGCATATCAAAAGCTACTGGTTGCTATACATCCTACTCAAAAATACGAGTTTTACCGTACAAAGTTATTTATTTATGTTTTTTTCCTGTCTGCTTTCCCATGTACTGCCCAAGCTCCTTTGTCACAGCACTGGTGCGGCAGAGGCTGCAGCAGAGCAAACTTCCCACCAGCGTGCCTCATCTGATGGGGAGGGACCACCTCTAGAGGCTGCAAGCTGCCGAGACTGTCGACAGGGGTGCCAATTAGTGTCAATTGTTGCCACTGTTCTCTGATATGGACACCTGTCCATTGGGAACCAGCCCGAGACCGCCAAACTAATTTGACAGAAACCAGTGAATAGGCACCAGCTGAAGACTGTCTCCAGTTACACACCAGCTATCCGAACTGGCCTGATAAGGGCATGCATTAGGCTGTGCAAGCAGAGGACCGTGCATCGTTGGTAATGGTGAAGCACTGCATTCCATGAAAACATGTATCGCCATGCGGGTAACAACTGATGTTCAGGTGATGGTGTGAGAGGGCCCTGGAGGGCAGTGGTTGTCTCCAGGTGAGGTGTCCACTGATTGATCTGCCACTGGGATTCTTGCCTACCTCCAGTTGGCCTTATGTTTTACCCGCCAGATCCCACCCAAGGCTTTTTCATTTAATCTGGAAAGCTGCAACCTCAACCTCACCATTGTCACTGGGTCAATTAAGAGGTTTTAAAATCACCAGACAGGACACCTCGTAACCTGCCTTAGCAGCAGGTCAGGAGAGATTTTCCTGAGGGGTGGCCAGAAAGGTCTGGCTGTGGCTGACAAGCGTTTTGCCTCCTTCACCGCCATCACAGGACAGACCTGGTAGCCAGAGGCCTAACTCCTTTAAGTGTTATGGCTCAGATAGAGATCAGCATTAACTTCTCAAAAAACAGTGCAGTTGAAAGCTAAAGCAGCTGTTCCTTAGAGAAATGGTATCTGGTAGTAGATGGTTCCTTTGCAGTGCTTATAAATAAAATTGAGGCTATTTAATCCCACTTTGTCTGTGTGATCCTTCCCTTGTACATGCAAGGCAGTGAAACAGTTCCTGTAGTCAGTCATGATCGTGCACCCAAAGGTTCCCAAGTTTGTTACCACATGCTTACAAACGTGTAAGCCTGGACTTCACATCAGTGCAACTGAAAAGGTTTAACTGAGCCTTTTCTTCGCTTCTTCCAGTTTTCTTTAAACCAGCGCCTCTTGGTGTACAGATGAAGCCAAGGATGTCCTGCAGCTTGCAAGAAAGCCAATGTCGCAATTTAGGCATTGACTGAGTTCCCATCACTCCAGAATGAGTTAGTCAACTTCTGCAGCTCAGCCTTGCCAGACATTTGGGTTTAACCAGAACAATGTGTGTTTCTGGGTAGTTTCCAGTTTTATGGGTTGCAGTGCAGCCTGGATCCTTTAAAGTCCAGGTATAAATACCATATTCTTGTGAGGATACTAATACATTGCCAAAGTGATATTTCATGCTTCATCCACCCCCAAACCCACTCGTAAATGGGTAACAAAAAAAATACTCATTTTCATCACAAGGAACACCACTTTGAGCCCCAAGGAGATGGAAACACCCGCTACGTTGTGCATCTGGCTCTGCTTGCAGGAGATGACTTAGGCAGCACCGTGGCTCTGGTCCAAGATCTTCTGCAGAGGGCAATGATCTTGGATCCAGATAAATCTTCTCTGATGACTCTTTGTGCTATGTTTGTTGGGAAAATTAAGAAAAGAGAAAACAGTGCTAAATTACTGTGAAATAATAGAACAACAGCAGCAAAGAGAATCAGTGTAGTACAGCAAGGTTATCTGCATAACGGATTTACCACCACTTTGTATGCATGTATGTGCAAACACAAGTATGCCACCAACATCATAGCATTACTTAACTAGTGTATGTGTGGGAGTTTTTCTAGCATCAGCATCTGTATTTCTGGATGAATTACAAGGTCACGCTAGTAAAAACCAAAACCCTAAAAGTAGGCTTCTGAGTCTGATTTTGCCTGTTTTGGATGTGCTGTAAACCCAGCAATTCCTATTGCCATCAAGAGGAGTTGCAATAATCAGTTTTTGGAAAACCAGGTTACTTAGGAGTAAAATTTTCCCAACCCCCTAAACAAGTTTATAGGAGAAGTAAAATCTTTTGTTAATGCAACTGACATGTTGGAAAAAACAGGGATGCTTTCCAGTTCATGAGCACTTCCTAACTTCCCAGCCTCATAAGAGATATTAAGTCTTCCTGTAAACTTTGCTTCTTGCACTGAGGCCATCGTGACAACAAAAAAAAATAAGAAAAAATTGACTTACAGAATTTAAACATTTTATTTTTAGGGGCATAAAATTAGCTTCCATTTTTTGGTTGACGTGACCGTGTGCATTCTTGTTCGGGGCATTCCTGATTTGTAGTGATTGTGTATTGGGATTAGGCTGGTTTCAAGGCTGTGTTGCTCTTCTAATTCTTCCTATTTTCTTTTCTTCTTGTATTCCATTTTGTCCTGAAAAATCTTGTATTTCAGTGCCTTTTTTCCATTTTGCAGACCTAAATCTGCTATTGATAAAATTGGTGAGACCTACATCACTGATGTCTGAAGAAGTACAACAAAGCCATATTGTTTGGATAAAGCATATCAAGCAAAGGTTCTTCTTGTGATTTTAAAGGCCTGTTCACGCACCATTTTCTTTTATAATGTAACTTGGCTTCTCAGTGACACAACTAATTTGCACTTTTCTACTTCTTAAATAAGGAGTAAACACCATAATGTATCACACATTCTTCACATGAGGCCATTCATTATTAAAGGAAATGTTTACCTGCATCAATATTGCAAAAATAGTGTTTGGCCTTTTGTGAATAAATGACAGAAAATTTCTGTATTTAACAGTTAAGAATAGCTCTGGTGGTCTGAAACACAGGTTTAAATTGTATCAGAAACCAAGTATTCTAGTTCCCTCTCCCTTTTTTGACCAAGAAGACTACATCTGGCCTTAAATGTAGTACTGATTATTTTAATTTTTGTTATAGCCTGCTAATTACACCAAGTCATAATCATACATTGTTGGGGGAAGGTTAATTAGCAGTAGTAAAAATCAACCTTCTGAAACTCAAACTGCAATCAGACCAGCTTGTAACATTTTTGCAGTTGTAATAGATGAATTTTGTGTTGTTCAAAACTAGACATTTTAATTACGTCATCTGGTTCTTTAGATAAACAGAAATCATTTTTAAGACATAAAAGACTTGCTGGTATAATGTCATTTTACCGTTCAACAGCACAGGGCCAAACCAAGCAGTTTACAAAGAAGGAATTTAGATAATATTTTGTTCTTGCAGATCAAAAAAAAAAAAAGA
The DNA here is from genome assembly GCA_003993805.1 of Himantopus leucocephalus. Classification (NCBI taxonomy): domain Eukaryota; kingdom Metazoa; phylum Chordata; class Aves; order Charadriiformes; family Recurvirostridae; genus Himantopus; species Himantopus leucocephalus. The sequence continues at coordinate 54,484,900 of RSEF01000031.1, forward strand.
AGGGGGTGGATAATGAGGGAAGAGGGAAAAGGGCTGGGAGCACCTTACTATTCTAATAATGCAGTTTTTCATGGAAGGATTGCTGAAATATTCTTTCTGCTCATTTTTAACCTAGAATTAGAATTATTTGTTGGGTTTACCCAGTAATTAGCAAGATCCATAATCAAGACCACTGATTCTTTTCTACTGGGGAATCTAAGAAACTGTTAACAGCGTACAGTCAGGTAGTGTGCAACTGACTTGCTTTGCCACGGCAAGGCTAGTAGTGCCTGATAAGAAAAAAAAGAAAGCTATGATTGTGTTAATAGCTAAGTTCATGCAAAAATAAAGTAATATTTGTCCCATAGGAGTAGTAACTGTGTTGTACTATTGAATTTGGTGACCCACAATGTCGTTAGCAAGGAACACAACCAGGCATGCTGAGCTGTGCCAGGCATAGACAAGCGTCTTGTGGTACCTCAACACGTGCTCAACATGAACTTATCTTTAATATTTGTGTAATTTGACATTTGTAAATGATTTTAAACTCTTTTTGGTATTCTCTTAGCAGACAACCCTGTTGGCATCTTGAACATTTTGGGGTTGTTTATTGTTTGGCTTGTTGCTGATGATTAGCAGAAGAGACACTTCCAGGTTCTGTTCGAGGAACCTCAGGGCTCTCTTTTGGGCAGTTCAGCCTAATGGAATTAAGCCTGACATGCTTCAACTCTATTTCTTTATAAAATAAACATAAAACAATGGTTTAGATGTCTAATAAAGCTCTTGAACCGTGTGAGACTCAAACTTTCCCTGTTTCTTTACACATCTGTAAATAAAGACCATAAAAGAAGAGTACAACAGGATAAATCAACATGAATTTGGAATCCACTGCAGCATATTAAATGGCGCGGTCTCTTGCTGAAAGAGAGGGCGACCCTGCGGCTTCTTGCAGTTTGAAGCTAATTGTTTTCGTCAGGATGGGAACGTCTGGAAGTCCACTGCAGTGTCCCACCAGCAAGGCTTCAGTAACTGAGCCTGCTTGTGGAGAATGAGCCCACTTTGTAGCGACACAGCGGGCTCAGACACCACCTATTCTGCTCTCCAAACTGTCATGCATAACAACTTCATTGTGCTAAATTGAACTTGAAAGCAACCAAAGGCTATGAGAAGGAGAGGCTATGAGAAAAGCGTGCTGTCAGCGCTGGCAAAGGCTGACCTGGAAAGTAGGCTCAGAGACAGGAGAATAAAAGACCAGGGCCCATGAACACAGCATATTGTTTCATTTTGAAGTATGATTCCCATACCAGCAAAAGTAGCAAATGTGATGTAAATTTATTTAAATAGATTCCACCGCTTAAAAGTTTGCCAGCCGCTCTTATCCAACTTTCCCAGCTCTCTGATTCGTTACTTACAGTGGGAATATAATGACATATAGTCATCATTGTAACAGCTTCTTTGCAGGGGCACAATGATGATTAATAGCTAGCAGCAAATTTTCACATGGGCTCTGAAGCACTATAGCGTTAAGCAGCCAAACACTCCCAAATCCCCCTTTTCTGTTCCACTGAAAAGTCTTCTCCTTGTACCTTGCAGATATGAACAAAGCCTATCTTAATTCCAATCAGCTTTTCCTCATTCAAAGAAACTTTCTCTTTTTCATAATTGATTCATGTGCATTTTTTTTCAGTCTTTCACTGAGCCTGAGACTTTTTTTTTGCTGGGGGAGGGAGGAAATAATTTCAGTAATAACTAGTTTTGCTTTGTTTTTCCCTCCAAAATATATTTAAAGACATTTCTCAGCTAGTTGAGCTAATGCACATTAAAAGGAAACACAAAACTGGAAAAACAGCCTTAACTTTCTCTGCATTGAAAGATTATTAACCACGAGCACTGAGGGATGAGCTCAGAGAAACAGCTCCGGTAACGTAACTCAAAGACAGGAGAGCAACAACAATAAGCTGCTTCTGTTTATTGTATCAATTCCCATTCCCATGAGAAACTTACAGCTGAAACTGGAATGGATTCATTTTTCCATGCAGAATTATTTCAGATAAGATAACTTTGAATAGAAATATTTTATCAGAAATATTTAGAAATACTTAGAAAGTTTTTATTTATATTATAATGTTTACTCACTGATGTGAATTTATTGGTTTTCCACAAAAGTCCTTTCCACATTGACAGAGTTTTAGAACACAGGGTTAGAACTGCTTCAGTCTTCCTTTCATCAGTTTCAGTATGGTATAGCTACACTTTGAGGGAATTACACCTGATTTACGCCAGAATAAGCATAGGGCAGATCAGCAGGATTCAGTTTTGATTTTTTTATTTGGGAAAACACTTTTAAAGGGAAAGAAAAATTTCAAAGCAATATTAGAAAGCTAAATTTTACAAAGAATGTCAGTCTGTGTTGCTCTCCCTGTGGAGGAAATTGGTTACAATTCTTTAGCTCCACATATGCATCACACACACTGTTAATGTTTGACTGGTAGACGTTGCACGTTATTGGTGTTCCATTCATGAACTGCTGTACATCACATTTGATCTGTCCAATCCAAGAAAGTATTTCCCTGACATTTGTATATTAGAGATAATGTAGACAAGAACGGATTTTGAAAGTATAATAATATCTAGGAATAAATAGTGTTTGCTGAAATCACTTCATACAGTATGTGAGATGAGGAAGTAAATACATTCATCTTTTTCATACACTTTAAGAAAATACTATGGTCAAGTTATCCATATTTTCTAGAAGAAGCAAAAATTTTCATCTTTATTTTTGCTCCCAACATATTATTTTGGAAAAATATAAGATATCTGTGAGCATGCTCAATTGTTTTACATTTGTGGTAAATTTTCATCCAGTTAATTTTGTTTCAAGGATGAAAGTTTCCAGTGAGACAAACAGCACAGCAGATTTGGATTATGATTTTCATTGAAAATTTCTCAAGATTACTTAGGAAATAGCACTGCATATCAAAATCTCTCAAGAGATCAAATTTCTACTCAAATTCTTTCTGTTGCAGCACTTTGTAGTTTTGTTCCTTTTGTACGTTTCAGAGATTTTTAACCTGATGTAATTTAGCAGAGTTACGTATGATTTCATACACATGACCCAAGACTTGAATCAAGCTCATAGCACTTTTGTCAAGTGTTATTGATGTTCATTGAAGTAAAGGTTGTATCACAGAGTTGTGATTCTTTTGCTGTACCACTGTGTGAGATTCTTTGCACTTAATTGAAAGATATACTGCATTCAAGAAAAATCTTGTTTTCTACAGGCGATTTCACTTTTGACATTTAATTGAAGTTGTTTGACATTTAATTGAAAGAGTTAAAAATAATGCAAAATCTAATACGTATCAGTGACTTGTATTGAATAACACACCGCAGTTATTTAAAGAGGACTATCTTTGAAAATATTCCTGGAGAAGTGGAAACTGCTAACTAAACTGCATATGGATGAGGGTGATCCATTCACTGGCTTATGGACCCCAGGTACCTTGGATGGAGTCACAAATCTTCCCAGCGTCCCTGTGAGCCATGTTTTCTATTTAGAACTCTGAATTTGCTGCAAAATATGTAAAATCTTGTGTAGTCAGCGAACTCCCTTTTGACTATGCATCTGAAAAGCCTTATCCGTGTTGTTTATTTCTGCAAATACATAGAATACATACACACTCCTGATAGCCTCTGACAGCGGTATGCAGATAACTGGCATGAGGGACTAAAATCTCAGATGACGTACCCTTTCCAGGATGTGTCAGCATGAGCACATTCAACATGTCAAAGTATTTGTGCATCCTAATGTACCTTTTGGAGGAAAGCAGAATCCCAGCACAGCTAGGGTTTTACGGCTAGGAGGCTCGCAAAAGCGCATTTGTTCCACTTTTTTGGTGCTATGTTATGTCCTGGTTTCACAGAGCTGAGCTTTATGTAACTGCTGTGTTAGATGGGAAAACTCCTTTCACCAGCAGTATCCAGTGATTTGTGAGGATAGGTCACATCACATAATTTGCTGAAAATATTAGATGGATCCGACCCAAGGGCATGGCCAAATATTCTTGATCCTTGCAGAAGTCTAGCCCTGAATCTCAGGCTCCTATCTCCAGCGTACCCTACCCTCTATCTTCTGCTACATTGTGAGTTTCCAACCCACAGACTTCAACTATTTTCCCTCGCTTTGAAGAATGTTCATTCCCTTTCCACCAGGTATTTTGATACGTGCCAAATCTTTCCATGGTTTCCCCAGCACAGACCTATGCACACCCAAACAACACATACTTGATCAGTACAGCAGTTGCAGGTTTGCAGATTAAATCTAGGAAAATATACTTGCAGGACGTATAGTTGCTTTTAGTGGGAAAAAAAGTTCTAATGGTAACTTAAAACTTCAATGGAAAAGCTGCTGCTGTTAAGCAACCACTCAGAAGGAATAGGGGTCAGAATCTACTTCTCCATGGTTTTGGTTTAGGATGCAAAAAGTGATCATTTTGTTTCCATTCTCATTTGCATTGAATATATTCCTTCCCTCTTTCTGCCTTCAGACTCATTAAATTTTTCTGCTACCTATTCTTATTCCCCACAGCCTGTTCTCTCACATGAGTCTTCTCTTTCCTGAGAGCTTTTTTCCCTGGATCCAGAAAAAACTCATTCATGTTCCCTGTGTACTCACCTGGACTCCTGTATTGCCTTTTCCACGCTCCTTGAAAATTCTCTTCTGCTTTGTTCCAGGCCATCTCTCAGTCCCTCTTTTGCTTTGGAGCAGCCTTCCAGCTCATTGTCTCTTTTTGAGTTTGTTGACAGCATAGGGGCTTGTTGGTCCTCCATTTTCAGCAGCTTTTAGCCACCTTTTTTGAGGTCACAGTATTATGTGGCAGTGCCACACTCTCTGTGCACTGAAGATCTCAGACCTGATGTGCCGACTAAAGTGGTGTAATTCTCCCTGTAAGGGTTCCCATTTACAAGGAAGAAGGGTGTCTGTATAGTCCTTCAGCTCTTCCTATCTTAAATTAAATTTTCTCATTCCAGATCTACACAGTTGCACGTTTCCGAGTTATTCTGTTTTATTAACCAGTTCCAGATCACTACTTGTTTCCTCTGTGGGCTGTCAACCTTGTGATGAACCTAGATTAAGTATCTGGATTAAAATTATGCCAAACCTGGTGAACAAATACATTTACTTGTCTTGGGAAGCAGCACTGTGAATGTATTGGCGTTACATTTTGTGCTTAGTTTCAGCTGCAACAGCCTCTGTTGAACAAAGAAACCCAAAAGCTGTGAAGAAAACCTATTTCAGTTCAAAGTCTACCCAAGTATCCGAAGAACAGCTTTTTACTTCTAAATCTCTGCTCTGAAAGTCACAAAAGAGAAAAAAATCTTGCTGAATGTTACCATAGAATAAGCCCCCATCTGCCATTTTCTGATTTTTACTTTTGTTATGGTTTCTACATATTCTTTAGGTCATCGGTCAGATCAATATATCATAAGTATCATTAATATCATAGACACAGATATTGTGTGACATCATGTTTCTTGAATTACTCTTTTAGTCCCTTGCTGACAATTTCTCTTAATTGCCCTGAAGGCAGACAGTGCTTTCTGTCTAGAATTCAACTGTTCCTGTTTTGTCTCACTCACACCTTTAACCTTTTGCTTTCTGTATCTCATGCATCACCAGCCTTTGTACGCTTATCCAATAAAGGACCTTCTCAGAAATCACCTCCCAAGCATAATACATCTTATTCCTCCAAAGTCTTAAAGCAAACAGTCCTCTGCAAAGAAAAGGAGCACATTGTACCCTTTAGGAAATAAGGAAGCCAATGTGTTGTCTATTATGGCTAGAGTCAACACATGTTGCCTCTTGGCTGAACGTCACGCAAAACAAAGCTCTGTAAAGAATGGGGGAGGATGATGTGAGTAAACACTGATGGGAACTGTTGTGGCAGGAAATGTGCATTTATTGTGGTGGTGGAGGAGAAGAGACTCAGTAAGGACATGGAGAAGCTATGGATTATCACAGCTGATGATAGGAAGGAAGATAAAGCAGATGGCTACTGGAGATATCGGAAAGAATCAGTAGGATTAGCATATATAGGCGTCCTTCCTTCACCAGCTCACAGGAGGCAATCCATTCACATTTTCACATGGCAAAATGGTTTTAAAAAGTTTCAGGAGATGCACGGGAAAATTGGAGGGGGTCCAGTTTGGGGCCAACAAGGTCATCAGAGTGCTGGGGAACCAGACATACGGAGAAAGGTTGAAGGATTTGGGTTTGTTCAACCTGGGGAAAATAAGGCTCAGAAGATCAAAGTAATCTCGTATCTAAAAGGTTGTTATAGAGTAGAAGCTGTCCTCGCTTCATGATGATGCATGGTGACAAGACAAGAGGCGAGGGGCACAAGGTGCTTCAGGGGAAATGCTGTCTGGGTAAAAGAAAAACTTCACTAAGAGCACTCTTAAATATTGGAATAGTTTGCCTAGGGAAGTGGTAGTCTACCTTGCTGGAAATATTCATGTCTTGGCTTGACAAGGCCCCAGATAACCTAGTCCAAGGCCCAGAAGATTGGATCAGGTGATCTATAGAAGTCCCTCCCAACCTAGACTTCGGTGTGATTCTGTGACTCATACTAGAACTGACTTTAGCATATGGTTAAAATCCTAGAATAAGGCTAATTTTAAAGGCTATGTTAAAAATTAACCTGCATTTAAAATATCAAAATAAAACCATATATTTTAAATTACATTCATTTAACAAGGGTAAGCTTTTTGGCAGTTCTAAAAAAATTGAGGGTTCCAGGCCGATGTACTCAGTTCTTCAGCCAGCCATTCTCCACTCTCACCTCAAATGTCTCTTCCTTGTAGACAGCTCTGTTAACTTATCCGTCTGAACTGTCTGTCTGTCAAGCAAGAATAAGATAGTGTGAGCTTCAGTTAATGTAAATAAGCAACATTGATGAAAATGCTTATTGCAAAAACAATCAGACATTATAATTTTGTAAAAACTGAATTTTAATTGTTTTGATTGTATTCTATTTTGATTGGTGTCACTACACATCTTTTATTGCATCTCCTCTTTGATTTTGACTGCTTACACCCCCTTTATTTGTATTTCAAGTCCCCCAATCTCTCCCCTAGGATTTCCATTTTGCTGCCTCTCATTTCCTATTCCTTATGTTATCTTTTATCCTAAAATAGTTCATCGGTTCCCACATCTTACCACAGTGATGTGCTTTCAGCTCATCTCTACTTGGAACTGAACCTTCTCTATGATCTTTCACACCAAATCCCTTTTCTCTGTTGACCCCCACCCCTAGAATGTGCCCTTTCCAAGACTTACAAGTTGGCAGTGTCTCTCATTTCTGCAGTGCATTCTGCTCTTTACTTCTGACGGTATTACTTCTACTGAGATTACTGTCTGCAACTATGTTTTTTTATGAAGTAAACTCTTGATCTTTCTTTTCATCATTAGCATTTGCCTCCTGCAAGACCACAAACACTACTTTATCTTCTGTCTCTGAAGTCTCATGTTCTTATGCTCTTTTGGTGTAGAATTAAGAAGGCCAGGTACCAAGTGATTTCCCTCTTCTGCCTAAGTTTTCAAATGTTGTATTTGTTATGTTTGTAAAATAACTGTGTCTCTGTTCCCTGTTCAAGAGCTGATTTTGCAGTCTTTTTCTGCAGCTTCATGTCCCTCTGTTCTTGACTCCACTGAAGGACTCAATACAATTCTTCTCTCCCTTTCCTTTTCCATCATGACCAGTCATGTTCTTCTCTATTTCTATGCTCTTATCTCCTTTCCAAATACCTTTGCTCTATTAAAACCTGATGGTTTTGTGCCCTTATCCTGCTCTCACCTTCAGGCACATTATGTGTTCTCGGTGGAGAACAGGCTGGGCAGCAGTCGCTGGAGAAGATGAACTGCTTCAGGAGGACTCTCTTAGCTGTTGACGGCAACTTCTCATGCTCCTCCGCTGGACAGGATGCTCACTTTGGTACAGAGCACTTTCAACATCTGGTCACCTTGATTCTTTCTGGGATGAACTTCTCTGGCAAGCTGGCTGTTTACACAAGAAAAAATGAAGAAGAAAATAAGAAATAATTAAAAGATATCCAAATGCTAATGGTCTGTCTCTCCCTCTTCTGGAGCAGACTTTGTATCTCCAACCCATTTTCCTGCTTTGGTTTACCTCCAGCACAGTGTCTCTTTCAATGCCTCGCTTTTGAATGGCACTTCCTATTTCAGCTTTTCTTCAAACAAAACAATTGGGTCCGATCTCCACAACTGCAGCAAATGCAAATTTTGAATAAGAGGTGAGGCAACCCTGGTGCACCCTGTTGCAAACTGTCTGGGGGCTCGAATCGCTTTTGATATAACTCAGATCAGCCTGAAGGTGATCTCAGTGACCTCTGTGTGTTGCATGAGAACCACTGCACTGGGTAAAAATCAGGGCAGTAATTTTGCCCTGCCTTACCTGCCTGGTCATGTTCCATCCCTTGCCAACCAGTCCTGTGAACAAGCGATGGCAAACGGTAGCGTAGAGCACAAAACCATGGTAGCCAGGTTTGTGGGGAATGCCTCTTAGATTAGTATTTTTTCTCAGTTTTGAGCACATTGACTTAAATACAAATAATAAGAACACGTTCTCATTCTTTCAGCATCCCACCAGAAAAAAGGTGCACACGTTAACTCAGGTTTTCTGTATGAGTCTCAGCTTTTTCACATCAGCCTACTCTGGCAGGTGCTGAGGACAGAAAGTACATCTGGTCAAGAAGTCCTCGAACCAGTTCAGGAGTCCCCTGGGCATTAGGGCTTCCTCACGCAAAGAAGAGGAGAAGGAATGAACGATGCTGGCCTACTGGGCATCTTTCTCTTTGAAAAGGGAAGAAGGAATTGTGAAAAGTGAGGAAAGTGTAGGTAAAAAACCTGTTTTATTTATCCAGCCTGCTGAAGATGCCAACATCCCTTCAGCGGGCAGGTTGGACAGGATCAGCCCTTGACTCATAAATCTTCAGTGATCCAGCCATGAAATATCACAAGGAATACCCTTGCAAAAGTGATTAAAGAAACTTGGGTCATGTCAAATATAAAACATAAACAAATCCACTACTAAAGAAAATAAGGGATACCCTAGATCTCTGTACATGGATGAGGATATCTTGGCCTCAAGGAGGAATTTGATTTAGGGACTGGAGATGCATGAAGACTTGTTTTTCTGCCTTTACATCTTTTTTGTTTGCTTACTTAGAACGGACAGCATGCTTATTGCCCTACAACGCATTAAAAAGGATCCTTTCTATTAACAGTATCAATAACAATAAAATTATGGCATACTGACATGGAAAGTGGCACATAAATTGGAATAAATGTGGCATGAGGGAAGGTGATTATTTTTTTGTCTTCTCCTGTGGAAATTGCAGAGTAAGTGCCTTTTTAAGATGGACTAAAATGAGAGGTGGGGAGGGGGTCCAGAAATATTAGAAAATTCAGATGAACTGCAACTTCTCTTTTTCTGAGAAGCGGAGGAGAGCTTCTTTTTGAGCCAGCCTGGCTCAAACAGTGAGAGAAATAAGAGAATTACTGTGCAACGGCCATCATGTGACTAACCTCTACTATTTGTCTCAGTGAACCAGGTATGAACTTGAAATACACAGAATGGCATGATAGGGGGATAAAACAAAGCTGTAGAAAAACAGACAGCAAAAAGCTTTTAGGGATCACAAACAAAACTTGCACAAATCTGTTAAGTGCTCATTCATGGATGTGATTCAAGGCGTGCATCAGTCTAAATTGGGATGGTAGTGGAAAAAGGGTTATGGAAGTGAAACATTCCCTGCAAAGTTTCTGTGTTTAATTTGTGCGTATTTCCTGCTTTTAAACTGAAAAATAAATCTTGAAGTCATGCCTGAGCCACCTTTGCTTCTTGGTGTGAAAAACTTGTGCTCTGATGCAGACTCTAAGGCTGCTTGTTTTTTGGCAGCTCCAGGAAACAAATTCTGTGAAACACCAGGAATAATATAAAAATGGAGCATCACTGTCAAGCTATCAAAAAGAAATCAAACTTTCAATATGTAGGTAATAATACTACAATCTACAAAGATGCTATAATACATTATGTCTGAGACAGCGTGTTATAAACCCGCTATTTTTTCTGAACAAAGAATCTTTGAAAAGACAACCTTTCATCAGAAGTCTTGGTAAACTTACACCAATGAACTTAATAAAATTGGACCTGACGCTGCTCTAAAATCTCATAAAATTGCCTACTTTTTGACATTTCCTGTGTTGGTTCATGTTTCCCCATGGAAATATACCAAAGTCAAAAACAGAAAAAATCTTGAAATCTTTTTCATACCTTTGATAAGATACTTTCTTCAAATAACGTTTAACTTGCAATAACTCTTCAAGCCATGTAGAACAGAGTATTTTTAACTTCTCCTCTTTCTCCATCCTCCAAACAGTTGTTAAAATAAAAAGAAAGCAATTGAAGTGTCACCTACATGGTAGACAACTCAATTTGTTGTTTTGCTGCAAGGTAATCTATATGTGCCAGGGCATACAGTGAGGTCTCTGTACCTCTTATAACAGAATTTCTTCAAGGTGAATTTTTTGTTGCAAAATTTAAAGTTTTATTTTCCTTTTGATGGAACATTAAACTCTTAAACATAAAAAGTTAACCATTAATTTGATATGAATCGCAGCTTTTGTTTCTTGATAACATTTCTCTGTCATGTAAAATATACAGAAACTACAAATTTCCTTTCTATTCAAAACAGCTTTTTATTGAAGTTCCTGTGAAAAGACTAATCTTAGCAATTCTTATAATCTTATAAATTCTATAAGTTTTTTGTGCTTGTCACATTTCATATGAATAGAAAAAGTATTTAGTTTAAAAGTATGAGTGACCGTGCACACGACAAAGCAACTTATTTTCTAATCTTTTTGGTCAGATAGTGTTTTCAGATGATTGAGATTGGGTCCAATTCTCTGTTGAACTGAAGAAGATTTGTTATTTTGTCAAAAATAAAAGTGGTATTTAACAGAAGAAAGATTTATCTTTAGCTAGTTAAAAATCTCTCAGGAGGATAACTTTGTTAATTATATGAAACATACTTATTTTTGTTATTGCTTCCTCCCTTCTCCTCAGCTTGTCTACTGTTCTTTATTTTTCCAAATGTTTACTGTTCTTTAGACTTGTATAAAGGGAAGGGGGGGGGGGAAGACAATTAGACCATGTCTGTGTTGAGAACTAGCTTCAATACTCTTTATTGTTAAGAATGTAACCAGATGCTTAACTAAAATATTTGATCCTCTGTGTTTCAGTCAAAAGCTCCTTTTTAAATCATAGATAAAGCAAGGTCAGAGGAAAGGCATTCCCTTGCTTTATGAACGGGGGAAGTAATCTGGGTGTGTGTTTTGGAGATATCTAACTCCCCACATAGGAATAAAGCTAAATCTGGAGCTAGTTTCAGGTTCAGTATCTTTCACTGAAAGTTGGACCTTCTGGAATCCAATGCAAGGTAGAACTCACAAATGGGGATTTTGTTTTGTGCGGGTGTAATTGCGCTAGTCTGTTCAGCCCTAAGCCCTCATATGTCCCCTTACCCTCCTTTACTTTGTACAGTATTGCTGCAGTCAACTAGCAAAATTTTATGAAAACTCAAACACTGTTTACATAGGTTTATGTGTGTACAAATTGGCTTTATGGCACTTTGTATGAATTCTGTCAATCAAGATGGAATTAGAGAAATCTTTATTTGTCGTATTATATCTGGAAATCTGAAGGTAAATGATACTAACAGTGTAGCAACAACATAGTTTACATGCTATTGTAGAGGTACAGTGGTTGTTTTGTTGTGTGTTTGCTTTTATGCCTAATCTCTGTTACAAAGTGTTATAAACATGGTAACATGAATTAAGATTTTTTTTGCCCCATTTTTTTCAAGCAAACTAAGGTCACTTGTTATTATAATTGTCCTCCCTGAAACTGATAAAATTCCAAAGTACACATGCTGTATTGTATGTATCTTTCATGCTGTCACAATGCTAGGCAGTTGTATGTGATATGCACATATATTAATCCATCTCCTCTTCGACCTGCCTTAAACCCTTTGTCTATGATCCAAATCTCACCAAAAGTCAATGAAAATATTTTTACTGATGTCATTAAGTTTCAGATCTGGTCTGTAGCAAACCTGTCTAGGGCATCATAAACACCATGTCTTCCTTCACCAACAGCACATTTAGTTATTCTGCTTTCATTTTCTTTTTCCTGTTTGGCAGCTTAAAGTCTTTGCTGTTCTGCTTGCATAAGCTTCACAGATTGTGCAGAAGGGCAGAAGAACAAATGGTCAGACTCCTTTGACCTACACATTGTCAATCTCAACTTTCAGATCAGATCTACCGTCAGCACTGGAAAGGAAATATTCATAAAAACACTTATGCTTACGCAATACCCAGCCAGAATGCTGCTGGGGGGCAGGAGATCCCTCTTTCGTAGAAGGTCATGTTGCTTTTGGACATGAAAACCTGAAAAGTTTTGGCTTGCCTACCCAAGTTTGTCTGGATACTGCTGCTCTCAAGTTTCCAAAAGTCTGTTGAAGATCTCTGAGAACAGCATGGATGTGATCAGCCAGCTCTATCTACAGGAGAAATGGGGCAGGAGGCTTCTGGAGCAGCAAACAGCTGCCACCCCTGCTTGCTTTCCTTGTGTCCATGTCCTGGAAAGCCAGGATGTCCACTGCTTCTGTGATGGAGGATCTGGTTCTTGAGGACCATCAGTACTGGGGGCTGAGGAGACAAAAATCACAAACCCTTTTACCTTCTCTGAAAAGAAGTAGCTCTTCAGAGCTCTCGGATGAACTATGCCATGACTACACGCTCTTCCTTGATCTGCTATTGTCACTGGGAGATGAAGTTCAGTTTTGACTACATGACTGAGAAACCTAGACCTCACTGCTCGTGATTCGTCCTGGTGAGGTCTCCTCACCTACGGCACTACCAGCGTCCTGCAAGTCTGTGGGTCAGGCCAGGCCACCAGGCAGAGGAGGTCTGGTCCTATAGGTCTTCACATTTAATTCTTAAGGAAATTCAGTACCATCCTGTCCCTGGAGGCTATAAAGGTATCTCTGACTTCTGCTGTTTTATCCATAGCATTGTGTGTATAAAAGTATTTTAAAACAAGTAAATCTTTTTTGAAATGTTGGGTTTTCCCCTCCTTTATCCCTAACCTTATCTTTGAGGGGTTTATGAAGGAATTAGGTTGAAGGTTCCAGATTGGTAGTTTTGGTTGTTTTTTTTGTTGTTTTTGTTCTACCACCCCCGGAAGTGGGAGGTGGTTCAAACCAAGGACACACTTTTAAAACTGGGACTTCTTTCACCAGCTGGGGAAGTTTTTCGTGGAAATCTACAGCAGAATCTGAAAATGCTCCTGTAGTCTCTGGAAAGTTGTGGGGAGGAGACAATACTTCAACAGCGCTAGTGGATACCTTGAAAACCAGGAATCAACTCCCTCTGAGATCAGATCTTTTTTTAAAGATTATTTTAAAATAAAAAATGTAACAATTTATTTTCTAAATTTTTAAGTCATTAGATTGTATCCAGGTCACATTATCCAGCTTTTTCTTGCAGCCATAAAGACTAGAAACTCTCAATTTTTTAAAATGAAAACAGGGATGTCTGTTCTGGTCATTTCCAAATTTCTTCTTTTCACATAATCACTTGGTTTCCAGGAATGCAATTCTCTCAATAGCGCCTGAAATACTCTTCAACTCCAGTCAAACCGTGGGAGTTAGACACCATGCAAACTAGGCTCTCGGTCAAAATCTATACGGATATGATCAATATGGATGGATTACACATTATAGCCTTCAGCTAAACCACAGATCAAGTGCTGCACAGAGATCTTCTTGTGTTCCCTGGCCATGTACTGATGAGGGCATAACTCCCACTCCCATGGGATAATTGCACTTACAGTAGTGTCAGGTTACTTGGAGGCTGTTGATATTGGTTGGCCACCCTGAAGAAAACAATAAGGCCCATTTAGCTCCAGATGCAGTCCAGAAGTTCTGGGGAATGCATGACATCCCCATCCCCAGCATGCCTGCATCTCTTGTCTCACTTCAGGAAGCAGATTTTCCATTGAACTGATGCAGCAAAGTGATATCACTACACAGGGAAGGAAAGAAATCTCTGAAATACAATCCAGTGAGATGAGGGGTATTTTGGCCAGAGAATAGGGAGAAAAGTGAAGTATGAAACAAAGAAAATTTGAAATAATTATGGATTTTCTTGGACAGAAATAATTATCTCTTTTGCCCCACAAATATATAAAATATATTTTTAATTCTTTTTTCTGATGCCATCTAAAGGGAATAGCGCGTCCCCACAAAACACCAGGTATCAGCAGGGCTTTTCTGGACAAACACAGTTTTTTCAGGGACGGGTCTTTTGTCAGGCTTGTGATGACAGGCTTGTTTGGCTTAGATACACAAAACAGCAGAGATGGCAAGATAATTTGCTATCTTAATTTGATATTGTACATACACCAGCTGCATGAGGAATGGAGTTCAAAGGTAAAGAAAATGTAACTGCAGAAAGTTTACCACATCAAATCGGACCCCTGCCTGTATGACACAAGCGTATTGCCAGGGTAGACTCAGCAGCTCCATTTCTAGATTGTCTGTGGCAGAAAAATCTGATTTTTTTCAGAGAGGCAAAATCTAGATTTTCTATACCAAGCATGTGCCCAAGTTTTAAAAGCTGCTGCCAGCAGAAGAAAAGAAGCACTCAGTTTTTCCAGATAATTCTTTCTGTCAGTTAATCATGACTATCGGATAGGAAGCAGCAGAACTGAGGTTTCCACTGAAAAGGCAGAATCAATTTCAGAAGGATTTTTTAAAGAAAACCATGTAATTTTATAAATTTATGAAGACCTAAAATTACATGGTTTTCTGACAACGCTTTAGGTGCTGAAGAAATAAAACTGAAAAGATACTCACACTCCCTTTGAAACTTCTTAATTCCCTTTTTTCTTTTGGTCGTTCCTTCTTGTTTGTTTCTCTTGACTCCTTCGTCATGGAGGTGGGTAGTAAAAAGGGTGAAAGTGTTGGGAGGCTCCTCTTCTCTTTTTCCTGCACTCATCCGATGTGATTTCCTTGCAATGTGCGTCATAGTTCTCCTTTCTCAGTGACTGAAAACTCTAGACAGTAGGGACAAGACATGCCATCGAGTTTTTGCTGCAAAGGATTTTCTCCATCTACCTTCCTGGTCCCTGCACAATTCCTGCACATTTTGGTCTCAGCTCCAGACCTGTTACATTATATGTCATTATATGGGAACTAGGAAATGCAATTAAACGTAAAGAAGATTTTTTTTTCCATCCGGAATTTGCAACCAAGTTGTGTATTCTGTAAGGACAAAAGCATACACACTGTACATATGGGAAAAATAAGAGCAAATAAAGACAAATAATGCAAAATTACACTATTTTCCCTTCTTCCCTTCCTCGCCTTTCTCCATAGCACTCCAGTGTCTGGAAACCATTTGGATCGGAAAATTATAGCTAGATGAACAATGACGTCCACTTCACAAATATTTTAATATCCATAGATACAGTGTCACACTCAGAGTTTACATTATACCAACCATTCTTACATGGTTTTTTTCCAGCTTGTTACACATAGGGTTTGCTGGTAAGCATCCAGGCTTTCTGCTAGTAGAGACCAAATGAAGCTATGTAGGATGCTTTCTCTTAGATTAGGCTAGTTTTAAACCACGCCCCTGCATCCCAGTGTCTTTAACTTGGAGAACTGGGCTTATGAAGTTTAGTTCACACTGTGGTTTGCTAGACTCCGCGTGCAAGTAATGGAAAAACAGATGTCTATTTTAATGGTTTAACTGTGTATAATCCACCCTTCTGCCTTTCCCTTCCCACCCATGAACAAGAACTGAGGAACAGAGCTATACTATTTATTAAACAGAAATTTTAAAATTCAGGTGTGAATAGAATGCAGGAAATATCATAAACTTAAACTCCAGAAAGAGAAGACTTGGAAAAAAAAGGTTTTGGTTTTCTTCCTCAAAATTAGTCTTCACAATGTAAAATGACATACTGATGTTATGTTGAATATGTTTTGTCTCCCACATTTGTCACAACACCACTCTAAAAGGAGTGAGGTTCTGCAATAACTTTAATGGAATGCTGACTTTGTTGCTTAATTATGGCTTTCTTCATGTCAACAGTATTAATTACACATTGCAGTGTCTCTCTGCTTCCTCCCAAGATGAGACCCACAGCTACGTGACATTTAAGTTGGGAATATCATCATTGTTTTTGGATGAGGGAATGATGTGAGAGCATAGATGTGTTTGCCAAAAGCTTTTCATATTATAAATAGCAAGTATCAAGATATCTTGTACAGAAATGTTGTCTATATTGAGTAAATACAAATAAGTAAGTACTTTGCTGAGGAGCGACCTGGTAGATACATCTGCTGTCGTAAGATGCATCTTGCATGGCCCCATATTTCATTTATTTGAGGATGATCTGTAACAGTCTCCTCCTAGGACACGTGTACTGCTACAGCAGTAACAGCTGTTAAGCCAAAGAAGATAAACGTGGAAGCCATCAAGGGAGAGACTCTTTTTCCTTTCAAGAAAAAATAAAGAACCAACCTCATGGAAACACAGTAAAGCACCTTATAAGAGTAATCAATGAACTTGTGTGAGCTGACTTGGGCAGGACGCAGGAACAACCACAAAA
>RSEF01000031.1:54501741-54543548 GCA_003993805.1 Himantopus leucocephalus
GCGAGTCACTTGAGCGTGTTTGCAATCCTCCTCACCAATCTTCCATTATTTTCCCACAGAACTAAACTAAGTACACCCAATAATATAATCCTATTTCAACTATAGTAACTAAAACAAAAGGAATCTTAGCTTTCCATATGAATATGTTATATATACATTTTCATTAGCTCATCTCCAATAAAAGACCCTAATAATTGGTTGAAAAGCAATCTATCACTATTTATAGTCAGAGTAGTTGCCAAGCAGGAGCTGATAATCAGCCCCAGTCTTTGCTAAGTTGTACTGTCATTATTCCTGCAGCTGCAGTGCAAGTGCAAAAAGAAAACGAAGATCTCATTATTTTCCTGTGCTGCTCTCTTCCTCTAGGCCATGTCAGGTCTGCAAGGGGATTTTGAGTACCACCAAACTGTTCCCTTGGAGGCAACGTCATCACAGTGGGCTATGGCGGTTGCATACCACAAGCCCTTCCATTGGATCCAAGTTTCAGAAGATCACTTTAGAGTCAAAAACCACTGTGGTCTGTGGCAGGGACATGGGATTGATCCCAATTGACCTGAATTGTTGTGGTGGGGTAGATCTACCTCTTAGGGTCATGTTTCCGAGCAAAACTGAGGTCTGTATCTCAGGCAGGCACCATGTGTCCATCCTCACCTGAAAGCAGATGGCACAGGAAGAATTTGGTTGCTCCTGTAGGTTGCTTCAATGCTCAGACTATAGCCAAGCAAACAGCCAACAGCCTCAGTCCCTCAGCACTATAATAACAGCTGTGGATTTAAGTTTATTAAAAAAAAACCCAACAGGCAAACGCCCATAACTGGGTTCTTTTTCTTCTGGTTTCTGAGCCCTGAGGGTTGAATTCAATTAGAATATTCTGACTAGATCAGATTTTTTTTTTCCTGGAACATGAAGGATTCCTCCCTCCCCACATCCCCAAAGTGCAACAATTACAATAAAATCAGGAGCTGATGATAACAACTGAGTCACATGCACTTGAGCCAAGCAGCACACACATGCGCACACAAAATAATAAGACTGTAAGAGGCATCCAGGTATTGTGAAAAAAAAAGAAAGAGGCAGAGGTTTGGGGGTTGATTTTTGGTGGATGTTGGAGGAAAGGTTGCGTAGGGCATTATGTTCAGATGCGAATCAACATATCTACCACTACAATATCTTGGTTCCGTAGTCAATGTAAACAGTTAAATGTATTTGGGGTTGATTTAAAGCGTGTAAATTAAACGCCTAAAGTCAAACTGTGTGAATTCTCCTGAGAAGAAATAGAGGGAAGTGACTTAAAATTGTTTATGTTTTCACTAGGAGACACTGAGCTACTCATTTTGCCAGTAATTTATAAACATTACACAGATTGTTTTATATTCTGCTAGTGAAATACTGACAAGGAGAGTTTAACAAAGGAAAAGGCATTATTAGGAGTCTAGAATCATGAGTCTGTCCCTTCCATGTTTGACCTTCATGAATACAACACAATTTGTTTTGGTTTTTTAATTTGAAAGTATGACAAAGATCTTAGCTTACAAAATTAAACACAAACACAAGTAATCTAAGAGGGTTTAGCTATCATTCAGGTAGCATCTTTAGATGCTACAGGGCAGTCGAGGAGATGGCAATAGTGGTCACATATCAAGGAGAATGATTTCTCTTGGGGAGACCCTGAGGTTCAGCATTTCTCATTTCCCAATCTAACATCCTTTCTTTCATTCCTTCTGTCACACATGGCATTCAGACTATATCTGAAGTCAGCTGAAAATTTTGTTTATTTTGTGCGGTGTTTGAGCTATAAAACTTGTATTCAGCTGAATGAACCTCTAAGGTCATCAACACCTGTGTCTGTTTTTCTCGTCTTTTTCCTTTTTTATATTTTGCAGTGAGTGGGAACCCTCATCTCCAAGTTAACTTGCTGTAAGTTTGTCATATTTTGTAATTAACACCCAGAACCTGCACTTTTTTGAAGCAAGAAGAAAGGCCTGATGGCTGCAGTTCATTAATGGTCTCTCAGCACAATTTGCTCTCAACGTACTTGCTTTTGATAGAGACCTTACTTGTGATGAAACCATTGTTGCTGAGGACAGAGTATTGTTACATTAACACAGATCACTTTGCCTGGTTTTCATATACATTGGTAACTTATGGAAGATCAAGTATCTCACGGAGCTAACACATATAGAATTGACCCTGAAGCAACCTCATATTCACTGTTTCAGGTTCAAGTTAGTATATTAAACTATTGCTTTTGAAAGGCAGTCCTAACAGCAAACAAAAATGGTGCTTGAATGCTAAGTGATAAACAAGATTTGAGATAGAGGTTAACTACTGTATTTGCAAATAAAGTGCAAACTCGGGCAGCTGACTTGCATACTTGCAGGTAAGATGCTAATTGCATGAAGTAGGAATATAAGCCCAGAACTGAAAGCTCAAAACTCTGGACAGGGTGTAATTGTATTTAAATAGATAACACGAAGTTACAAGGGAAAAAAAAATAAAAAAACCTGAATTTATTAATACCATCTTACGTAACTAAATAAAAAAATTGAATTTATGACATTCCATGGTGTTATGTAACAGCTATTAGAAGTTTTATCTAAAATTTAATGCTTTTAAAAATATTTCCTTGCATGTTCTACTTTATTTGTTACCTAACAATTAGAGTTGATTTCTTACCAGTTCCAGAAAACAGTTATCTGTGGAATTTCTATCACTAGCTACTGCTTTTACTGTAAGCATTACTGTTAATAATTACGTCTTAATAAAATTAAAAGTTTCATCAACAGTTTAAAAATCCATTTATAACTTGATTTGTAAAAGTGAAAAGTAGAAAAATAGACTGTAAAAAATATGTAGGTGACTTATGACTTGCTGTGGGCCACACAAAGCACATGCCTCAAAAACATGTAGACTAGTTCTGCCAAAAATTAGAGATGATCATTCCCTGTCTCCAAAGATAAAGCACCTAATAATAGATAACCCTACTTTAGATCTCAGTGTGATGGACAAAAGAAAGATTTAATCATTGCAAGTTCGTTGCTGCCCAAGAATCAGTGATTTTGACTTGATTGCATTCAGTGTGAGTCAAAGGAGGAAAGGTTCGGGTAGTAACAGGGCATATACGTCATGCTATCAAATTGGGCAGAGAAAATATAAGGATATGTTGGAGAGGAAAGTTTAGAATTAAAGGTGTGGATGGAAGTTAAGGGCTGTATAAGATGAAATAAAAAGACAGCCAAAAATCATGATTACACAAGAAAAAATAGGCAACGATATTTTTTGGCCGCTAAGCGGAGAAGTGACGGCAGCATAAAGAAGTTTAAAAAAAAATAAATTAAAAATATGCTACAGCGGGATAACAAAGAAAATGGATTGCAATAAGTATGAAAGAGAATTTTTGTGTAGGTAACTGAAAAGTTTAAGACACCAGAAAGAGATTCATGGTATCTTCACAGAAATAAAGAAACAGATACAAGGATTTGAAAAAGATGGAGACAGATATATAAATTTTAAAAAATACACTGGGAACAAAACAAATCATACAGACATTGGGATTCTATTAGCAAATAGTTGTGATAAACCTAAAACAACTCAGAAGCAGTCAAAATTATTTCTGTTCTCCAATTGGAAACAATAAGGACATTCTCATTGCATAAGAATATACTTTAATGAGGTTAATAAGTAATTTCCAGTCAATTAATAGACATTAAACAACATCTGCCAGTAGGTCTGAATAACTTTTACCCAAGAGTCCTAAAAGAGTTGACTGGGGAGAGCACTCATTCACTGATGTTAATTTTTAATAAACCTTGAAATAGCAGGAAAATGCCAGAAGACTGGGAGAATGTTGCTGCGCCAATATTCGGAAAGGGCAAGTGGTCCTACCCAAGTAACTTGAGCCAGTGAGGGAAAAGCTGCTTTGGGAATCAGTTGGTAGGGAATTAAAGGACAGCTCACAGGTGATTACGGGAAATTAATTTTGCTAAACAAACCTAACTTCTGAATAAAACTGCTACTATCACATTGTGTAAAACAAAAATTATTTTCTCCTCACCACCGCCTAATGAATATACGGTGAACGGGTTCAGAATTGGCTAATGGGTGGTTCTAAAAATAGGAACATGAAAATAGGGATTTTTCTTCTGGGACCTGCAGGGAAAAGGGGCACTGCTAGTGCTTGTCAACGTTTTCATCAATGATTTGTTCGTGACTCTAAATTCCATGGTGGCATAAAAAACACTGATGAGGACAATCAAATAAAGTGGTCTGCTTCACTTAATAAGTGGAGTCTGTTCTGACATTTCAATACAGAGGTATGAAGGTTGCATGTAGAAAGCAAGCAGTGCCTGCAAAATACGGGACTGCACCCTTGCCAGCACCGACTGAGGAAAGGGTCTCAGTGTCGCTCTAAATGCCAGCCTTGCTGTGGCAAGGAAAGGGTGATGCTATCCATGCAGGTATGGCATCGTACAGCGTTTTGTCTTTGCACTCTGTGATGGTAAAACCGTCATAGTTCAGTTGTGGGGTCCTTTTAAAGAAGCGGTTGCGAAGTCAGAAAGGGAGCAGAAAAGACCCCTCAAAATGATTCTTATATTGAAGATAATTCTTTGGCTTAAAGACTCCATCTATTCAGTTTATCAAAAGGCAGATTGAGAGGGGACTTGATTACAGCGTGTATGTACCTCCATGGGGAAAACAGACTGGGTGCTAAATGGCTCTTTAATCCAGCAGAGAAAGGCATTGGAAGAACTAGTGGCTGGAAACTGAGCCAAACAGATTCAAACGAGAAATTAGACATAATCTTTTGCCGGGGAGGCTGATCAATCATCAGACAAATTGCTGAGGGAAGCTGCAGGATCTCCATCTCCCAGACGAAGAAGAAAGATGTGTTTGGACGATGTCTTTCAGAAGATGTGCTTTAGCGAAACACAAGTAACAGTATAGTCAAACAGCAGAGGTCCTTGAGCTCAGTGCAGGAGGGAACAGATGAAATGCAGTGGTCTGTGATGCTCAGAAAGTTGGACTGGTGTGATCTGATGAGTCATGCTAGTCTTAAACTTTATGGATTTATGGGTCAATGTTGTGGTTTGGGCCGGACTGGCCACTGAAAGAAATGACAGATGCTCTACCCCACCTCTCCTGGAAGGGAGAGGAGGACGGGAGAGAAAAAGACTTACGAGTTTAGAAAAAACCTGAACTACTTAAATGAAATATTAATAATAAAGTAAAAAGAAAATGGTGAAATATATACAATATACACAAAACTGTGTCAAGCTCCCAGGATGACAATCATGTCACTGGCAGGCACAGGGAATGTCCCAGACCGGACTCAGTGATGGATGGGAACTGGATTCCGGATCTGGATTCTGGATCAGGATCAAAGGCAGATGAACAGAGTCCTCCTCAGATGTCGGTCATTGAAGAAAAAAGAGAGCTGACCCTTTGATCTCTCAGCTTTTACACTGAGCATGATGCAGATGGGATGGAATACCCCGTTGGTCAGTTTTGGGTCACCTGTCCTGTCCGCTCTTCCCCGCAGGTGGGACCCCACTGTGCTTTTCCGCTTCTGACCCTCCAACGGGGCAAGTAACAAAGTTGGCTGGCCTTGGGCGCAATAAGTATAAACAAAAGCCCCTCTGCATTCCATCCCTTGGCATAAATTAGAAACAATAAGGTCTTATCAGTCTCTGGGAGGGGATTACAGTCTTAAAAATCCATCATTAATTTCAGAGAGTTCAGTTACTTAGAAGAGGCTTAGCTGCAAAGTAAAATTCTTGAACAGAAACTTGGTTCTGTTCTACCTCAAACCAGGACAGTCAATAATAGTAATCATAATCATAGTAGTAATGGCAATTGCAAATACAATCACAATCACAACAATAATATACTTTTTGAATTTTATGTTGTGCCTGAAATCTGAAGGGCCAAATCCTGATTAACAGACACAGCCCAGGAAGCTCGATTATCCTAAGGTGAAAAGAAGTAAGATTTTGCACCACAAAAATTCTCCCTATTTCTCCAAGGCCCTAAAGAGATACAGCTTCTGCTTCAGGACTGGGGTGAGGTGAGGAGGCAGTTGATGAGGTACATTTTTGTCACATAAGATGCCCTACCATCTTATGGTGTGGTGCCGCCCCCCTAATCCCTGGAAGAGGACCACATCGGCACTTGAATCATTTGTGCTGCTTCTCTCAGTTCTCCAAATATGTAATTTCCGTGGAGTCTCAGCACCTGCACCCATCGCAGATGGAGCCTTCTGCACCCTCAGAGGGGTGGGCAGAAGGGATTACTCAGAGATATGAGCCCATCACTTGCTGTCATTTGTGAAAAACTTAATTGACTACGGCATTTCATCTTGAAAAAAAAAAAGTTGCTTGTAAGACATCTGTGGTCAGGATTTAGATGAAAATTTCACAAAGATGTAAAGTACACTAATTGTAACCTTGTGTACATCTTTTTCTCCTTGACCGGCTCATCACCTTTTGTCTGATTAGCATGCACTACCTATCAGCTTAAACATTTCTATGTAAACTTTAATTCAGCATATCTTGAAAACAACTCTCAGGAGATTAACATTTTTAAATTGCCATAATTATGAATTTGAGTGCCCTTCTCCTGTAGTGGAACACTCATAAAAATCTACACCGGGGCCTTTGTGGGGAGAAGTTACCCCAAAGCTGTGGAGTGGACATTGAATCACAGTGGAGTAAACCGCAGTTCTGCTCCTTTTCTTCCTTGGAACACCTTCTCTGGGGCGTGGGAGAGGGTCCGCATTCTTGTTATCCCTACCGCAGTAACAGGGATGCTGAAACCCCAAAGCTTCCTCCAACACTCTTAGAACTAAAATATCATCCACGTCTTTGCTCAGTTTAGAGGAACTTAGGTGCATATTTTCCTGATTGTTCTGCAACTCTTCTAAAAATAGAAACTGGTTGCACATAGCTACAACACAGTGCTGTAGATTTTGGCATTTCCAAATGTGTATTCTTAGTAGTCGCATTCACTACTTTAAGGACTGATCAACTCTTACTATGCACATGTATTTGCCTTTGCAAGCATAACTTTTTTGGCTGAGATCTGGAAGAAGGTATCTTATTAAAAAGAAAATATATTTTTTCTCATGGTTTTGATCAACATTTTCATGGTTAGTGAAAATTTTGTTATGTTAATTCAATTTTTGTGTGCCACACTTGAGGAAAAAGCCCCAGACTGTGTTCTGGGTATTTTCTTTTTTTAAAGGAGCGATATTTGTGCTGAACATTTTTACCTTTTGTTCTTTTTTAGCATGTTTTTGTGTTTCTTCCCCCCAGTGTTACTGTAAAAACAGCCACATAAAAAAAACCTAAAATGTGAAAGAAAACTTATGAGACCAAACTAGATAAAAATATGGTGAAAACGTTTTCACCAGCCTTCAAAGCATTAGGATTTTGATTCTTGTTCTCATATTAGTCTTGAATTTTTGGCAATGTCATTGCTCCCAGAATTAGCTGCTGATGGTTCACCCCAATAGGATTACTTGCATACTTAAAGTCAAGCAAGTGAGAAGTGGTTGCAGAACTAGAATCTTTAGCAGGCAGCTATACACTCGCCTGCAAGCGCATGGGATGAATCACGAGTCATCAGCCCTCCAAGGGCAGGGTAGATCAGCTCTGTGGTTGTTAACTGCAGAATGTGGTTGGGCACCAAAACTGCAAATGTCCTTTTCTCTTCAGTTTCCTCCCTCTTCCTCTCAGAAAAAGTGAGGCACTGACATTGTGACATTTATTTCGTGCTCCAACCATCGTTTCATACTCCTGTAGAAATTTTCAGAGGAGATTATGGGCAGTCTGGTTAATTCGTTTTTCAGTGCGACACCTTGGTGCATCGGCACAATTGCTTTGTAAAAGGAAGTTGCAAAAATGGACTTTTCTCTCAGGCAAGACCTGGAGGACATCAGCAGCACCAGCAGCATTTAGGAAATGCGCAGCGTGAGCACGTACAGCAGGAAAGCTAACTCTGAGAGTTTGCACTTTTGGGGACCTGAACGTGCATGCGGGTGCATTTCCCCAGAAACACACTTTTTTGTCAAGGACGCTAACTGGGTGCTGATGTTTTGCAAGGATGATGCTCACTTTGTTATGAAGTAGAAGAGCAGTGACTTGCATGCCAGCTGATCAGCAAAAGTTTTCATCCTCGTTTCTCTTGTTGTTTTTTTCATGACTGTGGATTTAATGTTTTTGCTTAAATTATGACATGTGACATCCTTCTTCAAGTTCCACACCAAGCAACTCCTCCCCTAACCTCTCACTTCGTGCAGGAAGTACCAGATCCCCAAGGTCAGTGCAACCTTAATGAAGCACATTTAAAATAAGAAAGCTTATGTATTTCATAAATCGAGCTTTACTGCCCCAACCTCCAGCAAACAGTTATGTATTTGTAGGATTTCACACATTTTGCAATACAAAGAAATCGTCCAACGTACAGCTACTCTTTTGGTTAAATATACGCCGTAGCTATACAGGATGACACATTATGGATGAGCTGATGGTACTCTGAAGACCTTAAATTTTGCACTGCCTAACTCCTTGATACCATACGTCTGCGGTGACCTGATGGCTCATGCGTCTAGTGGGCATTGGCATTTTACCTTCCACCTCTATAAAAGGCAAGGAAAAGCTGTAACGTACACAGCTCTCAGGTGTGGCATTTATTTGAAGCTGACCTTGCTCTCCTCCCTGGGCTGGGGCAGGGTCCAGTGCCTTAAATGAGAGGATCAATGGACGTCAGTGTGGTGGCACAGATATCTGGCAGCAGCTAATGAAATTAATGGTGTCCGTCTGGACACATGGGTTTAACTCAGAATTTCCTTACTTTTATGGACTGACCATTCAACAACATAATTATATAAATGCATTTTCACGTCCGAATTGAGGACACAGATATAATCCTTGGCTATGTTACGTAAACCCACACAATTTCAATCAGTAGAAATGCAAACCCATTTTTATGTTTGCAAAAAAAGTCTTTACTTAATAAGCAATTTTATTTTATCCGTGCCAAATGCTCATTCCGTATTTATAAAATACAGACTCTGAAAACAGTCTTATTTTACTTCAGGTACAAAATACAAATGATCATTCTTAACTCCTAGTCTTTTCAGGTTTTGAATAAATGTTGATCTTGTCACAAAACAAAAAGATGTTGGGTATTATTTTCTTCTGCTCCCGCTTTATGTTATATTTAGGGAATCCTTTGCCAGTAGCATTCCTAAGTAATGGATTCTGGGCATGCATGCTATGGCATATTTTTTTAACACATAAGAGGAAACATCCCAGTCTTCAAATCCCACCTATTGTAAGCTTTGAAAAATTATGAATGCTCTGTATGGGAGAACAATGTCTGTACCCATTGCAAAACTTTCATTGCTGGTAAAAACTGAACAAAAATTAACTTCACATCATGAAAGTGCAAAGCAAATTCAGGAAATGAAATCATTTGCATCAACTCTGGCTATATCTGCTAAATATTTTTTAACCGTTCTAAGCAAGAAAAACCAAAGGCAAACTTGCAATGAATAGAAACAATAATGGTCAGTAGCATGTGTAGACGTTATTTGAATGGAAAGTAATTTATCACTTCTGAAATAAAAGCTGTTTATTCCTGTGTTTCACTGTCTGTAACAATCCTTACAATTTATCTATGAAAAAGTGAGAAACTGTACTGCCATTAGCATATGAATACTTGACACATCAAATTGGCTATACAATAACAGAAGGACATTTGCTATTGGTGTATGCACACAGACAAAGCAGCCATTTTGGGGGAAGGGGGGGGAAGAAAAAAAAAATAAAAAAATGAAATGGTGTGGGTGTTTAACCCCTTGTCTGTCTCTCTGGTTTCGCATGGCGGCTTTGATGAGGGCAGCCTGGCAGAATGGCTGTAAATTCCTAAAAAAACCCCAACCAAGCACGCAGGTTAAATGCTGGAACAAAGATCACACATGTTAAATTTGTGTTCAGATGGTAGCAGATGAGATGATACAAGAATTGCAAGAAACCGGTCCGGAATTAGTGATTTTGTTTGTTTTTTACATGTGCACCTGGGGTGGGGGGGAGTACAGAAATGTGGAGGTTGTACGGAAACAAACCATTGCCTATGTACAGTTTTATTTCATAGCAACAGCATCGTGGGCTTTGGGTCAGATGTGTGAAACTATTTCTCAAAGAAGCTGCATACATAATTGAGGCCCTATGAAGGGTTCTCAGTTGAAGTTGCCAGGCTACATTCGTTTCAAAAGCAGAGCCATTTGTTATCAAATTTAAATTAACTCTCTCGGCACTGGATGCGTAGTTTAAAGCACAGCTTTGCAGAACGTTCTTGCTGTCTGAGGAAGGAGGAACCGTGCCTGCTCACCGACAGTAATGTTATTTCATGAAGGATGGAAATCTTCACATATTTAGGTCTGCAAAGCGGTAATCTAAAAAGAAGGTTAATTTCTGAGTATCTTTATGCTTTGTTCTCTCATAGAAGCCACAGTGGTCTTTTTTCTCCTATTCTTTTCTTTCTCTTTAAAAAAAAAGGTCATGATTTCAGCTTTAATTTGTGAATAAATTAGTAAATCCATATTTGCTGCTGCTTTTCTGCAAGCACACTGTGGCTGCCTCCACCAAATTATTTTTATTTTATTTTAAATGAGGTTTCAAGTGTTCAGGCATACAGATTAGCAACTCAAGGTATTTGTATTTTTCAGCCCCACGTGACCTACAACAGCTGGATGTGATGCCATAGCCTTTACTTGCACCAGTAATCCTTATGGATGTAACTGCAATGTGACTTCTGTCACATTCAAGAATTACCAGTGAGAGAAAAAAATTGCACTAATTGTTATAATTTATTATTTATTTCCTTGAGCATCACAGTGTGCCGTGCGCTTTCTGAGCAGGGGAGAGACGTTCTTGCCCCAAGGAGTTCACAAGGCTGTTACAAGCAACACATAGGGCTTGATTATGCTGTCTCTTGAGTAGCAAAGGGCAACTGATAAAAGCAAGCACCCAAAATCACAAACATCTATTGACCACATTAATCTGCTTTCACTGGGCTTGTGTCCTCCCTGTGCTCTCTTTCAGTAAATATTGTAGCAGCTGAATGCCAATGGCAAAATATTTGTGGAAAGCAAATTTCATATCCTGGAAAGAAGTCTGTTTGCTAGAAACTCTTGGTCACCTTTCTTGATGGAGATGTTGGACGCTTCAGAGCTCAGCAGGAACATATGTGTGCTTGAAGGTAAGATGCTTTGGCCCAGATGCCTGAGGGTCATTCCCTAACACTCAACAAAATCAACCAGCTTTGAAGGTAGATGCTTTGTTGGGTAGAAGCCAGAGTGATCGCTCAAAACTCTACAGCCTTAGCTCCAAAAATAAAAAAAAACGAGTACAACAGTTTATGACTTCTCCAGTCAAAGGTAACTCATGACTCCAAAGCAGGTTTTGAGTATTGGTAATGAAGTCATAGAGTAGGGAGAAAACCAACCCCAAACCTAACTTGCAATCTGTTCACAGATATGACAAGAGATGAAAAAATGGCTAAATTTAAAAAATAAATTATTCATCATGAATTATTTGCTCTGTCTAGCCTTAAATTAGGTTTACTCAGGCTAATCAGCAAAGATATGTTGACAATTAAACCCAACAGAACATCCCAGTCATACACATAGCGTGTGTGTGCCTCAATGTGTCATCACACAATGCAGACGTTTAGAGCAAGAAAACAAAAACGTTCCTACTTTTGTAAACTCCATATAAAAGATGATGTTATTTTTCAGCATGTTTTCTTTCAAAGTATTAAAGGTTTGTAGTGTTAGAGCTTTTAGACATGAACTTTTTACCCAATTTTGTCATTTCTATTTTCATTTCTCCAATAAACTAGAGTCCCTAGCTAAGACTTACACTATTATGAAGCTTAACATACTAAACTAAATAAAGTGTTCTTAACTGTCTGTGCTTTTCCTTCTTGAAATGCAAGCTTAGGGCATTTAATCTACATCCCTTCATCAACATAAGATGCTGGTTTGTTAGAATCAAGTCAAGCCTGTTGTAGCTGTTGACAAATGTGCTGGTAGGACTGAATTTCATCATTGTAGCTTCTGGGTTGAGACTGGACTTTGTTTTAGGAAAGACGGTGAGAATACTGCTGAACACCATGTTGCCACATTAAAATGACTTTTCCCCATAAAAATGGACAAAGTGTGTTTTGTTATTCTTATATGTAGAGATGTAACTCATTAGTTTAAGCAGTTAGTAGGTGACTACCCCAAGTTGCCACATTAGAGAATAACCCCTTGTGCAATCTACAAATGTCTTCTGAAAAAGAAAGAGGCGAAGATAAACTGAATTAAAAAGCAAGGAGAGTAAAGTTACACAGCATAATATTTACCCTTTGGTTCTTCTANCCCCCCCCCCCCCCCAGCCCCAGATATTATTCTAAAACTACAAACCATTTGCTTATTTAAAGCCCTGTGCAGCTAACAGTACTACAGAGCTAGTAAATCCTGCCGAGCACTCTTTGAGAATCTTGTTTATTTACTGGTGGAAGTGATGGACCATACTTGTGTATCCATGACAACACCGCAACATGCCGGAGGAGGACTAGGTCTTTTCTTGCTCCTGCAATATGAGATTAAAAGTAAGAGGCTAAATCTTATTAAACAGCAGAAGCTTTTCAAAAGATAAAACATAAAGTTTATGGAAGCATATGATAGTTGTTCATGGTAATATATTTGTGCTGTTTCAATGCTTTCTTTAGGTTCCTCCGTTGATTGTAAATAGTACTGAACGTTGAACACACCAGGAAAGATAAAACTTTGCGGTTCCTCCAGGAGTTCATAATACAGGAAAGTGATTCAACGGCGTCAAGCCTGAATTGTAAGAATGTCCGTTTTAAAGGGTATTAAATTGGATCACACTGTAATTTTTATCTTTTCTTGAAAAGCGTTACAGGTTCTTTACTATTTTTCATTCTCATGCCAAATGTTTTGATTAAGAATGTTATATGATCCAGTGGATTAGTAATGTAATTGCCTATTTATATTTATAAATCCATGCATTCTCCCGGTGCATTTGTGTTTGCTATGTCATTGATATGTTAGACTGATGTGATTGAGATGCAAATCGTGTATGTGGTGGAATTTAAACATAAAATGAAAATTCAATTCTTTATAAGCCATTGTTTTTCTTACTCTTAGTCTTGATTATGTTACCATTGCCTTGACAAAGGTTTTGCACTTTTAAGGTTTAGAAAACCACCTTGAAAAGTCAAATCAAATTAATTCTGTGCAAGCAAATCTGTGCAACAAAGGAAGAGCTTCTTAGGTAGCAGTAGGCTCCAGAATAATATTTATCTTCCTCTAACATCTTAATAAATAACACAGTAGGCCAAGTTCTACCATAGGTTTCTCAGCATTCATAGATTTAAATGACCAAAGATTTTAATTTAATGCATCGGGTGTCCTCCAAGTGTATTGTATTTTCCAGTCACATTAGTATTTAACCTAATGTCTAAAGTACAAGGCTAGCATGTTGCCTATATTCTGATCACAGGATAAAGAAGGTTTTCTGTTTTAATATTAAGTGTGTTACTTGAATCTGACAGTCAATTCACTAAAATTAGAGATGAAGTCTGGGAACAATCAGTAAGCTGTAGCTGAGACCAGCCCATCATTGTACATTAAAAAATGAGGATCAGGGTGTTGCAGCTCTGGAAATTATACAGAAAACACCCCTCGAACTGGATGGTGTAGCTTCTTACTCTTTTTCAGAATAACTGCAAAAGAAATTTTTTTTTTTAAAAAAGGATAATAAGAAGAAATAATTTCTGTGGGGTTTTTGTCACTTTCAATCCCACTCTCAACACACTATAACTGGTTATCTCTGCACAAACAAAACAACAGTTGCCTGTTAACCAGCTGCTTCTGCAGGTACACGGTCTTCAGCTAGGATAGACACACAGGTTTTGGCCTCCTGTTGACTGATTTTGATCATCACGCTTCAGGGTGAGAAGGGATTGTCTATGTACACACATAAATGAAGCTGTGAGTTTGGCAGGGAGGGATAAAATTGTTCTTATTGCTGGCTGGGTTAACATTTACACAGTCTGTGAGGTCAGGAGGAGCCTCGTGCTAATAGCACCCATCTAAGTAACAATAATTTGCATTTTCAGCAGAGAAAGGAGTGGAAGATGGGTCTCCCACCGGCTGGATAGAAGCTATTCTCAGGCTAACTTAGCTGTGTGGCATCTTCGGTGTTAGAAAACCAATATTTTTCAAGATTCCAGCTTTGTTATCAATGCCAAGCTTCCATCCAAAAAATGGTGCAGAAAATCCTCTTTGCAGTATCTTTCTCCTTTTTCAGGTCAGGCTTTGTAGACCATCACTGTTCTGACTCTTTCAAAATATTTCTGCGATGCTCTTGTGCAGAAATAACAGAAAAAACTTCTAAAACCAAAGCAAAAATAAAGATCTGGTCAAAGCAGAGGTCTCTGTTTTCCCCACAAGACAAGGGGGTAGGAATGGGATCGACCCACTTTGGACAGTGTTGGTCACTCTGGTATTAGCGTGTAAATATTTCATACAATAACATAAGTTTCACAGACAAGTAGTTTCACTAATCGTTCACCTCTGATGATCCAGTCTGACTTGCTGTAAGAACAACCCGGTAATACTGTTGGGATATTTCCCTCCTTTATGCTGATTGACCAGAATTTATCCAGATGGAAGAAACTCTGAGTCATTTATTTGGTTTTTACAGTTAGGGAGGAGTGTGTCTTTTTTGGGGGCACTGCAGGGAAGAAAGCTATACCTGTTGCCACTTAGAGGCAGGTATGGAATATTACAACCTGTGAGTGATCTAGCCCGAGACACTAATCATTTGTCTCACTTGCCACTTCCATCAAGTGGAGTTTGCTCAGATGCATAAAATGCCGGTTAATCCTCGGAGCACAAGGGTCATTTTGGATTTCCTGGATCTGCATGCAGAGATTATTTTAAACATTCAGAAATGGCCCAAAGTGGGTTGGCCAGGGTGATCATCAACTCTTGGAGGGTTTGCTTCCAGATATTTTTCCACCTAATCTGAGAAAATGTGTCTTTTTGCTCCAGTAGGTCTGGGGTTCTGGTTAAACAAGAGTACAGATCACTTGCTTTTAAGATTGCTGTCAGGTTGGAGAGAAGATAGCTGAACAAGGCAGAGGCTGTTAACTAAACTGGCAGCAACTTTCCAACAAGTGGCTATGATGATATCTGCTTTCCCAGTTTTGTTTTCACTTTACTAGGCAGGTGTATCTTTTTGTTATTTGGTACAAAGTGTGCAGTTCCAACGCATTAATATTTTGTGGAATTGTTTCTTTCCTATAGCTGAGCTGGGATATTTTAAAATCTTTTATGGCATGGATGAATTGTCCTGCAGGTATATGTTGTTTTATTTTCAGCAATGTTTTTCTAAAAATACTTAATTTTTTCAGCTGCAAGAAGGGTTGATTTTATCAGCTATATTTATGCATCCTGAAATGAGATATCCTTAGTGTGTTTGCACAATGACAGTAAATGATAGCTGGTAAACACTTGTAAGCAGCAGTAGACTGAAGTGAAAAAGCAGGCAGGAAATTAAAGGAGGAGTGAAATAAGTTACAAACTAAAATTTACAATAGATGTCTCAAAAATATGTTTTGAAAATTAAATATATTTTAAGAAAAAAATAACATAACATCGAATTTACATGAAATTTGAGGCCAAATTCCTGAAAACAGGCATGTTGACATTCACGACAAAGAAACCTTCTCACAGTTCCTCTTTGCATCTTCTCTCCAGGTGAGACAGTACGTGCAGGAAAGGACTGTGGAGCGCAAAATCCAGTTTCAGAGTGCGGTTGTGAGCATCGCAGCCATGCACATCAGCCACTAACTCACAGGGACAGACATGTCAGCCTCAACCTTAAAGTCCATATCTCCTTTTACCTGTCTTTGCTTCACCAGTTATTCTCGGTCTGCAGCACCGTGCTGTCCTTGTGCAGCGCCCAGGGAAGATACTTGCTCAGTGTGGTCCTGGGCACGCTTTGCCTGAGCTAGATTACTTTGTTTTTCGTGGCGCTACAATACTGCAGCAGTGCAGAGCCACTGGCTTCAAAGCAGTTTCCATGGTCTGCATCAAATGCCCAGCAGGCATCCTATTGCAAATCAATTGTTTTATTATCCATAAAAAAAAAAAGAAAATACTTTATTGAAATAACATATTGAGATTATATTAAAAAGTCAAATAAATACCTTAAAGAATAAGTGAGATCACACCCTTATTTGCAACATATTTCCACCTATAGGCACACATAAGTGTGGAGCAGTTTTAGGGATTATGATCCAAATGCAGGAATGGGGAAAAGTTCAGTTGTGTTCTGTACATAGAATACCATAAATTTTCTTTGTATTGTCCAAAAGTCAGGTAGGCCAGTGGGTGTGACAAGGGTAAAGAAGTGGCAGATAAACCTTCATTTTTGGTTAGTGATGTGAAAAAAAGTTCAGAAATTAATAATTATGGAAAGAACTGGCATGGCCTGGAGTTCTCTCCTCATCAAAATAGTTTTACTGCTTGTTTCCTCAGGATGCCAGTCACCAGGGTGGCTGAGCAATAATACTTTGCAAATAGTAGAATTTTTCATTCTTACCAACTATGTTACGGCAACTTACAAAATTTTACTCAAGTACATCCTATTGACAAGGTTCAGTGTCAGCATATGCAAAAAATAGTCAATAAACAAAAAACGTGGTAAGTGGTGTGTATTATTTGTTTGGTAACATCCCATCAGGTAGATTGTTTTAAAAGACCTCAGTTGATATTATGTGTTCAAAAGGCAAGAGAACAAAACAGATTTATTTACAGTCCAGATGTTAATTTAGCTGCTGTTTGTATGCACATCTGTAGCATTTACATGGTGAGAAAACATCAAATAATTTTAAAACTTGGCTTATTAGTTGCAGTTATGCAGTTGCAGATCTAGAACAAGTACAAAATCTCATATTAACAAGGAAATATATAAAACAGGGATTTTCAGCTTATATTTTGTTTGTGGAACGATGTTACTGAATCTGCTAGACAGAGTCAGTGATCCCTTTCCAAAACTGGAAGCAGTCGAAAGAGGATTTTATCGAAGATGGCTCTGCTGTTGACATCGTTGACTGGAAACATAAGTCACAAAACAGTACCATAAATTGCGTTGCCATTATTAGCTCTGGGCACAAACTAGACTGCTAGCAATAGGTAAATCATAAAAAGATTTAGAGACTCTATTTGATTCGGATAAACATCCACAAACTTTTAGGGTGGATTTTGGGATGGACTCATGAGGAGGCCAATGTATTTCAGCTGATGTGCAGGGTCCAGACTGTGGACTTGGAGAGGGTTAAAGAGGTTTCCAGAGTGTCTAAAAGCAACTGAAGATTGTTTGAACCTGTTGTTTTCACTATTAAAGGTTCTGATGTGCTTGGCCAAAGTGTATCCTCTATATAAAGGTACTGAAAATGCAGTGTCATTATATGCATTTTGCACTGTGTTAACCTGATAGTTGTGTGGTTGACTATTGCAGAGGATAATCATAGATAAACCTGGAAAGCAATGAGTTGGGGTTGTCCCAATTGACTAAGCATGTCTTAGAAAAGAAGGAGCTAATCGCAGCTGTAAACAGTGCTACTCAAAACAGATTGGGGCAGGATATCTGCTTCAGAAATGTGTTTGTCAGCTTGCTCCAGTTTTTTGCTTTTCCAAGTGTGAAAGACACTGCAAATCCTTCACTACCTCTAAAGTTCATATGAGGTGAAAGCTTATGCTTTTACATACAGTGAATTTATACTTTTAACATTTTGCCAAATTCTCCCTGTATTTATGTAAAAGTTGAAGGTTTTTGTTTAGAAGATGTTTGTACTTGCTGGAGACATATTTTAAATATCTTGCAATGGTCTTAGAAACCGAAAATATGCATAGCCAAACTCAGTTGCATTGCATAATGCAAATAACACCCTACAAAATTTGATAAAACGGGATATCCAAGTAACTTGCACATAAAAAGAACCCCAAAAGTGAGTTTTCAGTCTTTCAAGAGTTTTCATAAGGACTCATTGTATCTGTATTTAAATTCACATTGCTGCTGGTAAAATGTTAATTCTCCTTTTTCAAATGCTTAAATGTAAGCTATGTGTCATTTTAGTTTGCATTGAAAGTTTTTCTTACAATTTTTTTCCAAAATTTCTGCTGTGTTCATGTTCTCTTTTTGGTCATGGAATACACAGAATTTCAGTAAGAAAAGCAATTTTGAATTTCATAAACAATTCTTTTTATTTTTTCAACAAATAGTTTTATTACACTAAAATGATATTTTGTAGGGACAGTTGTGGGGAAGATTTCTAAGTTCTTTGTTACACTTTTAATTTTATTAATGATATTTACAAAAGAATTAATTGCAAAAGGATAAGGACGTGACTCAAGTCAATTAGGATATAGAAAATTGTAGTTAATCTGCACATATTACTTGTGTCACTTAAAAGTGATAGGACAAAGTGAATTTAGTTGCCTAAAATTAGACAGCTAAAACCATCTCATATCATTTATAGTCAGTCTAATTTTAAAATGAGCAAATTCCCCTCATTTCCGTTGGGTTTGTAGAACATATTAATCAATTAGTATTGATGTTGTTTCACTGTGTGACCTATTTACTATATGCTCATAAGAAAAATTTAGCCCTGACCTGGCCCTCTTATAAGACTGCATGTGTTCTCAACCAGTTTAATTAGTATGGACACTGTCACCAGTAAGCCAACTCTAAAGTGTCTTCATCTGCATGTGTTCTGAATGTATTCTGAATACTAGCACAAGTTACACTATTTTACAATAGTAAGTCTAAAATACGGTAAATTATAAAGCTTGCAGAATATATTCAACTCCCTGATTAACTTCTAAAGAGTCAATATATCACCTGGCGACAGGGAGAACCAACACCACCCCCAGAAGAAGCTCAGTGAAGTAATTAATGATATTGGTATATACAAACATGCGTGCACACTCCTATTCTTACAGCTGTGACTTGGTCTAAGCTCAGTGGAGTTTTTCTTGCTTTACCTCCCTCTGACACGAGGCTTCAGAGTTACATGACATGAAGATGTTATTTGCATTAGTCTGAAAATAAATATTGGGCTAAGCAAATGCGTAAAGTTTTGCCTCTCAGACCCACAGCTTGCAGGGTACTGCGCTCCTTGGGCTGTCCTCACGTCCCATATTGGGTGCGTTGCCTTCCGCAGCATCAGATTCGAAATGTAATACCCTGCATGCTCCAGTAATCTGCACACTTGCTGGTTGTTTTTTCAAGCTCTATGAAAGCAGTATGTATACATGGTCTATTCAAGCAGCTCACATGGTATGCCTATTCAAAGCTGTTGTTTCGCTCTACACCTGCCCATAGAAGTAAATTACAGCTACTTTTTTTTTTCTACACGGTGCCCTTAAATATAATTATCTCTCTTCATTTTTTATAGGGGAGATGGAGTTCAGAACTGACTCTCGACACTTGATGCACATTTGGCCGGAGGCCAAGGCGAATCGGAATAAGCGTCCAGAAGAAAATGCCAAATACAAGAAAATAACAGCAACTTAATATGATTTAATACCAATAAAGTGGTTAAGGTTAGTGGAAACAATCCCTGCTCTTTTCTTTTTCTAATAAATTAAAAACGATTTTATAATACATTATAGCTGGTGCGGGTCCTTCCAACTAGGGCTATCTGTCACAGCCTGGATAGAAACACTGCTTTTTATCCGTATCATGGCAGCCAAACTGCTGAGGAAGGCTCGTGGCAGAGAATGGAGGGTAATGAAGATCTACACGCTCTGTTCAAGAGCCTATTGCTGCCATTTTCTACAATTTTCTTTGTGGTTTTTTATTGAAGCAACAAGCGCCAGTTCTGGTTCGAACATGCACTGCGATGTAGCCATCCTATCAATCCACACCTCCAAAGAGGTTTTGGGTCCCGGGATGCAAAGCTTGACCTTCACCCACACCTAGCAGAACTGGGGGTGAAAACTGCCTTCCTACACCATGTATGGAGAGACCCTGGTGGTACCTCACCTCTTCCCTCCTCTCCTTTCCTCACATTTGGGTGCTTCATAGCACGGAGTCACAGGAGCTGAGGTTTGACCTCACGTCTGACATAAACTGCGTTGCCTGAGCCCTTGCCTCTTCCTCATCCACTGCCTGACCCATGTCCACTCCTTTCCCAGCCCGGCAAATCTGAACTACTTTATTGAGAATACAGATGTTGTGGACTGAGGGGGTTTCCCACCCTGGGGCATTGGGTCGTTAGGCCACGTCCTGAGAGGCTGCAGGAAGGGATAAAGCTCAGTGAGCTGAAGGTGTGACACGTGTGTTTCTTATACTCCTGTTGAGTCACCAGGGAAAACACAGCAAAGAACAGGTGGGAGGTACCTCTGACTCCACCACTGTTTTTTGTCACGTCCAGTCCAGCAGATGTTTTCTTGAAGATCTTGTGAGATGGGCAAAGGTGAGAAGGCCCAAGGGGCTGCAGACTGTAGAATCAGTTTGGTTTGGAAGGGACCTTTGAAGGCCGTCTAGTCTAACCCCCTGCCATAAGCAGGGACATCTTCAGCTAGACCAGGTTACTCAGAGCCCCGTCCAACCTGGTCTTGAACACCTCCAGGGATGGGGTGTCTGCCACCTCCCTGGGCAACCTGGGCCAGGGTTTCACAACCCTCAGCATAAAAAAAATTCTTCCTTATGTCGAGTCTGAATCTTCCCTCTTTTAGTTTAAAGCCATTACCCCTTGTCCTATTGCTACGGGCCCTACTAAAAAGTCTGTCCCCATCTTTCTTATAAGCACCCTTTAAGTATTAAAAGATATGAAGGAGACACTTGGCTGTGCTGCAGTAGACTCTGTTGAGAACAGGCATGGGAAGTACCTACAGGGTTTGGTGAGAGGCAGCAAACTTTAAACTGTTCTCCTGTTTATGCATTTTAAAAGATATCTTACCTAAAGTGTTTCTCAATTAGTTGCTTCTGAAGTAATGACATCAGTGCTGCTATAATATCAGCGCTGTGAAGAACATTTGACTGCAATTCACCGTATCTTCAAATGGAGAATAAAATGTAAAGAATTATTTATACTGAGTTAACAAAATGATCCCGAAAAAGATACTTAAGCTTCCATTTAGCTCATCTGATGTTTAGAATAAGATGGCAGGCATTTATGCTCACATATCTGCTGCTTGATCTTATCACCATCATCATCATCATTGTCTCACATGAACATAATTACTTTTTATGTAATGCATAAATTTAAATACAATCTGTAATTGCATTTGAACAACTGCTGTGAAGCAAATGCTTACTTTCCATAGCCTGCTTTAAATGATGTTAGCATCACTTAAGTATGTGTAAGGATGGGAACTGTTATTTTAGAGAAGACAGGTATTAGAAAGTGAAAACCCAAAGAAAATTTTTGTCAGTTTGCCACAGAATTAAACTCAAAACCCAACAGGCTTTAGCTGGTTTTATGTTCTGTAATGAGGAAGGAGGTTAGGCTGGACTCACTGACATATGCAGATACCCAGCTTCATTGATTTCTTGTTTCAGGTGAAAATCACACAAAGCTGGTGACTCCTGGCTAAAGATAAAGTTAAAAGTTTTGGCTCGATTATGTTTTCAAGCTTTTTCACTGAAAGTGTAAAAATGTAAAGGTGAAAAATAATGTGCCAGAAGCCCGAATAAATCAAGAAGTTATGCAGACCAGTCCTTCCAAAAATCAAGCCTGCTGCAAATGGGGCTGATGAGTATCTGGAGCAATGCAGTGTATGAAATAAAAGAAGCATTTCAGATGGAGCTTCCACAGACAGATGTTTGCAACCACAACTAATAAAACTAATCACCAGTTTTAACATGACAAGTGAAAGATAGCTGTCTGTAACTTGTCTGACTATGACTTATCCCTATTCAGAGGCTTTCTTTTTAAGAAGCACCACAATGTGTGAAACAATGCTCTCTCATTTGTAGGTTGGAGGCACCTCACACCGTTTGCAGCAGTGCCCCTTTCCATACTGCTGCGCTATGGGGAACCAGGGACAAGATGATCTGCAGTGGGACAATCTGTAAGGAAGAACTACATACTGCCATCTAACTGAGACCAACCGGCCAATACCCAGACAAATCCTACACCATCTACCTGTTGTCTGCTCTTCAATGGAGCTGTGTAAAACTACTGAAAAAGCCATCTGGTTTTGGGACTGTGCATTTAATTTTCTTTCCCTGCCAAACCAAAATAGCAGCAGATGCTTAGGATGGGATAAACCTGCATTGCAGCTGTGGAAGGTTGGAAGAACATTCTCCATTGAAATCCTGCTAGTAGGGAAGTGGAGCTCTTCGCTTCCAGATCTTAATGGGAAGTTAGAAAAAGTATATTATGGGGCTATCAATGTGGTGTGAAATGATGGAAGATCAAGAGAGAACATGTCCTGATTTCACTTTCACTGTCTGGATTAGAGGAATGTTCCTCTTGCCTCCTTCTCCTGTGGGACCAATGGGTATGATGTACGATGTTGGGCAGACAGGAGAGACCAGCCCTGTATTAGGAAGTCAGTGCAGTTCCCAGGAGAACCCAATGTTAACTGGACTTGAAGGCAACTGCAATTATCCCCTTGAACCTTCAGTGGGCAGTACCAGATATGTCAGTTAAGGAGGTTCCACTAATACTGAGGTATCCCTGGTACATGAAGCAGCCTCCAGAGAAAAACATCCCCTTAAGGCTACGAGTTGTGCTGCCTGCACTCCTGGCTGCTGGCTGCCTGCTGCTAAAGAGGTGCTAAGAAAACTTAAATTGATGTACTTGATCCGTGCTGAAAATTGCATGATGTCCCACCACTGC
Organism: Himantopus leucocephalus; assembly: GCA_003993805.1. NCBI lineage: Eukaryota > Metazoa > Chordata > Aves > Charadriiformes > Recurvirostridae > Himantopus > Himantopus leucocephalus. Next base: position 54,524,680 of record RSEF01000031.1, read on the forward strand.
TGTGAAAGAGGCTAGTAGTGCTGCAAAAGCTACTATATCATTTCACGGAGACATTTCCCATTGCTGAAATATATTTGAATTAAATTAATTTCTGAATAAAAAATTAACTGGAGAGTTTGATGGATGGCACCAGGGTCACAGTTTGGCATTCTGAATTCTTTTCTTTTGGCTTTTTTAAAAAAAACATGAATGAAAACGTAGTTCAATTCCAATCTCCTTTGTGTCTCTTTTTGTTAAGTATCTGTATAAATGACTGTCTATGAAAATGTTAATGTGATTATCACCACCATCAGAAAATGTTTTCCACATCTTAAAACCAATCCTTTTTTGCTTACATCTCTCAATATCTGAAGTGGAAATTGAGCGCAGAAAGGTAACACCATAGTCATAGATTGCTTTGTTTGACCTCTGTGGAGAGAAGCAGTTCACTTTATGGTGTTTATCTTGTAACAAAGAGTTAATGTTAACTTTGTTTTGTTTTGTTTTGTTTTGTTTTGTTTTGCAGATGAGGTATCTTAGCTGCATTCCACAAAAGCACTTAAAATGGATTACTGGGAAATACATGTACAGTTTGGAATGTGTTGGAAACAAAGTATTTAGCAACAAAAAGAAAACTTGGTCTTTATCTGCACCATAGAATATTTTGAAGGCAGTAATTGCTGATAAACTGTACAGTGAGATGTGCAGTTTGCACTGCTTTGGGGGCAGGGACAGTTCTGCTTTTGGACAGCAAGTGGCATTAAAAAGTCCTTGAGAGGATGCACTACCACAATGTAAAATAGGTAAAAATCTGACTCTCGGTTTGTTTCCATCATTGTTCTAACTTTTCTTCAAGGATTCATCAATCATGCCCAGCCTTTAAGCAAATCAAATAAGTCATGTTTAGCACATGCACCGTTTCTAGTGTATGCAAAATTGCAAGACGTGTATTTCTTCATGCTGGAGCGCAGTTCTTGAGTCCTGAAGTCAGAGCTGTGCAGGGAGAACCTGGAGAGTGCTGAGAGACTGCAAATTTAAGTGCATCTTCAGGGACCTGTGCATTACTCCATGCAGGTCTGAGTACTTGGCTGGGTTCCTCAAGTAGGAGCAAGTCTACTAGTTGATAGTTAAAGGAAATGGGAGATGAAAAAGGTTCAGAATACCCTTGAGATGTATATACAACCACCGCACAAAAATATTTATTTATTTGCTTGCTTACTGACTTACTTATTTACTTATTTATTTATTTTAGGTGGGCTTTAACAGTAACTTTTACTTGGGCCCTTTCATGATTTACCTATTGCACCATGTACTGAAAATACAGCTCTTCTATTAAATTCCTGTTTGCTTACTTTCTTGCTTGTTTGCTTTCAGCTCCATGGGGCCTAATGGACAAATAAGTTAATGACATTGTTTCATTCTAAATATATATAAACTTCAGAAACAGGCTAATTTACAGCCAGTTGTAATTTTGAAACAGAAATCAACAGGGAAAAGCTATGATCAGTACCTAAACCATAATTTTCATATTTTGTAGTATTTATAAAATATATCTTAGAATTAAAAACCAGTTTGTTTCTATGAAATGTGGTTGTGTATGTTTCATTCTTTAAAGGTTTCTTAGAGAACTGTCTTCATCTTCTCTATGAAATCACTGTTTTTCCAAAACTTTTTGCTTTATTCTTGTATTTCTTATGCTCAGCAATAACATTGTAACTTTGTATTAAACAAAAGGTAAAGTTAAATGAAAAAAACCTTAAACCAGTTTCAACTCACTTCTATTTTTACTGCTATTTTACATTAATTTTATAAGTATAAAGTTTAGCATTTTAGAAAACTTGTAGATCCTTTGCAGACAAAATATTTGTTGAAATTGCATGAAGCAAAGATTATAGAATTGAGCTGCGAGTTTATCTCTGTGTGTGTGACACAGCCCCCGATCATTTTTCATGTCATGTCCCGCTGGCTATTCAGAACACTTTTTCCACCAATACAACTTAACTTTTGATGTAATTAATGTATATGTCTTTCCCAATCTCTTTAATAAAATAAACAGCTCGTATTGCTTAAATGTAACTCTTTGGTTGGACTCCTAATTAAAATTTTTATAGTCCTTTAAATTGCCATTTCTAGGCCTTTCAGGAAGTTGAGCTGATGAAAAGGGTCCTCTTTTTGATCTTGATCTATTTCAATCTGGGTATTACGGTGATGGGTAAAGTCTAAAGTTCTGGGCAGCACCATCCTGCAGTGACAGAAGAATTAAAAGTAGCACAGCACTACTTAATTTTAAATGAAGGGGTTTTTAAACATTTAGGACCCCACATATATGACCACAACGTCTTCATCACTCTTTGTAGTGTAAATGGCTTTGAGAGGTGTGAATTTATTTCTGTGTATCACAACTGGTTTGGAAAGAATGTTCAAATCTGCGTGGTGGCAATGGTGAGGTACAAGGAGACTTTGGCATTGCTTCTTTGCAGCCAGGGCAGAGCTAAACTCTGGTCAGTGCTTATTTTAGAGAAAAGTGAAGCAGCGTAGACTTTCAGTGGATACCAGTCCTGACAGCCTTGCTTTCTTACCCTTAAATTAATGAGTGGAATTAATGGTTGGTGCACTGAGCAAGGTGCGTTTTGCTGCAGTTCCAGCTACGTTTCCGTGCAAGGGACTGTCGAGGGTCAAAGTCAGGAAAAGAGGAAAATCCACCCACGGACAACCATCCTACTCCCCATTGACTCCAAATCTTTCCCCTGGCCTCTAAATGCTCCAGCTCATGTCAACACAGCGCAGAGCAAGGAATAAACCATGCTGGCTAAAGGGCTGCCAAGTCTTGCTTCCACTTTAGAAGAGAGAAAAGCAAGGACCGAACCGTGACTCTAATATATACTGCCTCTTCAGAGCATCTTTCATGGGAGCTCATTTAACCCTGGTTGCTTAGGAATAATTCACGGGGTGAGTGAATCTGGCTCCAGATTTGTAATGGATATTGTGCAACAGAAAGCAAAAAGGCAAAGAGCACAAAATTTGGACCTTAGGTGTATGCAAACAATAAGAGTATTTGAGGGCAAAATTAGTCCGGCTTTATTTAACAGAAAGCCAGAAGATACATGTGTAAGGTTCTACAACACCGATCATCAGCCTACTAGGAGGATGAAGGCAATGCCACCAATATCAAGCAATGTGCGATCATTTAGCCGTAGAACTCAGTTCCATTTCATGCCACTCCGCCGTATGAGCCAGCCCAAAGCCACCCGTTTTTGTACTTCCTTTTCCACTGTTATTTTCATCTCTGTGCCAATGAATTGAAGAGTTAATAAAATTTCACTGCTAGAAGAGGTCATTTTGCAACTAAACACAGCAATTCAAAGTGGGAAAAGGAATGAACACCAAGGAGATGTTCAACGAGGTGGCATTCTGGATGTACTCTTTGAAGAACATTTGCAGTACTGTTTGATTGCTTTAGAGCGCGCAGGCAACAATAAACCCAACACAGAACTAGTGATAACATTCACAGTTGCATTCAGCAGAAACGTCACCGTTCCACTTGGAATTACAAATAAATTTGATACTGAATTACCTAATATCATGGAAACGTTCATGTGTATTTTGCATAGCAAAATGCTCAAAAAAAGGGTGTTTCCTTCAGCCTAAACATTAAGAAGGTAAGACTTGAATCTGCTTATTCGTATTAAAACAATTGCAGGCTTCACTAGTCTTAAGATTGGTGAACAAGTTGTGTTTGACCAGTATGGAGCTACAATTTAACCACATCCCACAGCAGTGAGATCTTTACGTTTTTGTTTTCTGAAAGCAACTGCAGAAAAGTATACTTAAAAACTGTCAATATTATATGTATTGATTTTATTTAAAAGAAGCATAGTAGTGTAACTGCCTTTGCATGTCAATGTGCAGACCCCAGTGCCTACCACTCAAGGACAATGTTCATCTCAGCTTCTAAATCTCAGCGTGCAATGTACAGAATTAAATCTTTGGCCTGATTATTCTTGGAAGACCAAGAAATCATAGATATCTAACTGCATTGGAATTGACTGTGCTGCTGGAAGGAGTGTGGTTCTGTGCCGCTCTTGTTGTCATCAATCCTAAGTAACAGTGGAAAAAGTAAAAAGTAGATACTAATTCTTTTCGGGTTTTAATTTAATATCTCCAGTTAATATAATTCTTTAATTGTTTCTTGGCATTCTTCTTCATTTCCCACCACACTAATAAAAAAAATACAGATTATGTATTTATATATGTTACGTATAATTGCATGTATTATGTATGTTACACATGTTTTGCTTACACCCCTCATGGTGCTGCAGGGGTGCTATACCTTGAACTCAACATAGAAATTCTGTGGGACAAGTAATGGAGGGAGGCAAATTCATTAGAGGGAAAAAAGCAGAAGAAAGAACAAACTTTAAAAAGGACTACGAAAATAGTAGCTTATGTGATTTTTTTCCCCTGTGTTTCTCTTGGTTAGTTTTCAGTTTTGAAAGCTTAAGAGGTCTCTGTGCAACTCAGTTTTGTCTCCTGCTTGATCCTGTGGTGAGACCACAGCGTCCGCAGTACTTTGAAGGTTTTGTTAGAGAAATGGCAAATGTTGATATTTGAACTGGATAGGAGTCACCAACTCCTTGACACCTCCAAGACCACAGATAAATTTTTTCAGCCAGCTGTCAGGTACCTCAAGGTGAATTTCATCAACCTCGGTGACTTATAAACAAGTAACTTAACCTAAATCCTCCCTAACCTGCTCTTTCCCTACAGTAGCTGGAATTTTGCCCTTTCAACATGAATGCTGGCCATGACAACTGATTTCAGCCAAGTAATGACTGAAAAACAAAAACAAATGAAACTCTTTTGCTGGAGTGTCATTAGTATATCTTTCTTTCCCCTGAGCAGTGAATCAACTCTTCCCTTTGTTTTCTGCCTCACTACTACTGTACTTACAGAACGCTTTCTAGCTACCTTTTATGTCCCTGGTGACACCTGAACTCGCTTTGTGCCTTGAGGACATGACAACAGCTGCCACTGAGTCATACTGAAGGTCCATCTGGCCTTTTATCCTGTCTCCAACCAAGCTCAATAGCAGGTATTTAGGAAATAGCATAAGAACCAGGCAAGTGTGCATTAATTTTTTATCAGCACCTTGTGGTTGAGGAAATGTCCTGGTTTGAGGTAAAATAAGACTAATCCTGACCAAGATGTTTCATCCTTGCATATAATAGCCCTGGGTGGATCTTTTCTTTTTTTTTCCCCCCAGTGAATTTTCTCCATAATTTAAAGGCACTTTTCCTACTCCTCAGTAGGAATGTGCATAGCAAAACTGCACACTGTCAGAAATAACCTCCATCAGTCTGTGCTGAACCTACCACCCATGAACCTATCCCATGTATTGTAACTAATTTATCAGTTTTCTCTTTCTTGTCCTTGATTCTCCCATGTTTTGTCAATTTGCACTTCTCCGGGATGTGCCAGCTCTTATGCCTTCTTTATGCTTCTCTGTAGCAGAGTTAACCAAACTGAAACTCCCGTTGGGATGTTGACACCATTCGGCTTCATGCGCTTTCTTTTGAAAAGGTTTGGGTCTGATGAGACAACATTTTCCACCTCTCCTTCCTCTTCTTCCAAAACCCTGAGTGGAAAAGGAAAGTTGGGAAAATTAACAGCATTTATACATGTAATTCAGCACTGAAACAGTAACTTTAATTTCCCTTTGACCACTACCTCCGTGTAGAGTAGACATTGCCTGTTTTGCCATCAGAGTGAGAAGTTTTTGCAGCCAGCTTGCATTTTGTAAATCACTGCTGAAACCACATGATGAGAGAAAAATACCTCATGCAAGAGACAGCAGTGAGTTCTGAACAGAGATACCTTGAATAAACTTAAAGATGCCAGCTCAGGGTTTGGCACCAATGAGCTCAGCACGGATTAATTTACCCAGCGAAGAAAGAAATTATTCCATATTTAGCTTCATGATGCCAAAAGAAGACATCTGTAAGCAGCAAGCCAGTAGTGTAACTCCAGCTTGCTGAGTAGGGCCTGAAGTGAAGGTGTGTTTGGGGAATCAGACCCAGCTGTAGCCATCAGCCTGAGCACAGGGCTTTCATAAGGGACATCTACAGATGGACAGAGATGGTCCCCAGTCCCAGGATTTCCTTTAACACCCAGTCAAGAAAAGGAAAAAAAAAAGGATTGGTATTGTCCTATAACTGATTCTGCATCGTCACCAGAAATAAGCAAGCAAATCCCAAAACAACATGTCCTTTCTTCATTGATCCAAATCATGTATTCTCCACATAAATGTTTCCTTTTTATTATTCATTCTAGTTGAATGTACTGCTTACCTGGCCACATAAATGTCTTCAAGTGGATAAAAGCCACTTGGCTACATACCACATACTTTGGAAGGGAAAATGAAGGAAATTCCAGGAATATTTTACAGGCAGAAGTTGTGCTTCTATGGTTATCATTTTATGGAGGATAGTTAATTGATTTGTTTTGCATTATGTCCCCAGACGTCTCTGTGTGTGTGTGCACATGTAGGTATTAACAAATGGTAAATTTGTACACAAGCGCACATATGCCAGCAAAAGAATATGTGTATATTTACATATGTGCTTATGTTATATAAACTCAGCTTTTCAGAACTGGAAATAAAGAAGATATGCACCTTCTTTAATTGCAGCCAGTGCAATGTCCCCTCATTTGCACATGCAGTTTTGCAGACATAGTTGATGGAGTTTAGACCTTTACACTGGGATTAATCTCTACTAATTGGGGTTACCTAACAGTTTGGCATTATCAGTTAGAGAGAGGCACCTCCAGAAATCAGAGTTCAAAGAGGCGGGATCATCAAGTTGGGCCAGAGGAGGTTTAGGATGGATATTAGGAAAAATTTCTTCACCAAAAGTGTTATCAAACATTGGAACAGGCTGTCCAGGGAAGTGGTGGAATCACATCCCTGGAGGTATTTAGAAGATGGGTAGATGTGGTGCTGAGGGACATGGTTTAGTGGTGGTCTTGGCTGTGTTAGGTTGATGGTTGGACTCCATGACCTTAAAGGTCTCTTCCAACCCAGACGATTTTATGATTTGTCATCTGGATGCTACACAAGCATCTTAACAGCTTCCTTAAATTGGATGTCTCACTTCAAAACAGTTAAAGTTAGAGGAAAGAAACCTTTTTGCCAGCTACTTGATTGGTGTTAGACAGCTCAGTAAGATCATCTGAGTATGCAAATGACTGGACAGAAAATAAATGAGAAAGCAGGGTAATATCACTTGTGCTCTGGCAAAAACACATTAGAGAACTGAAGAATCCAGGCAGACTTGGATTTCTAGCCTACTGTAACATGCATGTGTTGCAAAGTTGAACACAGTACCTGTTTTCAAAATCATAGAATCACAGAACGGTTTGCGTTGAAAGGGACCATAAAGTCCATCTAGTCCAACCCCCCTGCCATGGGCAGGGACATCTCCCACTAGACCAGGTTGCTTGAACACCTCCAGGGATGGGGCATCCACAGCTTCTCTGAGCAACCTGTTCCAGTGTCTCACCACCATCACAGTAAAAAATTTCTTCCTAATATCTGATCTAAATCTCCCTTCTTTCAGTTTAAAACCATTCCTCCTCATCCTATCTCTCCACTACCTGATCAAGAGTCCCTCCCCAGCTTTCCTGTAGCCCCTTTAGGTACTGGAAAAATCTACATTCAACACCAGCTTTCCTTGACGTGCGTCTATTGTCACGGCCATATTCAGGCAAGAGCAAAGAGGTTTGCAGGTAATAATACTGTTGGTTTTAATGGGCATAAACACCAAAACACTAACCCTCAGAAATGACTGGAATTGTCGAAATGTACCCATTGCTGTTTGGCATCTTCAGACTGCCAGTGTTTATGGAGGAACTAGGAAAAGTTTGGAGCTGGTAAAACCTTGTAGAATATTTTCCTCCGCTGAGAACTACTTTATTAACAAAATATTTGAATATTCTTATTTTAAGTAAGTGGTATTGCTAATACTCCTCAACATATTAAAAAAACACATTAGATGGAGAAATAACTAACGTGCAACTCAAAGAAACAAGCACCCCTCTTAACACTCTGTTAGTTCCATTTTGATGATGTCCAAAAATACATGATCTTTTATCTAATGCTTTGACACTGTTTCAGATGATTGAATCAAGAGAACATCCCAGGTCTTCTTTTCCAAATGGTGGAAAAGCAAATGTCAACCTGCTGTGAGAAAAACTAGTCCTGCACATCAACAACATGACCCTTTGTTATATTCATGAAGAAAGCCTCAATTCCAAAGCTGTTGGTCCAGCTCTTTTTATAAACACTCCATATACAACACAAAACAAAAATAGCTAGGCCATTACCTCAATCATCAATGATCTTTTAAGAGACAGATTATTTAAAGTATCTCACCCATGGAAGAGAATTCTGTATTTACAATCATTTACATTGCTACACAGAAATTAACAAAAGATTTCTTCTTTTTCTAGGTATTTATACTGTGGTCATCAGCGTGGGATCACACTTAATGACTTCAGAAGGGTTAGCTCAAACATGAGGGAAGAATGGGATTTTGTCTGGTTTGTTCCCAGTCATTTCTGAAAGTTAAGGAGCGAAACAATGCGCCAATCTGATTTGTGCAAAACAGCAGAATTACAGCTTTGTCCATCTTTGGAAATTATTGCCTGAGCGATGCTGCACATGTCTATACAACTGAAGACACGTTCCATGGCCTTTGCAAAAATATAACATAAAAGACAGGAGGAAATAAAGATGCTCATTTCAGACAGAGCTGTGTATATAACTATCTTCAATCTTTATGAGAATATTCATTGTTATTTGTAGGGTTTATCCTGAAAAGCATCATTTAAGCCTTTTTTTTTTTNTTTTTTTTTTTTTTTCTGCTGGAAACAAACAAACGGGAAACATTTTAGCTGTACATGCTGTATCTCCCACTCCATTATGGAGAGTGGCCGAAGGAACCATGAACACGTAAAACAGCTGTGCCCTATTAGCAATCTGTCAGATGGGTGCAAGCAATATATTACCAGTCGCTTTGAACAAATGCCCACACCCTCAATTCTTCACAGCAGTCTTACATGCCCATTTTATGAGCAGATGTGTTATTGTAATCTCACACAATGCAGCCATTCAAGAGAAAAAAAAAATCCAAAAAACAAAAAAACCCCACCAAACTCCCACCAAAACGACAAACTAGAAAGATAATCTTTTTAGTTGGAGCTGACTAGCAAAATCCACTTCCATAATATAATTAAAATGTTTTTGTGTGGATCTAAGGAAGCATTTGAGGAAGGATGTCTTTCCAGGGTGACTTGCCGAGACACGGTGGCAGGAGAGACACCTAATTTTGGAGATGGCAAACTGCAGTCTGGAGACCCTTGTTTTCTCCTGCTGACCGTGACGGTCCCCATTCTGGATTTAAGATGGAGCTCGGGGAGATGAATCCCACTTTGGACCCATTTGCAACCATGCTAGAGAGTCAGGTAGAGTCGATCACCCAAGACAGGCTCCTCCGCAGCGCCAGACATCTGCAGCGAGGGAGGAGCCGGTCACCCCAGGCTGCCCTCGCCATTAACAGGCACTTTCAGAGCATGATTCATACGGCCTGGTTTAGATGCCTACCTTTGCATGAGAAGAATTATTGCCGAGAATTACGCCTATGTTTCGCCAAATTGTCCCCACCCCTGGTTTCCCTTTGGCCAAGGTGACACCTGATGGGTTGCAAATTTAAAAGCCATCTACCAAGTCCCACATTTTTCAATATGACTAAATGTTTTGTACTTAAAGGATTGTGAGTTGTGTGCCAGTTGTGGTTCAAGCTCTGATCTTGGTAATTTACCTCCAGATTCCAGTGGAGTTCTTGCACCAAAATTCCAGCTCTCCTCCCCTAAAGTAATTCAGGACTTGAATGCCTTTAAACCAGCTGGAGATAGCAACATCCACAAAAGTGTCAGTCAAATGGTCTTGTGTTATTTATGACGGAGAATGGGACTATCATTGTTAATAATGCACATTAAAAATTATATATATATTGTTACATGATGGATAATTTCATGTATCTATTCTGGTTTTATGCTGAACTACAAAATTTCATAACGGGAGAGGAAAGAGAGTGGGTATTACCTGTTGATTCTCAAGTACTCATACACTGCCCATCAGTGTTACAATAATCATTAAAAACAGCTAAGTATTCAAAACTGGGCAGCAAATTAATTAACTGCAAACTTTGTTTTGTTGATGTTTGCAGACTTTCGTTTTGTTTTCTTTCTCTGCTCCATTTGTGTTTCACGTGAGAGACTTATATTCCCCTGTTCTCTGACAACACAGGAAATACATTTATATAAATGCAAAAAGCTGGTTCAGTCAATCGTATTTCAAACAAGGAAGCAGAGGCTGTACTTTGGAGCAGCACATAAACATAATTTCGAGAAGTAACAATAAGCTAAACCATATTTACACAAGCATTTGTAATAACAGCTCACAAGCTTCACAGAATGTTTTATTCCTATTAGCTCAATTGCACAATTGGTTTGTCACTCGGTATCTTACCCAACCTATAAATCTTCCTGCTAGATGGGAAATCTAGTCCATTTTGCCATCATCCTTCATCCTAAGCACACATCTCCTGCTGCTGTACTGGGGGAGAAGTAAAATCTAAGGGTTCTTTAAAACACTTCATTATTTTTTAATTCTACACTACAGCATGCTAAAATTAAAATGAAAAGCCTGGCACCTTGTATTACTTGATGAGCTTTACAGAAATTGTCATAATTGTGTGGGTTTTTTTTAATGACTGCTTCTTGTAAAATACCTTTGGTAGTGCAAGATCAAAGCAAAGCGGAGATGTCTGCTACAAGATGATAATTCAGGTAAACACACTCAATGGTAAAAATGCAAATGTTGAAATGTGATTGACTTTGCTTCTATTTAACGTATATTTTCCCTGCCAAAGCAATGAAAAGTTCAAACCAATTCCAGACCTGCTATAAAAGAAATCGAAACTACTACAAGTCAACTTGTTTCCATTTTTTTTTAACTTAACCTAGATCTCACATGGTACAACACGGCTCAAAGGTTTCATCTAGTCAGCTTTCTATTGTGCTCCAGGAACGTGAGAAAGACCTCAAAAGAAATTAGCCCAGCTGTAAGTATTTCCGAAATAATTCTGTCACCGATTAAAATCGTATGAGAACATACCATCCCTGTTTCCTGTGTCACCGCAGATCTGACTTCTGTGCGTACTGTGCGTCCCCTCATTGCGATCCATCCTCAGAATCAAGCTTTTTAAATCAGTAAAGTCCTCTGTCCAGGAATTCTAGTTTTGTAAATAAAGTTAAAAAAAGTCTACAGAATTGGACTCGCAGGAAAGCCTTGCTGTATCAGGCTTCATGCTTGGAGGGTGTTGGGAGGAGGGGGACTCCTTGGTGGCACCTGTGGCACACGCACAAAGTAGGGGGGGTCCCTGCCTCTGCAGGCTTCACAGGCTAATTTACAGCAGTACGTGCCACAGGATGCGATACCGCACAGAAAAAGGGGAGGAAGGAGCACAGGTAACACTCACAAAACCCCGCAGCATCATTTGCCAATTTCACACCATCCTTTTTTTCCCGGCCATGCATATGGTGCCACTGCAGAGCATCTCCCTTCAGGACAATTCTGGAGTTATCTCAAAGGTCTTATTTTATTTCTAAGGAGACCTGGCTGACACTGCATCACCTGGATGCACATTAGGCCCAGTGCTGTAAATCCCAAGTAAGCCCACTGTAGCCTGCAAGTGCCTTGGATGGGTGCAACATCTTCACGTGGCATCTTCCACAGAGGCTACAGCAACATGAAAAATAAAGCAATAACAACGCTACAGTTAATTACCATTAATCATGATAACCCTGTTTATTCAGACATCATGGGTGACCAGTGTCATTGCCAGATTAAAGCTTCTCCTGCAGAAAGCTGCTTGCTATTTACTGCATTTGCCTGTCACCCCTGTTCCATTCTCCCACTTCATAGGAATATTAATATTTCCTCCAAAACAGGATTCTCTCTGGATGAGAGCACGTTAGCACAAGGGAATGTCAAATAGCCTAATTCAAGCACTTTTAGAAAACAGACAAAAAATTGAGACTGTAATGGTATAAATGGAGAGATGAAATTACACTCCAGCAGAGAAAGAGAGAAATCGAGAGACTCAGAGTTGTAGACAGCTACATGTCTATACTGCAACGCACTTACTCACAATGGGAAACACACATCTACCCACAGCGTCACACAAAACATTACATTAATTTTCATTTACAGGAAGCGCAGCACTGGCAGAGATTGTCATCCTCACTTGTCCATCCATCGCAAACCCCTCCTGGAGGGGACAGCGCGTGGCCAGGCAGCCAGGGAGAGCAGCCCGTGGGCACGGCTTTTTGAAGCGGTGGGGGTCTGCATTTTTTTATGTGTCTGTTTATTTGGGTAATTTCATTGACCTGGTGCCCAGTGCAACCCTACGAACAACTGTATCAGGGCGAGGAAGAGGATGGTGAGCTGAGAGACGAAACTTTGTGAGCTGGCTCGGCTGTCAGAGGGGAGATGACAGAGCAGGAGTGAGGGCTGGACCGATGTCCAGGACTGTGAAACAGCAAGCAGAGGGAAAAGGATGCTGGAGGAAGATGCTGTACACTAACTTTTCCACTGGACCATCAAATGGCTTGCAGAAAGAGAGGAAGAATAGTAGCTGGCAGTGCCAGACATTAAGAATATTTTTTCAGCACATTTTCTCTCCGTTACAGTCAAGTCCAGTTTCAACCAGACATCTGCTTGAATAGTTGCTGAATTGTGACCCTGGTGGAAGGGACTGTTTGTTGGTAAGCAAATCACATGTTTTTGGGAAAAGATGGATTACAATGTGCGGGTCCCATATAATCATACGCTTGAAATTACAGCTTGTCTAAGTACACAGATAAACCTAAAAATGAAAATCATGAAAAAGGTTTGGCTGTGATATATCTCCCTGGAAAGACACTCCAGTTGGGTGCAAATTATTGAACTTCAAAGTGGTCATTCTCTGAATAGAAGGATGTCTTCCACTCCCCAAATTGGGGTAGAAGCATCTGTGATTTAACGTAAGCAATATAACCCAGCACGCCTGGAAAATCACAGTGGTTTCTCATGGCCTCAACGTCTGTTGAGCTCAGACAATGATTTACTAAACAAAATATTTCAGTGTCTATATGAACACCTAAATGTTGAGGCACATGTAAGAAAAGACAGAGAATTGTATTTCCTCACAAAAGACCAACACTCCTCCAATGATGAAAAGAAGTTCACTCTCACGTCACTCAACTCTGCTTTTGCATCAAACTTCATGCATGTTTTTTTGCAGTCAACCCCGGTATACGTATGGGGTCTTTTTTACAATTATATGATATTTGAATTTTTAATTTATGCTTTATCAGAAGCAGTGAACTGAAATTTTCTTTAAGATGTTATTTGGAAAGCCATATAGAGATGTGAGTTGCCACAGAGCCCTGTTGTCCTTCAGGCTGGACGTGGTGGTTGCATGCTGAGGGCTGTGATCTCAACCTTTAACGACCTCTGCTCGGAAGGGAAAGGAAAAAGAAATAAAAGACACGTGGTGCAAAAAGGCAAACAGATCCAAAAGGAGAAACTGGGAGGATCTCAGAAGAGGTGGAGTGAAAACTGGCTGAAGAAAGCCAGAGGACAGGAAGGAACAGCTCCTCTTTAATATTTACTAGCAGAAAATGTTGGATAAAATAAGTGACAGAAGGACCCTAGATATTTCCTGAAATACACAGGATATACGATGCAGCCTCAAATACAGATTTTATCCCTGTAAAAGTGGCTGGTCACATTACACACGACTGACTCTGCTGTAATAAGCCCAGCAGATGAGCATCGGTAAAATATTTACACCGTATCTACGCGTCCTGCATTCTGGATAGGCAATATATGCTTAAAAAAAAAAAACAAAGCAAACTATTTTAGGAGTGTTTAAGGCAGTCTTAAAATATTTCATAGGGACTATTTTTTGTCTGCCTCTGCCTGTAGAGCCAAGGTCCCTAAATAATTATCAGTCAAAATACAGCAGGCTTAGAAAGGCCAATGAAACCCTCAAAAAAGTACCAAACACAACTTTTCTGCATACAAATATATGCTGCCTGTAGAGTCTTACCATGGGATTTTTTAGGGCTAGAAGCACATGATGAACCCCTTTAGGAAAATCCCTTTTATGCAGATATAAACCTCCTACTTTCATCCTCAGGTAAGGTGGTAGACACTAAAATCATTACATTTTTGGCTATGTGGAAAGTTGCAAGCCACGGAAGAAATTCCTTCTCTGTTTTTTGGGCATGCACAGTTGGAATATCTGGACATCAGTCACACCTGGGGTAAGAGGGAATTTTCTCATTTTAAAGTGGCGGAGTTTGGAAATGTTTTTTAACAAGTCCTGGAGAACATGTATCTACAGTTAGCAGAGAGGTTAGGTGATCAAAGGGACATGTTAAATTATTGTTTAAAGGTTTTTTCAATGTGTTTCACCTGTTTATCTGTTAACTCCTGTATCTCATATTAATCCGAAGGTTGTGAAGACCCCCCTCAGTGAGGACTATTTTTAACTGATAGTTTAACCATATATCCCAAACATGTGCTGGCTGCTGTGAGTCTAGTTCTGAAATGCCTCATGCTATCCCCAAAAATCGGTTGTTTGGGGGTCGGGAATGGCAAATTTCATCACAGCAAAGGCCAAGCAGTGCAGAGCCAGGACATAAATGTTGTGCCCACAGGCTTTATCTGAGGCATCTCCACGGACTCTCCAGGTGCTTAAACACTTTCTTAATGTTAAGCAAGTCCTCAAGTACCCTTCCGGAAACAGGGATGTTTTCCTAAGTTGGAGTCTTCACCTGTTTCAAGCAGACCTTGACACTCTTACAGAAATATTTATGGGAGGATGTGCATTTTGCATTTTAAATTTGCTTCTGTTCCCCCAGGCTTAACATATTCATTGGTCACTTCTTTTTCTCAGATTATCTGAAGGAAGTAACACAAACTGCAGTTTAATGGATTAGTCAATCAGTTGATTGAATATTGATTGAGTATTTCTTATTCATGCAAAAAAATCCAAATCTGAGGATCTGTATGTTCCTTGTACTGCAGGGAAGGCAAAATAAAATGAGGAGGCAAAGTTTCTAAAACAAAAAAAATGTAAAAACTTCTTCTCATAAGGAGTCTAAGATGTTTTGCCTGAAGGTACCAACCGAGGCAGGCGCAAGAACTGAATCAGTCTCAGCTCCCTTCCACCCACGTCCCTCCTTCGCAGTCCAACGTAGGCTCCCACAGACACTGCCATAAGCAGAAAAATTGGTGAGCTGTAGGAAAGACTTAAATAACAGTTCATCTCCCTGCTAATTCAGGATTATTGTCTACTTTCTGGCCTGTTTTTTTCTCTTTATGGTTAATTACCTTTTAAAAGGGCATGACATTGGGCTTTTGTATCCTCCTTTCAAACTGGAGTAAATTCAGTGGTGCAGAATGCGTAACTGAGAACATTTTTTTAATGGTTTCCAAGATAACTGCAAAAAAAAAAATCACAAAAAAAGCAAAACAAACAAACCCATCTTTGGTTCCTGTAAAGTTAGAATGTTACTGTCATTTGCATTCACCATAACTAGGAAGTCAAAAAATTAAATTTATCATGACAAATTAATTGTCATTGGATTTTCTTTCCTAGTTGTATGCATATTTAAATACCCCTTATTAATATTAAGTATTACTAATATAATAATATATTAATTTTATATACAAAATTAAGCAGAATTAAACACAATCACAGGTACAAAGCGGAAATATCTCTTTGCACAGCTGAAAGCCTACAAGCAGGTGACACACTCCACAGCTGGTGCAGTGACCGATGTTTTTTTAAATAAGAAAAGCCTCATGAAAACTTTAACAGACACCTAAAACAGAATAGTCCTCAGTTTCTAGGCTGGAGAATTTCCCATCATACAAACATTAAAGATTCTTCAGATAAAGTCTAAACCAACCAAACAAAAAAAACACTTATCTTCCTCATTGTGGAAAATTACTGGTAATCGCTGGTAATGATTGGGAAATGATTGTCAACTCATTTGTAACCCATGTCAAATGACATTATACTTATTCATAGTCCTCTGTTATATTAGATATCCCAACTATTCACATAAAAGAAACAACCCAGTTCAACCTAGCACAGGGAGCAAACACAGTGGGCCAAATTCAGGTCTGATTTACCAAGTTCGGTTATTTTGGATTGCAACCGCTTCGCTCTGCTGTAAACACACAGAGCTGATTTTAATATACTACCAACGTCTTTACCATTATGTAATTCTACGAGCTTTAATAAAAATAAGCCAACTTGATGTTAGTGCAATGAGGACCAGACTCTGGCCTGAATAATCAGTGTTAGATGTAAGATTTTTAGATAAAATCTCCTGAATTTCTTTCACCAGAGAAGGAAAAAATGAGTGATTTTGCCATATGGTCTCCAAACAAAAACTCAATCCTAGTTCCAAAAAAGCAAATTGATAAACTACATTACTCTCTTAAATAAATGTAGCCAAAAGTGGGCATTTTATCTTAAGGAGAAGGAAAGAGATAGAGAGAATAAGTTATTTCCTTTAGGAGATCAAAACATGATGTGGGAAACAAGAAAATAAACATAAATGGTGTTGTAATCCCCAAAGAAAAACCTTCAGTAATACTGTTTCCACAGCAGATAGCTGACAAACATGTAAATCATTTTATCTATAAATAACTGAAGATTACAAGGAACTGATTGAAATAGTTTTATTCTAACTTAAACAAACAAGGTGATTGGAAAAAACAGAATTACGGCAGACTAGGGGTCCGGCTTGATAAAAGCTCTATTAGCTGTGCTGATGTGAAAGGATTATTTTAGGAATGAGAAACTGGGAAGAGAGGAAGAAAGGAGAGACAACGGCTGCAGGGTGATGGGGAAGCAAAGGTAGAGAGGGCGGCTGTGCACCATGCCCACCCTCATCACTTCAGCCTGGTGACAGTAAAGCATCACCCTATGGAAGGGGGCACATTACACGCACACCCCTCAACCCAGAGTAATCCACGGGAAGGCTTCTGAGCTTCCTATTAAAACGGTGCTTGCTCGTGTAGGTCTTCATGGCGTTTATGTAATGCTCATTGCTATGATATCTGAGCACGTGGAGCCCGTGTTATGGTTTCCTAACTGCAGTCTCGGTTGGACACTCGACTGCATGGCGATGGGAACCCTTCCCTGTAGACAGCCGTCGTGATTGTAGCAGACGCGCCAGGATGCGCGAGGGGGCAAGGCACCACGTTGGGCAAGGGGCAGTGATATCAAGCCACAAATATTTTTTGCTGGGGAGTCAGGCAAAATTACCCCGCACTAGACAAAGCTGATCACTAACTACATGTGCCAATCATCCCTGCTCCCAGTGTTCTCCCCGCCACCAGCAGCTCCTTTACTCTCCCCCAAAGTGGCTTTTCCTTCACGAACCCTTTAGCAGGACAGGTCTGGCTCTGCACTGGTGGTGGGCACAGTGGTACCCCCCGGGGTGACGGCTATCGGTCACCCTGAACTGGCCGGTTTTTTGTTCCAGACACTGAGTCCTGAAATTGCAATCATCATTCCACAACCATTTAACTCGCCTGACACACCAACAATAAGCAGCAAATCACTCTGCAGGTTTGTGCAACCTTCTGTGTTCACCAAAACCTGGAAGCAAACTGTTGTTTTGGGGTTTTTTTTTTTTGAAGATCAGAACCTGATTTGCCCACAGTGGGGGACTTTGTGATAGACCCTGAGGTAGTGGGGAGAGCTGGGACACCCTGGCTTGGAAAACCAGAGAAGCAGATGTTGATCAGGAGCTAAGATGTAGCTGCCTTCTTATACTTTTACTTTCAACCTCAGAGACATCATCTTTGCAGTAGGTAGGGTGAGTGGAAAGAGAAGAAGGAGAGAAAAAGAGAAAGCAAGGAGGGGGATGGTTTTATTTGCTTTACAGAAACAGCATGACTGCTCTCAGAGTCACACTAATGATAAAAGGACATCATGGAGTGATGGTTATTAGGTTCTAAACAAAGTCTCACAGATAAATTTCAATTAACATGATTATTTTAATCTGGTGGTGCTCCATTTGCAAAAGTCAACCCATCGCTGTATTTTTCTGTCAGATTTTTACCAGATCTCCACTTCCCTCCACAGACATGTATTTGGTGAGAAGCCACCCTTTCCATGTGCCTACTTCCCAGCCACCAGATACAGCTCCCAAGCCCTGCAAGGACCTTCTCAAAACTGCCGAACACCCACAGACACATGGAGTGAGAAACCCTGGGCAGCGAATGCCCTTCGCTCCAGGGACGACAGATGCCGTCGTGAAGATTTGAGCCCCTTTCCTCCTCCTCATGCCAGACCAAGAAAGGACAGAGGGATTCCACACTGTGACTCTTCTGCATGCAGGACTGATGGTCAGGCTTTCCACACTGCAGATCAGAAGAGCACACCATTCCTGATGGTAAAACCATCACACCTGACGTCCCGGGATGCTCTGTAAGTAGCACTATCAATTTAAGTACAAGGTGTTTCCACAGAGCAAATCTGCAAGGGACGGGTACGCTCCTAGGGAAGGTGGTCCGAAACAGCGCAGAAGGTCCATGGCAAAGCTGTCCTTGGCAGGAAGCAAGTGAAGTTTGCAATGAAGCATATTACCAAGAAGTCCAATGTCTCGGTCTAATTCTGATTAGAATAAAGAAAATACAAAAAATAGAGCACAGATTTCCCCAATGAGCTTCCAATTAAAAAAAAAAAAAAAAA
>RSEF01000031.1:54543572-54554228 GCA_003993805.1 Himantopus leucocephalus
ATGGGTACAGACAGGTAAGATGAGTGAAAAATGAGCCATTACTGCTCAGCTTGATAGGTAGCAGGCATCTTGCCAAGGCCAAACAAAATTGTCTCAGGGAGTACCTACCCGTAGAGCGCCATTTTCAGATAATAATGATGCAGGCTTAACAAAGTTCACTGCACATAGCTGCTTTCCGCAGATTTTCCCCAGGCTGCGTGTGGTGTGGTTCCTAAAATTTCTTCAGCATAGTATCNGGGTTTTTTTTTTTTTTTTTTTTTTAAGTTATTGGTGGCTCTTTCTGTCTAAGATGACTTTCAGGTATTAGTGGCCAAAAAAGTCCCCTTGTGACATACTTGCAAGACACATACTAATTGACAAAGCTAAGTTCTGTAGCAATTTCTTTCTCATAGGTTTCTGATGCTCTCTCCTTTAAAAAAATGAATTGGTCCTACGAGTGTTTAGCACGGGCCTAATTCCAGCTCCAGTATCAGCTTCAGTAACTGAAAAGCTGAGCAGTCTGCACTACTAATTACAGTGTAAACATTTAATAAATATTCCGTCTTTTTATCCTTTGCCCTTTTCAAAAATGAAAGGTTGTAATTTACATGGATGGTGTCTCCTAATTGCCTCTCCACAATACCTGCTTGTTTTATTTATTTTCCATATTCTTTTGGGAAGAGGTGGAGCACATGAAAAGAAAGCAACATTTCTACCCTCATCTGCGTGTCTTCTGTGAAATACCACTCCCTCCAAAAGCACCCCCAGCCCCCTCCCCACAAAAAGCTGCAGAGCCCCAGACAGGATTTCCTATGCATCCACCTGTGATCTCCAGTGATAATTCCCCTGAATTGCATTTTTAATTACAGAATAGATATCTGCAAGCATATGTGTGCCTGTATGGGCACACAGCTACCCATTTGGTGCAAAAGCAGAGTTCGTTTGCTTTCCTGTTTCATAACTGTTATGACAGAGACGTGGCTGCAGGATGCGGTCGGTTTGTGGGGGGTTTGTTTGTTTTTTACAGCAAAGTAGGGCTGCAGGAATGGTTATGTTTGGGCTCCATATGCAGGTTCCAGCCATATATTCAAGCTGGACAATAAAGCAGGGAAAAAACAGCTGATACACAAAGGGGACCGTCTAGACAGTGCCCCATCAGTCTGGCTAAATTTGGTGCTGGCATTCCCAATGGGATTGTAATATAATTGTTCTGGTGTCTGCGTTCATTCCCCCTGTCAAACACCATCCCAAATATACATCATTTTTTTCAATACAATAGGCCCAAACTGTACCATTAGGTGGAAGCAGCTTTGAAACAACAACATAAGCAAATATCTCCTAATATGCAGAAAAACTGTTATTTAATTGTTGGAAGGAAAAAAAAAAACCCACCACAATTTTTAATCAGAATGGAATTAATTTGATTTTCATTCAAAGTATAATTATTTTAATTAAGAATCTAAAAATATTTGTGGGGAAAAATGTGAAAATATATGGGCGCAAAGAAAAGGCATCTTCTCCTGTAGGTCTATTAATGTCTCAAAGAAAATTTAACAGAAATTCAAAGATGTGAAAATGAAATGGTAGCTATGGATCACAGATTGTAATGAAGGAAAAGTCTAATAAAAAAAAAGCACTAATGAGCAAAAAGTAAGGAAAAAATGCTGTTATTTTACCTTCTCACAATTAAAAGAAACCAGTGGTTACTTCCTGAATTTCTGTGAAGTGACCATCTTATTTATTTGGAATTTTTGATTGTTCAAAAGACATTTGACAAATATTAGAAGAACAAACTTCTCTTGATTAAGACTCGTTCTATATATATATTGGAAAAAACTGTGAAAAATGTGAAATCTGTGAAAATTTTGTCAAGGAAATCAAGCACAAATATGGAGCTTCAAAACGGAAAAAAACCCAAAGGGAATTAAGCACATTGGGTCTGTCACTGATGTCCACAGACACAACGGTAGAAGTCAAAACATGCAAATAAAATGCAAAGATATGAAATCCCTGCTTTAGGAAAGTATAACACACAAAATGTGTTTCTGATTTGCCCATCTTCACAGCTGTATCTTTCATGCTGTTTTTTCCTTTTGTTTCAAGAACAAGTTGCTCCAAGACCTTTAGATATAAATAAGACTTAGGCATGATTTTAGACATTTTAGAGGCATGCTATCCTGAATAACTTTGTTTTAGAGAGTGTCGCTCTCAACGCGCATCAGTAGCTATTGATGTGACATATTGAGAGTCCACACATGCTGCAGCTCAAGCCCATGGAAAAAGCCACGCTGCCTCACGCCGGGCAGCGCCTGGACCGTATCCTTGCATGACCGTGTTGCTCACATTGCAAAGAGACAACACGGACTTCTTCCCTATCGTTTACCAACTCTGACAAACCCTAGCCAGAAGTCTGAGTTATGCCAATAACCCAAATACCAGGTTATGCCGCAAACAAACAGAAAAAATCTTCCCCCCAAACAGTGGTGCCTCTCATTCCCAGAGTTTTCTCTGCAGAAACTTTGGTTCCAGCAATTTTTTTTTTTGCAGGGTGAGTGATGGGAAGGAGAGAGGAAACCTTAAGTAACAGAAGGGGGAATAATTCCCCCATCTCTGCCCAGAAATGCCTTGAAGGACCGGCTGAGCTGCAGCTCACACCGAAGGGAGAAAAACCCAGGTGCTGCCTACCAAAACCCACAAAACCTAGGAGAAAATATATAAATGCAATGACTAAAAACATCAAATAAATCAAATGTAGGTTTAATGTTGGGGTCACTGGCTCCGCTGGAGGGGAGAGCGCAATAAAGGGTGGTGGTGCTGTCGGGTTTGGGGGTGCTGTGGATGCTGGGGGGGCGTGAGCCCCCCGCGTCAGCTCTGGGCTGGGGCATGCGGAGGTTGGGGGGCGCTGGGGCTCTGCAGCTGCCCCTCTCGCACTTGAATAAAGGAGAACTTTTCTTTCGGGAGGGTGCGAGATGCGTGAATACCTTACCCAATAAGAGATGGGGCATACTGAAAACTATATTAAATTACCCTGATTAACAATTTAGCCACGAACAGGGGAGCTTTGGGAGATCTCTATAGGCAGGGCTGGGGGCTATTCATGCCAGCAGCTAAGAGGTCGAAAGGTTTCTGAAGTTCACAGGCTCAGAGCCTTTGTTATGCTAACAGACAATCTCAAATCAGCTGCCTGCTGGAGTGTGAAATATAAATGATTCCTTGAGAACTTCCAATAAGTTGTCACTCTTGTTCTCCAAATACCAGGACAGGCTGCTAATTTCTAGCAGGCCCCTTTTCTCGCGGCATCGCGAGCCCTAAATGGATGCCTTTGTAGTTCCAATAATCTTTTTTAAGGAAGTTGCCCTGCCGTAATAGCCCAAACGTGTTTTGGGTTTTGCCTATGAAATGAAAATCGGCATTTCTCCGAACTTGACTTTCCCAGTGCCGGAGGTGTTTGGGGTGGGAGGGAGGGAGGGATGCTCCCAANCAGTGTTTGGGTTTTTTTTGGGGGGGGAGTGGGACCGGGGGGGGGGGGGGGGGGGGGGGGGGGGGGCATCAACGAGGGGCGATAGCCTGGGAGCTGCTGAGAGCCAAAAACTCAGCCCCTCCCCGGCACCCCCTTGGTCCGAGGTCTGGGCACAAAGAGAAATATTCATACCCTTCTGCAGGACATCGGCGCTAATGCCATTAAGAGGAGAAGAATGAGTTAATTATCTTTATACACAAGGAAATCAATCTATTAGAGGATGTGATCTGCCCTTACCCGGGGAGGAGAAGAAAGCCTCCCCTGTGACCCCCCCCCCGGGGGGGAGGGTTGGCGCGCAAGGTGCGCGGAGGTTCCGCGGACGGGGGCGCGCAGCCCCGCGCTGGCGGGGCGGGATGATAGTTGCAATAAAAATGACACGTATTTAGCTTGCTTGCACTGGAAATAAANAAAAAAGCTGCCCCCCCCCCCCCCGCGGCACCCACTCCCCCAGCCAAGGGAGACACACACGCACACGCGAGTTTTTTCGGGGTTAAGTTTGGTTAAAGGAGGCGTTGCGCGTGCCACAGGCAGGCTCAGCCTTCGCCGATAAAGGCAGTGAGGGAAGATGATGCTTTTTGTCCATTCCTGTACTGATGCAGACCGGAGGGTGCTTTATTTAGAGGGCGGGAGGCGGGGCGAAGGGGGGGGAAGAGGTGATAATTGTTTTTCTCCTAATCAGCATGTATTTTCCCTTTTGGAAATGGAACTCGCCAATTGTTGTCTATAAAGCCTTTAAAAAAAAATCTGCGAAAACAGAAGAAACAAAAGTTTGGGTTATGCTGTTTTGGAAAAGGAAAAAGACAGGGGTTGGTTGGTTCTTTTGGTTTTGGGTGTTTTGGGTTTTTTGTGTGTGTGTGCGCGCGCTTGTGAGCGGATGCATATATGGGGATTATTATTCTGAAAAAAAAGAGTAACGAATTATCCGTGTCCTCAGAGTTATTAATAACACTTAGCACTTCCAACGCGCTTTGCATTTACAAAGAGCTGACGAAACACACACTAATTAGTATTGCTATTTTATTTTGCATTTCGAGATACAGATGTATTCTTTTTTAAGTGGGAAAAGTTTACCATTTTCCCCGGAAGCTTTCAAACAAATTAAAGCCCGCTACGTTCAAGCTACTATTGAAAGTTTGTTAGTAAATTGCCAATAGTGGCATAATCAATAACGTCTCTAACAGCTAATCCTGAACCGAACAGCCTGCATGTTAATGACCGTGCTGCTGACGGCATTTATTTCACTGACAAATAGCTTCACACCCTTATTCTCACGTTTTTTGGGGGTAGAGTTTTGAACTTCAGAATTTAGCTTTGCTTCCTTAAAAAGCTATAACAAGGTAGAAACTGTATAATGCTCGTTGATGCAATTATCAACTTACAGCAAGCAGATTTATTTTTTTTAGGGACATTTTATTTTTGAGACGGTATCTTTAAATTATACAATACTTTAAACACAAAGTTAAGAATTCCATCGAATATTTCTTTTGTTGAGATACGATCGACATATTGAAATAGAATCGACGTTAACAGGAACCAAAGCTCTTAACCTTTCCACAGAGATAATGTGAACGATTAAAACAGTAAATAAGTCTTTCAATAAATATCAGCAATATTAATCAGAAGTTAATTTGGGAGAGGGAGCATCCAGGAGATTTCCTATTTTATCATTCCTGGATGGTATACCGCACGTTAGTTTGCAGACAAATTAATCTCGTTCGCAAGAATAATATTTTGCTTACATATTTGCTTTTTGTAAATACATTTTCACAAAGAGCCATAGAATGCAAAAATAATGTTCCATTCATATGTATGAGTAAATATAAAGGCAGATGTAGTTTGCTTGTAACCACTAGACAGCGATTGACTGAAGTGCCTAAAGGGGAATGCAACTTTTCTATAGTATATCGTATGATGAAAATATCTGTTTGCGTATCAAGTACTATCCTCGAGGCTAATTAGGGCGAAAGGCAATAAGACAGAAAAAAGGAAGACTGGGTGGAAAAGAACCAAGGAGAAAAAGTGCAATATGACACCCACAAGATGGCTGCCTTTTCATTCTTTCTCTATGATTGTAGTCCAATTTCCATAGGAAAATTAATGGAAAATGTTCTTTAGCAAATCAGCCAGAGGAACTACAGTTGCGTTCTCCTAATGCGTATGCCAACAGTAATAAAACGTATTAAACGTTGTTAAGCTTATATAAATACAGTAGAACATCATATATGTTTGTCTGGAGCAACGCCTACTGCACGTTAGTCATCATAGTAACATCGACAAGTTTGGGTGCGTGAGAAGGACAGTAATGTACAGCCGAATACGTAAGATAAAAGAGATGGTTTCAATGTGAGAGACGGAATTAGAGTAGACGTTTGCAACAACTACATCGTTTTAGCAGACGAGAAAATACAATGAGAATAATGTCTCTGAATATTTAAAACATTTCTAGGCTTTCTTTAGGGAGGCTTCTCAAATTCAGATGAAAAAAAAGAAAACCCTATATCTTTGTATGATCGTATTAGCTCCTCTCCTCTTGGTCGAAATCTACAATTATTAAAAATGATGGCAATAAGATAAAGATAACGTTCAACGTTGGATCGAGCAACTTCATAAAAACAGATCAAACTATATTACAAAACATTAGATTAAATCCAGTGAGTTTAGACAAAAATAAGGCTTGCTATGAACTGTAAATAGTTTGGATTTTAGTCTATTCAGCAAAAATTGTTAGGTTACAAGGTTACAATGTGGGCTGAGACTAGAGACGAAGAACAAAGCAAATAGTTCAGTTTCAATAGGAAATATAATAAAAACCCCTTTATCTAAAAGCCATCAGGGACAAGCACTCAATACAAGTTAACAAGCAGGAACTGATAAGATAACATTTATATGAGGTCAGAAGTCAAATGCCAGTCAAAGGCTTTTAACCTCTTGGGTCATAAACAGGAATAGTTAAAACACATAGATAGTTATTTATCGGATTTTAAAGGTATATGATCATTGTGAGTCAACAACGCGATGATTTAACTAATTGGGATTTGTAGAAGAGGAACTTTGTCGTCGTTAGCATAAAATGCAAAGCTTCTAGCCTATAATTCTTCATTTTATTTTTTTTTTTAATTCTCCTTTCTGTCTCTCGTAAATCTGTAGGACCAAAGCAGACGGGCGACCAAAACGATAAACATTGTCTTAAAACAGGCGCATACTCTGTCAATACGTGGATTGATCTGCGCAATCCAAGGCTTGTCTGAGGATTCAATAGGCTAAATATTTACAGTCAACATACATAAAAGAACAATAGCTACCCTCCCTTTTGTGGTGTTAATGCCATTGGAGTTTTGTTTTGTTGCTTTTCTTCGAGTCCCCCAACATAAAAAGAAATCTCGTTCCACGGTAAAAATGAAGGAATTTCCCTTCATAAAAAACCCGGCATCTGAAATTAAAAATTACCGAATTTTAAGTGCATAAATATTGCGGGTGAATTGAGAAGAGCTTTAATTACACTTCTAGCCTAGCCGGGCACAGTAATTTCTCCTTTAAGTAGTTTTTATTTCCTCTTGCAGATTGAGTCTCCAAATTCTATAACTTGCCTGCATTTATGTCCAAACATGCATTTTGAAGGTAATTCTGAAAAATTACCGAATAAATTAGAATATCCACCGTCCAAGAGAGAAACAGGGATTGATGGAAGGCCTTTCTAGGCCCACTGTTTCTTTAAACAGAGTTCACAATAGACTAAGCGAACATTGTGGATTTAAAACGCTTTTAAATATTTATCAGAAGTATTTTATCGCCATATTCAAATGACACCTGGAGTGCACTCACCTTTATTGACAATCTCTGTTCTGAAAGTCCATTTGCTTCACGAAAGCCCCCCAAGCAGAACAAGGACTAACCGTTTTCATTCAGTTAATGTTTAGTAAAAAACCAAGCAACCTTAATCAGCATGCTGATTGCATCGTCAACTAACAAATAATTTACTACTCTGAGCATTGCATTCCATTAAAAGCTCATTAAATTTTCTGTTCTCCAATGGGAGCTTTAGCTTTTGAACTGCATCCTTTTGCTCAGAATTATCACTTATTCCATTTTTTTTTCTTTTTTTTTTTCCAAAGCATTGGTGAGATTTTCGATACCCAGATACACGAAAGCCATGGGAAAACAGATCTCAGATTTTGATTTCTGTTGTAAATTCAAGATCCTTGGATGGCGGGGCGGGTAAGGGCGGGGGGCGGGGGGGCGCGGAGGGGAGCGGGAAGGGAAACTGCTGGATTCTCACTCAAACAGTTTAACTTTGGTGAAACACCCCTCTTCCACGGAGAGGAATGGTGGGTGGTTCAGGTGTGGGTATGCTTTGAACAGCTGCGGGGTGGGGGGAGCACAACACGGCAACATTTTGTCCCGTAAGCTGGAAGGGATCTCTTAACGAAAACGGAAATTAAAAAAATGTAAAAAAAACCCCCACCCCAAACAAACCAAGCCCCTTCTATTTTATTCGTGTAAACAATGAACAAAAGCAAAAAAAAAAAAAAAAGAAAAACCCACAAAACCCTTCGGCTTACGGAGTACAAAACTTCTTGCCTGTTCTAAATATCAGGGACTGTAGTTAGGATGCTTTGGGGGGCTCATGGGGGAGTAAAAAGCTCATCTTCCTCAGCCTTGCATACTGAGCTGCACATAATCGTTATATTTAATAAGTAAAACGCAAGAAAATGTCAGCCCCTAAATTAACATGCATCTTTGGATTGCTAATTGTGCTCATTGCAAATTTGGGTCATTTTGCATGAGTGACTCTAATGCGGGGCTGAGATTGCCATATAGCGCAGTGGATTCCTGATTCCCTGTGCTAATCCTGAGCTCGGTGATTGTGTCAGGTGCAGTTCTGTATGCTCCAGCAGCTGGTTCATCCTCATCAATGCAAATAAGGCAACTCCTACAATCAAAGCCTCGTGAGTCTAAAGCCTGATTGCTGAGGGCAGGCTGGAGCGCTGCACCGGCTCACTTTCAAATCACACTAACTGACAAGACAACTGTGATGTCCCTCCCGTTCAAAACCAGCTTTTTTTTTTTTTTTTCCCCCCCAAACAAAACAAACCAACAGAAAAAAAAAATAATACAGCGACATGCCTCAGTTTAGGGGTGCATAAAATGTAGTCAGGTCTTCCGTGGTCGGTGGGTGAAATAAAATATATATATACATCCTCTGAAATGGAATTAAAGTCTGCAGTGGCGACAATTAACGTAATATTTGAATACTTATGAGGAAGATGGGCAGCCAGTGATTATATGTAAAGCGTGGGCCGCCTCTTTCCTCAAGGGCGTTTTTTCAGGACTCCTCCAAAGCGCCCATCCATCTCCAGGGGCGCAGGGGGAGAGCCCGAGGGCACTGGTCCCCCGCCCCCCCCCGGGCTCTGCCCCAGCGTCACTCCAAAGGGGAGCCGGGTTTGGGGTGTCCCTCTCCCACCTTTTCCTCTCGGCTCCCGGGAAAACCCTATGGAGACCCCCACACACTGAAATGTCCCCTCTGCCTGCCCCCAAACTTCGGGTCTTGCCCTAGCTGCCTTTGCAGAAAGCCTCCGAACGTCAGCAAAACGTTGCTTGAAAACGATTAAGGGCGTGATAGAGACTGTAAAAACCCAAAGGCCACTCCAGTGAATCCCAATCAACGTATATAATACGTGCACATACTATAAATACAATACATACAATAATATAAATACAAAACAGGTGAAAATTAGTTTTTGCAGCAGGAGGTTACAAACCCTGACGGAGAGGGGAAAGAGGCGACCTGCAGCCCCAGCAGCACCGCCCAGGGACTGAAAATCCGGCTCAGGCAATATTTGGTGCTGGAAAGGCGCCCCACAGGCAGCGGGACCCGCGCCGCATCCCTCCCTCCTGCCCGCAGGAACGGCATCATGCAGGGATGCGGGGGATGCAGGGGATGCGGGGGATGCAGGCGACCGCAGCCCGGCCCGAAGACGAGGCTCCGAGCCGACCCCCGAACGGGGAACAGGGGGAAAACAAACGTCCCCTGCAAAGTTTGTGGAAGGAAACAGCAAATTTCCCTTTCCTCCACTCCTCACCCCTCCTTCACAGGGGGTTGGCGGGGGACGAGGTGTGTGTGTGGGGGGAAGCAGCGCTAAAAGTTGCGACAAATAAACCCGACCCCAAAATCCCGGATTCCCACAGCGGCTGCAGCCACACACACCCGGTCCGCGCCCACTCGCGCCTGTCCCCCTCCCTTCCCCTAATAGGATTAACAGACATCTTCCTAAAAGCAAATCAGAATTTGTCAAATCGTCTGTGACAGTCGATTTGCTCACAATATCCACTTTCCTCCGGCACGGAGACAGCACTGTCCGCAGACAGTTTAATCGCGGCTGACACAGGGCATCTTTCCGGCAAACGTTTGCCTTGGCAAAGCACCTGCACCATCCCGAATCCTTCACATCTCCTTCAAGCACCCCCGAGCAGGGGGGGTCCCGGAGCCTGGGGGACCCTGGCATCCTGATGACGCAATCCGCCCACGCGATTATTGCCGTGAAAGGATCCCTAATGTTTTTTGTAATCTGCTTTCTGCTCTGTCCCAGGTTCAGTAATCCCTTTCGGGCTCCCCGAGACGTGCCGGTGGTGGGGGTGGGGGTGTTCCCTGGGGTAGCCCCCTGCCCATCCCCTCCCCAAGACCCTCCGACCCTTCCCTGTTGCACCAGTCTTAAGACACCGCTGCGACGCGCACAGGCTGCAGGAGGAAAGCAAGCTCTGCCCGTCCAGAACAGGACTGAATCCTCCAAATTAATACACCTGGAGTCACGCTTTCAGGTCGTGCCCGCTCAAAACAGGACGAGGCAGCCACTCCCCCCCCTGTCCTTCCTGGCCCTGGGCTAGCGGCAGGGCTGCTCAGCTCGCCACGGGCGCTGCCGGACCCCGGCAGGCTCAGGGGAGATGCTCTGCTTCCCCCAGGTGCTGCAGTTATGCATCCATCCTCTCGCAGGAGTCCTAAAAAAACCCAGCCGGTTCCACCCCAAAATTCGCTTTACCTTAGGGGATCCTGGTTCCTTTTGTTTTTGTTTGTTTGTTCGTTTGTTTTGTGTTCTCTTGTTTTGTTTTTCTTCTTTTTCTTTCTTTTTTTTTCTTTTTTTTTTTTTTTTTTTTTTTTTTTT
>RSEF01000031.1:54554328-54572995 GCA_003993805.1 Himantopus leucocephalus
GTTACTGACCAAAATTGGTCCTGTTTTACGTCAAACCAGGACAGTTATCAAACGTGGAGCCTAAATTTTAGGCTTTTAAATGAATTGGTTACAAAACAATTGTACATTTTTGGATAGTTTGAAAGAGATAATACAATAGAAAGTCTAATTACTTAGCAAGTACTGGGTAGCTGAACAGTCATTTATTAATTGTACGGAGGAAACAAATGGTCAGAACTAGTTTTCTGCCACTATGTACAACTTTTATTTACTCTTTTTTTTTTTCCTGTGGCACTGAATGGACCTTGCTTTAATTGAAGGCTTCTCTACATAGTAGGTGATTTTGTAGAAATCCATGTGAAGTCACTACTTCTAATATTGAGTAGGGCTTTGCTTAATTACTTGCATGGTTTCTGGATTGATGTGATGTAGTAATGTGATCCTGTGCAATCTGAGGGGTTAGTGGCAATGCGGAAGACTGCACCACCAGCAAGCATGGCCTAAACTTCATATTAGAGTTAACATCTCCATAAACACGCTAACATAACTTATTCCTGGCATTACAGCTTTTTGAGTGAAGGTGAAGGAGTATGGTGTAAAGAGTGATATACAGAGGTATTGATAGCAATCCTTGTGATCACTGGTACCTACGCAGGTGAAAAGAGATTTCAGAAGAAAACTGTTTCATTCATGTGTTGTCACATCAAGCCTCTGGGATGCTGAGAATACTTTAAAACTTACACAACTATTTACTAATTCTGTATGTCAAGACCGGAGATGATTCTTCATAATATAAGTGTCAAAAAAATTTGGTTGCCTCCGTATTTTCAATTGAAAGCACTCAATGTGATATGTCAAGAATTAATTCTAGAACAATTGTGTTTTGATGACAGGTGTTTCTTCTGTTTTGTGGCTGTGTATTAAGAGGTGATAGGCTTGTACTAAGGATTTGGCTGTCAGAATGACCAAAAAAAGGTTAGAGAAGTCAGAAGTGATGATTGGAATTTTTTTCAGTCGTGTCTTCCAAAATGGTTTGATTTTGATTCAGTGCAGGAACCTACTATTAGCATTTTTTAACGTTCATAGTGTAGATATTCAGAAAGATTCCAGAAATGAATCTAATCTATACATCTTTGTTTTAATAGAAGTTTAGTCTAAAAGGAGTAGTACATAAATTTAGAATTTGAGTTCCAGTGTTTTGAGTATGGTGGCATTACATTGATGGTAGTTGTGCTAGGCACAGCTAGGCTAGCTTTAAACGTTTCATGTGCTGTAATATGAAAAAGCAGCTGCATTGGCAGGTACCTCAGTGAAAGATGCCAGATTCCCCTGCCAGACTGGGTAGATGCTCAAGCGGCAGTTCATGCTCAGCTTACCCACTGTGAGTCTAAGGTTTACACCGCGATGTGGCCTATGCCACAAAGAGTTTTCAGAAACATTAACATTATTTTTGCAAGAAACACTGCAAAACTCATTTTTAAGCCAAAATTCACTATCAGCAGGTCATGACCAATAATCTGTCTTAAAAAAAAATTCAGCGTCTTTGTTTTGCAAGATCTTTTGTTACTCCTCTTCAGGTACTGGAAACTGTTCAGTGAGTGCAAGCTATCAGCATGGAAAGTGATCAGTGCAAGACAGTATCCTGCAGCCTTTCAAAAATATTAAACACTGAGCAGGTGGTACAGCAGGTCTTCTAAATGCTGCTTCCAAGAAACATCTCTGACTCTTCCTGAAACTACCTAGACATTTAAAGGTGTATTTTTCTGTTCTGCTAAAAATAAGAGTTCCCTATCCTGGAACTATTTATCCACGCTACTAACTGTGAGGGTGCTGTTGTTCACACTGCAGTCTGGCGGATCGAGGGAGATGGTAGATTAGTAAATTTCACTGGGTACTTCTGGAAGATGTATCACTGGCATAGCAAAGGAAAGTGATGGTCTTAACTTGACTGAAGGTTGATCTATGGAAAGTCAGCCATCAAATACATTAAAATAACCTCTAAGTCGGAAATGATAGTTTTTTCTCCATTCTTGCAATTAGAAAGAATATAGAGGCGTTTATTTGGTTTTCACTTGTGAATCCAAAAGTGTTGTGTATTTTAATAGAAGGTGGATCTTTTTCTTTTCAACCATATGCATAAGTAACAATGGACTGTATCATTAAAAGATTCCATAATTGTAGCAATTTAAAAGATAAAATTATTTTTGGAAAAGCATATAGCACAAATTCTATACGTGTATCAGCTTTTGTGACCAAAAAAGGTAATAAAAGGTGGGGTGGAGAACCTGTTAGCACTGTATAGTCCCGGATTATTTCTTTAGTAGGTCCTGACATGTAGGTCAAGCAGTGAAAGTAAGTGATGAAGCGAGCCATAATGCTTTGTTTTTCTCCGTCCTTAAAAGAAGTAGCAGTGGTGATTATTCAACTGGCAGAGGGTTTCAGTCTCATATGGTTTGCATAATCATTAATTTATATATTGAGTTCTGAATCTGCACTATAATTGGAATTTGCTGGCAGCTTGCTTTTTCTTGGTTGCATTTTCAACATCAAGATAGTAATCTTTTAGGCACAATCCATAGTTGAAAACATGAGTTATCTAGGAGGTTATAAATCTGTTTATAAGTTAGGACTATTGATCACAAAGTGTTATGAAGTCCTTTGTATAACTTCAAGATTTGAAATTTATGTGTTTTCAATTTATGATTGGCATCCCTAGCTCTAAAAAGACACTCAGTTTAAGAGTGTATTATTAGAGAAACAGAGCTTTCCAGAACATAGTCCATATATCTCTTTTTAGGATGAGGTGAGTCTTCCTTTAGATATATCAGTTCTTTCTGTGAGGTATGAAGGGAGCTTAGGTTGATTACTCTGAACTTAGACTTATTAGATGCTGTGCTTAGGCCACTTCATTGTGTGCTTCAGTACCTCTCTGCACATACATGAAATGCAGCAATGTGTATGTTAAATATGAGCTGCTTAGTAAAGTGCCATATTGCACAATCGTATAGTTTCTTGAGAGATTAACTGATGACTGTTCAAATGGTCTACTGTATACTCTAAAACATGTTTGCATGTAATCTACATCTTGCAAGACTTACAGTATTAAAGAAAGTGCAAATCTGAATGAGTATGTTATTGCATAGTGGGGACAAAAGGGTAGAGTTTGCACTTAAAATCTTCTTTTCCCTGTTTATCTTTCATTTTTAAAAGCAGGTAATGTCCAGAGTGATCTCCAAGTACTTTATTTAAATATGGACTGGATGTTGCCTGCCATTTAAAAAAGAAAATATCAGTTATAATAGGCTGCAGGTCATAGTAATAAGAGTTGACAATATATCATGAAAAACTTATCCTAATCTACTGTTTAACTTTGGAACTAATTATGTTTAGCAATGTGTTAAAAAAGAGAATGCTTAATTTTAAAAACAACTTGATAGCAGACCAGGTGATGTCTTAGATGTTCATATTTGTGACACTGGGGCTGCATGAAAGGACTTAATATATCATGCCAGACTCTATAGGGGTTTTTTAAGGTCAGGGTTTTTTTTTTCCCCAAGATGAGCATGGGATAATTTTTTCTTTCCTAGATAGTACTATATGTGCTGTTGTTTTACTGTCTTTGATGGCTGAGAAATCTCAAACACATGCATGGGAAAAGTAGAGAAATCCAGGAAGAACACCTAGAGCTCCTCTGTGGTTAAAAATGTGTTTATTCACTTCCCTGCCATCACAGTTGTTGCATTCAAAAGTAGTATTTTGGATTTTGAAATTAATTAAATCTTGAGTTGTGTAGTTTGATGGAATATTTTTCATTTAGCTCAATATTTTGCATTGAAGATACAATTGTCTTATCTTTTGTTTGATGTAACTTCTGATTATGTAATCATTTACATTTAAACTGTGGTTTAATTCTCCTAGATGGATAGTGAATATTGCTGCAATTAACTATAAGCCTATATCAAAACTATACTCCAGAGTAGCTTATTCCTGGACACCTATTATGTGATTATTGTGCTTTACAGTATTCTGTAATTTTAACCTGAAATTGGCTGAACACGTTACTTTTTTAAGAAAAATTGCACATCATAGAACAGCCGTAGTGTAGATGACCAAAATACAGCTTTATAATTCTTAAATACAGTTATTTTACAAACTTAATTTTCCTTGACCTTTTTCTTGTATAGTAAGGTACTGTTTTCGTTGACTACCCATTATTTCAAAGTAGAGGATGGAGGTGAAAGATCAGTCTGTGTCACCTTTGGTTTTTTCTTCTTTGTGAAAGCAATGGCAATTCTCATTGTGACAGAAAACTATCTAGAGTTTGGACTAGAATCAGGTAACTCCTTTCTTTAGTATTTGCAACAGCTCTAGTGATTGCATGACCTCAAAAATTCTATTTCCAGTCTTTTAAGTGTTTTTGAGACTATCTCTGTTAATATGAACTCTATACGTCATACATTTCTAAGAAATTTTGCTTTGGAATGCAGATTCTGAACGATATCCTATATGTTTTCCCTGCTTTCTTTTAAATAGTGTAATCTTTGCCTAGGTTGTTTGTTAATTATATTTGCTTTCCAGTTTTACATTTAACCCATTCTGGTTTTCCTAGTAAAGCGAAGCTCCTTTCCTGATCCCCCCCCCCCCCCCCCCCCCCCAAAAAAAAAAAAAAACCAACCCACCCTTATGTTTGTAAAAAAATAATGTTAATTTTATTCATGTTCCTGATGTATACTAACTAATATCAGATGCTGATAATCAAGTTTTATTGAATTATGGCATACTAATTAGTACATGAAAGAGCTATGCTAGACATAAGAAAATTTGTTTAAAAGATGACCTGTTACCTAGCATTTTATTTCAAAACTGAGATTTTGCATTTGTGCTGTCATAAAATACATATATGTGTCTCTGCAGGATTCTCGAATTTCTCAGAAAGTGCTATGCAGTTTCTTGAAAAGCAGGGTTTGGAATCCCAGTAAGTTTCTGGAAATACATTTGTCTGTTTTATGTGTGCATTTATAACTGAACCACTTGGATTTTCTTAGCAAGCATTTGTTTTGCATGTTTTGCTCTTGTATGTGCTTATAATCTCTACAATAATGTGAAGAGGTGGGTTAATGAAAGTGATTCATCAGCATTCACAATTAACTTAAGTTGCATTTGTGTTTTCACTTTTTATTTTGGAGATGGTTTCTACCCTGACATTTTGGTTGTAGTTCATAAAATACAGTTCAAAACTATTTTTTTTTTCATGGCAATTCCCTTCAGCTTGAAACAGGTGATATTTTTTGCCGTTCCTGTGGTATGCAAGAGGATGAGTGTGCAAAAGATACAGATAAAGCTTGTGATGCATTTGGAATTAGGAGTAAATTTTGGCCTTCAGTCCTGTTTTCAGGTTGTATTAGTGTTTTCCTGTTATGCAAAAATATTTACTTGCTACAGGACGTCCAAGTTTTGTATAGACTGTCAGAGGAACATGCCATAGCTTGTGATACTACATACATTTACAACCTCTGTCGTAGACAGCCTTTGTATATTGTAAAATGGATTTCTGTTACATTTCTTTCCTTATACGCATGCTCTAAAAAGCATTTATGGGGTATGTCATCACTGTGGGAGCACAACTTTGAACTTCTTGCTTGGAAGTTCTCAAGTATTGTGGAGAAGCTATGGAATGTATTTTTGAGGAACAGAAGTTTCTTCAAGAAGATTAACATGTCGTTTATGAATCAACTCATGGGAAACCTTTAACTGAATCCCATGTGTTTCTTAGCCTTTCTTCACTTTGCTTTTCCTAAGCTGTTGCAAATTTACTAACTTCTGTGTTAATTTTCCTGTTAAGTGTTTGTTTAACTTTGAAGTTTTGCAGTGCTTTGGCTGTTTACAGCAGCAATTGAGTTGATGATGGGTGTCTCTTGGTCGTTGATATGACATATATTGTGAAAGAATCTGAAACTTACGCGGATCACTAGATTTGTTTTTGTTCCTCTTTAATCTGTGTTAGTTACATGGCACTTTTTTTTGGTGTAATCCAATGTTTAAGTCCGTAATTCAGTTGATCTTGGATATTTTTCTGTAACTTTTTTGTATACTCCATAGTTCATGAAAACAAAGTATGTAAATCACTTGGAAGATACACGTTAATTGGCCACATGTATGTTTTAGATAAACCTGTGAAAAACTGCAGTAATAACAGTTTGATAGAACTTTTTAATGGATAAAAGTAGAATGTAAGTAGTAGAACTTGAATATCAATTTTGTCTTTGACCGTTTAAAATTACAATACATCTGTTCCTCTCTCAAAAACATAATCATTAAATTCATTCTATTAGCGAGTTTCGTTACATATTTTGTTGTTAATTACAATATAAAATTATTATTTTTTTGTTCTTGTCTACTAACAAACTTAAAATCTTATAGACAGTAGCGTAGGTTTTCTGTTTTTCTAGGAAACAAATAGGTGACGTGTTTGGTTTTTTTTTTAATTTTGCCTCCTGATTTTTTTTATTTTAACGTCTTATTGGTTTGTAATAATGTTGGTATTCCAGAGTAAAACTATAAAATACTGTTTGCTTTTATTATTAAATGTTAGATGCTGTTGAGTTGAAAGTAGTCTCTGATACCCCACCCCCCCCAACTTCCTCCCCAAGAAAATGCTTATTTCCTTTCTTTTCTTTTAGGGGTCCTGTGTCTAAACTAACCTTCAAATTGTTCCTGGCTGTTCTGTGTTCACTTATTGGTGCTTTTTTGACATTCCCTGGCTTGCGACTGGCTCAAATGCATCTGGATGCTCTGAATTTAGCAACAGAAAAAATAACACAGTAAGAGAAAATATATGCACATAGGTATATGCTACTCAGTCTTAAGTCTTTAATGTCTGAAAATAAACAAAGCAAACTATTCCAACAAGAAGGTAGTGACTAAGATTTCTGTTGCTGCCTGCTTTTCATATCTTGAGCAGACTTGCCACCTGCCTCTTTCTGCTCTGCCAGTCTGTTACATTCTTTGCCTTGTAATTAGAGTCCCAATTAAAGGAGCTTTCCTTTCCTCCTGCAAGAGCTCCACCATGAATGTTTCTGCTTACTGCTTCCTTTCCCCCTTCATATCTTTTTGGAAGTTAAGGTAACTTTCAGGAAGTAGCGGTGAAACCACAGACTATTTTTTTCCACCCCTACCTCTAGGCGGGCATGGAGCCTTTAATAAATTTAGGATAAGATACAAAGAAAAGATGACCCAGAATATTTAATAAGTATCAGAGGTTAATACCAGTATAAAGGAATATTTCCACTTTCAGCCATCCTTGATTTTGGTAGTAAAATGTTTGCTCCGACTTGGCTATTTCTCTTCAGTGTTCTCTGGTTGAGGGAGAAATTCCAAGTGTCTTTCATAGATCTTGACCTTTGTTTAAAACACGTTAATGACAGATTCTGCAGCATAGGACCTTGTGATCGCTGAGTCTGGTCACTTTCCTTTGAGAACAGTTACATTTTCTGATAGAAAATGCAGTTTGAACATAAATAATTTTTCTTTCTTTTCCCTGAAAAAAGCCCAGCTTAAAAAGGAATCTGTGTTTAAAGTGGGTCCTTCACTCTTGGTAAATTTATAACCAAGTAGTCTGTGGTATATGTGCACTCATTACAGTTGAATGCATCCCAGTACAGCTGCAAGCTGTTGGCTTGTTGTATCTGCTGTTAAGTTTCCGTTTCTGTGTAGACTGTGACTGAGTCACTTCATAATCTGTTCTTTTCAGCTAAATAAACTACTTAGTTATTCATTTTTATGGTTCTCAATATTGTAAGATTTCTTGTGCCTTTTCTGTCAGTATCCTCTTATTTTCCAACATCTTCCGTGATCTGTGGACATGAGATCCTAAGCAGAAATACAAAATCTCTGAAACAGAAGTTCATTAGTCATGAACTAAAAGGGTAATTAATATCTACTGGAATGGGGTCATGAAAAATAAATCTTCTCTAACTTAATGTTTAGAGGATATTGAAACTGGCTGTTGAAGGTAACTTTGTGCAACACCAAGCAAATTATTTTCAAAAGTCAATACTGTGACTATTCAACTGGAACAATAAAAAAATTATGTTAAATGGATTAAAACTTGGTCAGATATCAATGTAATTAGGTAATGCAATTATAAACAAAGAATCATTGTCAAGTGATAGGTTCTAATTGGCCTGAAGAGTTCTGTATTTGCCCTTAGTGATGTGTTTTTATCATTATTGACTGCCTGCAGTTGTTTGACGGTGACTAAAGGGGTGTACTAAATGAGGAGGATGTGTCACTGACACAAAGCCCTCTAATTTGGGTGCAGGAAAACAATGCCTTTCTCTGCAGTCAAATACATGGTCTACTTTTGGAGAAAAAACCCCAACCAAACAAAAAACACAAAGAACCAAAACCCCTCAAATCCCCAAAGCTGCCCAAAAAAGCCACCAGCTCCCAAGATCCCCCCCAAAACCAATGGGGGGAAAAAAGAAAAAACTAAAAACCCAAACCAAACTAAAAAAGAAACCAGAAGAAAACAAACAGAGCGGACAAGCTCCCTTCCCCATTCCATTACAGAATGGGAGACTTAACTTACAGGGAAGACTGACCAAACAAAACCAATCAAACAAAAAAAACCAAAACAAACCAAGTAAAGGTTAATGATTAACTACCATTTCATTAATGCTCAAAATTATTAATGTCGTGCTTTTACTGTATATAGGGAGTAGGTTTTTTGGGGTAAACAGAATAAAAATAACCTGGTGTCCCTTTTGGTTTTGATAGCTGGTTTGGTTTTTTTACTTTAGCAGCAGTATCCTTCCCTGTGTATATTTTGGAGCCTTCCTAATCAATTTGTACCATTCTTGTACGCATTCCCTCATTTTCCAGAGCCTGCTTAAAGAGTCTTTCAGCCTTTCTCCCTGTACTCAAATAAACAGAAAGGGATTCTTGCCACCCTTTGGCACACTCCAGTCCATTAACTCAGTAGGATGTCTTAAATAAGTAGAAGCTCAGGTAAAATGCTTTCACAAGTTACTGAAATGCTTTGGACTGTTCTTTGGTGCTGTTGTGTTCCTTAGCAACACTGATAACTAGCAGTGCTTAGTTCTCATCTGAAACCAATGATTTGAATGTGTGTGTGATGACATCTTCTGAAACATGCAAACATTTTAATGCTTTTAGGAAGCTTGATAGTTTGAAATCAGTAAGGTCTTGTGTTCTTTAGAATAACTTCTGATTACCTCATTTTTTCTATAGCGTAGAAGCACTCTGGTTGGAGATGGAAGTATAGAGAAGCTGATTCTGTTAGTGAGGAAGCATTGCACTAGCAAAACCACCAGAACTACAGCACTGAAGTCTTCAACTGTTTTCATTTCATTCTAGTAATGAAAAATGATTGGGATGGGGGTTTAGAAATCAAGAAGGATATTAATTTCAGGAAAAACTCCAGAAAACTACCTCCTCCTCTTACATTCTGCTGTTTATTTTGTACTCAAAGATTAGAACAGAGTACTGCTTTTACATTAACTGTGCAGTTTTGTTAGTGCTCTTAAACTGGAATAGCTGTGCTGGCTATCTTTTTTCTTGTCTGAATATCTTTAATTGAATGTAAGTACCAAGTTTCATTTAGTCAAGGTTCCTAAGCAAAAAATCTTCGTTAAACTGGGCAATCTGACCTCTGAGAACTGTTTCCCCTGGTCTATATAGATAATGGAACTTAATCTGAGTACATTTTTACTAAAGCAAAAAAATACTAATATAGCAGCATATTTCCAATAATTATCCATGTGAGATGCTGAGTTTCTAGATTAAAACTGTAATAGTGCAGTTAGGTGTTATGCCATCATATGGAAACTTTCAACAACTGTCTTTTACTACAGTGTGGCATAATGCAGGTAGCTCCTTTGGTTAGATTGTTCGGCATAAATCAAGTTTCCAGATATTCCAAGAGCACTCTTTTAAGCCAGTGGGATTTCACAGTATGTAATATTACTGTTTTGTTGAAATGTAAGTTATACTTATAAAGTAGGGAAGTAATTTTCTTTTTTACCTTCCTCCCAACTATTTTAAAATTTGAATTTCTCCTTTTAATCTGTACCCCCAGTTTCAACAGTATGGTAATTGTTTGTATTTAACTTCTCTTTTTTCTTCTTTCAGAACATTGCTACATATAAACTTCTTGGCACCTTTATTTATGGTTCTACTGTGGGTAAAACCAATCACTAAGGACTACATTATGAACCCACCTTTGGGCAAAGAGAGCATCCCTTTGTAAGATTCCCTTTAAAAATTCTTTCTGGGGTATTGAATTGAGAACAAAACCATAAGTCTTAAGTAGCACCCTGTGAAAGTCACAGAAATGTGAAAGATTTAATAGCATCTGATTTCAAAGATATTGTGGAAGTTGCAGCTGAGCTCTAAAGAGCTTCTGTTATTTCGGAAGAAGGAGAATTAGTTGCAGAGTGTTTAATGTTAAGGTGGTGGTTCCCAAAAAGCTGCTATTTTCTGGCATCTCCTTGGCAGTGATGGGTTGTCCTTCCCAGAGGTGGAATACCACCTCACTGCCACGTTCTGGAACCTTGTATCTTACATACTGGTGTAGGAGAGGAGCGGTTTCACTTAAGGCAGTTGGGATACGTTGGCATGAGAACTGATCTACACAGTTTGTCTATGTGTAGATGAAGTGCATATGGAATTGATAGCTAAAATATTTAAAATGTAAAACGGGAAAGAATTTTCAGGAAGAGTGGTGTCTGAAATAAATACTGTGTAAGTAGCGTAGGTGATTGTCATTGTCACTATTAGCCTAGATAATTAAAAATAGTAGTATTCAAATAGACTTTTAACAGATATGATTGGCTGACACTTCTGTTGCTTTCTAGGTCTGAGATGTGCTTCTAAGGTGACTCTGTGACCACTGAACTATTAAAGAAAACATTGCAAATATACATATTTTGTGCTTCCATTGTGTTCCTCGGTTTATCTTAAAGTGAGGGCTGATCTAAAAGAGGGTATCTAAGGCAACTGAAGTACACATTTGCTATTTAGAACTGTGTGTCTCAAAACCTGTAATTGTCGGAGTGAGGTTGTTTTTTAGTGTCCTGTCTGCATTACTCAGAATTTAAGCATTTAAGAGCTGTTCTTGTTTACAAGTGGATACTAATTTGGATCTAATGCTGTAATAGGGCTGCTACGAAGTAGCAGTAGAGAGAAGCAGAGGACAAAAGTGAATGTTACTTGCACATGAACTTCATAACTATAGATTGTGTGTTAAGTATTTTTGACAATAT
The DNA here is from genome assembly GCA_003993805.1 of Himantopus leucocephalus. NCBI lineage: Eukaryota > Metazoa > Chordata > Aves > Charadriiformes > Recurvirostridae > Himantopus > Himantopus leucocephalus. The sequence continues at coordinate 54,565,593 of RSEF01000031.1, forward strand.
GCTTCAAGATTTCTTTACAGATGATACAAACAAATAACTACATCGCAGTATGTGACCTTTGGAAAATAGCATTACCCATTTTTTTCTTTTTCTTTATCCACAGAATGTCAGAAGATACTTTTGACACCGTGAGGTTGTGGATTATAATCCTGTTGTGTGCTTTACGGTTGGCTATGATGCGTCATCATTTACAGGCCTATCTGAATTTAGCCCAGAAAAGTGTGGATCAGATGAAAAAGGAAGCTGGCAGAATAAGTATGGTTGATTTACAGAAAATGGTGAGTATGAGGGCACTGAGTTTACATATTTGGAGTGCTCTGTCTGTACAAAAGCTTTTTTCCAGTTTCTCATGTCTTCTGTGGCACCAGAGCTGAAATCTGAATGAAGCTTCCTAAACTATATCTCCTATAAAAATAGCACCATTACAGAGACATTCTGCAAACCAAAATATGCAGAGATGTATCATCCGTATTATGCAGATAGCTTGTCTTAAGTTATTTGGAAGTTGTTATAAGAGATCCCTTCATTAATTGTTCTCTACAAATATGCATAAATATGGTGTGTTTCTGTTTGGCATGAATAGATCTTGGGGAGTGCGCAAGGTGAGGGTGATCTGTAGCTACAACATCGGGAAAAAAAAATTGTTGAATTTAGATAGAAGGGTAAAATACTGTTACATAATCCCAACTATGATTTTTAAATTGGGGCAAAGTATAAGATAAAGGGGTTATATTTTAGAATAAAATGAGACACATTTAATTCTGTCAGACCACTCTCAAGTGCGCTAGCCTGGTTACACAACTGCCCATCTTACTGTGACAAAGGAACAATTTCTTTGATTTTTTTTTTAAGAAAAATAATAAAACATACCATCAACAAACCTAAGAGGTAGAAATTTGTAAGCTTGTAGAATGGTGTTGCATGTTGCCAGCAAAATAAACTTACATTTCTGGTGTTGCATGATAGTCCTGCCTGATGATCCTCCTGAGTTGGTGTGTATTGCGGGAGGAATATTGAAGTATGCCATAAGACAAAGATTTCTCTCTTAGGATTGTCACTATTACTTATAATCTTGTCCTTGGCTTCACTGAGTAGCTGAAGGTCGTAAGTGGACTACACAGTAGTTATTTACAAATAAAGGGGCTAGCAATTTGCTTCAGAAAAAAGGTTAGGAAATACAGGTAGCAGCAACTGGTTAGGATAGAACTGTGCTGATTGCTGTTAATGCAGAATTTTAGTTCTGGGAGCTTTCATCCTATCTATAAAAAAATAATGTCTTTTCTGTGTGGTGTTTCCTAAATCCGTTTATCCAGTATCTCTGTATCTTCTCTTTGAGGATACCATAACCGCTATATGAAGTCCTGTCTTGTTTTACTACCCATGTCTGCTTTATCTTCTGGAACTTCTGCCAGTAAAGTCTTTCCTATCTGTCCTCCTACAGTGATCATTACTTTTTAATTTGTTCTTTTTGTCATACTCCATCAATTACATTAAAATATTTTTGTCTCATGCTTCTTCTTCTGTCAGTGTCTTACTAATTTTTCTTCTCATGTTAGTTTTTTGATGCTTGCTCATCATGAAGCCCTTTGAGATTTTATGGGTATTTCCAAAAATGTCACGTCTGCCTTCATCTTTTTTGCCACCCTATATTCTCTTCTTTTCTAAAATTCAGTTAGCTTTATTTCATTGCTTGTTTGCTATTGATTTTATGACTTCTTTCCTTCTTTATTTCGTCCAGTCTTTTAGGTCAATAGCTTATATAAAATATGTAATGTAACAGTCTTGAGAAAGATGGAGCAGATTGGGAGCAGGGGAAGGGATAAGTCTGACTGGATTTCAATGAGCCATACTGCGTACCTGAAATAAAGACCATTTAAATGCTGTTATTGATCAGCTACTAATGAAAAATCATCTTGTCATTGTTCTTAAAATACTGGTGTTTCACAGTTGGATATCTTAAAAATACCTTGCTTTTGAAAAGGGACTGCAATATTAACCAAACTTTCATTTACTTTTCATGAGGCTTTGGACTGTGACTACTGGTTCATTTTTTAAAATGGGTTTTACTTTGAAATCACTGGGGACTTCAAAAATTAAACAAATACATATCTTTGATTCTGCTGTATAGAAATAGGAGTCTTAGAAAGATGGCATGTGGTTTGCAGAAGCAAAATTGATTCTGTTTGTTTTAACAGAACTGATGCTTTTAATTATTTTGTTTCGGCACTTCCTCTGAGATTTGTAAACGTCCTGCAACTAGAGCTCATTATAGGGATTTCTTCATTAGGTCTTTTGAAGAAAATACGTCACATGCCAAGATGCGCTAGAAAACTTTTAAAACAACTTCAATGCATAAGTACTGTTTTTTTAATAAATTGCTTGGTTTTTTTCTAGATGTGTTCACAAAAGTTTGCTTCGATCAGCCAGAACTCATGAATTATCCTCTTCTGTTTTCCCAGGTGGCTCGGGTATTCTATTATCTCTGTGTAATTGCACTGCAGTATGTTGCACCATTGGTAATGCTCCTTCACACAACTCTGCTCTTGAAAACACTAGGTAGGCAAAATTGGATCAACAAAAATGTGTTCTGTTCTACACAGGGCTTTTATATTTTCAGCTTACTAAAGAGAATTAGAATGTACAAGTACTTGCAATACAGAAATACACTGTAGTTTCCTACTATTTAAAACATCCTGATATTTGGCTTTTAGGCTGTCCTCTTCTGCTGATGCTTTTGACATCTTTCAATTATATGCTAGTTTGTTTGATTTATTTCTGAGTTGTGTAATACAACAAAGTAAACATTCTGTTGAAATATTTGTCTTTCAAAAAGTATTTTAAGTGAGTTGTATAAAGAATTATTGATTTAACCTTATAAGGATCTGTTAAATGAATTTTTTTTCAGCTTTTCAATCTTAAGTGGGCTTTTTGAACAGAAATTGTGAGATATGGTGTTTATTTCATTATTGGGAGATCTGATGTCACTGTTTTGTTTTGGGGTTTTTTTTCTGTCTTTCTTGTGAGGGGTGCCTTTCACAGACTGCAGTGCTGTCACGGCATTCTTTTTGCAAAATGTCAATGGAAAGAGATAGGTTTTGTTAGGTTGTGATTTATCCCATTCTGGAGTAGACAGCTACAGCTGGTGAGATGAATCGTACCCACCACTGATAGGGGTCCCAAGGAAACTATATCACATGTAGGTGGTAGGATGTCGAAAGCTAAGATGAATCCTACCCTAATAGCTTACTAGTATGATCAGAAAGCTATGCAGATGAATACAGTTAGCATTTACTAAGTTATAAAAACATCAAATTTTTTTGTGTGTGAAAAGTGTATCTAGGGTAATCTATAGAGTGATAGAAATAACAGAACTTGAGTTTAATTCTACAAAAATCTGTTACTGGTTTCTTTTTAACAGGTAATTATTCTTGGGGCATCTACCCGGAACTGAATTCTGACACTCCAGTAGAAAACAGCCTGCTTCCCAGTTCAGTTCATTCTGAGTCTCCACCTGCTGATGGAAAGATGAAAGTAACTGTAGTACAAATAACAATGGCTTTGGGAAGCCTAAAGAATATTTTCACTCCTCTCCTGTTCCGGGGACTCCTGTCTTTCCTCACCTGGTGGATTGCTGCTTGCCTCTTTTCTACAAGCCTTTTTGGGCTTTTCTATCACCAGTACCTGACTGTGGCATGAACAGGCCAACTGACAAAGCAAGTGTGAGGTCAAATACTAGATACAAACCCAGGTACCCAAGAGGAGATGAAGAGAAAAGAAGAAATCTATATATGAAGAGAAAACATATCGGAATTTTTTTTAAACACTTCCTCTGTGTTCTCAGGGTGAATATTCTTATAATGTTTAAAATCACAACTGGGTTTGTTATTTTTGTTACCCAAATGGTAGGTAACTAATTGAATTATAGTATTGGGACTGACTGACATTATTGTGTGGCAGGTGGTGGTGAGCGTGCTGAAAAGATACGACCTCTGAGTATCTTGGTTTCCATAAACAGCAAGCCAACCTCAAAACTTTGTGTTTTAAGCATCAACAGTCAGTGACTGAACTGTCTTAGAAGGGTACTTACTGGTTATAGTGATGGTGGCTGCCTATCAATTAAATCTTGAAACTGAGCCATACAAAAGAAGGAGAAAGGGGATTTTAAAAAAAATTCTGTTGGATAGCTATCGATCACTTTTCTCCATGAAAAATGAAATAATCCAACAGGACAAAAGAGATACTGTATATTACAGTAAAGAAAGTTGTATAAAATTTAAATTTAACAGGAATAGATGTATGGACCTGACAGGTATTGCTGCCTAAATATTTTGCAGGAATGCTTGTGCAGTAAGAGGGGGGGTTATAAAACAATATATTATTTCAGTCCCTGCTGTCATATTGAAGTAATGGCCATCTGTATTGGTGCTAATATTGATCCACAGATTCCATTTGGATCTTTTAAATTTCTTCTTTTCAGGTAATAGAAATTCAATTCCATTTAATTCACAAAATAATAGGAGATGATTAGTGACACCAATCAAACATTTCAAAAGAAATCAGTTTAATCCTGCTGACTGAGAGTGTATGTATCTGTGTAATGTACATATAAATATATATTATATATTAAATATATAATATATATGAAGTTATAAAATATGGAATCTTTATTTTAAATTACTGAATGTATCTTACAGAGCTGTGGGAGAGGGATGTATGTGTATCTAGTAATTTCAAGATTCCTTTTGAAATGAAAATTAAATTTTTTCTGAAAGTTCAGTTGAAAGGGCTATTTGTTTTTGGTGCCTCTTCAAAGGTACTTAGCTATACTAAAGAACTTAACGCTCTTTTGGAAGAAAAGATCTACTTAAACTGTTAATCTTGAAATTTCTGCTCTGTCAGATGATGGTCTTTGCCACTCTAATCTGTGTTAACTTGGCCATATATTAACAACTAATATCTCTTGGCTTCAGAAGTAGATTTTCTGTATAATAAAACAGCTACAGTAAGGCGGAGCAAAGCGCGAACTGTACAAGTTTTGCTTAACTGGGGGGATAGATTCCAAGTATAAAACCACTGCACAACAAAGTAGAATGACAATTTTTCAGATGTTTTGTGTAATTGCAAAACAGGAATGGGAATTTATATGCAGTAGCTTTTTTAAAAAGTTAATACTACACTTTGCAGAGGTCAGTGGGTTTTTTAACTAATAATAGCTGGTTTTATGTTACTGTTCTTTTTCTTTTGAATTTGTGTACAGCTTTGACATATAATAAGCATTTATAAATGGAAAAGCTTAACTAAATATTTAATATGTAGCAAACCTACCATATGGGAAAACAAACTATCAATGAATGCAGAAAATCAAGAATTTAAGATGGGGATAAACTGTCTTACTTTGTTGAATGCCTTTAAAGTTATTTATTAGTTTATTAAATTGCATTTACTGATAATGGGGAAAGATTTGTCCACACCAGCTAGTACCTACCGCATGCATTTGGGATTTCTGAGAACACCTTGCATGATTCTACCGGTTTCATTGCAGCATTNGGTTTTTTTTTTTTTTTTTTTTTTTTTTTTTTTTTTTTTTTTTCACACCAGCTTTTCGTAACTAATGGGGACAAAGGCTTAACTGTGTGACTTGGCCTAAAGAATATTTGACTTCATAGATTCAGATCTCAGAACATTCCTAGGAAATGTCTTTCAGATTAATAGAATGACAAAATATGAGAGGTTCAGCAATACTGGACCCACTTTCTGTTAGATCGGGATGTATCATTACTAATAGAATTAATAGGGCCAGCTTTTAAGTTATAGTTAGGTATCCAGTGTATTTCATTCGGGAAAATAAAACAGTGTAGTCCCGTGTGATTCTGATGGTGAACTGGGCCGAAGCAGCTCACTATATAGGAGATGTAATGTATTGTTGCAGTCTGAAGGATAGGAATGAACTTTGGATACTGGAGAAGACTTCAAAACAACGTTAAGTAACAGAGTTTCTGTTGGCATAGGTATTTACTCTGAAAGCTCGTAAGTAAAAGGGAACTTCAGTTACATAATATTGCATTCAGCAAAGGTAATTGTGTGTGTAGCTGAGCTTTGCAGCGCTTTTGGTAAGAGCTCATGTTGTCTTATTCTTCAGATGTCACACTGATCACTGAGTGAAAAATAGGCACCTGGATGTTGCTAAAGTTAAGAACAACGCTTCTGGCCATTGCTGTTTCATTGGTCCACAGAACTGAATGGTTGACCTTCTGGTCAGCAGTCTGATCTGAGTGGGAGATGGTCTTTCTTTGGAGCCATTTAATCCTTAACATGAGTCTAGGAGGCTAATTAAAAAACTGAAATACAGCAATAAACACCTTTGAAATGTGAGGTGACAGTGAAACTAGAGAAAGTGTATTGCTATGGTTGTGAGCAATGCTTCCTACAACTGTGTGATATGCTGGAAAGTGACTTTGACAGCAAATTAGCAACCCTGATAGTCCTGACTTCCATATACATTGTGTAAGCTTCAAAGGAGTATCTGCTCACTTCTTTAGTAAGTTACTTTAAAACAGCAGCTGGCAACTGCTTTCTTTTTTTTCTTTCTTTCTTTTTCCTGGAGACCTTTATCAGCACCTAAGGGGGGTGAAGCATCTTGCAGAAATGAAAAAGCAGGTAAAACATGACTGAGAGATTAGTAGTTTTTATTCAGGATTCTTAAGCATTTTGTCTTGCTTTTTGCCCGCTATCTACTTAATTTCTAAGATATTTTAGAAGGAAAGGTGCCTTTGACAAAGAATCAATGTTTCTTACTTTCTTTCTTCCTTCCTCAATGCACATCTCTTTCTCACTCCAGTGATGTGGCTTGTTAGGTTGACTCCTTTTTCCTGTCCATAGCTTTTTCCCTACATTCCCTACACAGAACTGACTGGGATAAATTAGTTCAGGATTGTATTTTGATTTTTATTGTTTTGGTTTAAATTAATCTGTTTTTGAAGGTTGACTTCCTATAAATAGTTTAAATAACTTTGAATTCTAGCTGAAATATAAACAAAGTTCTTAATGATTGTTTAAACAGTGCACTTTTACTATGGAAGTCCCTTTAGACAAAGTATTAAGATAATGATAAATCCATGTCTTCCAGCAACTTCAGGGAAGTCCAAACATAACACTTGGGTTATTTCTGAGCTTAAAGAACTTGGCTAGGAAAAGGAGAATGGCGATGTTCTCAGGCAGCACTTGTCCTCTTTTGATACCTTCTCAGACTGTAGGGTTTGCCAGGTTTTGAGGTATTTTTAGCTGCACAGTTTTTCCTCTTCCAGACTTCTCTTGCATAAAAATCAACAGATAAAGAAACGGGAAAAACAGGTAGCTTCAAGGTCACACCAACCCCATGCAGCGCTACAGGCTTGGGGCGGAGT
>RSEF01000031.1:54573095-54650207 GCA_003993805.1 Himantopus leucocephalus
TATTCAGCCGGCTGTCCACCAACACACCCAGGTCCTTCTCTGCAGGGCAGCTTTTCAGCCACTCTTCCCCAAACCTTTAGAGCTGCATGGGGTTGTTGTGACCCAAGCGCAGGACTTGGCACTTGGCCTTGTTGAATCCCATACCATTGGCCTCGGCCCATCGGTCCAGCCTGTCCAGATCCCTCTGTAGAGCCATCCTACCCTCAAGCAGGTCAACACTCCTACCCAACTTGGTGTTGTCTACAAACTTACTGAAGGTGCACTCCATTCCCTTGTCCAGGTTGTCGATAAAGATATGAAAGAAAACAGGCCCCAGCACTGAGCCCTGGGGAACACCTCTTGTGACCGGCCACCAACTAGATTTAACTCCATTCACCATCACTCTCTGGGTGCAGCCATCCAGCCAGTTTTTTACCCAACGAAGAGGACACCTGTCCAGGCCTTGAGCAGCCAATTTCTCCAGGAGCATGCTGTGGGAAATGGAGTCGAAGGCTTTACTAAATTCCAAGTAAACAACATCCATATTTCTTCTCTCATCCACTAAGTGGGTCACCTCGTCATAGAAGATCAGCTTTGTCAAGCAGGACCTGCCTTTCATGAACCCATGTGGACTGTGCCTGATCACCTGGCTGTCCTGCATATGCTGCGTGATGGCACTTAAGGTGATCAGCTCCATAACCTTCCCAGGCACCAGGGTCACACTGGCAGGCCTGTAGTTCCCCGGATCCTCCTTGTGGCCCTTCTTGTGGATGTGTCAGTCAACTGGGACCTCCCCGGTTTGCCAGAACTGCCGATGGATGATGGAAAGTGGCTTGGTAACCCTCCAAATAATAGAATACTCTGACATATGTATATATTAAAGGTACTGTTACTTTATTTTCTTTGATTACTGAGTTGTAGTACACAGGAACACTTCAGGTCTTCATGTCCGACCGAGCTCCTGGTACGCTGCCCTGCAGTTTTACCTTCAGTGATACAGAAGAGAAAAAGAGCTAAGAGCAAACCTTCCCCTCCCAGCCCTCTCCCTTTTTTCTTTCTACCAAGAAAGGTGACCTCAGCCTCAAACAAGCTGTGCAGATCTCTCAGTTCCCCAGGCAGGCTTTCACAACCTGTGACAGCTCATGTGTGCTTAGAGGGATCTTTCCAAGGCGATAATGCCGTAATGCTGTGTCTCTCTCATGTTGCCCAAACCCAACATCTTCACTGCTCCACTACACCCAATCATTTTACCCACTGGAGATTTGGGGATATAAAACAGGTGGCTGCAGAGCTCTCTTTTTATTTATGAAGGGACATTCATATTGAGGAATGTGGTATGCTCCTCCATCACACAGGATTCACGTTAAAATCAATGACATAAAATAGCAAATTGCACTAATCTGAGTCTTGCCATTGAAGCGACTGCCAATTTGCTTAAATCTTTTTACTCCTCGTACTTAAACAAGCAATACACAGTTTTTACATTATGAGAAAAATTTACTCCAGAGGTACAGATATACTGAAATATGTATTACTGTAATATATATTGTAGTTATCAGATTTTTCAATAGTTTCCCAGTCATTTCAGTATTGGAATATACCGTCAGAAGCAGTGTAATGTGTGAGTAACAAATGTTGAAATTGAAATATTTGTCTTGAAGAAGAAATGTCAAGAATCTGTGCAGCCACCTGGGCTTTTATGCTCAAGCATCGCTCAGTCATTAGGGCTGGTCAAAATGAAAAATCCTATTTACATAATATTTAAAAGTTATTTTAATTTTAAAAGATACTTTTTTTCCCCCACATATATTCATTGCACCATCAAAGCTGATCCGGGCAGTGAAAATTTTAGTAATGAGTTAGGAAAATTACTTTTTGACATCCTTGTTTCCTATTTGCTTGCAGAGAGCCATTTACTGGGTGATGTCTGGGTCAGTTCACAGAATAAGTTCTAGTTACTGGTGACAAATTTTCTGTTTGCCTGTCTTTGAAACAGTGAGGAGGTGCTGCAAATGTAGCTGGTTTATCAGAATTTTTACTTCACAGTTTAGTGTCAGATTGCCACTCGAATTCCCTGCTTGCTTACCCTTCTCTGTAGCAACTTGACCTGTAAGCAGTCTTGATTTTAAAAAGCTCAGATGAAAATCTAGAAAAAACAACTGAAAGCTGAATGGTTTCATGATTGGAAGGTGTCAACCGGTGCTACAGCTCTTCAAAAAAGCAGCATCAAAACCAAAGACTGTAAGAGTTGGTTTTGAAACTTTTTATTATTTTTTGTTGTAATATTTTTGCATTTTGTATTTTTAGTGAAATTTTTCACAACTGATAAATATCTTTGAATGTCATTGACTGAAAATTAATGTTTTTAGGAAGTCAACACAATTTTTCCATCTTTGAAAGCCAATTGCTTGCTTATGATGACTTTGACAGGACAGTTTCACATACACATGGCCTACCTGACCAAGGTTAGGTGGTCATCTCCATGTTTACTGGATTTAAGAAAGGTAACTACATCTTGCTTGAAGGGTGGTTTCAGACATATGTAAAAGAAGTGCCTGGTCCTCCTTCCATGAGTGTGCCAACATTTCTGCTGCTGATATTCAGCTGTTATTCAGGTGTTTTGTTTTTTTTTTTTACTTTTTCTGCTATTTTTTTCCATGAGCAAATTCACTTGAGAAAGTAATTCTGTTTTATTTTGGGATGTCCTTTATTTTCAGGTGACATGTATTTATGCTACAGGTTTTGCATCACCCAAGCTCTTGGATAGGAAGATTGATAGTTACAGATTACATAGGTATAACAGGAATGAAAAACAGAGACAAACCCAACAATCCCAAACTTTGCCATTCACACTAGTGCGATGGGCAATGATGTGTTACAGACACAGTGCTTTTCCGTTTCAGGTTCTCTAAGCCTCTGTACTGTTCAGGAATGATTGAAATATGTAGAGACAGGGAAGTCACTGCTAATTTTTCTTGCTCTGAGAAAGTCACTTTCCAGGATTCTCATTCAAATATGCCGTTTGTGCATGGAGGTTATAGTTTTAGATGCCCTTCCCTTATGCCTTTGTATTCACTGTTCTCCGAGTCCAAGTTGCTGATTAACTTAAATTATCTTTTCTTTTTAAAAAAAATTTACATTTATCCCAGTTAAAGGAAACGACTGGAATGTTCAAAAAGTTGCAACTGGAGATATAACAGCCTGTGGACAGGATAAAGCTCATTTTCTACCCTAGCAAGATTGTTCTTAATCATCACAAAGATTAAAGGGGACTCCCTGCTCTGCTGTGGAGCTAGGTCCGGAAATAAGCAATTTCTGGGAATGGACTGGGGACATTTGGTACTGGACTGGACCCAAATTCAAGGTTGTCCATGCCCTGTTTTCCAGCTCAGTACTAATCAAATAGATTGGCCAACCCTGCCTGAAGTTCTAACATGGGAATATAGTATCTATACTATATGTATGTACTCTATACATATTAACTTCCATAGTGAGTCTTCCGTGTAGTGGGCTGGTGAACACCAGACATAGACACATCAATTTTATGCAACTCTCCACCCCTTCATGGCAATCAAGATTATCTCCCAAAGACAAAGTCAGGCAGGGTAGAGACTCATGAAGAATAAAAATTTCAGAAGGCTGAAAAGAATTTGCACATTTGTGAACGGATGTCAGATTTTAATCTTTTTTCTCCAAACTAAATACTTTCAATGAGGACCATGTGTGTTGTTAACTGGATCACCTTTCACTTCAATTAAGGGCATGTCCACCCAACACACTTGGAGGATCTACCCCTGTTTTAGTTCAGGGTTGTAAGTCAGACCTTCATCTATCTAAATGACTAGAATATATTTCCACATTATGTTTCAAAATATGAATGCCTTACATATAGAGTTTAAGTGCAGCTGAACTGGAGAGAGATTTTGGTTTTATTAAAGTCAGAAAAAGTTTTGTAATTGATAGCCATAGAATTTTATCTCTGATATTTAAGGAAGCAATTAATAAAGCTCCCATCAACCTTGCTAGGAACTCAGTAGTATAGCAAATCAGTTCATATATTAACAGGTTTTTAGTTCAGAAGCTAACAGTATTTCTTGTCTTTGGAAAGATGACATTTCAGCCTGCTTCCCCATCTACTGATAGTGCTTCATACAAAATTGCGTGATCCAAATCTTCAGTAGGAATCTAAACAAATGGGACATTTTCTAGGATCTAAGCCCCTTCCACCCCAGAGACATAAAGCCACATGAGAAAGCATAAACTTCCTCCTCCAAACAGCTGAAGATATGTTAGTGTTCCCACGTGCCAGCTGCAAGTGCATAAAATACTTAAAAGCCGTACTGTCACATTTTCACATACAGTTAGGTTTGTTATCATAGTTTTTTAATTCCAGATAATGGTAAATGCATACATAAAACCACAGCAAGGTCTTGTCACCTTCTCTTTTTGAAACAAGAACTATTAATAAATTCAGCATCCTTCATGCATGATCATACATGCATTTCTAAATACTTTTCTAAATGCCAAAGACTCTCTTATGAGACACAAATCCAGTGAAATCAAGCTTCATCGGAAGTGTTGGCCAGTCTCTGTGTTGATGCTCTTGTCGTTTTCTTCACCTTCCCTTTGCTGTGTCAGGAAACCTTTATGAAACTCTCACACCAGGCTGGCCTAAGACCAAGCCTAGGTTTACAGCTATTTCCTAAATCAGTACAGCCACCTTCTTAAACCAGGAGCCTGGAAAGAAAATTATGGTTATGTTTGACCATAACAAAAATCTTAGTCCTGTAACTTTTATTTGTGCGCTGCTGAGGTACCTGACCTCCAACTAAAAGAGCGCCAGACTTCAGCACCATTACACACTGAGAATGAAAAAATCTATGAGGGTTTTATATCAGCAGTGCCTGGTATTAGTGTCTCTGCATCTCAAAATTAGGTAATACTGGTGTGCCAGGCATCGTTCCAGGCAGACAGCTTTTATGGACGTGTTTGCGTTTCAGTCCTGACAAATTTAAAATAAACTCTAAAACTCAGCACAGAATTTTGCACCTATCAAATCAAATGTTTGAATCAAAAAATGTGCAAGTACAATCTCTTGCAAATACAAAATACTCAATTCAGGAAAAAAAGTGTCTACTAATGAGCTCCGGATTCTACTATTTTGCACTTGGAAACAGTGAAGTCACAATTAATTGCAGAGATAAGCCTGCAAATGCAGTTCCTGATGATGGATTGTGTCTAAATACTGCATGTTTCTGCAGGTGTGTGTGCCAGCTCTTGGGAAGAGAGAGAAAAATTAATTGCTTGGTTCTCACTGTTACCAAACCACACAAGGAAGCCCTGAAGTCTGTTATGCATTGCCTTTTTCTGCTTCTTTTGATGTTGTGCAGAAACCAGTAGACTTAGAGTCATGGAACCAGAGCAACAAGGACTCCTGCAAGGTTGGATGTGGCACACAACAGTGTACGGATTGGACTGCAGTAATAGATCAAAACATTGAGCTCAAGGACATTTATGAATGGCTAGAGGATGCTTCTGTTTACTTCTAGCTCAGACTCCCTTTGTTCTTACACTCCTGATTTTGTTTTATTTTGTTTTAATGTTACAGACTACTCACTTTGCTCGTATGGGTAGGCCTTTCAAAATACACGTAACTGAATAAGCAAGAAAAATAAGCTTCTATTAGTCAGCAATGACAAGTATGTAACATGCCAAGTATCCCAGGAAAAAACTAGGCGAAACGAACTTATAATATGCAGTAAGCACTGAAGTACTTGCATAAAATTAAATACTCAAGGTAGTGATTTGTGAATATGTGCCAAGACGGTGTGAATATGGCCATGAGGTATGAAATGTGGCATGCACTAAAGAATTAAGTCACTCCAAGCCAAGAGCCAAGCCGAGGTGCCAGCTTCCAGGCTGGGGTGCACGGGGCTGCGTGGGGCTGGGCAGCCAGGCAGCATGACCTGTGTGCCATGGGCGCTGCATCATCCCTGAACTCATGTCATTTACCCAGAGCCCTGAGGTCACTCATGCTGGTAGACACTGATATTCTGTGAAGGCTTAATAAATTAAAGCCCTAGTCTTGCATCTCGCAGGCTAATACATTAACTTTAGAGAGGCTAAGCTTGCAACCTTTGTATTGAGATCAGTATGTGCCTTTTTGTGAGCAACAGGACTTAAAAATATCATTGAAAAGGCAGCAGAAGAATACATATTCTGTTCCGCTGTGGCTTCCTTGTACGCATTTCGTAGAAGCACGTTATCACCATCTATGGCAGACAGCAGCTTCAAACTACCTGCTTATGATAGTGAGGTACTATAAACTGATAATACATTTATTTCAAACTGATGTAAGTATACAAAGATCCATGAAAAACAAAACAAAACAAAACAAAACAAAACAAAACAAAACAAAACAAACTACCCTGATGAAGCAGTGCCTCTAGTTCCTTTTTTCCTGTAGGACAGATGATACGTGTTTTAAGGAAATATATTACATTGGCTATGTACCCTGAGCACCTCCAGTTGAATGGGTAGACTGTAAAATTAGAGATGTGATACCATGTATTCTTCCCTTCTTTTATTCACAACAGCATCAGTGAGGATGGAGTGTAAACATAAACTGTCACTCTTCCAGCTCTTCTCTAGTCGTGCCACATCCTTAGCTTTTAAGCACTGTGTGCATTGCATTTGTAAGCTTAAAGAATCTGATTTTGCACTTTCAACCATCTTTAAAAACTAACAGGAAAGAAGTGGACAACCACACAACACTCTATAAGAAACCTCATTAAAACGCAGGAGGTGTATTGAGGTTCCTAATTCTATTACAGCACGGACAATGGGTGCATTTGTGTTAGCCAGCTTCCCACTTTGAGGCTAAACAAATCAGTGAATGGAAATCTGGGTGGCAGCAGAAAGAGGTACTACAGATGATGCTGCAGACAGACAAATGCCAGGCCAAAGTTTCTTAAGAGAAACACAAACCTCAGCCTCTCCCCACTTTCCCATGAGTTCCCACTGGTTTGGAGTCTACGCATGTGTTTGAATGGTTTCTGCCTTTCCCTAACCCTTTCATTCATAGCTTGGTTCGGAGGCTCACTTGATGGATTTATCTCTGTGTCTGACTCTCACAAAATGTGCTGTATGTGGAGAGTAGCTGAATAAGCCCCAGCGCATTTGTTCTGCCTCTTTCTGTATCAATATACCTCACTGCCCCCAGAGCTGCTGTTTACAATGATTACCAGATTGAATAACATACTGTATTTTCTCCACCAGCGCCACCACAGGATTTCCCCCGCTGATTTGATTAACCTATCATACTGCTATTAAATTAAAACAAAAACCCCTTTTAGATAATAATGCAACCTGAGTTCCAGGCCTTCAGCCATTGTGCCATCCATCTGTTGTTTGTAAGAACCACTTTCCCTGAAGGGAGATGGTGTGCTGAGGCTGAATCTACCACCTGCCACTTTGGTCAGAAAAAACCCCTTTCACTCCATGCTATGAATCAATACTATCGGGACACAGAAAGCTTTATAGAAAAAAATAAGGATTATGCGATTAACTCGTTTGGCTTTCTGAGGACTAATCCTCATAGGTAAGGGGTATGATAGCAGGACACATGGAGCAGAGGAGCAGGAATATTAGTCATTTTTTTGTTTCTGGTTGGCTCCAACGGTGTAAGATGTGGTCATCCTACAGTTCTGACCAGGAGGTTATGTCTTCATGACTATTCCAACCATGCTTGCTGGTTCTGTCAGTATTGTTGGGAGGATGACCTAGGTGTCAAAATCTACACTGGTCCACCTACAAAAATGCAACCCAACCACAAATTGAAGTGTTTTAGTAAATCCTTCATATACAACATGATGGTTTACCATGGTTAGACATCATAGAGGTTTAAGCAGTTACCTGGAATGGGCGGCTCTTGAGAGCAGAACTTAACTTGCTAGTATTTCATGGGATTTCTGTAAGATTTTAGTCATGAATCCTCCAAGGCTGAGTGCTCTGTAAGTCTTTGTACCAGATGGACTCATGGATAGGAACAGCTTTGAATTAAGGACTTTATCATTGGAATGAAACTGAATTTTGTGTCCATGATGACTTGACAAATCTTTGCCCATTCTTCACTAAAGCGATGTCAAAACTGTCTTTATCATACCTTTGTCAACCCATTTCCTTAAAGTCTTAATTATTTAGGTAAGCAGAATAATCCATCACACTCAAGTATATTTGATGTGGACAATAATGAGACTTTATTACTTCAATTTTAATTAATAGTTACAAAGCAGCTATGAGGAAATCACATTAAAAGAAATACAAGTAAACAAACTTCTGACAGAATAAAATGTTAAAATGACGTTGAAAAGTGAAGTTTATGTCCAAATAGAGTGTGGGAAAGTGTTCCTGTTTATACATGATGGGTATATATATATTTTAGTGCAGTTCACTGTAACCCTGAAGTTAGAAGTCTTTGGTCAAGATGATCAGATTATGTTGAGTTTTCATCCAGTTTTACCAGATGATCCCAGTTAAATATAATACTATGCAAAATCACAGTCTGTGATGCCATCTCCTTTTGGCCACTGCCCTCATTCAAGCCTATTTATCACGTGTGTCCCAGGGAAGCCTCACTACCTTGCATTTGTCCATGTGAGTCAAATGATTGACTGCTGTCTACCAGTGAGTAAATGAACTAATATAACTAAAGAAAAGACAAAGAATCACAAAATGTAGTTTTTCTGACTGAATTTTATGTTTATTTTCTTCCAGTGTGTAGTAGGATTGGAAAAGGACTCCAGAAAATACAGCAAAAGAAATTGACCTAGTAATATGTTGTGGCATCCACTATTAAATCTTTCCTAGGAGCTGGAGAGAGACAACCATGCTTTTCTGTAGAACATAAAATGTGTGTCTGTGTAAACCTGGATTATTAGTAAGGTTGTCCTATACAGAAATCTGTCTAAAGTATTACTTGTAAAGGGAAAGAAATATATTTGATCTCTTATTTTTCTTTTTTTTTTTTTTTCCCATGGTATATAAGAAGTGTCTATGGGAAGATTTTTAAATGGAAGTGGTTTTTTGGGGGGTTTATTTGGGCTATAAATTCAAAATCCATGTCTAGCTGCCCTTGTGGTAGAAGACTCCTCTGCTGACTGGAAAATTCATAACACTGTCATATCAGGAGCACAAGTGGGGCTTGATTAACTGACAGAAAGAATTATCTTTACTGCTCCATTTAAAACTTTTTTTCTTACGTTTTTGTTAATGGTTATTTGATGTGAGTGCTTTAGAAACACTTCGGTTTAAAGATGGTCTTTGGATTAAACACTCTCTGCATTTGAATTATGTGTTTATATGCTCACTGGCTGCACCTTTGAAACCTCCAGTGAGCCCTCCAGGAGAAACTAGAGAAGCAACATCTGGAATTTCTCACATTTTTATTTAAGTTGAGGATGGGAGAGGTGAACAAGGAGGGAAAACAAGGAGCACTTTTTATCAAATGGCTTTAAGGGTCTTCTGTATGTATAATTTAGGAGGAAATAATGTGTAGGTCCAAGAACTCTTTTAAGTACCCTCTTCAGGGCCAAAATAATGAGAAGTTTTGGAGTCGTCTTTTCAGATATGAAGTGGTTTGAAAAGAACAAAGTACTTGTACAGGTTTTACTGTAAAACAAGGTATGTTTTATTACCTCTGAATGTCACTCCAAAGAATAAGGAGAATAAGGTGGAGAATAAGGCAAAGCAGTGTTTCTTGCTGTTATCCTGAATATTCAGGTAGTGAAACAGTCACAACCCGGAGAATTATTCAGTGTGTTTTCAAAGGCAGGTTTCAAAAGCCATTTTTCCATTAAAACTGTCAGTTTTGTAATGCAGTCATGATTTCAAAGCACAGCAATGCAATATTCTGGCTCAAATCAAAGACAGATTATGTTTACATATTCTCAAGCCTTAACAGTAAAGCTGGTTGCAGGGCTTTTTTTAGAACTTCAATGTAATAAGCAAGGAAACTGCAGTAATGATGTTAAAAAGAAAAAAGCAAGCAACATGCTTCAGGAGGAGTACTTTTCTTTAGGTCTCAAGGTGAAAACTGGAATTCTTTCCAACAACCAGCTTTTGTTTCAGCCGTAGATTTCTTGCCTGGATGTAGAAAACATCCAATGATATTATTTGATTTACATTATGGGGAAAGAACCTTCATGATCCTAGCAGTGAGTATGGACTAATCCATGAGTCCTCCTGGCAAATAAAAGGCAATCATTTTTTCTTACGCACTATCCATATATGGACAGATTAATCATCATTTATGTGAAACCTCTGTGTGTAGTTCATCACAATAGTCTAATAGAATGATTTTTTTAAGAGTGGGAATTATCCTGATGCAATCACCTTAACCTCCTTCTCAGACGGTAACGCCTCATCTTTCTACCCTGCCCTTCTTATATTTGTAACCATACAGTAGAGAAATTATTTTTTTAAATAAAACATTTTAATATGTTTTTTATGGTATTGAGAAATGTCCTACCAAAATCACGGACACCATTTATTTGAAAGGAAGCTTAACCCTGTGAAGAATGAACAGCAGGTTGAGTCATGAAATCACCATACGTACCTAAAATGTAGATGATAGCTAGCCTCTCCATTCAAGAGGTGAGATATCTACTTCCCAGAAGCAGCTGCTCTCCTGGCAGAAGAAAATTTCTAGTTCATTCTCTGAGCAATCATTTTTAGATAACGTGATGACCTACCTCCAAGGTCCAGCCTTTGTGATGCGGGTAGCAAGGAGGACAATCTGACATAGCATTTAGGTGTTAATGTAGTAGATTATCTGAGCCATTTCTTTGGTCAATTGAGAAGCTTCTATAAAGATGATTTAAAGCTCAAATGAGGAGACAGCCACACAGGCTGATATTATTTTTAAATTCTCCTGGAGAATGTAATGCCTACAAACTTGCAGCCTGATCCGGGGGTGTCTTTTGAAACGTGTATGAGACCATCTTGGCTCAAACCAGTAGGTTTGGTTCAGACCCTACTTGGGGAGTAGATTTCAAACCTTCTCAGACTCAATAACGTACCTTGGGGAGGTCCACGAGCGATTCTTATGCAGAAGCACTTTTCAGTAGGCAGGAGAGCGGCGGTGGTGCTAATTCAAAGGGGTGCATCGCTGCGCATCGGCTCTCTTGGAGCAGGAAAGTGCAAACGTTACAACCCCATGACAGCCCTGAGCAATCACGCTCCTAAATTCCAGATCTTGATTGCCACCAAGCCAAAGTCCTAGTGTTAAAGTAACAGGTTGCCCTCATGCCTGTAGCATTTTTCTTTTATGGGGGTGGAAAAAATGGACTTTCCAGATAAAGAGTGTGAGCAGGACTTGTGCCCTAATTACAGCACAAATGAGTTGACTGTGAAATCAGCCCTCCCTCTCCCCCCTGCCACAGGTTTGCTAGGAAATGAACAGTGAATACACTTACACTTTAATCTTAGTATTACCCAGGCTGAAGATTTTTCTCATTTATTTTTTAGACCTCAAACATGTTCTTCCCTCTCAGAGAGGAATATGCTCTTTCATTAGCATATAAAATGTATCCTGTGAGATTTAAAACAAATACCCATTTGAAGTTTTTACATAGTATTATTGGTATTCTACCAAATCATTTTTTAAATTAAATTATTTTTCATCACTGGCCCCAGTCTGGAGTGCTTCTCATCTAGTGGTTAGTGCCATAATAGGGAATTGATATTTTAAAAAGGAGCTGGAAAAAGAAGAGTTAAGTCTTATATACCCCAAGCAGTTATGTGGCCAGGGTTGAAAACTGCATGCCTTTGTAATATTGCTCATTTTGGTTTGAAAATGGAAGGTTTGAGTATCTTCAGAGGAGAATCCCCTCTCCAGCTTGAACAAACAAGTAGACTTACAGCACACGAACAGTTACAATCGCATTAACCTGCAAGTGTATTTACCTTTGATCTGAGAGGGGGTAGAGAGCTTACACAGGGACTTGCTCACTAGGAAGGTACAGTGAATTTCTAAGGAGAAATTCAAGCAGGATTCTTACAGGCTCAAGGGGCTCATGGGAATGCTCCTTTTTTACGCAGACTGTGACAGCAAACTTTATAGAGCTTCTCAGAGAGAAACTTGCTGCTCCACCAAAAGAATTTAAAAAGAAGGACAAGCAAAATTCTGCTTTTATTAATGATAAAAAGTCTCAAAGATCATTATATATTGAGTTGGATGTCATTTGAATATTTCCTTGGCCAGAAGCAGCGAGATGGAAATAAATGTTTCTAACAGTAGTTTAAAGTTTTAGTATAGAAGGATTTAGAAAAGCAGGCACAAAGGGGGAAATAGAGGATTTTTACTGAAGTATGTTGTGAGAAGGAAAAAGGACTGCAGGTCAGGGGTGCTGCTTTCAGAGGAGATAAATTACACTCATCAAGGACTGTGTAGCTAAAGTAAAGTCATTACACAGGTATGTCATTTACTCTGAAAAAATATCACAGGTGTTGATGGTTGCTTGACATTCATTGGTCTGTTTAACCAATCAATGGAGGAGCAACTGATTGAAAAGCTAATGTCACATGTAGTGGGAATACGAAATCTTTTGTTTCCCCTTACGATAGGGGATTTGTCTGAAGATGAGCTTTAGTGAGCTGTAACTCTGTGTTCGCCTGTGTCTGAGTTTGTTTGAGTGCCACAAGTTTGAGTCTGACTTTTTAAGGGAATGTCTCTTTTTGGGGACTGGAAAAAGTGCAAACAACTTCAGAGCAGAACGATCTGTTTTCATCAGAACTGAGTAAGCAGTTATTGTTCAGAAGAAATCCTGTGGCTATCAAAACACCAAAATTTGTACTAGGGATTTCTGTGAATGATGTGCAATCCACAATTCTCCTGCTAAGGGCTTGATGTGTTTCTGTCACTGAACTACAACTATATCTTGCTAACGTCATTGCAACTATAATTTTTATAAACGGAAGAAAATGTGTCTTGCAGAAAATAATGAGCTAGTGTGATAATCTGGTGGCCAGCATGTAAAAAAACCAGTTAGGAAACTCTAAACTGATGTTTACTGAAAACTGTAGGACTGGACATGTACTTAGTTTAAGAAATACGACAAAGCGGAGTATCATCATGGACTTAAACAGTGCAGGAACACCTGATACGTGCTGTGTAACCCAGATTGAAAATGCAGAGGAGTCTGCTTACTTACAAGGGTTGGGATCAGTAGTCCTGTCCAGTGCCAGCTTCTGCTTTTGTGCTTCTTCTCTTTGGGATGTGTATAGACAGTGGTTCTGGACAGACACTGTTAATATCCCTGTCTCTTATTAATATGAAGGTAATTAATCTAATAGTTAATACTGAGCTCTTACTATAGTTCAGTGGAGTTTAGGTGTGCAACTCCTTAAGCTTCTCTACTTAAAAAGTAACCTAAAATACCAAGGTGTTGTCAGTCTTCACATAAATATACTCTGTGCCTCTACCATATAGAGCAGACATACCCAAGCCAGCTTTGAATGGGTTTTCCTTGTAAATTAGCCCATAGAGAGCTCTGCTGGTGCTACCTGGTGCTACCCTCAGCATGTTTCATAGCCTGTTGCTGCGCCACAGAGCCACTTTGTCTTCTTTGTCCACAAACAAAATCTGTATGAGCACTTCCCAGCTAACCAGTACCAGCAGAGCTCAGGCTTCAGCTAACCACTCCGTGTTGTGCCACACAGCTCTTAATCTTTACTCTCTTTCTTTCAAGAAAATTCAATGTGTTTCCTCACTGTGCTGCTTCCAGTTGCAAGTGTACATTGCAAATGCTTTTTGTTACCTAGCTGGCAGGTGCCAAGCTATACTAATCCCAAATATTGTCTTTACTAAAAGCATGGGAAAAAAATGCTCCATGGATGTAATATTCTATCACTTCTCTTGAGCACCTCAAGCTTTCTCGAGCAATTAGTTCAGAGGGATTTTTAGCTGCATTTTTCCATATTTTTCCATATTCCTTCTAACATGATTTAGATGGGTTTTTTTCTTGCATTTGTAGAGATTTGTGGCAATGTGCAGGTATGAGAGAGCATGTTGTACTTCCAGAACGCACTCTGGAAAGTTAATGAGGGCAACAACCTCCAATTTTCTGGTCACCTCCAGGAGATTTGCATGTGAATGTAATGAGAAGGAATGACAACCTGGTCATGGAGCCACTTGTGCAGAGACAGTTTTAGAAGCAGATAAAATTTAGATTTTGCTTAGCATAGGGAGATGATAAGAAAATAGCTCAGTAGAGATGTGAATCTAAAAATAGTCAGATGTGAATCTAAAAATAGGCAAACAAGACTGAAAAAAAGATTAGTTGAGCTTTCAGAACCCCAGGAAATGAAGCAGGGCATTTGGGTCATGCCTAAGACTGGATGGGTAAAACAAGTGGGGTTTTGGAACAGTTTGTCAGGGGAAATATGGTTCCTGTGACCAAGAAGACAATCTGATGGAAAGCTCCTCCATTTGGGAGCTGAGCTTCTGGTACTTTTATGTCCACTCAGCACATGGAAGTGTTCAGAAATCTGGTCTTGATTCCTGGTCTAATATTCCCAGAGATCTAGAGCTTAACTGTGGTAACCCAGATTTTAGGTAAGCTTGATACCTTTGTGAGTGAAAGAAAGGCTGAGAGTGGTTAGGTTGTTCATGCCCATACACCCCTTTTCTCTACAAATACTTGTAATTCTATTAGTGTCACTATAGCCACAACATTGCTGAACAACTGGTGAAACATCTTTTGGCTGGAATGCATTTTGTAAAGATTCACTGTAAGCCAGTCAAACTATTATTATGACTGCAGAAATGTTTTAAATATTTCCTTGCTTTTAATTTGGCTCATTTTTCAAACTAGTTTTAATTAGCCTCATTCCTCAAAGCAAGCTTTGCTGATGCATTCAGACCTGTGAAAAAGAATAAGTCTAGTGAGCTGAGGAAAAAAAAAATCTGCAAGTTAAAATACCTGCATTACCATGCTTTTTTTAATTTCTTGAATTTATTTATTGATGATTGATTTCAACCCAGAAAATTTTCTGTTGAGCCATACATATAAGGAACAGGGTTGGAACCAGCATTTTTAAAAACTCTTTCCATTTATGACTTTGTAGATTCATACATTCACATGCTGGCTACATCACATGGTCCCAGTTGAGCGAGAAAAAGTCTAATTCTGGCCCATCCAGCACAGCTTTCGATCCCCACCATTGGGTCCCCACTGTGTCCAGGCCATAAACTTACTTTTCAGTCTCCTCGGCTTTGGACTGCAGTGGTTCCTTATGTGTCTGAATTTTGGGGTTGCTCAAGTGGGCTCTGGTTCTTCTTACCACTCGTACTGCCTTCGCTGCTGGTCATTCCCCAGCCTCGTGTCCTGACAGCATTGCTGGATTATGGTTTCTTGATGTGATTTGACAAGGTCCTTAAAAAAGCTAGTGACTTAAAAAAACTGTGGTTGATATTTGGTTTACAGGCATTGCTATTTATAGCTTCTACATGTTGAGCTATTTATTTATCTGCTTCATTATTCTGAATATTGATCAAAAAATGCTTCTTAAGACGTCTAGTCCAGCTGCTTAATCCTTATCTAAAACTTGGCAGCAACTGCAGCTCTTTCTGGTCTTAGAAACAGAATGAAAACTGATTTTTAACTCCTTTGTGTCTGTACAACTATATATATTTGTGCTGTAAATATCTATGCAAGGTACATAAATGATGATGGTTAGTCCTGAGGATTAGCATAGTCCTTGTCTTTTTGTTCATGCTAGGTTCTTAAGTAGGCTAATATTCATAGCCCTTCACAAATAGGCAGAGTGGGAACTGTTTGCTTGATTTAGGAATAGGATGCAAAAAACCAGTTAATTATTTTCATAGAAATGTATTAAATAAATAATGTTAAAAAAATTGTGTGCTGTTAAAAAATTTACAGCAGAAGCTAAACCACCACATGCAAGTCTTTTTGTTTCCAAGAACAAGATTTAGCAACCCTGTTTCACTTTCGGTAAAAGCTGCTTTGGTGGACAATTGGCATGTTGACAACAGAAGGAAGATTCTGTTTTGGTTGGAAGGCTGGACTTTTTGAAAACATATTCAGATAGAAAATTGCTGATGAGGGTGGGGTTTTTTTGACATGCTAACATGAATTAGCCATTGTGATATCATAATCTTTAATAAAAAATAATGTGATTTTTTTAAAGGTGTTTTTTAGTAAAAGCAATTGTCCTGATCATATCAAGTGTTTGCTCGGATCTGTGCATTGCCTCTTCATGGCAGTACTTCTCTGCTGTCTTGTGGTATCAACCGTTGTGTGCCTGAGTTCTTTCTGTTAAAGCGTGCTCCCCATAATCTGAAAATCTTTCCGTCTCTCTTGTCAGCTCTCTCTGCTGTGTATGTATGTTCACACACTTATATATGTCTACAATACATAAACAAACTCCAAATAAAAACACTAATGGAATTCTTGGCTCCTGAGACAGCTGGGATTTAAATGGAGCTTAAGTATAAAGCAGTCTTGCAAAAATGTCATGGAAGTTTACCATCCAAGGCACAATTATTGCTCATCACCATTGCCACAGTGATGGCGATGAGGATACGCAACCTAGAAGAGGAAATGGTGAGAAAGCATGAGCCAATTGACATGTTCTTTTAATGAAATAAATGCATACTAAAGCAGATTGAAATAGTTACGGAATAATTGATATAACTGATATAAATAAGGTTGATGAAGCTTTTGGCTTCTGTAAAAACAAAGAAGGTCCAAGTCTGTGGAAAGCATATGCATTACATTTAATACGTTGAATGTAGACAATTGATGCTTTCCAAATACAGACTGCCAAGTGCACAAAGAGCAAAGTTTAGTCAAAGTTCATTCTAAGGTCATACACTCAGCCCAACCATCAATCTAGACAACCTCTCAGTAACCTCCACATACTTCCAGACAAGATCTGGGATCCTTTGTGTCCTGATTAGAGCATGCAACAGTTAATTTGTTTTAAATAGGAAATTAAACAGTCATGTAAAGTGTTATATGAAGGTCATAAAATGGTTCTTGAGGTGCATTCATGAGGGCTGTTTGGGATTCCTACTCCACATCTTGCTACAGCAAACTAAAAGGGGAGCAGAATGATTGGAGAAAATAATTGTGAACTCTTTGTGATGAAAAATCATGAAAGAAAAGGCTTGACTGGGTGCTAAAATGGCAGATCCTTAAATGGTTTCATTTTTAGAGACACAGTCTTGCTGTCCCACTGTCAGGAGGCCACGTAGAATTTGTGTGCTTCTTGCACTGCAGAAAGCATGCTGCCTGCTGGAGGTTGGCAGGAGCACTGCAGGATAAGGATTCTGGCAGAAAACAGCTAAAGAAAGAAAAAGAAAGAAAAAAGACTTGTAATAAAGCAGCTGAATGTGTCCTCCACACTGACACTGGAAATAGGGTGATAGCCCTGGTGATAAGGGGACACCGCTTGGGTTTTCAGTGAAGGTTCCAGAAGCATTTGGAGAACAGTCAGAGTTGTCTGAGTGGGGAGGCTGACAAGGATGGGAGAGGCAAGAGGCCAGTGGAGAACACGGGCAGCCTGATGGCACAAGTGACATGGGACTTGAATCCAAGTGAAGCAGAGGAGACGATTATGGATTCTAAAATAAAGACAACTGTTACTGAAATGGATGGTCTCTCATGAGTAGAGTCAACACTTTTCTGCTTCTGTTCATGGGTCCAGTTTCAGCTATCACTATCAAGAATAATAACGTTCTAATAATAATTATTTTCTAGTTCTTCCCTTTCCTGGTTATTGAAGTTATTGAGAAGATTCCAGAGAATCTCCTCTTCCTGAGGAGGTGGTCTACTGATACATCTTTCATCATTCAAAAAACAAGCAAGAAAAGAGATTTAATGGGATAAATCCAATTTTAGAAGGAAAAGAATAGATTCAAATCCAGGCTGCTTCATTTCAGCAAGATGAGATTTACAGCTGTTGAAATATTAACTTTGAAAATCATGATTTATGAATGATAATGAAAACACAGACAAGACTCCTTGCTTTACTCACTAGTGTTACAAAATCCTGATATATGCAAACCTGATGAGATAAAAGAAAACTAGTGAAGGAAAAATAAAGCACTATTGTGGAAGAAAACCAGTTTTAATCTGTTTTAATACCAAATAACACCAAAGGTCTGATTCCCATACCCTGAAAAAGGGTAGTGAAACAGAAGCAGAGGTAAGATGAAACAAAAATAAGTCAAATGTTGATAACAGGTGACAAGCAAGCCTCTGAAGATGTGGTGATGTGATTTGGGGAAGCATCCAAAAGTTTGCAAATTTGTTCTTCAAATCTCTCTTATCTACATGTTGGGTTTTCTTGGGAGATTTCACTGCAGTTAGATTCTTGTGAAAGTAAGTTTTTCTGGTTTCAGTACTCTACTTCTTGTAGATGATGGAAACATGAAGCAGAGTAGAAAAAGTAGAAACAAACCCATTTATCTGATTTAAAAACCCCCACAACATAGTTTGCCTTTTTATGCTGAACAATTAGCATTGTTTTTACTATATTTAAATCAATTTTTGCAATATTATGAAAGTAAGGAGAATTTTTTTTACTACTCATCCATATCATGTTTTGATATTATCCATACAGTCAGTTCTAATTTTTGTTTTTGGTAAAACATAGCAATTTTTGAAGACTACCAGTAACACTACGTCAAATGTTTCCAGGGATGAACAACATAGTCTGACCTGAAGCGGACATTATTATGACAATAAGTAGCAGGTATTCTCAGTCTGGAAAGAAAACTGTGATACTTCTGACTTCCACGAACTACAGATTTCTAGCAGGTTACTGTAGATATGACACTGTATAAGACATGGATGTGACTTTTGCTGTGATTTCAATTGCAGTGTGATTAAAGAAAATGTCCGCAGAACTCTGCACGTTGAGTTCCCACTATGCAGGAGCCTAGACTACATTACTGGAAGTGACCTCATGTGGCCTCCTCCCATTCTTCCCACTGCCCTATGATTTGCAATGCGCCAGTTAGTGACAGGACAGGTGGAAAGTTCAGAATCACATTATGCATTAATAAACAACGAGCTGATTTATCATGAAAATAAAAATAAGGGACCAAACTTGCAATCTTTTACAATTCCAGGCTGTAACAACCACATGCTCTTTTTACTTTTTTATTTCTTAATGGGCATTAAACATGGGTAATTTTAAACATTTTAAGGAAATCTCAAATCATAAAGTAATTATGATTATTTTTAAACATAAAAATATTGATGTCTGTGCATGATGGTTTGTAAGTCTCATGCTGTACTTTATACCCTTGCACCGCCGCACACAATATCACACATGCAGGAATTGTTGGGAATTTTGAGAATCAAGTACAGCATTATGCAGAAGGTGCCTTGCAGAGAATGTGTATGCTGGGAGGTGGCTACTTACGATAACAATTTTTCTGCTTTAAGGATCCTCGTCATCCAACTGGGGGGTGCTATCTTCCTCATACGACCAAAGCAACTGGTCATATAATTGGATGAATAAATGTCAAGCGGTTAGAAAAAAACAAGGTGCAGACCACCCATATACACACTGAAAAATTCTTCTTCAAAACTACTTAGTATGTACTTAAGAAAAATTCTAATATTTATGAAAATCTGGATAATTCTCAGGTTTATGAAAGTCTAGATTGGTTCCTAAGTGATTCAAAAACACAAAAGACAGTTTACCTCACGTTCTTGGACTTGATGGTCTTAAAGGTCTTTTCCAACCAAAATGATGCTATGTTCTGCAATTCCTCTTCAGGGTCTGTCTGAGCTGGGATCAGGGTCTTGTAGCAGAGAGGAAGGACACGGGGCCAGGGTGGGTAATAAATAGCATCTCCGCTCTGCCCTTTCAAGCAGTGAATCAGCGCGGGAGAGGGAAAGTCTGTGGCACACATTGGGCAGGCACAATAGGGAAGCAAGGTTGGACTTGGTTGGATTGTATTCTCTAAAACCGTTGGATTGCGGTTGGACTCATTGATCTTAAGGGTCTTTCCAACCTAAATGATTCTATGATTCTATGATCAAGAGAGGGACAGAAATTAAACAGGCACAGACGCTGGCCATAACTGTCCAGCCGAGAGGGTCTTCAGTTGATGTTAGCCTCACAGCTGAAAAGCATCTCAGCGTCTCACTGCTCCAAGCACAGTAAGAGCATTGGGGTGGTGGATAAGGTGTAGACTGTCAAAGGTTCTACCAAAAGTCCTGTGCTGGAGGCAAAGCTTACACCTGCCAGGCAAGAAGCATGAGTACTGTTGGGGAAGACCTGCCCAAGCATGGTAAACTTCTTACCGTGTAGTAGCCATGGCAAAACAGAAAATTTCTAAGGGGCTGGCTTGGTACAGAGTTAGCTCAAACCAGTGTGCTCGGTTGCTGGGGCCATGAATTTTATTCTATTGAAAGATCTCAGCTGGCTGGAAAAAAAAGCCACACAAAAGATAATACCACATTCTTTTAAACTATTGATATTATTGTGAGCTATGTAACCCAAAGAAATGGTTCTCATGTATTAAATAAATATTACAGTGTTTTATTGCTCACTGTTAACTTGCTCTGCAATGATATACAAGTAGTTTGAGCCTGTAAGTAGAAATAAGAGCATATGCAGGGTATTCCCAAGGTTATAATTTCACTGAGGATTTCTCTGATGTCATAAACTGAAAGAGCTGGGTTGAGCTGTTGAGTCATAGGAACCCCAAGATGAAAATTATAGCCTTGTACTGCACAGCAGGCAAGACTTTATACATTAACAGCCTTAAGTGGGCCATCTGTGACGATTATACCTTCTCTAAAGACTTAGGGTTCCAGTAAAAGGATTTTCATACCTACAAAATGAGTGTTTTTTCCCCATCTATTTTTGCCATTTTCTCTTTGACGGAGAAGATGTCACTTTTTACTCAACGAACAAGAAGGCATAAGTGTTGCCCAGTTTAAATTTGATCATAAAAGAGGAGAAAGAAAGTTTGAATTACTGCAGCTTTTAATCTGGCTTGGATAAAATTTCAAAGTGCTGTCATTCCTGTCACATTATCCTCTGCTGGCATCAGTGTTGTAAGACATATCAGAAAATAATCATACAAATCTGACAAAGATAAACCAATGCCGAGCTTACACTGAACACACAGAAAGGTCGTCAAGCACTCACATACTGTTCATATCATATTTATCTTTTGGATCTTCAATTTAGAATGGCAAATGTGGGCTACTGTAAATCTTGCAGTTGAAAAAAACCAACCTAGCAAAACCTTATGAGAGCAAGAGCAGCCTCCTGCCTGGATCAAATCTTTCTTTTTTTGTTAATTTTAACAGATCTGTGTTGATTTGTATAGGTCATCCTGAAGACTGACATCTTTAATAAATGAGAAATAAAATGCAAAAAGAAAGGTAGTTTTAGAGAATACAATCAATATCTTTGTTCTCCCTTTCCTTGATAACAGGATAAGTTATTTTGTATGTCTGCATTTACTCTGTGTAACAGAAAGTTAAACAGAAGTAGAACTACCAAACAAACATGCTTCATTTGTGTTGCTTAAACAATATGCACAAAAAGCCTTGAGAGACCTATCAGACAGCACATTGGCATCCATTATGTTTTACATACCAATTTGACATGTAAGTTACTAATTTATTTACTGTATATTCTGTGTATTACCTTTGTGGGAGAGACAATGCCTGTGCATCTCTGGGGCAAGAAATGAGATTTAGAAGTTGCCTGGCACGCAGCAGTGTGGTGTAGTAGTATCAAACACCTATGTCACCTGTCACGTTCTGCTTCTGAAAAGGACAATTAACGACAAGCAGTCGTGGTCTCAAGACACCAGTCCGTAAAAGAACTTCTAACTTTCCATTTTGATTAAGAGTAGAATACATTCATATCTGTAATTACTTATTTATGTATAAATACACAAACATATTTTAGAAAACAATAGGTATAATTAAAGATGTTTGTTTTACATTAGATGTATAAACACTCATACATTCACGTCTTTGAATTTAGAAGAATTCTGAATTGATTTTAGTCATCATCTGTTGCCTAAAGTTCTCTTTGTTTATTCCTCTCCTTTTTTTTAGGTATGCTATGGCATGTTATCGAATAGGTCTCTGAGACAGAGGATATTAAATAGGGGAACTATATGAAGTTAAAACATTTTTTTAAAAGCTTAGGTAATCAAATCACTTAAGAGAAGTGCTGTCACACATTGCTCAACATTTTCGTGACACAGTATCTACTTCCAATCGAAACATAATTGTATTTTCGACAGTGGAAATAGGAATTTGTTTTTGAACTTTCCTGGTTACAGCAATATATGCAGTTCAGAAAAATGTGTTAATTTGCAGAAAATTATAGCCAAGATGGGCAAGGACAATATTGGCCACAAAATGCTAACTCATTTGCCAATCATTTCAAACAATGGGTGAGTGGTTTCCATCAGCGCTTGCAGTATGTAATTTACTGAATATTTCAGACTATCCTTTGGCATCTTAATTTATCCAGCAGTTCTCCCATGTCAAAAGCAACTGACTACTAGCCCAGTTATTTATACTTCCAGAGTGAATTAACAAAAGCAGCTTTCATGGTTTTCTTTGGTGTTTCATACCACAGATATGCCTGGTTGGAAAAGTAGGTTTATATTGAATCGCCGTTGAAAATATCTTTAAAATGATTTATGGAAAAGGATTTCACATAATGACTGCATTTGGTAAAGCTGAAAACTGCTTCATTGGTTTTCTAAGTTTGTGATGTTCCCAAGGCCTGCAGATGAACTCTCTGGCTTCAGCCCCTCTTCCTGTGACATCCAATCCATTACATAAAAAATGTCCTAAAACTTATTTCCTGTGTTATTCCTGTCTTTCTCTAAGGAACAGTGTGTTACAGAAAACAAACATATGAGGAAGTTCAGAGCAGAGAGTTATTATGCATAATGTGTTACTTTTACGTGAAAGATGGGGGTTTTTTTAACAACCTCTGGTAAAGTCCCAGGCTGGACCCTGTGAAGTGCAGAGCACCTGGTGACCCTGCCGATTACGCTCACAGCTGTTGTCTTCAGTGGGCACTGATGGCACTTGGAAATTTCCATCAAGGCTACAGTGCTTTTCAGGATTTGTCCCCTCATAAACATGTTCCTAAATGCCACCAGTTTAGGGGAACGAATACAAGACAATAAAACGACCGTCTCACAGCTCTGCTGGAAGGATCTCAAAGGAGAAGTGGTTGTTATCAGCCTAGACAAAACCACGAGTCATGACTTTATTCTCAAGCAAGAAAAGCTCACTTTAATTGGCAGAAAAAAATAACTAAGCCCAACATCAATTAATGAAGGGAATGAAAGCCTGGGAAAGGGCAACACGAGATTGTTTGACAAGTGACAAATGTTGGAGATTAGATGGAGAAATTAACACCTCAAAAATACCCAGAAGCTGGCGTGAGTGACCTGGTCTGTATTTGTCTCTGAGCATTCTTTTATACAAGCCCATAAAAACGCAGAAAGGCTGCTTTCTCCGGGTTACCTTGCACCTGCCCTCATGGCCTGTCGCTTTTGGCTACTTAATGCACAGAATCAGCTCTTACATAGTCAAAGGAAAGAATAGTGAAATAGTAAGAGCGATTATATAAAAGCAGCTCGACGCCTCCTTTGGAATCTGTAGGAAATGAAAACAGCTCCCCGTTGTCGAGAATGAAAGACTATTGTTCTGGAAGAGCAAGAGCCATTAAGCTAATTACACATTTGCATTGATTTGGTGAAAACTGAATGAAGTTAAATTAATACAAGCCAGATGTAAACCAATTTAAATGTGTTCACATAGGGGTTTTCACCATTTTAATTGATTTAAAACCAATTTTGTGCATAAACAAGGCCATATATCCTTTCTCTTCTCCTTTATAGACTGAAAATTAGGTAACCATTTCAACTTGGATTTTGATAACTCTACATTAAAAACATAGCTGTGCTATGTAAGAATGAGTCTCCTAATAATTAGTATGCTGTATATCCTTCCAGAAAGAGATCTTAAATTCAAATTTTTCTTTGTAACCAAATCCCATGTGCAACGAGTTGGACTCAAACTTGAGTCTAATCCACCTTGGCCTGCAGGATCAGAATCACGGCACTGCGAATGTTGGAGGATGAAATTGTTTCCCGAGTCCACACTTGTCTGTTGCAGCGTAAGTAGGTAAAGCTCCAGAATAATGCTCAGGAAAATGTTAATAGAGAGCCTGGCCATGGGCAGAATGGGTTACTCCAGTTCAGGAAGGAGACAGCATCCCTCTGTCCCTCTTCTCCTGTCCTTCTTCCACGTCACTTCATGCTCCTTCCTCAAAAAGTCCTTCTGTCAAACAGGTATAGCAGTAATTTATTGTCATGCTTGTTCCATGTTGCTTATCAGAAAAAAAAAAAGAAGAGGAAAAAAACCTGAAGATTCTTAGACTATACAGAAATGAAGGATTATTTATATAATGGCACAAGTGTAAAATGATGGTGCCTTTCTTTCTGATTAAAATTCTACGACGGCACTGTCCTAAAATGTATGTTTAATGTCAGATCTTTGCCTGCGTTGGTACCGCTACACTGTCCCTCTAGGTCCTTTATTGTCCACACATTTTACCACTCAAACCCATTTCTCCAAGTTTCCAAATTGCCAGGGGTGTGAACTGGGCAGGTATCTCCTTCACTTTGTACTGTGGCAGATTTGGCATCTGTAGGTACGAGTGGCGCTGGGAGAGCATTCCTTTGCTGTAGCTGATGGCAACACTGGCTACATGGACATTTTTCTCTATTTTCCATCAATATTTATGGGATCTCAAAATGTCAAGAAGTCTTCAGGCATTTCTGAAAGAAAGAGGTTGTGTATGTCTTAAACTTGCTCATTATCTCCACTTCTGCATTTCACCCTTCACTGACTTTCTGTCAGTTGGAGTTTTGGCAAGGGAACAAGGTATGGTCTATGGTTTGTACTTGTGGTCCTTAAAATCAGTGATTTGGAGAAGTTGCACGTGGAGAGGGGGAATCCACAGAACTCCTACGATAATATCCTAAAAGCTGCCTTCTCCGCTGAAAAGTGAGCAGTGGGGATGCTGAGATCAAAGTGATGGACCCACGAGGACCCCAAGGCTGCCACATAGTACAGAAATTAAGGACGGGCTATTTTTGAGATATAAGCAAAGAACCTATACGCGCACAGGCAAATGCTTGCCTACGTACATATGAAATAGAGGGAATGTAGGTGTGTATAAAAAAATGGAAGAATGCTGCAGACTTGCTCTACAGTAACATACACATATACAAGTAGGAGAAATAGAGAGTCTGCAGGAATCAATACTTGCCTTCTGGAGAAAAATGATTGACTCGTTACATTAAATCAGTTTAGACAAGCTGGGACCAAGGTTTCCTATATCTAGGGGAGGTTCAGTGTGTCTCCTTTAAAACAAAGATGCATCTATAACATACTAAAAACTTTGAAATTTGTCTTTATTCTTCATAGTTTGTTTAAAACCAAGAACTCTTTATTTGTTTGTCATAATAAAATAGATATCATTTACAGTATTTAATTATACCTTATGTTATATTTTACTTATTAACATAAAAAATTACTTACTATACCATAATTCATAATAAAGATGCAGACATTTTGTTAATCCAATTAAAAATTAAGCACCTGATACGTTTAGTTGCTCAAAAATGTAGCCATTAAAAATTATTATTTTTTTAATTAAAAGGTTATCAACAGTGGTTCGATGAGTCATTTTCTACCCCATTGCAAATGTTTTCATGACAGAATATTTCACCTCCGGTAAGCCAAGATGCACTGTTGTGTCCTTATCAGGATGGTGGTGCAGGCAAGCAGTAACCCAGCTTGTAAATCTAAATCATCAGTTCCCATAGTTCTATTTTGTTGGCTCTTTTTCATTGCAAATAGCTGCAGGAGTTATCCCCCTGAAAAAGATGAGCTCCTGTCAATGAATCATGCTCTCTTACTTTGTTTCAGGGCTTTCTGGGAGTCTCTGGGATGCATGCATTCATGCATTCTGACACTTGCATCAAAATAGGTGAAACTGCTGAACCTTTGGATGCAGGCTGCTGACCTCCAAGGTACTCCCTAGTCACAAAAATTAAATTTAAAAAAACTGAAGAAAAATTTCTCTATGTCAGAATTTTGCTAGTTCTTTGATGAGCAGAGATCCCTCTTGAGTGGAAAAGTCTTGATTTTAGGTATTAAATAAAAGGTGGTAAACCTCCCATACCTGGAAAATTTCTTCCTGTAAAGCAAGGAGTAATAAAAACGCAAAGCTTGCAGAGATCTGGAATTATTTTTTACAGCCTAAAAGCGGGTGTTAGAGACAACTCACATATTTCACTCTGGTCTCCCCTCCGGTTGCTGAAGTTTCAATGTTGCAAACATGTTCCTTACATTTCTAATAAAAAGCAATAAAATGGAGTCAGAAAGTAATTTCTTAGCAATTAAATCAATCTGCAATTCAGGTTAAGCAGGAGGCAGCCTTTTCCCCATTCTAAAAAATCATGGCACTTCCTATCATACTGTGGATTTGAGGGATTTAATGGGTGTATAGAGAGACCTTTTGCCTGCCTCTGTATAGAATTTGCCTATTACATTGAAAACTCATTGGGTCAGAGACTGCCTGCTACTGTGGGTCTGAACAGCGTTTAATATAATAGGGACTGAATCCATGGCTGCTGAAAAGACAGCAACATAATACACATCATTGATAATGATAATTTCAAGCTGTGATAAAAATTATCCCTCCCAACGGTTTCTCTGCTTGAAAAATGATACTGGAAGCAGGTAGGAAAATGCAGTCCTCAAAATTTGGCCTTCTGGTTTGTTTACTCAGGCTGCGCTTAGTCATTTAAAAAGATTGTGTTTATCTTAACTTCGGCTAACTGTGTCAGACTTAGAGAAAATTTTGCCATAATCAATGTATGTTTCTTTTTTACTTATGTAGCTCTGTTTTCCTCCTATTGTCATTATTTCACAACGCTTCGGGCACTGCCTCAAAGAACTCAGAGCCAATAAGATAAATAACACTGGAAGGGAGAGAGAAAGATGCAATAGGAGTATGTTCAAAATTTCTGTGTAGCATCTTTCCCTCGGGGCATATAAAAAGTCTAATCCACTTCTAGAGGTGGTAGAAATTTCAGAAGCGTGTTCTACACCTGTATTATCATTTCAACTGCAAACACAGAATTGGAATTGTCTTTTAGTGTTCATTCAGCTATAAAGTTGTAAGGAGCCATACCGATGGTGATTCACAACTAATTATGCTGTATCATCTCTTCCCAGCCCACATTTATGTAAACTCAAACTTGCTCCTGGAGGTACGCAACTGTGTTAGTGTTTGTACTTAAGTGCATTTCCAGTGTCTAAAGCGTATTTAGAATTGTACAGTCGTGCAAACACACGTCGCTTCTGTAACACTCAAACAAACTGGTTTTAACCCATTTTATTCCCAGAGACCAAACCTAAATTGGTAACCCGTTTAGATATCTCTGGTTGTCTGTTTCTCTGATGTAATGACTAGACTGAGGCAATAACAATGCTTCTTTATGCTATTCAAAGTGTGTATTAGGATTCAGGGGGGAGCTGGATTCAAAACATACTCCCAGGGCTGAATACAGAGATAATGCATCATTCTATAGCAACTTTCTCCTGCCATTCCCAGAGCATTCACTGCAGAAGCAATACCATTTTTCACCAGGAAATAAGGTTGTTTCTTAAACCTAACACACGACAACGCTTCCGAGACGTGCTTTCAAAGCAGCTGTGGCTTTCCATGTTATACCCTCAATGCGTAAATATGTTGGAAAAATAAACAGTTAAGTTCAAGTTTAAAACAAAGCAAAACAAAACAAAACAAACAAAAATCCTGCCCCATCTGTCAAATTGTGTGTATGACATCATCAGACATTCTGCACTTGTTTGCAGCCATTCAGACCAACCTGCCCCACAGTCCAAGCTTTGTGCTCCAGCTCTCTTTACAGGGTCAGCGGGCTGGAAAATTACCACATGCTGTCACAGTTAGCTCAGCCAGGTCTTGTTATCATTGTTTCCAAGGAATCCATTCATTCCATTATTTTACATATTGGGCAGACGTCCTGCCACTGAGGCTTGGGCTGCACTAACTTGAAGGGCCAAACGTTAATGGGTCTCTATTGTCGGCAGAATAGCTGCGCAATACGTGGGAAAAAATACCCAGACAGCTCACTGACACTGGTTTAGGACCTCTAGACTTAGGGGGTAGCCTGTGAAGAGCTTTTATGTAAACAAGAATTCAATAAACAAAGAATATCTTCTCTGTCAATATTCATAACCCATAAATTTTTCCTTCTCTTTCCCCCCTCCACCCTGTAGAGCAGCGTAACTCTTCATATACAAAGAGGCAAGAAAGTGGTATGGATGGTCAATGCCTTTTGCAGAGCAAATCTGTGGGATGTGCGCAAGATACCATACAACCAATCCTGATTTATAAGGGATATTATTGAGCTCCCGGGTGGAACAAAGCAGTTTTATTTCGCGCTTGCTCTGCTATCTGCGTGGCTGACAATGGAGCGTGTGATTGTGGAAATTTAAAGCTTGTGATTTGTATATGCCATAGCTGATATGTCAAAATGAAGGCGGAGCATGCCCGTCTGTCTTTCCTGGGCGTGGAATTTCAAGTACATGGATTGGGCTGATGACAAATTTTATTTTCCTCTTAGGAAACTGAAAAGCCAAGCAATGCACAGTAAATTTTGAGCATTTGGAAAAAAAAAAATCAGGAAAAAAAAAATGTGTTCAAGTTATGTTGTTGCCCCCTGATGTTGATGGTGTTTCGTTTGGGTGGTTTTTTTAAAGCCAAATACTATGTTTCCCACATACATCCCTGACTTTACTGAATTCACTAGAATTTGGTTCTGATCTGAAGGAGCTCTTACTTTGGGACACCTCCACTGTTTTCACTTAATTCACCAATTTTGCCCCACCACGAGCAAGAGGAGGATCAGGAATGGAAATTGGCAGAGTGCCTTCAAACAGGAGGAGTCCCTGTCATCGCTGACGGTGACATCTCAGGGGCTTCACTCTTGTTAGAAAGAGATTTTCATATTCCTTAATTTGAATGGAGTGATCTGAATAAGATTAAAAACATATCACACGAACAAGTTGCAAAATCCTTCATTCCGAGAGGGAGCCACTTTAAAAACTGCTTAAAAATTAATCCAAAGAGAGACACCATCTCTAAAAGCCTGGGGCTTAATTTTCTGAATACACTCTCCTGCTTCTGGTACCAGGCTGGCGCTCAAGAGGGGAAGGGGATGGATTTGGCGTCTGCTGCACACGACCTTTATTTCAGGTGCTGAGTTATTTTCCTTTCTTTATTTTCTTTGCTGTTGCACAACAAAGGTCTTGACAACATGACCTGGCTGCTCTCACCGTGACAGCGTGTGGTAATTAGCTGAGTCCACTGGCATTTTGAAAACCTAAACGCAAGTCTCAGCTTTTTAAACTTGCCTGTAATTAGCACAGCTGTTATTTCAGTCAATTCATTATATTGATACTGTAAAGCTCTCCAAAGAGCTCCATGGAAGTCAGCGGCACAATATATCTTGTTTTCTACAAACATTTCGAGAATATTAGGTCACAGTACTGAATGCATGAGAAGAATCCATAGCCTCTCTGAAATATATTTCAGGTAATATTAAGATATGTTAAAATACTTGCACTATCCAAAAGCCAGGTTAGCCAGTTCATGTCTTTATGAAATATATTGTATTTCAAGTAAGATTATTTCTGTGTCTGGCAGCTAATTTTAAATAGTTCCCTTCTTCAGATGACATTAAGAGCCAATTGAGATAAATTTATTTTTCCATAAAAGTAATGTGTGTCAAGGCTAGATTTCCTAAGCCAAGCCCTCCAAGCAATCGTCATAATCATTTTGTAAACCGTAGATAATGTCACCTTGGAATAAAAAGATTTTTTCAAGGTGTGAAATGTTACATTAAGACAAACATTAGAACTTAGTATTGCCAGTTGTAATATCATCTTTTCAAAAAATCTTCCAGGGTTTTAAAATAAGCATAAAAAAAGAGAGAGAGAGAAAGACTGAGAGAGTGAGAGAGTACAAGGAATAAATAACACTTAAAAAAAATTTCTTTCAGGCATTCTGAAATATGATGTTTTGTCCTTAATATTTCAAGATTTGTATGCATGCATGCTTTTGCCAATGTTCTTAGGGGAGGTGGGGTCTGGAAGATGAGAAACAGGAATGAATTAATAGGAATGGGCCCTGCTTTCTTTGTTTTTTAAAACTGCTTTACCAAATACACAAATTTCATTATTCAACGCAGCAGTTTCTTACCTAGCATTGCACGGTAAAAGTTTTTTTGAATAGGGGAAAAAGGAGTAAAAAGGAAGACATTTTAAAGTACCATGGCAGATAAATGTCTAAGTTACATTAACTTTTAGGAACATTAGGGAACTTAATGAGCTTCTTTTGTGCACAGTTTCAGCCTGGGTGACCTAATGTTCAGCCCTGAAAAGTGATCAAAAAACCATCACTTGCCAGAGGGTGAAAACTTCTCCCAGCAGTAAAGGATTTTGTTTGGTCACTTAATTCAATACTACTGTCGGTCCTTTGGGACATTCCTCCTTTCCCAGTTTAGAATGACAATCTTACAATTTCAAGGAACCAGAGGAAATCTTCTCAGCCCCAAGTCCATGGTCTTGTGCTGACTCTAGAGTCATGAGAAGCTCAGGTGGTGAGGGAAGGTGTAGCCCCATGGTTTATAAGGACTCAGCTCCCACCCTCTCATCTCCAGCAGCCTGAATGTGACGGAAAACATTGCTGGAAGCTTTCACATATGGCTTTTTCTTCCTCAGGAGAGCTTCCCATTGCAGGATGAAGACTAAAGCCTGGGAACACTGCAGGAATTCAACGTGTGCTGAGGATCAAAATCCCCTTCTCTCTCTTAGGTTGAACTTCCCTTTGGGGAAGTTGTTTTCATCTGTTGGATCAGGAGATTTTTCCTTCAGGAAGCAGCTGAAGATGTCCCTGTGAGCTGTGGATAGGTGGAGACATGGTCCTTCAGACATGTAGACCAAATAAAATCTTCTCTAAATTACAAAACTCACATTATTTGAAACATGTGGCATAAGGTTTTAGAGGAGAAGAAAATGAAAGGATTAAAATTTCTGACTAGTGGCCCAGACAGTCACCTCACAGCTCATAAGAAAGCACTTATCCGCAGGCTGTCAAGAAACTTCTGACTGTGAAGTGTAAGCACAGACAAGTGATTTTCACTACTTGCCTTAAGCATGGGCTGATTCCATTTATCTCAAATTCTGGGCAACTCTTGCCCATATTCTCTGGCAGGAATCAGATGGGTCATTGTCCAAAAAGTTAAAAGAAAAGAAGTAAGTTATATCTTTATTTTTGACAGTGATCTTTTCCTAATAAAAGTGCAGATAATTAAGGGATTGATTTAGTGTCCTGAACTGAAGAAAATAAAACAACTGCAGAACAGCTCC
This sequence comes from Himantopus leucocephalus, assembly GCA_003993805.1. Taxonomy (NCBI): domain Eukaryota; kingdom Metazoa; phylum Chordata; class Aves; order Charadriiformes; family Recurvirostridae; genus Himantopus; species Himantopus leucocephalus. The sequence continues at coordinate 54,604,646 of RSEF01000031.1, forward strand.
CACTGAATTTTGTGGGATTTTGACCGAGGAATACCATTGGCATTCCTGAAATTCACAAGAAAGGGCGTTCAGGGGCATAGAAGGCATTCAGCAACCTCTGCATTCTTGTCCCTTTGTCACCTTCCATCCTCTTTCTAAAAAAGGAGTAAAAATAGTTCAGCAAAGTATGTGAAAACAAGATAGACTTTATCTGCATGACCCATCGTAACATATTAGCAACCCTCTATGGTATTAACCATTTTCTATCACACTACATTAATATCATAGAATTTTACCATTTGATTGCCCTAATAAGATATGACCTCTCAATCATTTCAAGCAATTTTCATATCAGATTAGTGAAAACAAAGGCTAACACACTCAGATGTCAGCATGCAAACTACTAATAGAACATGACAAAAATTTTCATGTTTTGCTTGTATATTAATGTTTTCTTTTCCATTTAAAAATTTTCCTCCAATTTTTCAATACCGGACTTGGAGAATTAGCACATTACCCCTCACTTTTTAAATGAAGTAAGTAAACGAGGAAGAACCATGGTAGTAGTCAATTTTTTAGTCAACCTTTCATCAAATAAACATCTGTGATAAGAAACAATGATCGCTATTGGGGAGGATTATATGAGAAAACAAAATCGGAAACGATGTAACAGAACTGCTGAACCTTATTTAGGATGTAGATCAAGAAAAATTCCTAGAGGAGGTGTTTTTCTTATGATACAGTAATTATCTCAAAGAAGTGGTGAAAGCCCCTTTACATTATACAATCAATGTTAGACTGAAAAAAGTATGACAAGGTGCTGTCTAGGGATTAATACTGTGCTAGGCAGCGAGAGGACCTGGTTGTTTCTATCTTCACTCTCTCAGATGCTATGATTCAAGATTGGCTTGGAAGATGAAAGGCTAATGGTATTTAATGGATTGCTGAGTTCTTTTCTGATTGCTACAAGGTATTTCTGCTTTCAGAAATTAAATAATTTAAGAAGAGGAGAAAAATACTGTTGTATAGCTTCTGGTTTTGCTTTTCTTTTTTTTTCCTCTAGTCATATTAATATAAAAAGGGTCAAACAAAGCTCTTTCAGAGTCTGCACCACAGAAAAGAATCACTGATAATACAAGTGGTGGAAAGGCCATAATACAGCATGCCGGCACTGGTGAAAGTAGTTCAGGTGAAGATTTAGTCTATATTAACTTTTTTTTTCCTGAATATCCTGTTGTAGTTTGTCCTTCCTTGTATTTTTAATAAGCTTCATAATACCTTTTAAGCAGTTTTTTAAAAAAATTCAGGGTGTCAGGAAAGTCTGGAGAGTATTGGTGGGAAAAGAGATATGTGCTTAATTGCCTGGGAAACTCCATAGTCCCATTTCATAATCCTCTCAGGATCCTTTCTCACCACGTTTTTCTGGAGCTAACAAAGGATCTGATGTACCAGGGAGGGTATTCTGGCAATACCTAGAACAAGGAGAAGGAAAGGAGGGAATTATTAGATAAACCCAGGCTTGTTACAGTATGATACACACTAATATGTAAAAGGTCATATTTCAGGTTTTGCCTTGGGCTTGTGCCATGTCTGTGTCTCTTGCCTGTGAAAAGGGCAGACTGAAAGCAACAGTTCCTGAATTTATTAGTGCAATGAGCAATTCATTTAGACTGAAAGGGTACTAACTGCAACAAGCCCTAAAACCCATCATTCTTGCTTTTTTTTTTTAATGAACAAAGTCAATCACTTCTCCTCTACCATCTGTTCATCTTCAGACTTCCTTCCTTGCATTCCTAGCAGATGTCATTGAGATCTCAGCAACATCTTCAGGTCCGTCTCCTCGTCTCTGGGTCCAGTCTAGCTATGTTTTCTTCTTTGACCTTATTCAGGGAAATGGACAATTCAGTCAGTTTTATATCATCCTGGACAGCTGGGTGTCTTCTGCACTTTTTTGTACATGCCATAAACTTTCTATCATTGCTTCTGGTCCTCTTCCATGGGACATCCTTGGTGTTTCCTGCTATGCCCATTCATCTGAACAGCATTGGGCTTCACAAGGTGCTTGCCCACACACAGTGTGTCCGAGCCATGAGCTGCAGAAACCACAAGGCTTCCTCCTTGCTGGATGTCATTAACAGCATCTAGGTATTTGCCTCAGGCCAGAGCGTTTACAGGAAACTTCTAAAATAATCTAGAAATGGGGTAAAGTAGATTACCTGAGAAGGAAAATGCTGCTGGCAAAACAGCTGCTCCTGCTGCATGCCGTGCTGTTCAGGAAGGTAAGTGGCCTCCGGCAAGCTGGGCTCCCTGTGCCGTGAAGTGCACAAGACAGAGCCTTCACCGTCCCTCTGCAGGAGCTGAACCTTACACTGCCGGCTCTGTTACACAAAAACTTTCCATCCACACCAATGGGACAGCAGGCACAGGCTGAAATTCCAGCAATTACTCTGGTGTCATGTCATACTGCGGATTATAAAATGTTGGAGATGATAATGTTTGGAATGTGTCCTTGTTGGTGAGACTGTGTCTACAGCACACTGCAGTTGTGCCTGTTCTGTTGGACATTAGGATCTAACATCACCATACTCTGTTTTTAGCGACCATTAAATGGATGTAATAGCACAGTACCACCCCACAGAGGTGTGTTCTGAAACTTATTTAATTGTTGTGCACCTGCAAAGTGCTTTGAGATCTCAAAATGAAATATTCCATCAAAGTGCAAAGTATTATCGTCATGCAGCGGAGAGCGCAGTCTCGGAGAGGCCATAAATCTGTTACCAGTGCGATCCAAGAGGAGTCTGTCAGATGAAGGAAGGACATGAATGTTTAAACATTTATTTAAATATTAAACCAAAGGTCTTTAAAGCCCATACTCACAACTCCACTGATAGATTAAGTGAATTCTAGGCATGTATTAGTGAAACTGGAGTTGTGCAGCCAAGGAAATTAATTCACTTTTCCCAGCACGCTGGAAATTTGGGTGGCAACTTGGGAGAATCCAGTTCTCAGTTTTTCACCTCTGTCCCCCTCCAGAGGAACAGCAAACCCCCTTCTACCAAATAAAATCATTCTTAGATGTTCTGGAAACAATATTAACCCCTTACAATTTCATTGCATTGCTTGTGGCCACCTGTTGTGGAATACTTTTTGTTTTCCTGAGGACCTGTTGAATCCAGGGCACTTCTATTTCTACCATGCAATACCATGCATCAGGCTATAAATGATTTGTAGTGCTGGCCCATGTGTCAGTGTTCTATATGTGTTTTGATTCATGTGGACTTGCTCTGGTGGGATAGAGGTTCTTCAGTCACTTTGGGCTTTGGTGCTCAAGAAATTAGCAAAAAAGACATTGTACCAGGGATCTTGGCAGAACCCTCCCTGAATTTCCCAGCGGCCAAGAAAGAAACAGGCAGGAGAGGGAATTCCTCACTACAGCAATAATCTTAGCGTTGGGTTTGCACATGACATCGCTCTGCTTGACTGCAGTGCCAGCAATACAGGCTGCTGTGGCTGTGGAAGTATAAAGGAGAGGAGCAATGAAGAGATTAAACCAAATGAAAGCAGATTTATAATTTCTGGTATTGTCTTCTTGTACTGCTACAGTCACAAATTATATGAATTGTCAGCAAGACGGTAGCTGATAACACAAAAGGCTCAGAAGTGCCAGTTTAAAATTAAAAATGTATTTTCAACTACAATTCACCACTTCTCCACACTGGCAAATGCTTCTTGCCACGTGAGCCCTGAGAACACTGCAGTGGCCACAGAAGATACTGTTTCTTTTGTAACTGTTTAAAATCCTAGGTTGTGTATTATGGAGCAATAAATAAAAATGAATTTTAGTCGGGCTGCCAAACCAAAACGTCAGTTGGTATAAAGTGACTGTGAAATGGAGGTGTTAATGGAGCTATATTGAGTTATTGGGCAGGATCTGGACCATTATCCTATTACTAACTGCAGTCAGGTTCAAAGTGCCATAGCTAGTTAAGTTTGCTTCATAATTTACACACAAAGACCTTATTTTCTACTTGCTTCTTGCCTTCAGGGCAAGCTCTGAGACTGCTGGACTCCTCCTTCTCCCCTGGTGCTGCAGGTGTCCCCCGGACTCCCTTTTGGGTCTTGTCCCTTCTTATTCCTACAGATTCAAGTCACAACATCCTCTTCTGGTGGGCAATTGCCAACAGCGCTATGGGTGTCCCTGGGGAATGCATCCTTCTGGGGCATCCTCAGCCCAGTGGAGACGCGTATGAGTAATTTTGGCTCAATGCATTTCTGAGACATCCTTTGACTCTTCTTGTTTATCCCAAACTTTCAGTTTCCTTTCCTTGCACCTGCTTCTAAGTGTGTTCAGATTCCCATCAAGATTGCATCTCTTAAATACACTTTTTCCTGTCAGTTGAAAAGCTTTTTATACATTGTAGTCATATAAGTAATCCTTTTCAGATTAACTACTAAATAGATTTGGAAATATACTTATTTCCAGTCATCAGTCTACTATGAAAAAAAAAAACCCCAACCACATACTTTTAAAATGTTTCTTTTATCCAGACTGTCACATTCAAATATCGTTACTCATGCTCACAGAATCACACAACTGGGTAAAACAAAGGGATTTATAAAATAATGTTTGTTGTGCTTTATTTCTCTGCCCCCTGATTTCTGAGTCTTTCTGACACACAGGATGTTACTGAGTATATCTTTGCAGCCATGAGGCCCAGGAGTCTACTTTTTAATGAAAGCTGAGATTCTCATGCAATTTCCTGACACAGGTAGTTGTTTTAAGCAAAATACCATATACTGTGAAAAGTATGATGAAATTGCAAGAAGTGGTAAACTGGAAAAAAAGTCAGCAGGGAATCACCACTTCATAGAATTTTTCTCTATATTTAATGTATGGAATGCTAGAGTCACCTTTTGGATTCTGCTTTTGAAACTATGATGCTAGTTCACGAATAAAGCACAATTCCACATAACACTAAAGTAGCACCTTCTAGATATTGGCTATGGGGCTAATATTTTATTTGGAAAGTAAGAAATACATTTTGTTAGTATTGTGCTTGGAAATATTCCTAAGGAGCAGACAGATGCCAAAGGAGCAGGCACATTTCAAAGGAAGAAGCCTTCACTACCTGATAGGACCAATAATTTTTTAGCAATTAGAATTCCTTAGGGAAAAGAGCCAGCAGTCTTCATTAATAGTATTAGTAGCAGTTGGAATCACACCATCTGTCTAGAGATGTGGTTAATACTTTTGAAGAGAAATGTCAACTGTTTAAAGAACAATTTTGGGAGGAAGGAAAGGGATAAAAAGAAAAGATATCTCTTGGCTCCAGCTGTAATTTCTCCAGCATCGAGGAATTCAGACCTCTGATTCTTAACCTGTTTTTTTAGAGCGAAACTTTATTTTCCAGTGCTTTTGTTTTGTGTATATTACATTACATTACTTTATAAGTTACGTTATGTTCTGTTCCGTTACGTTACGTTTTATTAGTCTGCTGTTCAATCAGTGTAATTAGTTGTAAGGTGGACTTATTTTAACTAAGAGAAATCAATACTTCCTATGTTTTGATGATAATGGGTAGCTTAGCTTTACTGTCTGTCAAGCTTTGAGAAATGGTGCTTGGAACTGTACCCTATGCTTCTGCAGCACAGAAAGTGTTATGATTTCAAGTGTACCTTCTGGCTCAAGTTCTCACAAAACTATCACTGAATATTTGCCAGCATCTCACCCAAGGAGAGTGAGAGTAATGAGTACATCTTGTTTATTGAAAAAGATTACACAAAGTTAAATGGATGTTTTGAATTTCTGGGCCACTACTCCATGAAACTACGGTTTCTCTGACATTATGTGTCAGATAAAAATCAATTATTATCTAGGTTTCAAAGATGTGGATGGGACAACTTGCTTGTGCTGTTTGAAGAATGGATCTTATTGAGCTTTTTTTTTACCCTAGTAAATATGTAGATATCTCAAAGACGTATATGAATCTTTCCCTTTTTCTGTCTGCTCTAGTCTGAAACAGAGACTTGCCCACTCTCTTTGTCAGTGAAGTTTCAGAATTCATGAGCTCTTCATGTCTCTGTTTTACTGGGGTGATCAGGTATTGACCACTGAATCCTGTCTAGGTGGAATAGCCATTGAATACACTCAGCAGATTAACTATATCTCTTACTGCTTTTGTTATTCTTCTGTAATTCTTTAAAAAGTCCTCAGAAAATTATCAGTAAGTCAACTTTTTTACCCACTTGTTATTCTCAGCTAGATGGGCTCTCCAATTTTAGTTCTGCAACTAACACTCTTAGGCACAATCACTTCTTGTGTTTTCCATATTTATCTTGAGAATCTTTTGGGTTGGTTTTGTTTGTTTGGTTGGTTTTGTTTGTTTGTTGTTTTCCTGAAACTCACATGGCAAATTTTTCCACATAGAAGATTTTTCAGTGGTGGAAAGGGGAAAATTAGAGAGCGGTGATTTGAGCTCCAAAGTCAACCAGACAGTAGGCATTACAGCACTAGAAGAGATTTTGAAAGAAAGAATAAATGAAAAAATATTAAGAGGTATTAGTAAATGGAAGGTGAACGGAAATGGCAACATGATTTCCCTAAAAGTAGTCTCCTGGCAAACTAACTGGAAATGTTTGGAAGTTTTAGTTAAACTTATACTTAGGAGAAAGCTAATCTACAGAGAGATAGAGACAGAGACAGAGATAGAGATAAAGACAGAGGTAGAGATAGAGATAGAGGTAGAGGTAGAGGTAGAGGCAGAGGTAGAGGTAGAGGTAGAGGTAGAGGTAGAGGTAGAGGTAGAGGTAGAGACGAGATAAAACCTGTCTGACCAGTAAAACATCTGATATGCTGCTATAATGGAAATTCTCAGTTAATCTGGCCAGATGGGCATTAGTTGAAAAAGTGTGACATGAACGTGGAGCTGAAAGAAAAGGTGGGCAATGTTTGTCCTGAAAGGAGAAGCATCAGACCAGAGGGCAATGAGAATTGACCTCCTTATGGCCCTAGTATTCAGTCCAGTCTTCATCAATAGTGACTTAATCACTAGTTACCTTGGCAACTTGGCAGAAAAAGTAGTACTGTACCAACAGAAGTTTGCGAATGCTCAAAATTAGGCGCAACACTGGAAGCTCAGAGTACAACAAGATGAATCTTGATAACTGCAATAATATGAACGAGATACAATTTAAGGTAGAGAGTGCAGAGCCTTTAATTTAGGGACTAATAACATAATTTTTTTTTTTTTTATTTTTTGTCCTAAAAAATCTGAAGCTGTTGGTTGTTGGATGACTTGAAGCCATCAGTGCTGATATAGCCATTGGAAAAGCACAAGTGAGGTATTTCTACCAGGGACAGCCCATCTGCAACACTTTGTAAGGCTCTGGTCACTCTTATGTGGGAAGGATAAAATCAAACCAGAAGAGAGCCCAGAGGCTGAGGAAGAAGATAAAAGAGCAAACAGGCTGTCCTGAAAGAAGGGAAAAAAAGAGCTTGGCTTATTTAGACCAGCAATGCAATAACCAAAAGGGCATAATATTGCCTCTGATTATATGACAGAGGCAAACATCAGGGAAGGAAAAAAAGTATTGATGGAAAAAGATGGGACTGGCATAGAGGTAAGTGGTTAAAAATTGCCATGTATAAACGGAAAATCAGCTGAAGGTTGTGAATAATCTGGGGAATGAACCTCTAGAACTGTATGAGTTATTAGGAAAGAGACATTTATTAAAATAATCACACAATATAATAACATCTGATGGTAGAGCAAGGCACTTGAATGGAAACAGACTTGCTTACTAACTGACAGGACATCTCTGTCAATCATCCAGTCTAATTTTCCCCTACTTATCTCCTTGTCTTCCCCTAACTTTTGCAGCTTTTGTGATTTGGTGACTTGCAGCTTCCCATGGCCCAAAACCAAAATGCAGCTTTCATGCAGACTGAATAACCCTAGGAACGCCAGCATGTCCAGCTCAGCTCTTATTTCTGATTTTCCTTTCAGAAAACTTATCTTCAAAAACAGTGACGACAATGAAGAAAACAAGCAGGAGGTTGTTGAATCAATGTTGAGGAGTATTAAATGATACAGTTTCGTGAATTATTTGTCCTTTATGGGCATTTGTGAAGCTTAAAATTTCTTTTTTACAGCTCTGCTTAGAGATGGATAGTTTAGATGGCCAAAGTTTGGGTTAATATGTTTTTTTTTTTTTTAACTTCAAAACAGTCTACTGCAGTTATAATTACACCATCCAGAAGAATCTTCTCCATTTGGGTAGAAAATGCTCTGGCAAGCAATAGCAACTCCTACTCTGCAGCAGACAGGAAAAATGGGGGATGATTTAAAATCGTCATTGCAATTTTGTACCTCAGCCCCTTTCACTCAAGAACTTATTGTGTCTCTCCATAAAAGAATATCAGTGCTTTGGTGATATTTTTCTATTAAGAAAACTGTGACTAAGAGCTCACCTGGCTGATGCTGATACAGTACTCTCCCAGTCTCAGCACCCTTTGGTCCTCGACCATATTCTTCAGATTGTCCTTCCCATTTTACATCTCCAGGGTCGTTGATTTGCCTTTTGCTTGGAAGGTTATTTCTTTTCCTGGGTCTGGTTCTCCACTGACTTGCTTCATTTTTCAGTGGTACAAACCGACAGATGTCAACTAAGTTGTGTTGGGGGAAGAGACTGAGAAGTATGTCATGGCATTTTAATCCCCGATCAATACTTCTTTAAGGGCTCACATAAATTCAGGGATCATGCAAATAAGCCATGTTAAGGAATCAACAGGGAAGAGTGATGCTGTACAAAGGGGACAAAGTACCCCAGATATCCACGAGATGTCCTGTCTGCATGAGCTGAATTTACAATTCTTTCATTTCCATGGTTTTCTCATGAAACCCAAAATTTAAAAACTTTAAAAAAGAAGGAGTTCCAAAGAAGAAATATTCATGAAAATTTAAAACCAAAATTGGTTTAGGTCTGCAAGAGAATCAAAACTTGAACGTTTCCGTCACTGTTTTTCATGTTGACCAGCTGTGTTTTGATTTCATCGTTTTGAATATTCCTGTACCCATCAGAAAGATCATTTGAAGGATTTTAGTCATCAGTAAAGCCTACTTGGACTAGTTATACAAAAATGTTCTCTTGGAAAATGCTGATTTTCAGAGATTAAGGTCTGCAAAGGCACCTGTTTTGATGAAATTTTTTACCCTCATGCAACTGTTCCCACATAAAACAGCCTGGATTTAGTCCTCTGAGGCAACCCAGGTGCATAGTTAAGAAATTCTGGACTTTATCAGTGTCTACAGCTCTTTGTCATATTGTCATTTTGGATCCTTGAGTCTTATTAAGGCAGACATTTTGTGAGACAGATGACTCTTTTTATGAAGGACCTTAAAGTTCTGCCTCGTAGTCCAGGACTCCTGTACCACTTGTCTCTGGTTTGTGAAATTGATCCAGGAAAACTGTTGTAAGGCATTTTAGTGGACCAGCTAGAGTTAGGCAGTGCTGTAGTCCTTAGACATCAGGTCAATCTGCAGGCAGTGCTGCCTTAGAGCTGTGGATCCAATAAGCCCTTGCAGCTATTCTATATAGCTCTCTCCAAGATCAGGAAAAATACTGGCTTAGAAACATTGTGCAGTTTAATTTGTGAAAAGAAACTTTGGAATTTCCTTTTCTGTCAAGGCAGATTTTTGAAAAGTGTTGATTTTTATTTTTTTTTTCACCAACCACAGCAACACACAACTTGGTCCAAGCTCATTTAGTAATTTGCTATCTTTCTCTGCACTGTACCATGGCGCACAAAATTGATGGTCTCAAATAGCAGCATTTTTTAATTTGTCACAGCAAAAAATTTAACGTGCAGTATTTTAGCATGAGATCCCATTCAGCAAAATCAGGTTAGACGAAGACAGAAAGTTAATGAAGATGATGCATTAAGAACAGGGCAAAGCAGAAAGTGTGCATGGATGTTTCTTTTTCGTGGGACTGAGGGAGCCTGTGGCAGTGCAATAAACAGGAGAGGCTTTCCATCAGTTCACAGATGTGCAGCAAAGAAATTAATTTCCTTTGCAGTTTATTAGGGCTCAGGCTGTGTGAGACTGGAAGTGTGGAAGATTTCCTGAGGTTTATTTGTGTATAAACTCAGACTTCTAGTGGCTGACTCCCAAACGGCACACTGGCTTTGTGTTACTGACCATACTAGCCTAAAAGACATACCAGGATGTACGTGTACACATTAGTCATGCATAAATTGACAGTAGCTGCAAATGTTTCTTATCACGAGGCTCTGTGAAGGGTATTTTCATAGGCTAAGTTTGTAATTTTTAACTGACTATTGTGAATTCTAGTAACAATAGAATATTTACTTATAATTTAGAATATTTAACTTCATTGGCTGTTTTCGGTCCTTTTATATTAGGTTGCTTTTGCTTAATCTAATGTAATTTAGTAGTCTGTGTGCTAGCACGTACTACATATTGTTTATCAGCAGTTATATCTAATTCTAGCCTCTCATTGGTTTTATGCAAACGTAATTTCATTAAACCAGTCTGAGGCCAGAATCAGGCTCTTTCTCTCTTTGCTAAGCAAGTTTTTGAGCGAGAATTCATTTAAAACTGTCAGACAGAACACTTGTGACATGGAACTTCTGAACCTACAGCCTGTCTGCAAACGCCCTGGAAATGGTTGTGCGGGAGTAAATGCAAGTCTGATCCATCTTCATGCTAATCCACTAATTAGAAGCATTTTCAGGCCAGGGAGCTTTAGCTCAGGCCTCGGAGCTGAGATGACTTCAATAGAGAAGGTGGGTGTAATGACCTTATGCTGCAAGGTGGATTACTTCTGCCACATCATCAGTTTTAATTCTTCTTGATCCTCGTTGCAGCTTTTTGACGCTGTGGAGCACGGGGCTCCTTTGAAACCCGGGCAGTGTATTGTGTGCCTGCTCCTGACGTGGCTCACATTGCTACTTGCCGCCGCAATATCGCTTTGTAAGTATAAAACAGGTGTTTCCCAGGATGTTTTCTGTCTGAACTGGGGAGGCTTCTGGCGTTTTGCCTTGTCGGCAGGTATCTACATGCAGGGCTGTGCCCTGCGCGCGTTAGCTTTGTGTGTGTTATATATTTTAATACCCTCGTTCTGTTTCTGAGTTGTTTTGTCTTGATTCGACGCTAAGGCTCTGTGTGCAAGGCAGAGGAGGGAGAGCACAGTGATACAGCATTCACTGACTGCTTCCTGGTGGGTGCGGGGTCCCTACTCGCAGCCGATAAAGCCTGAAGCAGTTATGGTGCCCTGAAGCATTATGAATGAACTGTGAAGATAAATGTATTCCACACTGTCATTTTCCATATTAGTGTGTAACCTTTCTGCCAGACATCATTAGCAGTACTAAGTCACTGCTGTCTAGAGGCTTCCTTTAAAATAAATACAATAATTGTGCTGAGCCCCCAGCTAATGTCACATCCACCCCCCGGTTTAAGGAACTTAACCTACATTTACAGGTGTTCTTCCCTAATTTGCAATCACTCAGGGGTCTTTAGAAATAGGAAAGCAAGAATAATATTTTGTGGGAACCAAAAATCCATGAGTACCACGACTGTAATTAATTTTAATAACCATGAGACTGATCATATAAAAATAGTTACACAAATAAAGCAAGGCTGAATAATACATGAAGGCCATGGTCAGCTCCACGTCACAGCTGTTAATCGGGTAGCTGTGCTTTGAAAGTCTTGAAATTAAATGCATGCTATTTAGGCTTTAACCAGGACTCAAATCCCTACATCTGATCTGCCATAATTTAAACATGTCGTGCAAGTGAAGTGTCCTCACTGGTGTGGGGGAGCCATCTCCAGACTGTGGTCCATCTCATCTCCAGTTAAGTGTCTAAACAGCGCTTGGACAATGTTGTCCTCCCTTGATGTGAGGGTGAGCTTAAATGACCAACACAAATTGAATGTCTGATTTTAAGATGGTAGAGGCTAGGAAGTGGCTAGGACCAGTTCATCTAGTGTCACACAGCCGTGAAGGCTGGAGGGGACTTCTGCACATTACCTTCTCCAACCCCCACACAAGGCTGGGTCATCTTCGGTCTGCCCTTGGTTGGTTTTTAAACATCTCTGCATCTTGACTCTTGCCTCCTGTTGTGAGGTTTCAGGTTGTTTGAGGAGAGACGTCACAGGTGCTGACTTTCCTCCCCATCCCCAACAGCTAAATATTGAATTATTTATTTTCAGTTAGCAGGTAAGATTTCTTGGTCTCTGCAAATGCAACAGTTAATATCAAATTGGGTAAGCCTTGTGATAAAATAGCGAGATTCGACAATGCAGGGGCTTGCCCAAGCGATGCTAGGTTGCTCCAGTGCAACGGCCATCACTTCACCCTGCAGAAAGTGAAATGTCTTGGTGGGTTCTGCTAGTCTGAGCTGGAGTAAACCTCCTTCTTGACCTGGCATAACCCTGAGCCCATGTGCAAAACATGCCAGCCCTGAGCTGAGCTTGTGTGTTAGAAGACGGCAGGGAGCTGGAGCAGCTGCCCAGCTCGTGGTGTGGCGATGGCATAGGATCGGAGGCTGCACTGCCAAAAAGCCCGCTCACAGGCCCCTGGCTGCCTCTCTGCCTGCCAAAATCCGCATCAGTACCTGTTGTGAGATACCTCCCTGGGTCTGGGCTGGCTGGGTCAATCCGCTCGAGGTGTGAGCACAGTGAGCTCCCATCTGCCTGCAAAAAGACATCTCGGGCACTTGCTGTGTGCCCTTTCCCCGTCCTCCCCCTCCGTCATTACTTCGGATTCTCTGTGGACCTCTTTTCAGGTTTTCCCATCCCTCCGATCAAGCAAGGATGGAGCAGGGTATTGCAATGCCAGTCTCACCAACGCACACACAGAGCAAGGCCAGTCTGGCATTTAACTTTTTTTTTATGTCAAGCACTGTGTTATTTCCTCTGCCACTGTATTTACCCCCAAATTCACATAGACTGTGCTACCTTTGAAAACCTTGAAGTTTGTCCCCCTGTCCGCAGAGGGGTTTTGTAGGATTTTATCTTGGTTATATTTGATGTTATTGAAACACGTTCTCTTAATTGTGACCTTGTAACATCATTATTCAAGCCATAGCTATTCTATAATTCATTGCCATAGTTGTCTACTGCTCCGTGAGTCTGCGTAGCACAAGTGATCTACAGAGTCTGGTGTTAATAAAAATACTGAATAGTTTTGGAACAAGAACTAGTCCATGGGGGACCTCATTAGGAAGGTCCATCTTTGATGTCTTCTTACCGATTGATCTCAAGCATGGAAGATGAGTCAGATTTTAATCTAAACAGGGTGAGCTCCCTTGGTTTCAGTTAGTGCCTGTTTAAAAAATGCAAAAGCATCATGCAACACAAAGTTTTGGATAAATTCATGCATTATTACAGCATCTACTATATAAAAAACACTTTATTGACCAGATATAAGATCATGCAAAAATAAGTCAAGAATTTTGGAACTCCCACCTTTCATGAAAGCATCCTTATGATTGTATTGACTGTCTCTAATTTTAGACTTCAGTTCTCTAGTTGCTTCCCAGATTAGCTGTTTTCTTCAATGCAATATTTGTGTAATTTTATTTAAAGTTACTCTAATTGATGTATAACTTTCTAGTTCAATCCAAGTCATGTTTTGCACCCTATATTGTAGACCTCCTTTGGAAATCCTCTGCCAGTTTATTAGGGTTCATCAAAAACAGTGATTTATGTTTCAGAGAGATCCTTGCATAGTTCAGCTAGATTTCTAGGATTTTAGTTATCCAGACCTGTTTATTTGAAATACTTAGCTTTAGCCACTGTCGCCTTTCAACTTTCTTTTTTTTTTGTTTGTTTGTTTGTTTACAAATTACAGACTTTCTATTACTGTCGCTTGTTGTTGGCTCTGTTCCAGCTATAGAAAGAAATTTCCACTGACACATTTCTCCCTTTTTTACTTTTTTCATTTACAATTATACAATCTCTGATATTTTATAATAAAAGTGGAATTCCACCTCTGATGAATAGAGAGCGAAGCACTGCACACAGCATCACTAGGCAGAAATATGTTTTTAAAAATACTGTTAGAGCTATCAGTCATTGCTTTTTTTTTTTTCTTGTTTCTTCATCCTCTGGTTTTGTAACTTTCAAGTAATATGAGATTTTAGAAAAATTTACAAGGGGCTATGGATATAATCTAAAAGCCCTGATTTTTATTTAACCTCATTTGTTAATCATTGAGATGTATTGCGGCATGAAATAGGCATCCAGTTTGGAGATCCTGAACTCTTGCTTTGAAATCATCAGAACAAGTTTGCATTGGGGAAGGGGGAAGGAGGTGTATGTCCACACCACAGATATTAGTTTTGCAACTGGTAGCCTCTTGAAAAAGTAAAACGTAAACAAGGGCTCTGACCACAGGAGGTACATACCCCAGCATAAGAACAGACATAAATGCAAGAAACTGAAACTGATCAAAGAGAAAACCTAACTTGCTCTGTCTTAGCTGTGGTGGTCACACAGGATTAATGGGATTGAATAAACCAAAATGCGTTAGTCATTAAGACCGGCAGATAAGAGGGAGAGTGCTGAGTAGAATGTAGTATTTTTGCAACATTTCTTTTAGCCTAAATGTACATATTAAAGGAGATCGCTTTGTCATAATAATCATGTAAATACATTCCGTGAGAGCTGCAAAGAGTCTCTTACATGCCACAATGGCCAGGAAGGCATTATGCTGCTCTGCATATTTGCTTTTTCTCCATGAGGCGTTTCCAGATCTTTTGTTATTTGTTTCGGTGGTGTGCAAATCAGACACTTGCTCATAATTTCACTTATGCTTTTAAACAACATGTAGTTGCACCATTATCCTTTTAACTACAGTTATTGACTTGTTTGGGTAATAGCGCAAATTTTGTACAGGTCATTAACTCTATCTAAATTCTTCACAAATTTTATGTAAATTATACAACAGATATGGTAGTATATAGATATATAGTATATAGTATATAGATAAGTATAGAGACCTGGAAGGATCAGCGTGATCTTGAGCTGATAAAACTTTGAGAAACCTTAAGGAGGAAGTGTCCGAATGGCAAAGCGCCAGTCCACACGCATGCAAAGCTCATGTTAATCCAATAAATAACAAGTTTTACTTAAAAAAGGTCTGCTAGAAATGAAGAAGCGATCATGGGTTATGAACAATAAGTATTTTAAGAGGGAGTGTCACCTCCGCTGTGCTGTGGTTAGTGAAAGAGCCTTATAACACAGCTTTGCATTGAGAGGGAAATCAGGGTTGGAAAACAAGCCAGTGCGGCTTGTGGCACCTGCAGCACTCTGATCCTGGCATGAGGGAATTTGCAAACAGCATGCGTTCCTTCTTCATGAACCATGGAGACACCTGTTTGATTTTTAGGAATTTTTTTTTCCTTTAATATTTGAGATATTTTAGACAGCTGAATGCAAAACCCCCAAATCCTGCAGTGCTCGTTACCATTTCCGAAAAGAAGCGCTATCAGAAAACCAGTGTATCAAAAGGTTTCTTTGGTACATTGATTCAATGTACAAGAACTCTGGATTCACAAAGTGTGACAAAAGTACTTTATAAAAGTGTTTGTTGGGATCACTAAAACATTAAAAGTTATTCAAGTTATCATTTGCTTTTAATTTTCTAAAACTACTTTTTTCCCTCAAATAGACTAAGAATGCTAAAAAAGACATAAAAATGTCAAAAAATTATTAGGCCATACTTGGAACTTTGTGTTGTTTCAAACATATACCTTTGTCCATTTCTGTTGCCACTCTGGTAATAAAATTGTCTTCTAGTTCTTGTGGACATCCTTTAGCCAAATCCCTTCTTGCAGTACACATTGTCAGCAATGTACTTCCAAGGTACTCTGCAAAGACAGATATTTACATTGAAACTGTGATGTTACAAAGAAGAAAAGGGTAGTGCAATCAGGTATTTCTTAATCCAGTTTCCAAAGAAAAAATCATTTTGACAGGCTCTGAACGGTATTTCACTGGATTCCCCCTGCCCAACTTTCTGATGATGAAGATAAGCGATCTGTCCTGGATTAGTTTTTCTCTTTTAAGTTTCTTAGTGTCGGAAGGCATTTATCTCATGATAACAACTTCATTAATTCGGGGGAGGGAGGGGGAGGGAGGGAAAGATACTGGCATAAATATAAAAACTTCAAGCAAAAAGACAATGGGCTCTCACCCCAAATGTAATCAAACCTGTTTTGAATGGGGTCTGGACCAGCTGCAGAGCAAATAAACTCCCTTTGTCATGTTTTGAATCAATTAATATATTCAGATAAGAGGTAATGTGTTGTGCTTGGCCAAGTTTTCTCTCGCAGAAGTACATGTTTATACATGCATAATTTTAAACAGTACTGAAAATGTAAGAATTTACATCTTATTCTGTTGTATGCACCACACTGCAATGACCCATATAGAAAATGAGGTAACTACAGCTAGTACTACTGTTAAATGGTTTATCTTTTTTTAAGAAAGTGGGGAGAAAAGGCATGTGCGAGCAGCGTGGTCTCCCTAATGTGGAATTTTATGGCCTCCCAGAGCCAGGAAGACCAGACTAATGATCTGTCTTGTAAGCAGCCAGGGAAATGTTTCCCACAAATTTAATGTATGTAAATAAACACTGTTCGGAGAGGGTGGGAGAAGAGGAGGTAAGAAATTAAGGCACATTTTCTTCTTTCTGCTGTGCTACTTAGCCCATCATGCTGAGAACTCCTGGCAGGCAGAAAGCATTCAAGTTCAAAACAATAACCAGTCTACGTCATTAGGGAGATCTTTAATTATGTCTGCTGTGTTTTGATAGAGAAAGGTAGTCTGGTAACGGAAAAGAAATATTGACTTATCAGGGCAGCTATGACTGCCCAAAACTGAAGTTGAAAGGTTTTAGTATGACCCCTCAGCCATCAGTACTCTTCTCTGAGGAATTACAGAGAAGCTTAGGTCCCTTTGGACAAGGTTGACTTTATTTGCTTCTCCATTTGCTGGCAAAGCAGTGGTGATTTTGGAGGACACCACGGGTTGAAGCTTATTTAAGAATGGTAAATGTGAACCAGGAGTAGCAGTCACACATTGGTTGCTTTGGTACCACAGCAGCAGAGGGACCTTCCAGAGCAATGGGGAACCCACCAGGTTTCACCATTCAGAGTCACGCAGGTTGGTTTGGCCAACACTGCGCAGAGAGGAGGAGGCTGTACGGTAACTCAGCCATGCAACAGTCTGATTTGAAATCCTTAGACTTTGCCTGGAGAATGTAAATACTGAAAAGGGGACCACTGTTAACAAGCTTTTCTAAGGCAGGCATACTTTGAAAAATGCCACTCCACATTAAATTGCCTTTTTTAAATTTTCCCTTTTTATTGTGAGAATAAAATTTAGTATTGTTTTTATTTGACTTTGTGTGCAAAAAGGAGAAAGACAAGTAAAAACATCTATTTCTTGCTTTGTATTGCAACATAATGCTTGTCTAAGTTAGAAATAAGTTATACCATAGAAAATTATGCTTTGGAAAGGAGTGGTTTGAGGATGTTTTGATAAGACAGGCAACATCAGTACAAGGATAATTATAGTCATTCTTTCATTTGATCTGTCTAGAAAGCACCATATTTTTATCAGACTTCATTCTGTGTTTTCTCCCATGGTAGAGAATGTAAATCTTTCTATTCGGCTGTGTCAGACTGTTGGAATTTTTCTATTTTCTTACAGTTGTGACTGACAGGCCTATTTTTAGGCCGTTCTGAAGATGCTTAGAGTGAGTGACACAGTGATACCACAATGAGGAGTGCCTCGAGTGTGAGCATTTCAGTACAAAGTTCTGAAAGGTGTCTGCATCCAGGAAAACCAAGTGCCAAGCAAAAACTGGGGTCCCTGGGATCTCTGGGCAACTCCTCGTGCTCGGCAGGCTCCAAAGCTGTTTTCAGCCCAGCTCCGATCTTTGTCCTTCATTCGGGTGGTGCAGTCCCCCTTGATTCACTCGGCAGCTCATGCCATGTCAAAGGCCACTGATCTTTCCACTCTGATGACAAAAAGACTGGAAACAGATTGTCTTTGGAGAATTGTTCCCTGGGATAACAACTGTGATAAACTGGAAGACTAAACTCACAGTATTGTCTGGAGTGTATTGTTAAATGACTTTCTTTTAAAGCATAATAAAGACACTCGCTTCCATGTACTCTAAAGCTCACAGAATGTAATCAGTTTTTAAGAGGCTTTGATTTTTTTTTTTCCTTTAAATTAAAATGAAATCCATAACTCTTGCAGACTGTTCCCTACATTACGGAGCTTCTTGCAGGGCACAATTCACTAACAAGCTAAAATCCATACAGGCTGGTGTTCTGGGAAAATTACTTTAAGAGTGCCAAAAAACACCCCACACCCGAAACAAAAACCCCAAGTGATGAGGAATGCATCAAATGCAAATGCTTTTTCAAGTATCACACAGAAGCAGGAAAACAGATTGCTTGAGAGGGTGTTAAAAGTATTAACCAATACTTCCAGGGTGTGATTGGGTCACCTGCCTCTCTTATGCAACTATGCAGCTTCAGCAACACCTACAGTTTCCCAGTGGGAATGGCAAGTATCAGATCCTTGATTGCAAATCTGATTGCAAATCAAGTGGCAGTTTAATTTTTGCTGAGAAACTAGAACACCCAGTGAGTGTAAAAACTTTCCAGATCCTTGATACTAGGTAAAAAATGAGCTTAGCCTCTATGATAATTCATACATTGCCTTATGTGGATGTAGTGGACTGTCACGGTGTCGTTAGCTATCAGAAGAAAGCTCCGTTTTGGAAGCAATGTCTCTGACGTTATATTCCTGTGCTTTTCTTCGTAATTTTTTTCCCCCAGAATATGTGTAACCAGTTAATTTCTTTTCTGAGTTATGGAATAAGAAGCCATGGGTATTTTGTTAAAACACTTCCTTGAAATAAAGGCAACATTTTGGCTTCCACCTTTTTAGAGGTTTTTTTCTCCCATATATCAGAAATTCATACTCTGTAGCTGAAGATATGCTATGACAGTTTCAATCCAAAACCCCAGTGAAGTCCACAAGAACTTTTTCCTTTGACCTCTTTGCTGTTCCGCAGCTGGCACAAAGGCGTAGAACTCCGCCTTCCCTCCATCACTGGGTGAGGCTCCAAATTCCTAACTGAAAAAACCTTATGCAGCAGAACTATTGCATGATGGCAAAGGTAGTCTGGATGAAGAAACAGAAGTTGATACCCTATTTGTCTCCTTATCTCTCTTAATTTCAGATACTGGTGCGCCTGCCACCGCAAAACCTCCAAGTCTGCAAGTGTACTTAACCTTAGAGTACTGTCGTGATGTAGGGAAGTGCTGTTGTCCCTCTTCCACAGCCTAACACATGAAACATCTCATTTTCAAATGCTGCCTATATGAAAAAAATTGAGCAGCATCTCTTTTGCAGAACAACAATTTAATAGTCATTACAGGGGAACTATCTATTTGGGATTAAGCTTTGCTTTGGGGCAATTGTTTCATTCAAAAAACACAATATGATAATTTTATTCAGACATATTATCCGTAAAGATGTTTATTCCCAAGCAATTAAAAATATTCTGCACTAGATATATGACACATTTAACTATGTAGGCAAAATCTAGGGACTGGCTCATAGTCACATGAAGTATCTCCTCAGCAAAGAACAGATTAATTTTAAAAAAGGAATTTATCTCTATTTGAAGTATGCCTTTTGAATTAGCCAAAGAGAATGACTAAGATTATTTTACAAAGAGTCAAGAGGCTAGTCATATTTTATGACTATTTATTTTATTTTATGAAGTTTTCAAATACGTGTTTCATTTTGTTCTATGCATACTTTCTCCATTCAGAAAAGGAGATGCATCTCTGCTGGTCAGCAACTACGTTCAGGAGAACGTTTCTGGGTCTGCACTGAGCTGATCTGTGTATGCGGTTTTGAGATATGGATGCTATTTACATAACATATTGCATGTTGAAAGTCTCTTACTCTTCTAAGCATTTTGTCAATTTCACTGGGTAGCTCCCCCCAGCATACACCTTGTTTGGAGAAGGAGTGATAAAGTTAAGACAACTGATTGTTCCCAGCTTTGGCCATGTCCTGGATCCATGGATTGTCGCTGTACCATTTCCACAATTTATTGAATGTGCTAACTTGCAGGCAAAAAATTCAATAGGTATTTGTGCTGGTTTGAGCAACACAGAACTAATTTATCTTCTAACACTTGGGAAGACCGCACTTTTAGAAGACTCTAGTGTCTGAATTTGTGAAAATATTGCCTTTATAGCCAGCTATGGTGCATGGGTTTCAAAGTCTCAGTGTTTTCGAGCTCACCAGGTGCAGGGTTGAGGAGGAGCACTTGGCCCAAGCTGCCCAACAGGATTATTTCATACCATGAACATCACATTCAATATAAATTAGAAAGTTTACTGAGAGGCTCTCTCTTCCATGATGGCTGCGATCCTGAGAACTTCTTGCCCTGGTGCTGGAGCCCTGAGCCCTTCCCTTCCTCCCAAAGCTGCAGCACTCACAGTGCACCGCTTTTACTGTCCACTGCTGGGAGGGCACATCTTCCTACTGATAGAATGGGCTGCGTTCATTCTTTGCATATTCTGTATTGGTGTGGGGATCAATATTTGTTCCTTAGTGTTATTAATGTTAATTATTTAATCTTATTCTATTAAATCTGTTTATATTTCAACCCCTGGGTTTCCTTGTTTTTTTCCCGATTCCCCTTCCCGGATGGGGAGGGGTCATCGGGTGATAGAATGATTGTCTAAATGACAATAAATTGCTGTGGGTTTCTCAAACCATAACAGTATTATATAGTCAAGAAGCAAAAATACACACGGTTCTGCCTCAGTACACTGAAATTATGGAGTTTTTCTCTTGATGTCATCTGATGACACTTTTGACTCATTGTTTATGAAGGTCATGTGATAATTGCATATTTTAGACTGACTTCATTAAAATTAATACCTGTCTACTGAATTTACCGCTGTTAAAATTTCCCTTTCATTTTTTATCTCCAATTTGTCCACATATTGTTCCCAACTGCTGAAGAAATTATGTTAAGAAATAAAGGGGGAACATCCTTTCCACAAATAACTGAGCAGAAACATGTTAGAAATAAATGTTTAACAGTATTTGTATTAGTGTGAGTGACTAACTAAGGAAATATTCTACTCCTTCAAGCAAAATAAAATGCCATCCCTGCCTCAGAGTATAAATTCTTTAAGTATGAAGCAAAAGCCTTGAGTTATATCCTGACCTGGAGGGGAAACCATTGAGATAATATTGATGCTATCACCACTACAACCTTAGAACTATCTAGTATTTCTAGGTATATAGCTTTCTTGAGACTCAAAATTGTAAAACCAGCCTAGTTCTTCACTGACTCATGCAAAACGGTATTTCACCATGGTTTGCCAACAAACTGATGACATAATGAAATGTAAACCAGGAGTGGTTCTTTTAGAGACGAAATTTAAAATACATTAATTTTCTTCTCAGGATTCTGCATTCCTTTCCCTTTTAGAAAACATTTAATAACCGGGGCCAGTGCACATGCAGATAAAACATGAACAATTGTGGCTATAACTGTTGTGTTAACAACTCCTTCAAAATCATCAGGACTGCGAGCAGAGAGAAGCTATTAATTAATGGACAGCATTACCATACATAAAAAGTTATGAGAGTTTTCAATGAGCTGTCAAAACAGAAGGGAAATGTTAAAGAAATGTACTCACATTTCTGACAAAAACATTTGTGACAAATTCTTTATTTTTGCATCAATAAAACTAAACAACAGATTTTCTTGCCACTTCTAATCCTTCCAACAGTTGAGAATAACTGTTTATAGTAAGTAAATGGAAACTATTTTCATGCTGAGTAAAATAAGGGTTACACAAATCAAGGTTTTAAAAGAATTTAAATTTTCTTTGGAAAATTCATATGAAGATTAGATTAAATTCAGAAAGAAAAAAGTAGTTTCCTTACTGGGTAGTTTATTAACTACAGCCTCTAGAAGCCTAAAAATAGAGTGTATAAGAATGGGAATGATTTGTGACAGATGTAAACAGAAGTCACACAGAATATAAACAAAATAGTTTTTATTGGGCTGGTAGATTTTCGTACTTTCCTTTAAAATTACATAGATATTACACTTGAGACCTAGTCCATCTTCTATTCTACTTCTACAGGAGTCCTTTAGTCAGATTTTAGCTTAAGCCAAAAAAAGGAAGAAATTTTAGTCCAGCTGTGATTTCTAATGAGATCACAGGTATTCCATCACTTAGCTACCAAGTTACAGAGATTATTTTGTGAGCACGTTCCACAGGGCATTGTGAGACAATATCAAATATCAAATAAGAGAAAAAAGACAGCAGACACGACTTGGTTTTTCCAAACCCGTTATCTCAAGAATGAAGCCTATTAGGTACTAAATTTGGAGACCCGGAGTCTGAAGCTTTCTGTGCTGGAGTAAATCTGTAGTAATACATTTCTTTTCAACGAAATTGTAGCAGTTGAAGGCTAATGTGTGGGAGGAAAGAATTAGATCTGCTGTTTGAAAATGACATTTTACATTTGCATTTGCATATATATTTATATAAACTTCAGTCTTGGATATCAGGCACATATTTGCATATGTTTGTATTGTTTTCCCTGTGCACAGTACACAAATACAGCATTATAAATACATATGATCGATCTGCAAAGTATAAACACTTGCAAAATATCTATAGATTTATAGATGCGTGTGTGTATGAATCTATGTATAGCTGATATTTAAATGCATAGCTGTATGCACAGGTATTTGTTTGCTTATATGTGATACATCTATTACATATAGTTGATAATTAGTATTTAAATGACAGACATTTATGTTCGTGGCCGATACATAGAAATTATATACAGACATTTATGTACGTTATAGTATAGCTATATGAGGCTAACTGCTGGAGAGAGCCACACAGTTCTTAATAGCTGAGGTAGAGCTTCATAATCTATATTATTTTAAATATTATCTGTACCTTACTATATGCTGCATTGAACGGAGGATTGCTGTTGGATTTCAAACAGCTATCTCTATGTTTTGTCCTCTGCTGGTAGGCTTTGATTGATAAACCTAAGCATATAAAATAAACAGCAAATGAGATCAAATATGTCATTCCAATGCTCTCACAGTCACTCAGCTGTGCATTTCTAATGGCTTTGCATGCTGGTAAACTGTCATTTAGTTGCAGTAGTTTACAAGTGACTCAGCCAAAGATGCCTGCACCCTGAAGGCTGTCAGTTTCTACATCAGTGGTCTCTAAAACGTATCTTTCAGTCTATAAAACAATTCTTTAGAGAGCAAGAGGGTCAAACTTGGCTTTCACAAGTAATGGTAGAAAAACCTGCCAAGGTCTGTGTTACACAACTGAGATACTGACAAAAACACAAAGATTATTCCTATTACTAAGATAACAATCTAAAATGAAGATTCAGCTCACTGCAGAACTACAAAGGATATAATTTTGCAATCTCATTCAGATGCTTTCTGTTAAAGAGTGAACTTTACAGGCATTTTTGCTAATGCTACTTTACACTTTATGGAGGGCAGAAGTCCTTAGTCTGGGACTAAATGACATTTCCACACATTTTAAAGTCCCTTTACAGGCCTTACAGGTATGAGGAGCCGTTTAAGGAAGCATTAATATAAATGAGCGGTTGTCTCAGTTCATTTCCGGAAGAGCTTGACTGGCTCATAGCTGTACTCATTTATAAAAAGAAAATCAGTTCGGAAATGCGTTGCATTAAATATACAAAGGTAGCTACAGAGAAGAGTATAAACTTTGATTCCTCCTATTCTGCGTTTATAAAATAATGTTTTTCCTTGCACAAAATGCATTTTCTAGTTATGCAAATATTGATCCAGTTCAGAGCACAGAAAACTTGCACAAAATGTGTGAGGGAGTAAGATAGTTATATTTCCTGAGAGTTATATTTTCTGCTGTAGGTTATTTCAATATTTTCTCAGCAATTGTATATACTAATGTTTAGCTGAACACACTAAACGTCCATGGACTGGTGACTTGTTAATCCCCCTCTGAAAGCTAAATTATGCAGGAAGAGGAGAAGTAGTGTTCAGAGTATTTTGTTTAGAGCATCAAGAACTATTTAGGGAAATCACAGAGGTAATTTAGCAAACAAAAAAAAAAGAAAAAAAATAAATTACCAATGTTACTTTGCAAAAGCAAAGGCCTCTGACGCATTAAGGATTTTTGGATGAGTATTTATCTACCAGGAAAATTCTGGTTTTCGTAGTTTCCAGGGTATTCTTAAAGTGAACAGGTTTGCGACCAAAAAGAAGCTGAGGAAACTATTACTTCAGTAGTAGTATAGTATTAATGGGTCTCTTCAGCTGCAGCAGACCAATAGTCCTTGGCCATAACGCTGCTTCTCATCAGGTTCCCGCAGCTGTGGCACCCAGGGACAGGCAAGCTGGTGCAATGTGAGCTAGGAGGGGGTGCGTTCCCACTGGTATACACCATTTCTCAGAGAGGACTGAGATCTGCCCCAGACTCCAGAAGAAAAGGGTGGTGGGTTTTTTTTGCTCTGTGGAAAGTCCCCACTTCATACCAGTCCCCTTCAGCCATACACAGGTATAAACAGACGTGTGATTCAGGACGTGAGCTTTTCCCATTTTTACAAAATGGAAATGTTTTGGTTTCCAGCTTCATCTGCAAGCCCAGCGTGGTGTCAGAGGCCACCACAGGGCTTTGGAGGGAAGGAGCAGGTCTCACCTGCTGCTTGCCTTATGCCTGGGTAGTTCGCAGCAAAGCATAGGGTAGATGGACTCTGAAGCCTGACTGTTGAAAATAAGATGTATGACAGTGGAGATGACTCCCAAACCTCCCTGTAGTTAACTAGCCTGAAACAAATGATCTAAAACAAAAGAGGTGTCCTTGTCTACCTGGGCAATATTGGGGAATTAACTTTGCAATCCTTCACATTGCAGGGATGAACACTTTTTTATAATCACTGAAAAGAAATAAATAAATTAAATGGCACTACTACCTAATCTGCTGGCAAACATGCACGTATACCCCTGCAAGCATATTTCTCAGTCTTTTTTTTTTTTTTTTCTATATGAAAAGAAAAGAAAGGGCAGAGAATCAGACAAACGTAAAGCTAGGGAAAGGGAAGCCTCAGGACAGGTATCTTTTTGCTCTTAGTGTTTCTCTGAAATGAACAGAAACTGTCATTTCTTGCTTTCTGCTCCTGTACTTATAACTCACATATATTATGTGAACTTGCCTTCCTACTGCTCAGCTGCATAAGTTGTCACTTTCCAAACCAGCAACAGCCACATGTTCCTTCTAGCTGGTACAGATAAATCTCTTTCCTTTTCACTGAAACAAGCTAAAAATACTCTTCCATTTTCTTACAAAGTAAATTTACTTAAGGCCAAGATAATGTAAACAGAAAATAATTTCAAAACCAAAGAAACTTTATATCGGATTATTTTCCCAAGTGAGTTTTCAGTAGGCATTCTGCTTCGTCACAGGAAAAATGAGCTTTCACCTTCCTGTTGTAGGTCATTAAAGCGAACAGTCAAAAGCAAAGACATTTTAGTCTATATATGCAAGGACCAAGTGAGGTATCAAGTTAAACATAGGGTGGAACAAAAATAAGAATAATCCTTAAAGACAGCTCAGTTAGGTCCCATATCTGATGGAGTTTGAAGTGTAAAGAAACATATTTCGGGTACATAAACCACTTTGTTTCTAATCAGATCTGTAAAACTTCTCCAAAGAACATGTGCTTTTGAAACCCTGAAGTGTGATTCTGTTCTCTTGTCCGGCTTTTTTTCTGTTTGTCGTGAGATCCCTTGTGCAGCAGGCACATTGCTTTCCCTAGATTTTAGTGCATAGGCTCAAAGGTGATCCATTCCTCCAAACCAAACACGGAGACAGTGTGTGGAAAGGGGTTAACTTCAATTAAGTGTCAGCCTCTGGTTAGACTACTGAGAGAAACAGGAGGAAATATCGATGACCTGGGATCAGGTCTCCCACATTTTTAAGGATGGGAAAACAGGAGAAGCAATAACAGAAGCTGGTGGTTTCAACCTGTCCCCTTGTCCTAAGGGAGGCTCCTGGCAGAGGGCTGGAAAAGCCAGATCCTGGGGGCTGATAAGAAAGGGGACAAGAGGATAGGTGACTGTCAGGAGAGATGTAGTAGGGGTTTGGCCCTCCGCCACTGAGCTGGGTTGCATAGGATGTAGGTCAGGAAAACAAGGAGCAGGATCCCTGGGCATTCCTCTTGCAAAGAAGTGCCCCCCAAAAGAGGTCCATAAAGCTATCAAGTTGTCTCTTCTCTGCTCACTTGTTCATTTCTAGAAATTTAATGGCCTCGTTTGGAGGAAAAGTTGTTTCACCCAGCATACCTGGTGACTAGGAATCTCCCTTTGGACGTAGGCTGAAATCCTCCCAAAACCAGACCTGCGCTCACTGGGTGAAGGATCCAACATCTACTCTAGCGGAGTTCTAACTACTCGGATTAAACAATTATCTGTTTAATCCTATATTATAGCTAATATCAAGAGGTACGTGTCTGTTTTTCTAGAACAAGCTCTTCTGAGCATGTTGCTATATCCTAAGCTTGAGCAGTCTTGGAGAAGCAGGCAGACTGCATTACTGACAGGGAAAGAGGCAGGTCCTAGGCACCTGCAGATACAGTGTAGGCTTAATTAAGGAGGGCTTTATGTCTATTAACAGATATATTTTCTCCAGGTTAGATGTTACTCTCCATTTCTTCTTCGCCAATAGAAGAGATACAGTATCTTCTGTGTTTTGGGAACATAATTTGGCTTCACATTAACTCACTGTAGCTGCCTTATCCTGCCAGCTTTCCTCAGCTTTTAACCGCTTTTCACACGCATCATCAGGAGACGTAACCGACCCTTTTAGACAACCTCTTTCTGGAAATAATTATTCTCTTAATTCTCTTAAAACGCTACTCACTTTTTTTCTTTTAATTGTTATTACTGCATCTTACGGACAGCAGCGGTAAATTTCTGTCTTCACTGAAGTTACTGGCTGAACTTCTAATAAAATTTTTTCCTTTGGACTATAGCACAGAGTTTGAATAGAGGGAATGGCCACAAGCAGAGATTTGAAGAAAAATATTGAGATGAGGAAGGGTCAGGTGGTGAGAAAGGTTTGACCTTCCTTCTCAGGCATTCTCCTTTTCATCTATACCCTTGTTCAAATACGTGGTAGACAACTGCTTTGGGTTTGAAGGTGCTTAGCAGCGTGCATGCCTCTGTGAGCTCCTCCAACACCACCGTACTCCTCCATTTGTTGGTTTTCTCCCTAACAAAGCTTGATGATTTGCTGTATTTTGGATGTACGCATGGATGAACAGAAAGACTTAGTCTGTATTTCAAGCATCCCATGGTAAAATTCTGACATCCACTGTCAGACACAGTCTGTTTTAACTTGTCCCTCAAATCATTTCAGGTGCCAGCACTGAAACCATCAAGGCAAATGTAGACTTTATTTCATCATAAATCCTGTCTACCTGTATGCAATGCTTCCAAAAGAAAAAGAAAGAGAGAAATTCTAAATGATAATCGAAACAAAGTGTAAATATGACTGAGAGGCAGCTGGAAATGCAGAAATTGTGTGCTGAGTCACCCTTGTGCTCTGAAGTTGGGAACACATCGTAAAGCTCAGAGCTGAGAAACACAGCCCAACAGAGTTAATTAAAATAAGAAAGAAGGGACTGCAATCAAAAACATCTTACTTATAGTTTAAAGGATGATGGGACATATTTACTTGTAATGACATTTACTGCTGTTTCCATAAAGAGAGGAAGGGTGGATCAGCACTGGATCTTCAGCAATTGCAAAAGCCCACACCATATAAAGGCCCTATTTTAGTTAACACGTTGTCAGTCTTTAAGGACTAGTGGTGTAACAGCTGGTTTTGATGTAATTTCTTTTGAGACCACTAGATTACAAGCTGTTTATTGCATTCTTCTCCCCAGACTGCTCCCTGGATACCGGCACGGAGTCAAGAGGTCAGAGGTCTAAAGCCAGGAGCTAAAGGATTTGTCATCATTTAACAGGTCACTTGTTGCTATGTACTATGCAAACTGGACAGTGCCTCACAGCCTGGCAGACGGTGTGGTAGGTTTTATTTTTCTCACCTCCGCAATGGGAATTTGGTCCAGCCCCACTGCAGAAGTGACTTTCTTACCTGGGATCATCAGTTTGTGCCTGGGGCTTTGTGGGAGGAAGGCATGCACAACCACATGCAGTAGCAAAATATCCTCAGCTAGCACCGTGATTATGGCTGTCCAGTCCTGCACTCAATATTCAAACATAAACCCCCAAAACCTAGACAGTGGTGGACATGACATGAGCAGGTAGGGCAGCTCATTAACTGCTCTTGGTCAGTATCGCAGCACTACAAATTCCATGAGTATACCTGGAAGAGCAGAGTTGTTCTTAATACCTGCACAATTTCTGTCCTTTTCTGCTGCTCCCTGTTAAATGGGGAGCGGTTGCACTATGCTCTCTTTCTATGATTGTGAAAAAAATTTGGCTTAAACTGTCTGCAACTGGCAGCCAGTGAGATATTGTCTGCAAGGGGCATGTGAACATGGGAGGACTGACTTACAAAGGGTTTGAGAAAACACAGCTGACTTCAGAAATATGAGAATTGGATGACTTGTCCCCAAAGGAAAAATGGAAAAACTTTTCTTACCGTTGCAGCCAAGAATTTGAAGCTCCAGCAGTTTAGTTAGTTGTGAAGCCAATTTTTGCAAAGAAACTCTTTTCTTTGAGTAGAATTATATTCAGCAAATAAGCAGAAATGTTCATATTTTTTGGTTCTTTGTACAAATCATATCTTTCAGATATCAGCAGAGTTATTTGAGATTGCCTCTAGTCCTGTAACTGTGATTCTTTATGTGTACAAGCCAAAAGAGGTTCACCTTTTGCCTTTATAATATGTCCCAAGAACATATTAATGCAAAACAGGAAATGGGCATTCAGATACCTTCTAAAGACAGATAGCAAATCAACCGAAGTTTGCTGTTCCCTTTGTTCCTTCACAGTGTTGGTATTGTGGACCTTGCGAGACGGCGAAGCGTAAGGTCACGCACTTTCTGCAAACCCATTTTTGAATGAGGAATTTAATAAAGCAAGAAATTATTGAAACTTTCAGGAAGGGCAATTCAAGAGTTCATTCTGCCTTGAGACAATTAAGTAATTGCTCTTTTGCAGCTGAAATCTCTCAGTATGAGGTCACTTAGTCTTTCTGAGTTAGGTAAGCTGTCTGCCCAAATTCAGGTGGCCAATTCTGAGCTCTGGTCTGGAGCTCCTTCCCTGCCTCAAGTGACAGAAGCTGCAGGGATGAGGAGGAGATGGTGCTTGATGAGGAGTTGCTGTGGTTTCCTACTCCTCCAGAACAGAGGTAAGAGCTAATGATGGTAAAACTGAACCAGCTGAGTGATGTTCAGACACTGGATCCCACAGCATCATGCACCTGATGTTTCTGCTCGGTTTTGGGGATGAAAAACATAGATAAGTTGTTTACATTCCTTGGGAGAGGACATCCATGGTACCTCATGTCTACACAGCCTAGCTCTGATGGGGGCTCCTGGGGAAGATGGAATCACTAGTGAGGATGTGTTGGCAGTCTCTGAGATCTCAGCCCTCAACGCGTTGACCTCAGCCGCGTGAGTGGAAGGACAAACTCTGGCAGTTACTTGTGACCAGTAGCACCTGCTCCCTACCCTGGTAATGTGGTTAGCATAATTAATGCCATTTTATGAGGGACGCAGCCATTCTCTGTCACAGTGTGGGTGACACATTCATTCCCTTCCCCTCATTATCAGGCCCTGAAGGTCCTGTGCACCGACTAGACAAACCAAACAGATTCCTTCCCGCCCTCCCTCAAGGTTCCTGGGCGCCAGGCCGGTTACTCCCCTCCGCACTGGCCTTGATGGTCCCAGGCACCCAGCGGTGGGGATGGCCCCGGCACGCAGTAGGGAAGCGTCACAGCACAGGGCACTGACCATGAAATCAGTTTTATTGTAAACTCTGTATTAGGCTACTTATGAGTTCCTCTACATTGATTCTGCTTGTAGAAATCCTGAGCCATTCTAATAATAAATTCTGTGCTATACTAATCATAATATTCTGTTAAGAAAATAAAGCTTTAATTGTAAGTATGATTTAGTGTTGCCATCATTCTGCCAAGGATCCCCAAAAGAACCCATCTGCCCCCTCAGTGTCGGGTGGCACTTATGACTTCAGGCATCTTCTCTGTGGATCGTCCAGAGAGAGGACAAGTCTAGTGGGAACTCGCAAGCAAAGAGTTGGGAGGGTGTCTCCAAATATCTTGCCATTTTGCCATGCTTGGGAATATTTGAAGTTAGTAAGAAAAGGATAAAGAAAAAAATAAATCAATACCCACAACCCAGAACATGGGAACCCGTGGATTTAAGCATTTAGAATTTGTACCATCATTTTATTTGAACTGAAGGCAGCAATGACCACTTCTACCCTGATACACTAATGCTGCTGTTTGGAGTGCATTCAGGAGTACTGCTGGAGTTTAGAAATACCTTGTCCTATTACAAATCATATGTGCACTGCACCTTAGCAAGGAGGGACAGAGAGCTGCATTAAACACACTTATTTGGGGTGTTTTTAACCAGCAGCGTTGCAGTGAGTGCTGATGGGCTGCGAGTAGTCGCGTGAAGCAGCTTTTCCCTCCCCCTCGCACACTCTCTCCTGCTGAATCTAGGTCAAGGAAGAGCAAGATGACCATCAATGTGCCAGTCACTGTCCTTCCCCAGTGACGTTGCCATCAATTTTCAAACCACAACAACCTCCACAAAAAAAAAGATAAGAGCAAAGTGCCTCTTATTTTGTTGTAGTGGTGATTTTAAAGGCTTCCCATATGAAGATATGTCTGTATTTCCATTAGAAAGTCAGCTTTTGAAAGGTTTGCAGAGCTCATCTACAAAATATTTGCTTTGAAATGAAACTTGATTTAAACCAACCTATCATTTTATATATTACATACTTCATGTATAGAATACTGTACACATTACAAACGTGCTACTGGAATGCTTTATTTTTGGGATACTGAATTTTGATTTTGTTGATCAAAAGGCTAGTGATTACTACTTCAGGGATTTTGAGGGGTTTGTATGTCAACATTATTTTCCTTGAATATAAAATAATCTAATGGAAAAAACTTCATTAATATATATTTTTGACCGTAATTTTGAAAATAGACCCACTCCCAATAATAATATCTACAAAGACCTCTCTTTTGTTTTTTCCCTCAAAAGTTCCATCATTCATTTAAACATAAAGTCAGGCCCTGCAATCAGAATTTTCTATTATAGTTAATGTTACACTACATATGATCTAACCTACTATGGGATATACAGGAAATCTTTTCTAACACTTTTATGCATAAAATTAAATTAGTCTTAGAAATGTTCTTTGGAGGTTCTTTTCTTCAAAGGCAGCAGGGGCAGAAAAAGGGCATATATTCAGTTATTTACAGTTTCTTACATGTATTTTTCCTGCAAAACTGCTTTCTGAGAATGTAAAGTGCAGGTGAAGTGATGCTCTTTTGCTGGATGAACTGAGCTTGTCCACTGTGCCTTTTTCTGCTCTACATCTTGAAAAAATCACGTCTTACTTTTATATAATGCTGTCAAGGTTGGATACACTGCTTTACTGCTTCCCCCTTTGGTTTTGAAGGTATTTGCCACTGATGCGTTTGAATTCATCCTAGAAGGTTCCTGAACTGCAGTTTTCTAAACTCGAGTGCTCACTTACTGCTGAAAAGACAAACTTTCTTTGAATTTTGGGACAATTCAAGCAAAAACTCCTGAGGGCCTGAGACTCCTTCCAGCACCTCTTTATTAAAATGAATGAACAGGTTTTGGAGAAGGGAAGGGGAATGGGAGAGGCAAGGGAAGTGGGAAGGAGAAGGGAAGGGATGTTTACCTTTTACAGTATTTTTGGCTGTAAGAACGATGACTGCCTCTGCATACTGAGTTGAATATCCAAAAGCAACATACCATAAATGAACATAGTATCTCCAAAACAATTAAATTCACAAGCCAATTGTCTCTGAGTTAGCTCTTTCAGTTCAGATTTGCAGTATACCTCAGAAATTTTTTTTTTATATACACTAGGTCATATTTATCCATCAAGTTCACTCCACGGATTTCAAAAGGACTGAAATAAACAGCAAATTATAAGTTAAGAAAAATCCCCACAACCTACACTAAAAAGCTGCTGTGGAGACAAGACAAGGAAACCCTCTATCAATGTGTGTTTGTACAATCCCACCTTTGGCAAATTGTTCTTAATGATGCATCACCATTTCCAAACGTGTATAATTTTGATATTTTGAAATATCTTGTTTATTACACTTGCTAAGAAAAAGATTTTTTTTTTTTTTGTAAAGTGAAAGAAGAATCTACCACTTCTGCTGGAAACTAATCAGAAGGCACTGCTTATGGAAGAGAATCTTGATTAAAAATAAAAGATCAAATGGGATACTTTGTCTATTTGCAGACTGATTTGAGTTTCATTACTTGAGTTAAAAAGTAATCACCGTGTTTTGAAATGATGTCTTCAAACATACTCCCAAAATTGTGGAACATCAAGGTTAAAGGTAGAGAGTTATATATTCTGCAGCTCCTAGGCACATCTGGGTGAGCCCCTATCTGAGAGGCTTGGCCTGTTTGTGCCTTGTACTAAATTGCCCAACTTGTGTGGCTTTAAACATGTTGATTTTATTTTTTGTTTGTTTGCTAGCCTATGATTTGGTGTTCGGTTTTAAAGCAGTGCCAGTCGGCATTCGAACCAGTGGTACCGACCTTCGCGTGCCGTCCTCCCCTGGGGCAATTAGCGACAGCAGCGGGGCTGAGACACCTAAAGCAGCCTCACTGAAGGAAGTCCGTCCTCCCATTACCTCTGTCACTTAAAGTCGATACAGGCTGCTTACCCACCTACCGGCAGCTTCAATCAATGTCCATCATGTCCAGAGAAAACAGCCTCCAGGACGGAGCACGCAACTCGCCCGCTGCCAGCACCCTTTGTCGCTCCCATATGGGCAGGACATGATTCCCCGGGATTAGCCAACAATTACGTGCTCTGAACTGATCAGTTCAGTCAATTTACTGTGCAAAGTAAATTGATCCCCCAGAACAAAGGGATCTGCCAGCGGGGAGGTACCTGAGAAAGCAGCATGCCTGTGTAAACAGTGCTGTCCTTGCCCCAGTGTGGAGTGGCCCAGCGCCATATGGTGCCACTATGAACTTATTAACTGACGGATTAACTCATCTCAGCATTTGGGATCCCCAGTTTCCAGCTGTGAGGATGATTGATGGGCTAACTACTGCTTCAGTCTTGGAAGTTATTTCCTCCATTTAACAGAGTCAAGAAGACAGAAAATTGCCCCCTTTGTAAATGCTAATCTCACCACTCCTTCGAACACCCAACATAGCAATTTATTCCAGGCAAAGTCTTAAAATTGGTATAGTACACATCAAATGCATACTAATTAGCAATTTCTTTTGAAGGCTCCATCACTTATGAAGGGTCTCCTTTTCCATATGTTCATCATGCCCCACTTCACCCTTTAATTACGAAACAGCACT
This sequence comes from Himantopus leucocephalus, assembly GCA_003993805.1. Lineage (NCBI taxonomy): Eukaryota > Metazoa > Chordata > Aves > Charadriiformes > Recurvirostridae > Himantopus > Himantopus leucocephalus. Next base: position 54,638,359 of record RSEF01000031.1, read on the forward strand.
TTCTACTAATTGTGAGAAGGTACATTGTACCCGGTATCTGTATTAAATACTACACCTTCTGAGACCTAATTTAGGGTCAGACAGAAAACAGACAGATAGGCGTAATGTCTTAGGGGCACTGTCCTCAATTTAGGCATGTTCACTTTTATTCCTACTGGCAATGCTTCTTAAGGGAGCACCCCATGGAAAGGGAATTTCTTTAGAAACATCAAACCTCACGTCCACACAGCATTGTACCGGCAGTGGTAACAAGGCCGCGGTTTTCTCACTGCTGCTCAAGAGGGTGTCACTACCAACAATGTGGTTCTTGGTACTTTCTAGTGGGAAGATGTCAATAAATCTTAAAAGGGGTGATCTGCGGTGGAACAGAGGATTTGTTCTGTCCAATTCAGTCTGTGTTGACTCAGACCATGATTATTTTCTTTTTACACTGTATGACTCTTTACTGACCGTATAACGACCCTTCATTTCTTAAAAGCTTAGCACTGTGTTACTTGTGGCTACCATCACTCACACCAGAATTGCAGCATGAAGACGAAAAAGAAGCTGGGAAGAAAAAGTACCCAAACTAAGTCAGAGACGTACAAAAAATTTACATACTTTTATTGTAGACAATGTTAAAATGTGCTCCTTGGTTTGCTCTCCCTACACCAGGCAACTGCAACCGTAACCTTGATAAGTAATTTGTCTTTATGCCTATCATGGCATAAATATAACTGGAGGTGGATAAATAAACGGCCAGGTTCTAAGGCAGGTTTCACTACTATGTTACTTACTTTCACATGATCCTTGTAGGCAGCTTCAGGTTGGTTTAGTTCAGTATCTTTTGCAACACATAAAGCATTTAAAGCCCCATTGAAAGTGAAAATATTGTTATGAAATGAGGGAAACTATGTCATGGAGATTAGAACAAATAAAAGCTCCGGATGCTTGCTGAAATTTATGTTTTAATGGTGTCTCTGTAATTGCTTAAAAGATGAATATGCTTTTTTCATGTTGAATTAAAAGAAGATGATCATTTCAGACCATATGTAAGGATGTTAATTTTTTTGAGGGAAAAAGAAACTTGGGTTGTCTTAGTCACTCCTGTGCAATGAAAGCAGAGCTTGTCTGAAGCCAGGAGAAAATATTCATTCAAAGCTTTAATATTTTTCCTTGGTTTTGTTGAAACTTCATTTCAATCAAGATTTTCTCACCAGTTCTAAATGAAAAAAATGAAACATCCTTATCTTTTAAAAGGAACATTAAAGGAAGCAGTATCTCATTTAATTTCGTTTCATATTGCAGCATTTTAAATAATTACATCAACCATTAAAACTGAGGTTAAAACAGATGTTAGCACATATGAATGCTGGCTGCCAGCAAGTTCCACGTTTGGGTTTGCTACCAGCAGGAATCCACTGAACAGACATACTAGTCAAATTTGTTGTTGCTCCAAGAGCCTTAACTCTTTTGTATTTTAGAAATTCTACCATCTAAGACCAAGGACCAGTGCAGGAGATCCAGGGGATGACTTTTGACTTGGGGTAGCCTTTTCCGTGAGGTGCACTGGTAGCACCATCAGAGGAGGCTTGCACTGAATTCCGGTGGCCACAGCAAGCTTGTCACTGGCAGTCAATTTACTCTAACCTGGACATCTGTCCCCTACCAAAAAGAATCAACATGCTTTTAAATTACACAGCCCTTACAAAGTGTCACATTAACAGTAAGATTTACCTATGTATCTATGCGTAAGATGCAATATTTCATAGAATCATAGAATTGTCTAGGTTGGAAAGGACTTTTAAGATGATTGAGTCCAACCATAACTTGTACCACATGTGTGTGACCTGTGGACAAGGTGAGACCATGGCCAGACGTAGAGCTGCCCCATCCCAATGACAGTCTCCATCCAGCCTTTGGTCTCAGTGTCTGAAGCAACAACCATACCAGCCCTGTACCAGCTACACACGATGGAGCTGGTCACACAGACATCTCTAGGCAGTGGAGGTTTTCACTGGACACCTACTTTAGAGGGAAGCTGGAAAATGAATTTTTTATCTTATTGAAACACCCCTTGCTGGCATTTTCAGAATAAAGTCTTTTGATTTCAACCAATTTCTTTTAACTGTACTTTAACACACAGCCTAGGAAATAATTATGAAAGCTAATGAAATTATTTCCTATTCCTCTGAACTGAAGTGTTTATTTCTTTTTTAACCAAAACCAATAATCTACTAAGCCTACATTTCATCGAACTTCCATTTTCAGCACTCAGGTCCTTATGAAAGTGATGTGATACCTGCAACAAATTTTCAAAGTTTGAAAATTTCAGACTGTTAAAAAATCAACCCTACAACAGACAAACAGAAAAAAAAAACACAAACTAAAAAAAGAAAGACTGAAAAACAAAGAAAAAAAAGTAATTTACCTAGAATAGTGACTGAAGAAAAAAGTCCTTCACTTGAGAAGTACATACCTAATAATAACTTACATATGAAGATGAGAAATGAGGAGCTCCTTTTATGTGTGTACATATATATGCAGACATATATACACATGTACATGTATACATGTATATATACGTATATGTGTATATGTTTATAAGTCTGTGTATATATCTATGTGCATACATATAAATAATGTTATGACTTAACACCTTGAACTTGGGAGGGGAGAGTATAGCACAGCACTGTTTTGAGCACTGAAGACTAACAATGCTGCATTTTGTTTGAGGTTCAATCATGTTTCAAAGGATTAAAGTATTTTTCACTTGTTAAAAAAAATACAAGTATCTCCTGGCTGGTACTTCATGCAATGTCACATCTGTGCCTGTTGTGTCTTGAGAGGGGCCAACATTTTCAGCTTCAAAAATCATGATTTAAATTGGGAGCTGACAGACCCCTACAGTCCTGCAAGAGGTGATGTTACGGTGAAGAAATGTAATTAAATTGTCTCCGTCAGGGAGAGATTTGGCCAATCAGTCAGTGTTCATCTTATGTGCAAGCACTTCTTTCATTAGCTATTAGCTTCATCGTCTCTAGGTGCTTTATTTTCAGCTGGAGCATCATGCTGATCAAACTACACCTTAATTAGGAATGCAGCATCCTTCTGTTCTCAAGTCAGGCATCTCAAAAGCATTCTTAAAATATCAGATCCTCTGTCAACTGAGTTGAACAACATGATAATTATTATATTTTTCTTTCTAACACGAGATCAAAGCTCCAGAAGAGGTGACATGTGTCTTGGGTATTCAGACTCAAGCGTGGAGGTCAATTGAACCCAGAGATGTTTTGTTGCTGATTTTACAGCATAAAAGCTGCGTTTAAAAGAAGTGTTTGGTTACATGGCAGTACTTAACTGCTGCCCTAAGTTCATGTCTACTGCATGCTTTGTTACGGTGTGTGGGTTTTTTTCCCCTCATGCACTGCCATTCATTCTAATACAGAAAATGATCATGGAACCAAGGCTCAGATCTGCAGAGACATCAGAAGAGTTGCAAACCCAGCCCTCTTAAGCCCTGCTTTGAAAATTTACAGGGAGGAATTCCTATTTGCTTTCCTACTCCTGCCTACATTTTAACTGTCCTGCATACGTCTAGGAGACACTCTAACCTCAGTTTATTAGCAGTCACTGAGTGATTTCCCCTTTTCCTTCTCTTCTCTCCCTCTCCATAAATGCAGATTTTTTCCTCTTGGAGTGCAAAAATCCCAAACCCAGAGTGGCTACCCCCGTGTGTGGGAACGCTCTCAGAGTGGACGTAAGCTCCCAAATGCCGTGCGAGTCTGTCCTGGGAGGATGTGTGATGCCCTGATTGTCACTGTGAGAAGAGTTTCTGCTCCCGACCAAATATTGTCGATGTGCTGATCATTTTTCCTCCCGAGCGGCAGGAGCTGTGATCGCTGAATCGCTGCCTCCCAGAAGCGCTTCAAACAGGCGTAAGGCTCGATCCTTTTTCTTATCAAAGAATTTCTCATCTGTTTCCAATACAGCAACTGCGAGAGGTGGCAAAAGAATCACATGAACCCTCCCTTTAAGGATTTTGTGAGTACAGGGGACAATTCTCAAGTGATCACTGGAAGTGAGAGATGTTTTATATCACCAAAGCACCAAGCACAAGAGAACGTAATTGTGACAGAGGAACTGGCTGTGTTTCATACGGTAAAATTTCCAATTGATGGAATGTGAAACTTTTCACTTGAATTGGTGCAAGAGCATTTTGAGGGCAACGGTCCAAAGAAATAAAGCATTTTTAATTGGGGTAGCAGGAGGGAGAAGGGAGCGCTTCTCACCATGCTAATTGAAAAAGCAAACTCGCCGATTTTATACACTGGGCTGGTCAAGAGCTTTCAATTATTCTTTAGTTTATTTAGACACGGCACATCTGTGGCTCCAGTGCATTGCACACAGATGGCATCCCTTTTTGTTAAAGTGCTTGACAACAGCACTGCTTACTTGTCAGTCTGGATCACCTCAGACAACATGAAGAAACTGCTTACATGATGCTTAATGATAGTTTCATTCATTACGCCCCTTCATACTTTGCCTTTATCCAACTTTTGTTAAAAATCCTGAAACTCCTTTCATGTACGGGAATGCCCTGGGCATGGAAAAGCTGTCTCAGACAAACAGCACATCACCTTTCCTTCCCCGGGCTGTGCAGCTCCCTGTGAAAGCTCCTGTGACACACCGGGAGCTGCTGCCTGAAAAATGGGAGAAAGAAGTGGGTGGGCAGGAGGGGATGACAGCAGCCTGTGTACGTATCAAGTGCCACTCATTAAAGGGTGTCCCTGGGGAATACGGACACTACACAGGGGTGAAAGGGCAGAGAATTAATGACAATCGCCTCGGCAATGACAGAGAAGCAACAAGTCACTTTCCCACACCCGCCTTGGTCTTGCCTGTACCACGCATGGTGGCATGCATGAAGCGGCCTTGGCCCAGCCCCTGTGGTGGCTTGTGTTTGGGTGCAATTAGATTAAACGCTGGACATCATTATCCACAAGGCATGATGGTAAGACTCAAGTATCTGTGTCTTGCAAGAGGAGATGGACCGGATTGGGTGAGAAAAGAGGCTGGGCTCTGGAAACGGTGCCTTTAGTCCTACCAAGGGATGGAGGAACTTGCACATCTTCCAGCTGAACATCAGTTAAATGACGGGGTGATACGCACAGCCCAGACCATTTCACACGACCGGGTTGCAGGAGCAGGCTGCAAGTGGCTCTTACCACCACTGTTCAAATGGACAATTTTACACTTGGAGATTAACAACCCCTGGATGTTTTAGCCATGATTTTTCCACATGCTGCTCATTAACTACTTCACTGGGTAGATCTGTAATGAGGCATTGCCAGGTCTGTCATGGGCTCAGACAAACAAGAATGGAAAAGAGCCTCAAACAAAGGGGACATGACCTTTCTGTCTCAAGGTGTGCAGTTTTTTATGAAATCGCCATGATATACTGGGGTTTGACGTCCAAGAAATGGGAGAACGCCATTTTTGTGCCAGCTCTTTCCTTGCATTTTTTCCCTTTTTCCCCTGAGCTTGGTCCAGCTTCTGCCACCACCAAGGTTTAGTACAGTGCCATGTTTTTTCAGATCATCTTCCAGGGTGGCAACAGGCACAACAACAACCTGAACATGCAAACTCCTACCTTCTGCTACTCTCAGGTTGACAGCCAAGCAGCAAACAGTAGTTAGCTGAACGCGGGAAGTGAAAGGGTGTTGCTATATTACCCATCCTCTGAGCTGGCAAATCATGGAAACAAGACCTGACTTAAGTTTCTGTGCAGGCTTTGAGTTCCCATCATCAGAGCTGTGTTTCAGGACTGATGTACAAACCCTTTAGATTCGAAGAACATTCAGGATGGTCTGGTATGCAACTTCTGGGTAAGTTTGTCACAGAAAGAGACTGGCAATTTAATCCAGTTTTGTGCCTTCTTTTATTTTGACCCCAACATAAAACGCTTTACAGACCATTTCACCTTGCAGAATAGCTGGTTGTTCCCAGCCTCCCATGACCCATCCTTTCTCTCCTCAATATACTGATAAATGCCCATCCTCTGATGGTATTTCACTCCCAGCTCATGCCACCAGAAGTAGTGATATTGTAATAACTGGGGACTTTGAGGTAAAAGGTTCATGGAAGCAAATCTTACTGAAATTTATCAACAGAATTTTGAACCTAAATTTCATTTTACATATAGGAACTGGAAAACGCTTTAAAATGACTCCTGAAATGAAGATGCCTTTGATGGAAAAGGTACTTCGATGGAGGAAAGTATAATTATTTTGGATAGTCAAGACTTAGCAGTCCTGCCTGAAGTACCAGGGCAATGTCATCTTCACCACCATAGTGTCCAAGTGTCTGACCAGCTCTTTAGGCTTGAAGACAGGACAAAGTCAGTTTTCAAAAGTCACAGTGGAAATGTGGACAGGATTTCCTTTCCTCTCTAAGCTCTAAGTTTATGAGAAAGAGGTACTAGTTTAATTTCTGTCTGAAACTTCAGGAACAGGCTTATTCTCACTCTACACCCAGAACGTCTCTCTCTGATGAAGAGGAGATAGCTGCCTCCCCAGCACAGGGATGTGTGGGGAGAGCGGGAGGGAGGGAGGGCTGTTTTGTAGCTGGTCCTTGTGGACTTCCAAGGGTGAATCCAGGCTGAGGAGAGTATTAATTCTAAAGAAAAGTAATAGAAAAGTAAATACAAAAATGAGCATAGGCTTGCCTCTGAATCCTAATATCTTTATCCTTGGGGATTTTGATTCCATTACAAATATTAGCAAAGATCAAGGGCATTTTATTTTAAGGGCAAGTCTAATTGGAAAGAAGTTAATTCTACAAAAGTGGAAGTCAGCTGAAGAAATTAAAATTGATGTGAGGTCTGCAGTGGAGGTGTTGGATCCTTTAGGATTCTTCCCACATGTGAGTTAAATGTCTGTCTTCAAGGGACCTCTTGTATCTTTCAAACCCCAACCCACTCTTTCCTCTTGTCCTGCTAAGTCCTCTCAGCTCTTCCCGTGCATATTTTACCTTTGATGTTCTTGCAGATCTTCCTCTCCCCTTCCCAGCACGATCTTTTAGAGGCACAAAATGCTCTCTGCCACCTATCCAGACCACCAAGAATATCAGGGGGACGTCTTCCCCATTGGTTATTTTAGCTGTTCCCCCCTCTGAAGTCCACTTTGTCTTTTTCATTGTCTCTGCAAGCAGGGAAACGCACTGAGACAGACGGCAATTACTGGCTTTTTAATAAGCAAGGAGGGTGCATGGCAAACCAAACCTCACCTCAGGATCAGAGTGACATCCAAGGAGATTTCCTTAAGAAAAGCCTCATTGAAGAATAAAAATGAGGAAGCTTGACTCACCTTTTAGAATTATGATTTTTACTCCCACTCTTCTTCATCAGTTGTTGAATTGATGCGTCTCAAGTGGGCAAAGCAACAAAAAAGACAATTTGGCAATGAAGATGAAGTAGACAATGGGGAAGCAAGAGAGGCAAGGCGATGAGATTTGCTTCACTTTTCTTTCTTACCTGCTTCTCTAAAGAGACAAAGCTCATGTTCTCACGGGGTGAGAGCATGTACTTGTGTGTGTGTGTCTGTGTGTGTGTGAGAGAGAGAGAGAGTGTCTTCCTTCCTAGCATCCTTTGGGCGAATTTCAGTGAAATTGCCAAGAGAGCATGGACCAGAGCTGTTATATTCCTACAAGTTTTATGAGATAACAAGGTATCGCCATCTGCTTGCCTTGCTGTGACTCCGCTCCTCAGTGGCCTCTGTTGAATCCTGCTGGCCACTGACTAACTGTGCACAGCTGCTTTTATGTTCATGGTAAACAGCTGGGCAGATGACTGAGGTCCTGCCAGCATCTCCAACGAAGCACAGTCTGCACACAGTATGGGTACCAGCTCTGCCTTTCAGTGTTGAGAGAAAATAGCTGCATGCACTGTAATTAAAATCAATAACATAAAGGCAATTCTATGTTGTTGCCCTCAATAAAAAGCTCCATAATACTAAAACCATTTAGAGGTTATTTTGGGTATACAGAGATTTTACCGTTATGTTAACAGTTCCTGTAATTGTGCTAACAGGAATATGAAATGACAAGATATCACAGGATTACACGTGCTGTATAAAAATTGAAAGGAATTACATCATAACTAATCAGTCAGAAAAGTAGCTGGTTACAGAAATACACAAAATCTAATGGTACAGCATAAGGAAAATCAAGGACCCACGTCACATTTCAGCACATAGTGCCTGGGTAAGTTTATAAAAAAAAAATAATGTGAAATAAAGACACTTTCAAGAAAAAACATGCAATAAGTTACAAAACCAAACCCAGCAAATTATAAATTTAACTTGATCATCACATTTGAAAGTAAAAGTAAAATGTTTCAAAATCATCGCTATAATGAGAAATAACAAAGAGTAGGAAAGAACTGCAGTCTTACTGAGAAGCCTTAGTTACAATGATTTTACCAAATCTCGGACAACCTGGTGGCTTGTGAACATGTGAGAGTCCTTCATTTATAAGTTTGCTCCTAAGGCTCCAGATTGCAGAAAAAAGAAAGAAGACACCTTTGGAAAGTGGAAATTATAATTCCTAAAAATGAAGCATCTGCACGCTAAGACAAAATGTTGATACCAGCAGTACGTGAATTTCTGGCAGGGTCAATGGTACAGAAGTTCATGGTCAAAATACACTTTTTTAACTTATGAAGAAGTCTTTAGTCTTGGTCTTTTGGAATGTTTATGATATGGACTAAGGAAAGGGGGACACAGCTGTGAAATTTCACTTCATAGATGTAACGTTTATTTTGACTCAACAAAACATTTCCAAGGCATAAACACATACTTATAGCTGTGCTTATGTCAGCCTACACACAATAGCCAGATTTCTTAAGAATGTGCTTAACTTTAATCATCAACATCAAAATCAATGGCACTCTTTACAGCCTTGAGATTTGTATTCATTCAGGTATCTTATCACAAAACTGAACTGAAGACATACAATAAATACACAGATCCATTACCCATTAAATCCTTCTGCCAACACAGCTTGTCCACAGCATGGTCATTCTCTACCATCGGGATGGTCAGGGCCAGACCCTGCCCCTAGTCCCCTCCACCTACTGCAGATGGATATTACTGGCCTTGCTACATAACCCTGCAGGGAATAAGAGAAAGACCAAAAGACAGAAATTAAGCAGGAAGAAGAGGAGAGACACCAGACAGAAAGGGAAGGTAGAAATAGTTGCTGCTTTGGACAAGCAAACATCTTTGGGAACCAAAATTTCTTTGTAATGTCTCTACCCACTGCTGGCTTAAACTCAATGGAACAAGGACCAATTTTCAGAAAAATAAACAGGATGGAAAGTGCTCCGTTCTTGCAGGGAATAGAATATTTTAATTGCCTGCCGGCATTTGTTAAAGCTCTAGCATCTCCACTTAATTCCTTGGGCACGCCCCAGGGTTTGAGGTATTGTAGGCAGCTCTAAATCGTGCAACACTGCAGTGGTGAGCTTACGCACTAGCCAAAGAAATATTAGGAGTGAATGTGTCCCCAGGGAAGGACGTCCTTCTAGATAGCAGGGGAGGCCACAAGACAGTGCGAGTTTGTTCTTACAGGTGTCTCTTAGAGGAAAAAAAAAATTACAGGCAGCATTTTCTATTTTAAAAGTATCTGTTGTGCAGTTTTTCATTTCAAGTAACACACCTCCAAGGAGGATGGAGAGTGAATGGGGCACCAGTTCAAAGGGAGAATTAGTACTCAATCAAATAGTTAAAATTTTGGTCCCGTCAAAATAAGTAGGCTACACCTCCCCTCGCCATGACCAGCTAGACATGAACCAGCCCTGTAAAAAACATTTCCAAAGGAAACTCCAATGAAAAGGTGTCAGTCAGAGAGATTACCCGGGGAATTTCGGCAGCTCATAAGTTACTCATATACAAAATACCACAGCATACGTTAAATGTCTGTGAGACTGGAGGATCTCAATTTTACTTTTCAAATGAATGCACTTTCAGCTCTGTGGCAGCCTCTACCATCTATTCACAACTGACTCAGCTGGAAGGTGTGCTTACTCTTGGCATACTGATTTTTTTGGTGCTAAGACGCTCCCTAAGACATTACTCTGCCTGACGCAACCAAGTTTATGACATCTAACAGGACTACAGTCAGCAGTGTTATGTCTGGATAAAGAATCATACTGTTAAAAATTTATTTTTTATTACAATTTAGGAGTATGATTCAAACTTGGGAGCAAATTATTGATGAATAATTATTACTTAATATGCTAGAGGTTATATTTTTCCACGGTGTATCTCAGGAGACCCAAGCCAAAAAGCAGAGTGCAATGGTAGTTTTAATAAGGAGTTTATCCCATTTATATAGGGCATGAAAGCAGAAGGACGATAGGGAATTAAAAAAGCAACAAAGTAAGGATTGGGGTTAGCAGGGTTAAAGTGGAATCAAGACTTTGACATGATAATGTGAAAGACAATTAAGATAAGAGATTAGTTATGGTCTTCAGAGCAAGGCGTTCCTGTTTATGGTGCTCTGGCAATACATCTTCAAATAACATTTCTCATCAGGATTGCTTTCATATTGAAGGAGGTGCATAAAAGGAGCCATCTGTATTTGTACACCCCTGTGCTCACACAAATTCATCTCAAGCATGTTCTTCTATACGACCTGGACCACTCCACACAGAACAAACTTTTTGTAGGTGCGAAAAAAATGTTGACCTGGACCATAGCTGACTATGATTATAAGGAGGAAAGAAATGCATGAGCTAGAAATGATCAAAACTAAGATAAGTTATTATGATGGCATCTTCTGGAATTAAAGACCCAAGTGTTACAGGTACAGTAGCATTGTACATGGGCTGTAAGACTGTACCACGATAAAATCCTTTGGGGAAATTTAAATAACGGAACAAATTACTCTTAAGTTAAATGATACACTTTATAACCCACTTCTTATTTTAGAAACATTTATTAATATTAAATTACCTAAATGGCTAGGGAGAGCTATGCTTAGCGATTTACTAATTGCTGGCAGAGTCTTTCCAAAAATGGAAACCCCAAATGAGCCCACCCCGGTTCTGGCCCACTCACTAATAGATTGTGACTACTCCGAAAAAGTTCACTTTCCGAATTTGAGAGCTGATTGCATTTGACACTGTTTCTAGTTTGAACACATGAGGTGACCTCCAAACCTCTCTCTCAAATTAATGTAAGAAATTTCTTGTAAATTTAGTGAGGTGAGGAAGCCACATGCTTCAGCCTTCTCTGTTGCTGTTTCTTCCCGTTTGCTTAGAAGAAACTCCAGTAATCCATTGCAAAGCATAAATCAGTTGTGGTGGGAAGATGCTTTTTTGAATTTGCATAGGATGCAGAACAGTGATGGGATTAATAACACATTCAGTCCAGTGAGCTGTCTGTTATTGATCCTTTTTAGGCAGTTCATACACTTAAATTCAGGTATATATCTACTTTTTCTTAATTTTTCTGAGATGTGCCTCGAGTCTTCAAATTACTTGTGACAAAATTATAGTAGCATAGGCAGTGATTCTACTTTGCTAGTAAGGCATAAAGCATAGAGCTAATTAGCCATTTAATTAATATACAGTTCTTTATGGTATAATGCTAATTCAAAAACTTTCTTATTTATTTCTTTCTTAAATTATGTGTAATATATTTATTCTATGACTAACTTCTTTAAGAAAAATACAAAAAAGTATATAATTGGAAAGAGCTCCCAGGAATAGTCTCACACTTTATACATTGTTTAAAACAAATAACTCCCCTGAGAAGTTCCCTGGAAATTTTCTTCTTTTCTGTTTTCTTGGTTTGTTTTTCTTTTTT
>RSEF01000031.1:54650307-54673956 GCA_003993805.1 Himantopus leucocephalus
TTTAAACTGGGTTAGGACAGTGCCTGTAAAGTGCCTTCAAAAATATAAGTAATGCTGAAATGGCAGAGCTGGGCCTGCAGAAAGGGAAGCGGGACTCTCTAGTGTGTCTGGGAGGGCTGATAGACTTGTGGCAGTGAATTAAAATCAGGACGCTAAAGCTGTTACTGCCTTCAGCTGTTTCACCCATCTTTCAAACAGATGGATGGCCAACTCAGAATAAAATGATCTGCTCACAAATCAGTTCCTGTCTTGCTGGTTTTCAGCCTGGCACACTAACATGAACTAATCCAGATTTTGTTTTTTCTTAATAAACCATGCTGAAACCAGTGTCAGTCCGGCAGCTGATTCATGAATGGACTGGATGGTTTTGCCTCAGGGTTAAAAAATGTCATGGGAGAGAGAGAGCAAATACCTGAGGGATGTAACTAATCCACTCCCCAATTTTCTTTGGTTTCATTGACTCTTATATCCACTTTTGTAAGCTGTCTGTCTGCCTATGAATCTCAGCCTGAATTTTATTATGCCTTTTATATCACGGTTTCCACAATGCTGCTCTGCAACAGATACCTGAAAGGTACCATTCAGTGAAGCACTTCGAAGCATACTTAAAGTTAACGGCCTTTAACATATGTTTTAATAATTTGCCGTATTCCCACCTATTTACCCAAAGCTTATCTAATTCATTTAACACCACATTATTTAACAGCTTTACCAGATGTAAAGACAGACCCTTAGCTGATGCAGAACCCAAAAGATTTTTTTAAAAAGCTTTTGCTGTGCCACACTTTAAAACACACCTTGTTGTTGAAAACCAACAAAATAATAGAGAATTGAGCCTCACTTGCATGGATGCCTTTGGTTCCTCTTCCACTTGCACACTGACACTGCGTCAAAGCAATCGCCCCTGTGCAGATGTTAGCAGCATAAAAAGAAACAGTAGGACATATAGGACAAGGAGTAATGGTTTTAAACTGGAAGAGGGGAGATTTAGATTAGATATTAGGAAGAAATTTTCACTCTGAGGCTGTGAGACAGTGGCCCAGGTTGCCCAGAGAAGCTGTGGCTGCCCCATCCCTGGAGGTGTTCAAGGCCAGGCTGGACGGGGCTTGGAGCAACCTGGGCTGGTGGGAGGTGGCCCTGCCCAGGGCAGGGGGGTTGGGACTAGATAACCTTTAAGGTCCCTTGCAGCTCTAACCATCCTATGATTCTATGACTCTATGATTCTGTCTCATCCACTTTGGGGTTCTCTATCATCGCCATATGACAATAATAAGCAACTCTTTTTCTTAAGGCTTGCCTGCCTGAGTGCCTCCCCCCTTTTCTCCCCACCTTCCCCAGCCACCATGTTCATTTTGTCTGCCATTGCAGAACTGCAGGAGTTGCCCTGCTTTGCTCTTTGTGACTCGAGGAATATGATGATCATCTTATGTTTGACCTGGAAAGATGCAATAGATGTGAAAACTGAAGCAGTCACAAAACCATTCAGATATTTTTATGGAAACATACAGGTGGATTTAGTTGTTTCTCAAAGCCAGGAAAATACGGAGCACCACTTTTCTATCTGGCTAGATTAAGCAATGTCCTGGTCTGCCATTATTTTTAGGTGGTAACATAAAAGGAGGAGGGGCAAACTTTGTATTGACATCCTTCACTGCTATTGAGTTGTCCATGTTCTTCTGCAACAATTTCTAGCACCATGTTACGAAACACCAGGTGTGTAAGGCGACAAGCTGTTTTACCCGCAAGTCTGTGTCATCGTTTAATATTGTATAAATTAACTTCAGAAAGGATCATAAGATTAATGCCCAGGAAGAGGGGAGAAAAAAGCCCTCTTAAAATCCAGAGCAGATTTTAATAAATTACAGGGAGCTAATTTTCAATGTTTCAGCTAAAACTTCTGAGAAATCTAGTGGCATCCACATTTGCACTTCAGCTGGCATGATGGCAGAGCTCAGACCTCCTGTCAGGACCAGTTGATGGAGCAGGTAGACCTTGGTGAGGAGTCACTGGCATAACAACGAAGACTGGTACTGTATGCCCAAAAAGTAGATGTTGAAGAAACCTGGCAGATACTGAAGTGCACAGACCCTGGATCAGAACCTTTTTAATTGATTTCCTTAACCTTCTGACCTCTAGTATTTTCTTCCTATTGTATCTGTGTTTCTTAAACCTACCATTTATAAGGCACATAAGACCATCCACTGAAAGAACCCCATTGATACAAAAGAGTGAGATTGCATCTGTCATATATCTCCATCACTTGATCAGACCAACAGCGTTCAGATCCCTACAAATTTGCTGCTACCAGGGTAGCTCCCATCCCTCTTTCCCTGCCTCTTGTCTTGCAGCCAGTACTTGGCATGTAAGTGTCAAAGAGCTGAAAGGTATCTATTAAAGTATTGACAGTCATTATAAAGGTCAGACTGCCTCTTCTTTTTTTCTGATTTTCAACTGTTCCTTGGCAAAACTGGCAAAGCTTTCTCTGTTTGCACAGAGTGGAAGTATCAGGTATATTTGACGAAGGAGCCTGAGTAAACTGCAAAATAGCAATTAAATTCCAGGAAGAGACAATGAAAAAATGTTTGCTTTGTCACTGCTTAACGAGAAGAAGGGCCTGGCTCTTTCAAATTTTGTCATAAAGTGTTTTGACGACTTGTTACTAGTTAGCTGTGAATCTTTTGATCTCCTGATTTTGATAGACAATGACCCTGTCATCATATCAAAGCACTTCCTATTACAGTAAATGGAGAAGCACGGCTCTCTAGAGATATCCTTAGGGCAAAGTGTGTATGCATACTCAAGGAAGATGGAGAAAAAGGGAGAGATCTATAGCATCTAGCCTATTTAGGGTTTTTCTGTACTAGAAATACAATTGTGTCATGGGACCCACTTACAACACAGTTTCATTGTGGAGTGCAGCTGGTAACCTTAACCTTTAAGCCTTGCTGTGGAACATAGTTATGGACCCATCAACACTACAAAATAGGACCATATTGTATTTGAGTCGGGGCACAACTATGTTGTAACTTCGTCCCTTGTCACGGCTGTGATTTTACCACAGACAAGGCCTTCTAAAGCCCAGTATTGTATTATATGTCTTGTTCACTACTAATAATTGCTGCTGCTACTGCTGTTGTAGGGGAACCACCTGCTGTGTCCCTTTCTTTTGTAAAGCAGCCTCTTTAGCAGCAATAGTAGTAATTCTGGGAAACCCTAATGCAGACTATTAATGTCATTTTATTCAATATAGTAACTGACAAGTTTAACATAGCAAATTTCTAACTTTGTACAGGAAAGTAAAGACCAAATCAGCGAAGGAGAGTGGTTGCTATCAGAAACTGTCTAATTCTGAGCTTTTCTGATGCCAGTAAAAGTCAAGGCTGTTAAAGATCCTCCTTTCAGCTTTTGTTACTGACATAAACTTGATAGCGGCGCGTGAAGGTGTATACCATCCAGATTGCTGCCTTAACATCATTGCCAATGTTAGGTGATAAACCCAGCAAGAGACATGAATTCTTTTCATGTTGCTCGTAAAATCTATTAGTCTGATATTTGGGGGAGGGAAGGGGGCAGTTGGGAAGGGGTTGTGTGTTTGTATTTTGGAGTGAAGCAGGTGGTGAACTCACCTAAATTCCCACCTTCATTTCCAAAGCTTGGGAGGGAAATGGGGAAAATGCCCAAAGAGCTGCCATGGGTCCACCCTTCCACTGCACTCCTACAAATGGGAGGCTCAGTGAAGGCAACAGAGAGGACAGCATGCCTTAGCACAAGACCCTGCCATGGATGGGTAATGCTTCCCGCTTCTGCTGCTCTAACAATGCAGTGCAGGGCTCCTGTGAGGGGCTAATCCATCCTAGCCCCACTGGATACTCTCCAAGTGATGAGGCAGCCTGAGAGGAGCAGGGGGACCTCTACAGCAACACATTGCAAGGTCATGGTTGCAACACAACCCTTGTGCCTCCAGCTACCATGCACCACCTACCCTATAGCCTATAGGGTGCTCAGAGGATAGCTTATAGCTCTGCTGTGTGGCAGCTCCTTAGAGATCCTACCAGACCTTTCAGGCAGGGGTGATAATTTTCCTATCGATAATGTCCCCACTGAAGTAGGGCACTGAAGTATCTTGCGCCCCATACCCAAACATGCCAAGGAGGGATGCATTGACTGTGCTCAGGGCAAAGCAGCCTGGGCTAGCTGAAGCACACTTGCATTGAAATCTTTGCAGGGGAAAATTGAAAGGAGGACACACCTCCTCAGAGCACAGGGCAACTTTCAGGAGCAGCCCTTTCCTCAAGAGCGGCATTGGCAGAGTGGCAGGAACTACTTTCCCAAAGCAGGCCAGAGAAATGCAGCTGCCCTGATGGGGGAACTGTGAAGACTTCAAAATCAAGTAGATGGTGCCTCAACACAATGGTGGCTGCCATGCTGAACACAGAGAGGGATGTAGGCACCTCAAATGCGAGAGCAAAGAGGCGTCAGGGCTCCAACACAGCTTGCCTGGAGGCACTTTGTCACCAGAGAACAGACGTTGGGAATAAAGAAAAGGAAGATGGATGGAGTATCACAGTAAACTTTGTTACTGCAGTAGTTTTATTTGCAATTATTTCATAATTTATAGGTTTCCCTATGTCACGTTCCACCACTGTATCTCTGTGCCTCTCCAAGGCTGAAAACCAACCTGCAGTGCTTGATACCTCCTTAGTCTTTTTACTGAAGAGCACAAGGAGCCACAGCCCCCGGGAAGTGCATACGAAAACACATGAACGTTGCCTGACTGTCACGGAAGAAAAGGTGTGTGGGGAGCAGGAGGGCAGGGGAGGCACTGCACAGCGTCAGCCCCACTTTCAGGGGGAAATACAGCCACGGTTTTATTGCTCTGCCTTCCTCAGGGTGGCAGAGGCAAGGCTGGCTGGGAAGATGTACTGATTTGAGGGTTGCTGCCTGTAGCTGCCTTCCCTGCTTTCACCTGTGGGAAGGTGATACAGAGCCTAGGGCTGGAGCCACGTCCAGCCCATTTTCCCCCTCCTGCAAATTTATGCACGAAGTCTGGGTTGCTGCTTACGTGGCGGCATTATCCTAGTAAAGCCATTCACAGTGATGGTAGAGCCTGAGGGGATACACAGCTCTGCCTGTAGCTACAATCACTCACGTTTCAGAGAATTACTGCTGTCAGACCTGGCTGCCGACTGCCTTCTCACAGCGCCTTCTGCTAGAGAGCCAGGGAGGAGGCAAGGGCTCATTGCAGAACGTAATTCCATTTGATAATCCATCCCAGTTACTACTAACAAAGACTGCTTTCCCTTTTCTTTTCTTCACCTTTTATACCTTCTCACTGAAGTTTAAAGCCTCTCCCTGCAACATAGTGGAATTGCATCTACAATGTTGAAACCTCTCCTTGCAAAAAAATAGTCTGTCCTGGTATAATTTATTAATTTCTTTTGTTCAGGAAAATAAAGTTATCTTTTACCAAAGACAGAAAGTAGAGTGAATATTTCTAAAATATTCAACATATAGCCAGCTTGGCTTCTCAGCTAAAATTTCTGGTCTTGTTCTATTTTTCTTCCATAAAGCAATACATATTTTCCTTTTCTACAAGCTCTCTCCTGATAAAAGTTTTCTCTTCTCAACCACTGCTAAAAAGCAACGTGAAAAGAAGTGTTATGGGAATTGGCTGTCTGAACTTCAGCTGTCTTTAGCCAGCATAATGTGTAAATTTTGTTTTTAGTGAGTACGAAACAGCTTCACTCGTGAAAAGTTGTCTTCACTCACAGTGAAAAAAAAAGCAAACATGCACATACATTTCTTTTTTTTTTTTTTCACTCAGCACAAAAAAATTAAATTTTCCATTCTGCAATAAGTGTTGTCAGGCAACTGTAATTAATACCTGCTGGAGACAGCCATTGCCCTCCATGAACGGGCTTTGAATTTGCCTGTACAGGAGCTACAGATTTCCATTATACATCTCAAATGGCACCGATTTTGAAAGAAAGCAACCAAAACTGGAAGTTTTTTCTGGCTGAAAATGCACTAAGCAGTTTCTGGGCTTTTGTGTTTTGTTGTTTTTTTTTCCCCCCGGGTAGTTATTCCTAACATAAGGCTGATGTTTAACATCTTCCTTCTGTCCCAATACCAGGGCTTCCATCTGCTTTGAATCTGTTGGCTGCTGAACACCTACAGATGGTCAAGCAGGTAATTGTGTGTCTGAATGGAGAGCACAGAAAGGAACGACCACCTCCTAAGATGCCCCTGGTGAGCACGGGAGAGAAGAGACAAGGTAGAGGGACAACACAAGGGCAGAAGGCACGTCATCTATGTCTCCTTCTGAAGGTCAAGAAAATGCCTCTGTTTGAGCATGTTCTCTCAATTCCGCTTTAACTGGGGCCCTGGTTGAATCAGGAGTCTCAGGGTTTGGTAATGTAACTTATTAAAGCACTCAATCCCCTGAGCTTCTCCTAAAAGCCGGGTTTTGGCAAGCTGCTCCTGCAAGCAGGGGCTGCTGAAATGCATTTCTAGTCTCAAATCTGCCTTACATCTCCACTAAGCAGCTCTTGGTTCTGTTTTCACTCAGCTCTTGTCCATACTTATGTATCAGTCAAAAACACGACATCTCTTTCATCTCAGCAATGTCCAAGGAGTATTCATGGAGAAAATCCAATACAAGAAAAAGAAAAGCACTGCTCTAAGTGTCTGAAGATGAGCACTGGGAAAGCTCAAACATACTCGACATGCCCTAAATCACCAGGTGTGGGTGATGTTAAAATTTTCCCTGTTCTGATCTTTCGTTTCCCTGATAAAGGCATCCATTGACCGAAAAATCTTTTATTGCATTAGGGCATGCTGCAGATGTCCTAGAACGTGGGTGGTCCTGAAGGCATATTGATAAAAAACCCTGTACATCCCGACAGCTTGTAGTTTCACCAAAGGCATTGCATGGAAGGGGCTTCACAAAGACAAAATTCAGCCTCCAGCAGTTTCAGCACAGGTGGTTACGAATGCTGAAAACTGCTTCTTATGCACAGAGTTGTTGAAATCAGGTTAATACCACAACATGAGCTACTATTGGGAAGTCAAAAAACACTGTGCCCATGAAATAGCTTGAAATAAACAAATGCAACAATATAAATACTTTTTTTTTTTTTTCCTGGGAAGCACTAAAAAAGAATATCTAATAATATCTGCATTTGTCAAGGGCATGTCCAGGAAGCACTCTCGTCTCTCAGCAAAAGAAAAGTGCTTCAGAGGTGAATCTCACCCAGACTCTTGTTTTACAGAAAAATAGAGGGACATTGTTAGATAGTCGTGAGACTTTGTAAATTCATTATCCACGTCCATCCCTATAGCTACACACCTGGATTGCAATTCTCTACCACTGAGTTATGTTTCATTACTTCTAGGTAATACTACATGATTATTTCTGCTTATGGATGACCATGAAAGCTAACCAGAAACGAGCTGGTCCGACGTATGGGTAAGCTGTCACCTTTAAGAAAAACAAAACAAAACAAAACAAAATATATCTCACTGGGGCTTTGTGCACTATACTCTTTCCTCACGCAATACCATTTTAATTTCCTTCATAAGCCCTGCTCCTCCCTTTCATAGCCTGGTTATGATTCTCCACCCTTCCCTGCATTGCCTCAAAAATATGATGGTCAGTCAGGATGATGCAGTTGATAATCACCACAAAAAAGCTTTTCTTGGAAGAATTAAGCCATCATCTCAGTCTTTCTCTGTGTTTTATGTGTTACAATGGGATATGCCCTTTGTAGCAAAGAAAAAAATGTATTTCTGCCTCCTTTGGATATAAAACACTTTGGTGTTTTGCCCATGTATTGATGATGCTATATTGCTCGCAAGACCTTGACTTTTTGCGGACTGCAAAGCCCAAAGATCTCACAGTCCTTTTCATGCACTATGAGCCCTCGCTGCCTCTCTTGGAGCAGTTTTGATGATATTGCTCCATGTTGGATGTTGAAGCCAAGGCAGATGTTAATAAGAGCCACAGAGGATGGTGGCAGAGAGAAGGGACAAGACTCAGGGTTCTCGGTCTACCTGCGGGTTACATCTGCCTTCAAATGAAGACAAAGCAGGAGCTTGTGCTTTAGCTTTATGACTCAGTTTTTTACCAGTTCTATCCATTTTTTTGGGCAGCTAAATGTCACAGGTTCAAATTCATGATGGAAGCAATGTCACCATTTCTGCACCTATCTACTAGCTGCAGTGAAAAGGTCGTACGCGTGGCCAGCGTGAAATTGTGCCCACCAAAGAGATGTCATTGCTGGAAATCAGGCTCTGAGTATTTCTGCTGAAGAAAGAGCAGGTAAGAACATTACTTTGTCAGACATTACAGATGAAGTAGTGTTGCTTCAGCAGTGAAAAGATCTTTAGACTACTGAAAACTACTTTAAGGCCCAGAGGCACTGCCAAAGAAAAAAGAATGATTTTTTCAGTGGCCTTCATCCTGTTCCTACTTTCTCCAGTAGTATGTTTCTCTTACAGTGCTATAGATTAAGGTGAAGGATCCTTTCCTGATACGTAGTGGAGCTCATTCCCCAAAAACCATAAAAATAGATTGCTCTTATGATTCCATTAACTGCTATATTTCCAAGAGCTATTTTAATTCACCTCCATCCCTCTGTAGCACTTCTTACTCAGGGCCAGAGGCAGGCTTGGTTGGTTTTTTTTCAAGAACAGGGGACACCTGTTCTTGATGACAACACAGGACCAGGATGCTCTGGCAGCATTTTCGCGCAGAGAACAGTTGTGTTCATTAGCCAAGACAACAAAATAATGAATGGGAAGGAAATTCTGCAGAGGAAACTAGGCTTATCACTGCTGTAAAATCTGTGTCACGGATGCTGCTGGGGGGAGATGGGGATGCTGGGGATCGGAGATAGCTGCAATAGCACAAACCCTTCCCGCCACCGGTGCTGTGAGCAGCTTTCAAGACTCTTAACAAAAGGTTGAAAATCGTTATTGTCTCCTAGTCCTACGGCGTGCCTCCCTGCTCATCGCGGAGGAGAGTGACCTTCTGGTCTGAAAGTGGCAGAAGAAATACAGGCAACAACGGCACGTACAAGGATGGCCCCACAACCCTTGTCAGGCTGTGATATACAGCTCACCAGGAATTTATATCAAACTGGTGGAGATTGGGGGCCCCATAAAACTGTACAGCCTCAACCCAGTGAAATAAGGTTAGTAAAATACATAAACTCTGATACTGCGCAGTGAAGTATGCCTCCAGTCAACTGCAATTCACTGGTGGCATCATGATGGATACCCCAGCAGCCTGTTTTTTTTGCTGATGGATCTGACCAGTGCGTGCCTTCAGCTCCTTTCCTCTCTCTGCTTTTTGCCTCCCCACCTCTGTGCTGCCCGTTAGGATACAGGAGTGAGGTTTTCTGGCTGCAGAGTCAATGCTAAATAGTGACACTTCAGCAAAACCTACTGCGTATCTGCTGAATGATAACTCATCTCATCCAAGCTCCAGTCCAGAACAAAAGTCCACACTTACAAAATGAAAAATACAACAGGAGGCAAAAAGAAAAAAGAGGCAATTAAAAAAAAAAAAATCTGTGCTGATGCTGTCTGGTCTGTCTCATGGAGGAAAACACACCACGCAGAAACACTGGTTTTTTTACACTTCGTACTACTGTCAGTGTGATGTTGAACAAGTGCCATTAATCAAGAGCTCTGTAATTCATTAGGCACAGTGATGTACTTGAAATGTTTTTCAGTAACATTGTTCAAAACCCCTGTAAAAGATTTGAAAAAGTAAGCTAAAAAGAGTTAAATGCTGCATTATAAAACCAGGAGCGAATTTAATTGGAAGTAACAACTTTCTCACTGTTAACCCAATAAATATGAAAACAGAGAAATCTTCAGTGCCTTGGCGGATCACCCCAGATGTTTCCCTGTCAGCATCCTGAGCAAGACTGCAGCAGCCAACGTTTGCCAGAGGGAAGTGCAGACCCTATGGCTGTGCAGGTTATTCCCCTTCTTGCCTTTATCCTATTGCTGTGAGTCCAAAATTGTCTCATACAGCAGAAGCAGTTGGGTATTTATCATTTAATTGATGTAGACCCTGTCTAATACAGCTACAGATGACCTCAATATTTATACCAGCACCCAAATCTGGTTTATAACTGGATTAAACTGTAAACCTGTGTGGTATCTGATGGCAATAACTTCCAGAGGTAGATTACACATATTGCAAAACAAGACTTTCCTCATAATCATAACATTTTCAACTAACATCCTTGTCGTGAATACAATTCACCTTCTGCATATAGCTTGATTTATGTGCATCTATCATGCAATCTCTTATTGGATTCCCTTTTAAAAAGAGGATTCTTGCCCTTTTAGTAGCTCTTCAGACAGGATGCATTTTACATATTTAATTATTTCCATTACCTTTGCTGTTTTTCTTTTTACTTTTCTCTTGCAGTATGGTGACAGTGTACCTGAGCAGACTATTCTGAGTGAGGGAATGGTATGTTTTTAACAGTTAGCACGGTATTCTCAGTACAGAGAATCTTTCGTTGTCCTACTTGCAATATTTTCTTGGGTTTCTTTGCCCATGTGAATGCCTGCAGTTCAGTCAGAACCTGGGTATGTCACAAGTACTTTGAGCTATCCTTGAGTTGTTTCCAGAGCATCTTCATTTACATATCGTGATACTTAATTCCACCTGGCTTTGACATCTGCAGACACAAACTTCCTTAGCTGCTTCTGCAGATTCTTGCAGTCTTTCTTGTCTTGACTAATCTGAATTCTTTTTTGTTACTTGAAGACCTTGTTAGGCTTCGTTTGATCAAAAGGAAATAGATTACATCAATTATTTTACAGGACTTCTAACTTTTAATTATTATACTTTGCTAAAATAAAAATTTGCTTGTCCTTTCTGCCTTTCAATACATTGTCTATTTATAGATAATCTGTCTCATCTATTTCAAACCTTTTTTTTTTTTTTTACATCAAAANTTTCCTTAACACCCAATAGTGTTGGACTTTGACAGAGGATTATGTTACATTGACTATTTCTGGTTCATCCATCCCATTGATAAAATTTTTGCATATGTGTAGTAGGTTGTAGAATTGTGAATTTTTTTTTCTTATAGAACCTAGATAACACTTTTATGATCTATGTGCCCTTGATCTTCCACTGGATGGCATACAGTTAGGCTGCCATTTTTCCAACAAAAAGCTGTACAAGCCAAAAAGTTTCGCTACCTTGAAAAGTCTAAAAAGTGGTAAACCTGTGAAAAATAGCTTTGTAATGCTATACCTGCATGGTAATGAATGAGGTAACTTATAAACAAATAAGTAGTTTATAAATAACGGTATGAAAGTAATAAACCTGTGTACATCAAGTGATTCTACACAGAAATAAGCAACCCGTCTGAATTCCTCTTTCCTTGCAGAGTTTAGCTACAGCCACCAGTTATACATGCACTTAGGTTTTTTTAATTATGTTAAAAAAATCATCCAGAAAACATTCTGAAATGGAAGTCTTGCAAGTAGAAAGATGATTCAGAAGTACATGCCAAGGAGCCTTGTCAATACCCTGATGGCGTCGCACATGATGCTGTTTCAAGAGCTCTACAGATGGATTACACATGAGTTGGAGACCTGTAATGATGTCACCTGCTTTCTGAGAGAGTGACCCTGGACGTTACAGCACAAGTTTAGGGGCCTTTGTCTCCCTCCAGTGTGCATTGATGGTGTTGCAATGCCAGGAGTGACCGCTCTCTCCCAGTAGCACCCAGAAACCACACGCAGCGTGCACCAGTGTTGTTTCCAACATGACCTGGAAGCTGTTCTGCCCACTTCCACCTACATTTGCTCTGCCAAGACCGGCTCAAATGCCTCTTCCAAACAGAACCAAATTTGCAATATTTTAAAGTTATCAATACATATATTTTTAAAGAGATGACTCACCACCATGCATCAGATGACCAGCGACTTTATTGTATAGATGTCAGTGACCAGCAGGTCCACCCTTCTTTTGAATGTCTTCTTACTGTCTCCCACTCACAAAACTTAGGATCTTCTCCTCTGGCCCAAGTGAAGCATTTAATTTCAGGTTTATCTTTGTTAACTACTGCTTGGTGCAAAAATATGCACAGCTACTATGCCTTAATTTCTGTGTGAAGAAGTCGTTAAGTTGATCACCTGAGGACCCTGTGTCAAAGGCCATGGATTAATCACGCTATTTTAGTATCATGAATACCTCTGCTGAGATTTTTGCTTTATCTTCATTACAGGTAAGTAATTCTGTGCTTTTGCAACATTACCCAGGTCCTCTCTTGAGGTTTTATGAACCTTAATCTTCTAAGGCCTACGTAAGTCCGCTTGCCATTATTTCACTTCCTTCAATTTAGCTGCCAGACACAGAATATTTTCATAATAAAACTTATCAACTTATATTGTTGGCCGGTTTACTCAATAAATATGTAAATACACATTTTAACCATGATTCTGGCAAGAACTATGACGTAGTTTTATGTTACTCACTAATTTATTACTAATAAATATACATATTATATTTTCTCTACGGATATTGTGTATGTGCCTGTCTGCTGCTTTCTCGAGCAAATGTCGTAACAGTGAAGGCATTGGAAGTTTAGAATAGTAATTTCCAAGGATGTTCCCCCCTTATCCCATCCCTCAAACTGTTTCTGACTGTAACATAAGTCAAGGAAATTAGGCAAATGCTTGATGACTCCAAAAATGAAACTCCAGTGTGTGCTACCAATAGTTCTGCAGGAAGCTAATGCCATAACTGGCATAAAATGCAATTTCTGATAAAATTAAAACTACATATATTTTCTATTCGGTTAAAATATGTCTTTTTTCCTAAAAGAGGCAAGGAAACAGTTTTTTTGCTTAGGTTCTTTACTTGCTGCTGAAAATGAGGTTTGGCTTTAAAGAACTTCCATTTTGGTAGGAGTGATGCTAGATATCACTTCTATGCCATTTATCCAGCGTTTCTTTTTATTCAATTATTTAGCAACATTGAGTGAAACAGCTTTTAGTTTACCAGGCTTTCTGCAGTGCCATTTGCTGAATCAAAAATCATTTATAGTCACCGAATAAAGTTAAAATTATGTGTACCAGGACTAATTAATTATATTTACTGCAGACAGGTAATATTCTTGCACATAATGATTATATTATAACTGTAAAAATAGATGAGTTTAAAAAGCAAATGTACAAAGGCTGCATTTAATAAATTGGACACACAAGGCTCACAAACTTGCTATTTGAAGTGGACAAGGTGCAGAGGTGGTTTTGACTGCAAAGAAAGCCTATCTCTCCCTCTATCCATCCATCCAAGGTATTTTAAGGCATTATCATTTTGGCATCTACATCCCAATTAGTGACAAGAGCTACAGAATGAGCTCCTATTTCCATTACAGCTTGCTGCTAATGGCAGGAATGAGTTTATTTAGCAACAATAAGCATAATGTTCTAAGTGTCTACTCCATAAAGTTCTTGCTTGTACCAATGCCTGCACACAAGTGTCACATTTTTAGACCCGTAGTTGGGGCATTCATTAAAACTTCTCTGCATGCAGACGCAGCGCTCAATCCCTGCCTTATAGTTTTGGGTAATCACCATTCTCAAGTGGCAGCCGTGTGGCTAAATGTATTGCTTCATGAAGAGGTTTCATCAGGCATCTGAAACATATTCGGCATTAGGCTTATTGAGAAATCATCTTTGTTAGCAGGGTGGGTTTAACTGTGCCTTTCTCACAGGTTTATGTGTTTAATTAGCTGTCAGAACGGAGGAAAGAGTGGGAGCTGAATGCAGAGGAGGGCTTGCAAAAAGAAAATCATGTGGAAGCATGGTGCAATTCTCAAAGTGTCAAACATTATTAATAAAACTAAAAATAATCTAACAAAAGAAGAATAAAGGAGGAACAACAAAAATAACTAACTTTTCCCTGCATGAGACAGACCTAGTTGTCTTTTCACCTGATCTTCTATACAGCACGAGTACTTTGAGAAATTATCAAACAATGAAAGACACAGTAGACAATTTATATCAGTATGCTCAGCTTCAAGGAAGTATCTTTATTTGAGCTACAGATTCATCAGGAAAAGAAACTACATTTTTAAAAATGTCAGCTTTTCGTCCCCCTGCAGCTCACTGGTTACAGGTTCAAATGCTGTGAGTCAGGCTGGATATTAACACCACTGAAGCTGGGTGAAATATTCATAGCAAAATGTGTCTACTTCTGAGCAAAACACATTCACATAATTGAAACAATTGTGCCAAATGATGACTTTGTAATCATTTTATATACACATGTAAATATAGGATTGTGTAAAAACAGAACATGAAGTGATTTTTTATTTTTATCGCTGCTCATTTTTGTTTTGAAATGCATTAGTTATAATTTGCATGGCAGTGATTTTGATTTTCCTGAGGGTAGAGAGCACTGATAGAAACCATTTGGCCTCATTTCTGTAGAAGGAATAGCCATATTAGAATGCTGTATTACTCCTTACTGGCCCTATTACTCTTCGCCCAGTTGGAATAAAACTCCAACAGCAGGAAGAATCAACCCATACAGTCAGTCAAATGTAGTAGAGGAACTGATTTAGTTCTCATTTGTCTTCGAAGTAAATATGTGAAAATAATTATTTTCCAGCCCAAAGCAATACCTTTTCTTTAACCAACTTTAGATCCTGGGTTTGGTTGACGCAAAGTGACATTTCAGGATTTTCTAAACTATGAGAAGAGACATAGTGGCATCAGGCTGTCTGAAATCTCCTTTTCAAACTTTTAAAACATTTTTGTTGGTTTTCAGAAATAATACTTTGTAATGAGGGATTAAAATAATTAATATGTCAGAAGGATTTGGGGAAGGCATATGTAAATTAAAACAAATATTCATTTTTTTCCCCTTCCAACCTCAACCATTCTGTAATTTGGTGATTTTACAATCATTTCTGTGCTTACAAACCCGTACTTGTTTCACAACACCTTACCTGTCCTCAGAAAGGTTGACATGCAAAACCCTTTCATGCCTCTCGTCCTCAATTTTAGGAGGGCAGCTCCCTCACCCTAGAAATTTCTGCTGAAGTACTCTGGCAAGCAAGGCTTTGCCGGGAAGGCACGGGGCCAACTCTTCTAATCAGTAAAACAATTTGGGTTAAAAGAGCTTGTGACAGGAGATATGTCAAAGGATTTATTGATTTTTAGATAGACAACTGATTCTGTGGCCTGATGCACAACTGATTAATAATCTTCCATCGATTTTGTAGTTTTCTTTACAGTAGATACGTTCGTTAGCCGAAACTTGCCACATCAATCCTGGATGTGTGCTATTGATGCCATTTCACAGCAGGCACATAGAATTTGATTTTGCTAAACTCAGGCTTCATAAGTGTTTATGTTTTATTTCTCCTTAGTCACAAGTATTGATCTCAGTGAGCAGCAGTGCTGTAGCAGATACCGGAGGTATTGCTGGGAGCAGTCCATGCTGCAGTAAAAACTATGGACCAATATAGTCCAACATAGTCCAATAGAAGATCATACCGGGCATAATTTTTGTTGTCTTTTTACTCATTTAGCCATCTTGCACCCTGAACACCCCAGGAGCTGGCACATGTCCAGCTCCAGCCTCTCCACATCCTGTACTTTAATTTTTGTCAGCCGTCGGCCGAATGGGTCCATTTTATCCAGCAGTTACCGCGATCCAAACAGGTTGCACGCCTTTGCGCCTGGGTGGGAGAGTCCAGTTCCTGATGCAGGTCACTAACGGCAAGATGTTGGCAGCTATACTCATACACAAAATAATTCCATCTCCACAGCTATCTACTGTGGAAGATGTGCCTGCTGTATCAACCACAAGCTATGAGATTTCGGGATTTTTTGGATCAGACTGTGTATGTGGCTCAGTTGCTTTCATTCCTTAATTGACCTGCTTACTCATCACTTATGTAAATAAATTTTTATAATCTGCTCCACATCTTTTCTGTGTATTATCATTTCTCTGGTGAATTATTATGATATATTCAGGCAAAAATCTGATTGTCCACATTACTGAATGATCAAATGCAGGAAATTTCAAAGAATAAAAAAAG
Organism: Himantopus leucocephalus; assembly: GCA_003993805.1. Taxonomy (NCBI): domain Eukaryota; kingdom Metazoa; phylum Chordata; class Aves; order Charadriiformes; family Recurvirostridae; genus Himantopus; species Himantopus leucocephalus. Next base: position 54,666,405 of record RSEF01000031.1, read on the forward strand.
TTTAAAGGCTTTGAAAAGGAAAGGTATTTTTAAGGAAAAAAAAAGTCCCCTAATCTGCAATGTATTTTCTTTGTCCGCAAATTATTTTGGAACTGAGGGTGTAGTATATTTTGCAAGAACCTTCTGCAGCATTTTTAGGTACTGATCACGTTGGGTATATTTCTGATTATTCCTCATCCTCTCCTCTCATTTCTTAAACATGGGACAAAATTAAGAAAGAGAAAACAAACCACAGATGACTGGTATTAGCCATGCAATTTAACACACTGTTGGAAGGTTTTCTGAAAATGGAAAAAGAGAGAGATTGAACAGATGGAATTTCACTAAAAGATGAAAAAACAGGAAAAATAAAATAAAATTAATCTTTTTAAAACTGAGAGTTTGAAATTGCTATGGTTTAGATTTGATTTCTCTCTTTTCTTTGCATCACATATTGCATTTGCAAGACAGATAAACTGTACTTTACATGGTTTTCATTATTTGTTTTCCCCCCTGTTTTCTTTCTTATTCTGAAGTGTGACCTTGGAGAATATGAACTGTCTCATCAAGGATTTCTTAATATTGGCCTGACCGGGAAGGGAGATTTTCTGTAAGGAGTCAGGAAGGGTCCGGTATGAAATTACACTGATGAATTAACACATTGAGACAATTGTTTGCGATAGTAATGCATTGCTGTGGTGAAGCTGCCACCAGCTGGAGCCACTTTTAACACTGGTGCTAAGAAAATTACAAAGGCAGGATTGGCAGGAGTAATAGAAAAGGATAGGTGTGGATGAAAATAAAGAGACAGAGAAAAAACCACGCTAATTAGCTAAGAAATGAAGTACCTTTACAACCACTTTTCACAGCCTCAGACAAATAAAGGCTTGAATTTAGCAAAGAATAAATACATGCAAAAAAAAAAAAAAAATCAGATCAGCTAATTACCTAAGTAAATGTCATCAAGGCTCTACTGTATTTTGAAATGTCTAAATTAAGTTAATAAAATTAAGTTACTACAGGCTTCAATGGCATACCCCATATTTGACCGTATATCAGTGGCAGATAAGGTTTCCTTCAGGTTTGCAGCACTTTGTCATTTGCAGTTATCATTTAAGCAGTGTGTGTGTTAGTAGCCACTGTAAATAGAATATAGAAAAGGAACTGCTTTGAATAGCAGCCATGCTGTAATACTGCCTTGTAGTACTACATGCCAGACTTCTCTGCACTTTTGATGAGAATCAAACATAAGGTCTCATGCAAACTTTGTTTCAAAGACTTTGGGTAAGGGAAAAGGAGTAGTTTTCGCACACCACTGTCACAAACATTTATCACAGAGCAAGATGTGGGGTGAAAAAACCCCCCAAATGATAGCAAGAGTTTCTCTTTTTTTCTTCCCCCAAATAGAAATGATAATGTCTATCATTTTTGTTGTTAGCAATTATAAGTTGGCCGCCTACAAGCTGAATGGGATGCGAAACTGGTGGTTATGCTGTTTGCTTTCTGTCAAAAAAGAGACTTCTTGGAAGTGACCTTCTGTTATCACAGAAACTAACCGAGTATTAATTAACCTAAGGAGGAACCAAGCTAGCTCTGGTACGCTTTTTCATCTCCTAGTTGCCCTTCACTACATAACACCCCGTGAATTCTTTTATCACAACAGAGTAAGAACAGTTTTATAGTTGTGTATATATCCTATTGTTCCCTTTTCACTCATGGTTAAATGATACACTTTTCCTCTTGGCATGCATCTATGATTTTAAACCTAACCATTTTAAATTACCAAGGCATTATGATAGTTTTAATCTTCAGGAGATATTTCAGTAACAGGATCAGACCCTTTAGGTTAAAAGGAGGTAGATGGGAACAGTCCGCAAAACAAACAGTACCCAGTGAAGCACATTCTGTAAACGTTCTTAGAGACAGACAAGCTAAGGAAGGGAAGAAAATAGCTGAAAAGTTTTTTTTCTTCTGCCACTTAAACATGATGCAGAAAGAAGTACAATCAAAAAATGCAGCAAACTTACAACTGAGTGTGCACGTGGCTTATCAAGAACTAGAAAGGTGCAGCAAGTTCCCGGGTACTACATTGGCAGTGGGACTCCTTTCAAGACTCCTTTCAAAACAGTCATTTCAGCATGCTCACCTCTCCAATTTACCAGATCAGACCTCAGTAACGTTTGTTTCAAGACGGACACCTTGTTCCACCTTCTAAACTGGTGTCACCATCAGTCAGTGCCTGGAAATAGTAAGTAATAACAGCGTACCAGCCCTCCGTCCACTGCTGGTGAGCCATAGAAAAAAGGCTGATATCTCTTACTAAAAAAGCAAATTTTTACTTCCAGGTAGTCAGGACTGAGCTTCCTGAGAAACAGAGTTTGTGCAGCAAGGGCTGAGACTGGCTGTGTGAATATTTTGGTTTTTTCTCTTGATAGAAGGAAGTTGTGTTTTTCTATATATCAGTGGACTTTTTTTTTTTTAAAGACAAACACTGATATCCGAAGCTTTGAGCAGGCCATTCTTTAACGTCTTTTACTTATGCAAAAAAATTACATCAAAACTGGTGATCATAGGAGCCACTCACCCCACCAAGCAAAGCATTCTCAGCTTGTACAGTTGACTCTAACAGCACATCATTACCAGACAACTTAACTCTACTTCTTGGAGGTATTAGGCTATTTCTGCTCTGCTGTCCAGTCTCTTCTGGGTTTAATAAGCCTGCCCAAGAGACAGTTCTTAACTCCTGCTGTTTCTCTTCTAAGATATCAACTTTGGCTTCACAAAGTTGAGCTGACATTAAAGGTCTGCAAGAGGGTTGAAGTCCCTAACTGTTATGGATGTCAACGGGAATAGAAGATGCCACCACCTGGGAAAACCGTGCACTGCAAATCTAGTTCTTCATCAGTTTAGTGCAATTTCAAACCAAAACGCATTACACCCTGCAAGTACTATATCTGTAAACTCACATGTTAAAATCACTGTTGTGCCTCTGGGTTGCTGTGTCTATTTATTTTATTATCTCTATCTGACAGAATATCAGACCTGTACTTTTACATGCATTCAGTAAGGGGTTAGAGTTCATTTAAAAACTATTCCTTGACTAATTTTGCATGGATTACTATATTGACATTGGGGAAATTTAAGATTTTACTGTAAATTCTAGGTACAATGGTGATGGTATAAATACAGAAACAGAGATGTAGACAACCATACATACAAGCAAGCTAAACACATGTATGTATAGTACCTAGAAGCAATATAGAATGTTCAGAAATTTTTTTCATTCTTTTGCACTCTTATACTCAGCCAGCAATAGTTTCATGGAATTTGTACAAAGTGAAGATACTGTAACTTAATGATGTTAAATGACTCCTCCTAAGATATGGAACAAGTCTACACTTTCCTTACATTATCATATATTAGTAACAACCCTAAGTAATTATAATGTATGAAAATTGAGTTCCTTGACTGAAACAACCACCTATTCAGCAAACAAGAGTAGCTGATAAATGCTTCATTGTCACCAATATTCATGGAAAGGGGACTCGAAGAAATTTAGAGGTGGAATAAAAAATAAGAAATGTGAAAAACATTAATGCGATCCTAGAGATGAAAATTGAACAGGCACTTTTGAATGTGTGTTTATAGAAGTGTAATCAACTTCATATCATTTCTTTAATAGAGAAAATTAAATGCAGAAATTATGCTAATGGGATAGTATAGTTCAGAATTTAAACACAGGAGATGGAAATCAAAGTTACACTTCCCACTGCAACTGAATATGGATTTTTCCATCTCCACTGACTGAAAGTCTACACAAAAGAGTTGTTATACCTGAGAAGGCATATACTCATTATACAGGCTTTGTTCTTTTAATGTATCCAAGTTAAAGCTGATGTTGTTAACTTAATATTTTGTATCTTTTACTTTAACATAAGTTTAGTATTCAGTCATCTAGGGAACATTGAAGAAGCCTGCCTTCTGAACTTGGATAAGATAAGCTGAATTTTTTTGGTACTTTTGGTTATGCAAATCAAATTCTGGTGTGTTGTGTAGGAGCACAAGCATTGGCGATACCGTGTCCTGAGAGGACTATGGTGCCTGGAAAAATGTCTGATGGACCTGGGAGGGTAAGGTATGAATCCGTAATGTTTGTTAGATTGAACACCTAAGCTGATTTCAAAGCAAAACACCTTCTGGCTCCTGAGACAGCAACTACTGGCATGTGCTGGGTGGGTGTCTCCTCCGTGGAGGGCCTGGCATGCAAAACACTAATGGGAGGCTAGCAGAGTGCTGGAGGTGTGTTTTAGGAAAGTGTGATGAGCATCCTTTGCCCTGAAAATGGAAGGGTAAAGGGAAGGGGAGGAGCTCAACCACCATCATTTGGTAACCAACACTGTGAGATGTTTAGTCCTCTCCCAGAGTACATCATGAGGTCCCAGGTCTGAATGGTTCTCTGGAGACACCCATTTTCCTATGTAGAGCATACAGAGAGCCTAAAAAAACCCTCAGCCCATAAAAGTGCCTGGTGAGAATTGCCCTAAAAGTTCAGCTTTAAAGAGCTTAAAAGATCTTCTCTGATGAAAGCTGTTTCATTAAACTTTGATCGGTAAACCATGCACATGTACATATGTAGGTCTGCATGTATGTCTTTCTGTAGGTATAACTAAAACCAGGAATGATCGTGTAAAGCAATTCTTGCTAGCTAAAAAATATGCAAAAAAGTAATGGACACCAGCTTTAAAAATTTATAGGAATTCTGTGAATGCCATTAAAGCAATTTAGTGAATATACCTAAGATCTATAAACGTATTTCCTATTTTGACAGCCTGTATTGTACAGCAACTTCAAATACATATTTAAACAACACAAATACCTGAACTCATATGTGTTTTCTCTCATCTCTTGTTGGCTGAAGCAGCATCACGACCTAATTGAAGAATTCTGCTGTTAAATGAAAATGGATGTTATAGTAACGTAATAGGGCATGAGAGTTCATGGGTTTGTGTAATTAGACAACAGACTCCAGCCCACTCTGTTCCCAGGTGGCCTGAGAGCACTAAAACTTAAACACTATTGAAATGTTAAAGTGAATGCTTGACATCAAAATACTGCTTTCATTATATTATTGCTACCGGAAAGGTACAGCAAACTATTTAAAATGTAAGATTAAAAAAAAACAACAAGCGATTCAGCTTGGAAGCTTTCAAGGGCAGACTCTTCCTTAGAGCTAGACTATTTTAAATTTATTGTTTTTGAAGGGCACTGTTAAAATGCAAAGCAATAGGAAACATTAACAGATAACCAAAAGTACCTCCTATGCTAAAATGTATAATTGTTGCCAACAACTGGTAGAAGTTAGATGGAAATACAATAGCTTGATGTAGTTTACCATCAAGTAATTTGCAGTCATATTCCTGTGCCTATATATTGTTTTCTGAAACAGAGTTTGAAGAATTACTACAGCTCTATACCTAGACAGTGGAGAATATAAGACAGAAAAAAATCTTGTAACATCCTGAGTTATCAGATTATATTTTCATAGAGCTCTTTAAGGAAGACAGACTTTGCGAAACACTTGCTGATGGTTGAATTACCAGATTCCCTTACAACCAAAAGAATGATGTTAAACGTTCTTCCTGGCAGCACAGATCTGCCTAGAAATGGGTAATCATTAGTATAAAACTAGCATGTAACATTTGTGCTTGGAAAGTCAAATCAAATGAAAATACAATTAGCCATAGATTTCAGCCGGTTAATTATTCATCCTGAGCAGCATATAAAAATTTAAAGCTCTGTAACTGGCAAGCTGTATTTATAAAACCTGTTCAAGATATTGTATTCTCAAGCTTAGCTGTAATTTTCACAATATGAGTGGTTTAAATCTCATTTCTGTGTTATATATGGATGTTAGCATTATCAAATTTCCCATTAAAAAATTGTGTCAAAAAAAACCCCAACAAACAACCAACCAGATAGCTCTAAAACTTGGTATTTTGGTTTCGATTTAAATAGCAATTAACCTTTGTATTTTTTAGGCACAGGAATGTACAGTTAGCCTAATAGGGGAGGATTGTAATAAGTATTTATTACTGTTTTAGATTAATGCAAGTTACAGTATGAAATCACAGTATAATCCTGATGGACTTGACATGGAGAAAGCAAACAAAATATTAAATAGCAGCAAGGCAGCTATTAAGATAAGGATAGTGTAAATCAATCAAAAATGAATGTGGACATAAACATATGATTATAATATAATTAATTCATTTCTTTATAGTCTTTTCAAAAGCATAATTCTTCCATTATTCCGTGCTCTTTTATCTTTTTTCCCCAGGACTTTCTTCAGATGCTTTCACAACACTAGTGAAATATACCAAATTTTCAGCAATAAAAGCTGTTTTATTTCCCATATTCATAGTGTGAACACATTATTTTCAATCCTCTAATTTTATTTTACAACTATCAAAACAATTTTTAGGTCTAGCGGTGGGTTCAGAAATTCTGTAACAATTTCAGCTATTCTGGAAATACATATTTGGTTACCAAAAGAGGTTTTTCATACAGAACAATGCAACCCCGTCATATAAGACTGTTAACAATAAACAGAAAAACTGCATTTCTTTGATAGTGATGAATAATGACATTAGTATTTAGATCGTTATGATCTTTATGATGATTTGATTCTTCAGCCAAAATTAATTCAAAAGCAAAATTTTGACACAGCTTATTGAATTTGGGTATCACCTATTACAAAGAGTGATGCTGTTAAAAAACAGATTGTTTTCATCATTATTCTATTTTTATTCTTTTCAGCAATGTCGATTAAGGGATATTCTGCCTGGATATGACAAGGAACACCTGTAGACCCCTGGCATGAAAAAAGGAAATTAAATCTCAAGCAAAATATTTAAAGCAAATAAATTCTTCAGAGGCTGGCGCAGGATTCTCTATTATCAGAAGAAAGATACTTGTAGGATTAAATGTGTGCTTATTCATGTTTCATCATTTCCTACCATGGTCTGAAATGCACTATGCTTTAAATATAAATAAATCACTGACAGTTAATTAACACACAGTCCTGTTAAAGAGGTCTCCTCAAAAGCAGGCAAATTGAAGTTACACCAAGAAGACTGCCATGAAGGGAATTTTTTGTAGTGGGTTTCACAAGGGGGTGATATGACAGGCGAGTAATAAAAATAGCCTAAAATAAAATATGATTTTAAAAAACAGTGGGTTTTTTCGTTGCTTTCCAGAAGCAGTCTTTACCAAATGGTTTCATTTGTTCCGTTCACACAGTTTGTTCAAAACCAGCCTTGTAATAATTAAGGGCATCCTGAAGTCAGTGGCAGTTGTGATAATTGCTCAGAACAGTAAAAAAAAAAATCAAAATGAAAAAACCCGAGAGCCTTAACCTTAAAGTTGTTTGTGGGATTTCTTGTGGCAGTCTGAAATACGAATCGCTAGTACTACAGGGACAGCTACTGGCTTTCTGTGGTTGACAAAGCTGGTATAATTGTATGACTTTCTTGTATAATGGTTTAAACAAAAGTAAGTAGTTTTTGGTTTGGTT
>RSEF01000031.1:54673966-54686524 GCA_003993805.1 Himantopus leucocephalus
ATCCTTGAATAGAGTAGATAAGGAGGATATGCTAGAATGAGCTGATGAGGTGATGAGAAAGACTTTACTCACTTCAGACATGATGACATTCCTATTAATAAAAATGCTTTCTAATTGTATAGTATGAAATAGACCTTAAAATAACCCATTGAAGGCAAGGGATATGATTAATTTACTTGGATCTGAAAGCAGAGCCATGGTGAAATGCTACCACTTGTAACAGGACAAAACAGCAACAAATATGTCTAAAAGAGAAAGCAAAGAATACCTTGTTCAACTGCATTAGAATTTTTATGGGCAGAATAATGATACAAGATGGAATTTGGCCAGGACATTAGACATAATTAATTCCATTAAAGATTGTCATGAAATCTTTTATGTCAGTGTCTTAGTTTCACTGTTAATTTGAAACATGCTCATTTTTGTTAGCCTAGTGTCTTCAAAACACCATTGATTGAGAACTGTGACACTTCACACACTGCCTGTATGTTTTTGTAGGTCTTTTGTTCAACTACAGTAAAGTAAATGTATAAAAGAATACAGTAATATCCAGATGTTCCGGTTATGATTGAAGGACCATTATTTTGTGCCACAGAAACTCATAGGAAAAGATAGTCCCATTCCTAAAGAACTTGCAGTTCATAAGTCTGACCCAGCTTGACCCTGAGTAGCTTGTGAGAAATTACAGGATCACAGCACATGCTGATTTGACTGCAGAGACTCAGGAAAGTGTCTCTTTCATTAACCAGGGTGACCATATGTCACACAGGTTAAAAGTATTTGACATCTGTTTAATTGAGGCTAACAGGTCTTTAGAAAGATAAACATCTAATCTCTCCTTCTTACATGGCAGAAGAGCATGGCACTGACTTATGGTCTGACGAAACTGGGACAGATATTACTACACTTCTGTGTGACTATCTGTCTTGATATGTAATATGTTTTGTCTGTGCCAGGTTCAATGCCTGCTTCTTTTTTATGGAACCTTTAGAGTCTGCTTTAGGTAGTGTCAGACCTTCTGCTCTTGCTACTCTTCTGCTTTTTGTTAGACAAATCAGGCTGAGCAGAATGCAGTCTTATAACTCTACAATTAAAGTTCTTCTAACACCTGCCTACCATGGACATGATGATGAATGTCATGGACAGCATACTTTTTGACTGGTGAAAGGAAATGAGTGATGCATTGACTTAACCAAACCAACAAAACAATCCAGGATCTCCTGCTTCCATGTTTTTTATCTGGCAAGGTATTGTACCATAAGATTGCCAAGTACCAGACTGTATACACCTGGATCCAGACTACAGACATTTTTTTGCCTGTGGTTATTTCTACAGAACCATGCAGCAGTGAGGTTTCCAGAAAGAAGTTCATAAGGATTTATTTGCAACAGGCTGTTTATCTCTGCAAGAGGTTTCAGCAGGAGATAGATTTACTAACACATGGCGCTCATCTGAAGAAACTGCTCTGGGAACTAATTTGTTCAATTATCTGGGAATCTAACTTCAAAGGACCAACAAACAACAAAATAAATATACAGATTTTGGCCTAAAAAACAGCCCAGAAACCATACTAAACTTAAAACCCAGCAAGAGAGTTGCTTCCATCTACTGGAGCCAAGAAAAAAATGTCAACTGACCATCAAGCTCCTCTAACATGGGCTATAAATCAGTTTATTCTTGTCTTGAGTTTCTGGTGTTGAAATCTGAGCTGGTAGGGGAAAACATTGGGTGATTAAAATGGCTTGAAAGTATCCCTTTATGTTTTCAGTAACTTAGAAATTTTAAGAGATGCAGTTGTAGTTAAAGTTTCTAATTTATACTTGAACATTTTCAAAATATTCTGTAGTTGCTTCATGCAAAACTGCAAAATGAAGCCCTCAGTTCCTCAGTGCTCATCTCTAGCTAATATACGAGACTAATACTTTTCTATTAACATTGCTCATAAAGAATTTTTTTTTAATTGTAAGAAGCACTTTGAAAGTTTTCTGCTTCATTTTTATGATGCTTTGTTACTATACAGCATTGCTGTAGCCAGTGCTATGAGGATCTAGAGCCTTCCACATCATGGTAATTCAGCTCTCCTCTCCAGAACTGCCCAATGTACTCATCAGAGAGGCTGAGTCATCAACTTTTCTTTTTTTTTTTAAACAGGATAATGTCATAGAGGTGTGTGGGGAAAACAGTATAGAGTCTGCAGCCTTGAAACTAGAGTGGACTTGGACATTTAAGTTAGCTCTTTAGCACAATGTGACTTTTTTCATCGTCCAAAGCCTCAACAATACTTTTGTTAAACTGAATAGAAAAAATGCTGCTAACTTACATATGTGCAGAATTAATCAAGTGGGATACTGTGTTTCCCACACTCAGGAACTCTGTTTTCAAGTTCTGTAATCAGATTTTTTTAAAAATAATTGGAAAAAAACCTGTAACATCTTGATTTAGGTTATAACATGCCATTGATAGTTCTAGTTAGCAGAAGCCATTACTAACTCAGATGATTTTTCACTTAATTTTTTTGCAGCAGAACATAGATAGATAAGAGGATGAGCATTTTAAAAGTATTTCATTATGCAGAATTTGTTAAATCTGAAGCAAAAAAATGTTGGAGATTTCTCAGCTAGAGATATTATAAGTAAACAACACATCAATTTGATAATCATGCTTGGAAAATATGTTGCTCAAGAGCAATAGACTTACTTTTCATTTATACTTGATATAATTGCAAAATTATTTAGTTTTAGCTATGCAGAGAAGAAATTTAGATTTACAGAATAGGAAATCACTCTGACACAATATTTCCTTACCATGAAGAACTTGCTTTTTATTATTCTGCTGTTACTGTTGGCAGCAGTTTTGTAAAGCTGTTTTATTATCAAAAGTAAATACTAAATTTGAAGCTGACTTCTTTAAAACATATAGTTTTGTTCCACAAAAATTTAAAAGAAAAAATATATAGTTCTTGTCTGACACTTGGTTTTGTATCATTTATGAATCAATTATGAATTTGTATCATTTATCACTACATGATTTGCAACTTGAATTTTATTTCAATCTCAAAGTGTCTCTAGGGCCAAAAATATTTTTTCTTTAATAGACATAACAATGTAGTTAGTATTAAAAATTATTTTATCTGGTCTTTTTGTCTATTCATTGCAGAAAATAAATTAATCGCTTTAGCTTGAGGCTGCATAGTTTACTGTCATTAGTGGGGACAGTCAAAGATATGTGAATGTTTCAACAGCAAAGAACCTTCGGGATTTTCAGCTATTTCTGAGATCTTAATAAAAAATGTTACTGATCAATGAACACACTCCTAAGGAATAAAAAGCAGAATAACCTTAACATTATTCACACTGTTTTGGTAAAAATTACGGTGATTCATAATGATATTTTTTTTACCTTAGTATAACGTAGTGAAGAATATTAAAGAATATTAGAAAGTTTTGCACCATGTAAACGGGTCAGAAATGTCAAGTGCTTTTGGTCTTTTTCAGACAGCCTTACACATATAGGTAGCTTTAAACACTTATGAGTTATTCTATTGACCTCTCAGCATATTAAGTTTTAGCATATTCAAAATTCTGTGCCTATTCATGACCTTTGAAACCATAACTTTAAAGTCAACAGATTATTCGGTACCAATGTAATAAGTGATATTTTAAGAAAATGAACTTTGTGCTGAAGATACATACTACAGCTTCTAGCATTAATGGAAACAGCATTTCTGAAATTTACATTATTTTTTGTTAGCATTGATTAAAATTTGTCCCCGCTTTTATCCATCAACATGATGTTTTTATTTTCCTGAATATCAGTTAAAGCATTTTTAAAAATACACTGACTAATTCCAGTCAGACTACTGTTTCAAAAATTTGTTTTTGTTGTGCCTCTTTCAAAAAGAAAAGAGAAAGTACTTACTTTTACAACACGATGTCAAGACAAAGGCACACATGTTCATACATGCCCACATATACAAAGTACTATTCAAATATTTTCAGAGTTTACTGACCAACAGGTAGGAACCCAAATGATAGCCAGAAAAATGGATAACATCTGTTAAAAAAGAAAAATAAAAAAAAATCGCAGCCCGATTCACTCATATGCAGTGTTTCAATAATTAAAATATTGTCATGCAAAATATAAGGGAAAAAGTTTATTGTTCTGAATAGGTAGCAGTCAGCATCACTGAAGCAACAGGCTTCATTTTCTATGTATACTTATATGAAAACTTTTTTTATTGATATATTTATTTAAAGAATGGTTACAGGCTACATTCAGATCTCATTTTTACCAATGTAAATGTGAAATGATGGAACTGGCCACTGTGTAGTTTTCCTCATGGTTGTGCATTTGAATATCTAGGATCACAGTGCTGGCCTTAGGGCTATAGTACACAGTTTTATGGTACTGTATTTTTTGTAGTGATAAGGACATGCTGTGTTTTCAGAGGAATGTCTTGACAAATTGCATCAATGAAGGCCACCTCACTCACAATGAAGGTCTGTTTTTTAAAATAGCACTAAAACAAAATAACTGCTGCATTTTGGCAAGGGTCTTAACTATTTACAGTGCAACAATCAGAACACTAAATAGTGCTTTAGTACCCGGATCTCCCTAAGTCATAACCCTGACCTGGAGGAAATACTATAATTAGTTTTGTGGTTTTTTTCCATAAATCCATTATCAATGTAAGCATTCAGAAATCCAGACTGATATTTCTTTTTAACATGCAGAATTTTGATTTTCAACAGCTGCATTGGATCTTTAATCATATTTTATCTTCATGGGAGCCTTTTTCTAATATATATTAATTGGCTGTTTTCTGTTACAAATTATGAGCTCTTACTTTGATGAGATTCAGTCATGTTGGAGTTGAGTATGTAGTTTCCAGCCCCTGCTGGATCCTTAAACCACTACAAACATCTGCATGCCACTGCAGTGCTGAGTAATGGCAGGATTTGGATTGATCTGATTTCTGTACAGAATTTTTTTCCATAGGATATTTTAAGCTCTTTGCACTAAATCTGCACTAAATCTGTGGCAGGGTTTTCTTATTTTAGCAAAAGAATGATTGAAAATTAACATCTTGTATGGAATTATCAGAATACAATGAGAAATAATTTATGGCACAGTATACTCAAAATCTCTTTTAATCTTCTAAAATTTGAATGCGGTATGAGAAATTCTGTGTCAGTTATTGCTGTATGTTACAGTTAAAATTTACTGGAGTCATATAGAATTTGTGGGAGTAAAATTGTTGCCTGCCTTTTAAAGTTAATATTGAAAAAATTTTCCCAAATGTAACATTTGCGATTATTTAGCGACAAATTTATTTTACATTTTGAAATGAGGTTGATATCGCTTTAATTTCTTAAATTTTTACGAAGAAAAATGTGTTTCCCTGCTGGACAGGAAATGTGTCTAATTATGTTTTACATAAATTACATAATTGTTTTACATACTTGCATATCTTCCTGCCAGTAAAGGAAACATTTCATTGAAATGTAGTGTTTTTCTATCTTCTTTGTGTTTAAGGAATATCTTGATTACATTTTTTAAACATGTAAATGAAAGAAATATATAGAAAACATTGCCCACTGCTTACTTAAAATAAAAGTAAAATGCTACTGAAAATTAGTATTGTTTTGAGCTTTTTTTTACTTTTTGCATACTCTCTTGATGACAACTGTGAACATGAACTTTTCTTGTATAACATTTTATTAGAAATATTGAAATAGAAAATGTGTGCTGTACTTTAGCAAGTTATTACTCAAAGTTGCACTTAGGGTGAATGTGTGGAAGTACAAGGTCTTGTGTATTTTAATATAGGGAAAGCAGTCTGGTTATAAAGTGGATAGAGCATCATCTTTTCAAAAAGTGTGTCAAACTATCAATTACATTGCAATTAATTTAGCAGAACATCATATGGCTCAGTTTTGACCTAAACCAAATGTCAGTTGATAAATCTATCCCATTTTTTTCTTCAGAAAAATATGGGGATTAAATTTCCAGGCAGGTGTTAGAGCTTAGAATAAAAAGAGTGAGATGTGTATAGAAGCTACTTGAGTCTCATGAGGCTGATTTTAATTCAGCTATTTCTCTGGAGTACCACACAAACCAATGAGTTCCAAATCCTGGGGTTACTTGCCTTTATATGAAATCATGGGAACATTTCTTCACAGAATACTACTGAAATTATGTAGAAAAATTAAAGCAGAAATTAAGGCTAAAAAAAGGTTAACTTCACAAGTTACGACTTACATTTCTTTGAATCTCAGAAATGAAGAAATGAAAACAAAATGGAAAGCCTTAAAGAAGAAAAGTGTTATTATAAGGAGAATTGTAAGCAGTGTAAAATTCATGCTGTGGATATTTAATATATTTCTCTAATCCATGCTTGTTATATGCAGTGTTTTAAAAGCAAGCATATGTAGGTCATATGCAGCACAGTGAATGTATTAAAGCATTTCTCTTTGCTTAAAAGCTAGGTGAATTGAATCAGGGAGGTGTTTCAAAAAGATGACGTCTGGAGTGTTGTCCATACTTCAGTATGTCTGCAGCAGTAAACTGATACATTGTATCTTGAATTAGTCTACACAATCGCATACAGTTCCACTTGATGAGATGAGCTTAATGGGCTTCAAGAAAATATAGCAAGGTAAAGGAAGATGTACAAGTGAAAGAGAGGGCTTGGCCCTTCATTGGATTTTGAAGGCCTTTGAGTCATGTGTCTTAACTGGGGCCAGTTGGGATCATTTAGTAATTGGTGTCAGAAGGTCAAATTTAATTCTCTTTATAAAAAGAACACAATGGGATAGAGTTAAACAAATTATCATCTGAGGTTTCAAATGCACAAAGCTTTAAATAGGTTGATTAGGATGGTATAAGAGAGAGAGGTTACAAAACAGGAAATTGGTAAATCTGCTGTGTACCATGTTGGACCTTATATGACAGTGCTATCAAATATCTTTATTTCAAGAAGATATTTAGCATAAAGGGCTTTAGTGCTAGAACAACATGTTTATATAAATGCTTTAGACAAATAATATAATTAAAACTTTCTGAAATCAATTATTTTAAAGATATTAACATTTTTATCATAATCTTGCCCTTAACATTACTTTCATATATTTTTAAACCTGCTACATAATCGTTTATATTTGTTTACTTACTCACTGACTATGCCAGATGAGAATTATAGTATATTTACTAAAAGCACTCAGAATTTCACTATCACGTAATAAATATTCACCTTAAATACTTCTCAGACAATAATAAAATGAGCAATGTTTGCAATTATCTGTTTTAAAAAAAAAAAAGGCAAGCTCATTCAAGATGGAACGGAAACTGTCAAGCAAATTGTGCAGCATTTCCCTCTACAAATTAAGCACATTTTATATGTCTGGTTTTTATTGACACTTGTCAGGGATGCTGACTTTATGCATTGGCTGTTGCCAAATGCAATGTGTTTTGTATGTGTAAGAAATAAAATAAATCCAGCTGCACATGCTACAGGAGTGCTACAGGATCAGTAGGCAAAGTGTGATGCTTGCTTGTGACTTTTATAGTTGCAAGCAGCGTTAGGTTTACCTCTGTGGTAAACACCTTCTGTTTCAGTAGAAAATTTGCTTTTACAGGTCTTGAGGTGAGAGCGGTTAGACTCCAATTCTGTGTAAATTTAGAAGCACAAATGCTCACGTGGAAAGCATGAATTAGCTACCTAAAACATTTTTCAAAAACTGAATGTGAACTATGATGTGGTTGAACAGCATGCTAAATAAGGTGGAGCTTTTTATTCTTTTCTAACTGATTTAAGATGGATCTTCAGGTATCTAAAGTGCAGCTCTTCCAGCTCTTTATCATATCAAAGCATAAATCATCAGTGTGCTGTATATCTTATGTTTCTCCAGTTCTCTATCTCTCTTGTCACATGAGTTTTGTTAACACAAATACATATATTGCTTGCCCCTTTCTCTACCACCAAGGACAAAAAAGCCCTGTAGAATATCTCACTAGGCCAGAACAACAGAAAATTCCTGCCTGAACAGATGAAAGTAAGTTGTTTCAGGCACCTTACCCATTTCTTCTTCCACTAGGCATCTTTTTGTTTTCACACTCATAGTAAAATCCATATTATCTTTTCTTTCTTACAGCATTGTCTATTTATGTGTCTTTTATAGTTCCAAACCAGTTGGAATCTATTTTGGATCTTCCAGCACAGAGAGATGCCTCTTGTCAAGATATAGTCAGGAGGCAGAAATCAAGTAGCTTTGGCAAATGAATGATGGTGCGCTAGCACTATCAAATATGGCAGTGTGCTTTATTTCTCGGCAGTCAGAACCTTCAATTTTTCTAACAGATGCTTTATCCTGAACATGCAAAATTCCAGACATGAGACATCAGATAATTTACATAAAATGATTACTTCCTATCCTGTGGCTTAAAAGAGATATCAGATCTTTGTAATCATAATATGTGTTGCTTTGCTATACTGGTGCCATTGTCCTTTCTTTTTTTCTGAGTCTTTTTTTTTTTAGAACAGATATATTCTGAGTTCATGTGTTGCTGTTTAAATTGTATATACTTTGAATATTTAAAAGCAGCAATGTATCCAAATTTATGAGTTTTGTCATTCAAAAAAGATGAAGATGGGAAAAAAGATGACCTGGATACACTGCAGATCTGAAGAAGGGCTTGTGCACCCAAAAGACGATTTATTTTTTCCAATTCAGATTTGGTCACATTTGAGGAATTTCCGTGGCTCAAGGACATCTGCTTGAAAGCTTTCACATTTCCTTGCCTCAGTTTCCTGATAGGAGGCTGAAACGTGCATCCAGCAGCCAGATTAGGTCACATCCTTAAGAGATATTGCATCCTTTTGGGTTGAATAGCTAGCCAAATTCAGGGTGTTAAAGGTTGTCTCTATTAGGGCAGGGGAACTGAAAAGGGACTGTTTGTTTACAAAGATTTCTTACATCTCTAAACATACCAAGATTCAAGCATTGATGTGCAGTATCAAGTATTAATGTGCAGCTCACAGTTCGAGTCATCTTTCCCATCAGGCAATAACTCAAAAGCTGTTTTAGTTTTACTTTAGGGCTCTACTCCTTTTTTCTTTTTTTTTTTTTTTTTTTTTTTNTCTTTCAATTTTCAACTTCTCTTTCATGGTCACAAATCACAAACCTCCATAAAACAATAGCCATCAAAGTATACCCTGGCCTCAGGTAAAGGTTGCTCATCAGTAGTAACCCTATCCCTGTATCTTATTTCATCTTTCAGCCATTACTCCAAGTACTATTTTACCCAGTATGAAAGATGTTTTTAAATATAGATAGACCAAGACCAGAGTAGTTCCAAGATACTTTTTCAACACAGAAAATGCTAAATCATACTTTGTTGACCACTGAAATGTTTCCCTTTTTCCTCCAGCCCACTAAATGACTGAGTTTGTAAAATGTCTTTCCTGACACTTATTGTACACCTGTTAGCTATAATGAAATCCAATCCAATCATTAGCTCAAAGCTATCCAGATGCCTAGCTGAAAATCCAATTGGTCCAGTTTCCCTACTCCATTTTCAGACAGATTCACATTCCTAGTCACTGTCTCCATTTCAGACCAGTTAAGTGATTCATTTTTCAGTCCCTTATTCCCTTGTATTATTAGCTTGTCTGATTCAATAAAACACTTGAGCCAATGTCCCAGGAATTTTAAGGATCCTATTCCATATTTATTGGTCAGACTCCCATTATATCTGTCTAGCTGCCATAGGTACATCATAAGCCTAATCCTGAATCTGTAAACTTTGTCCCTTCAGACTAGTTGCTTTTCATTTTTTTAATTGGGTGAAATATCACTGAAATACCACCTACTGGTCAACTTTTTACGGACATGTTTTTAGTATACTAGCATTTCACTCAACTGCTTCCCTTAGAAGAATGCATTACTGTCTGCATTTTTTGCTTTACAAATCAAATATTATTCTTCATCTAATCTTCAAAAATATAAACTAGCCGCGTCTTCCTTTCTTCATCAAGCATAGCAGGCACATATCTGTTCTTACAAGAAGTGTTTAACTCCAAATTAAAAAAAAAAATCACAATGCTAGATCTTCTTATGTCTCTTCCTCTTAGGAATAAAAATAATAGCATTGATTAAACAAGGCAGTAACTCGTCTTTTTTCTCAGCTAGAAGAATGCAAAATACCCCAAACATTAGAGGTAAGGAATCTATAAAGGAAAGAGAAGAATTTTCTGAAATTCATTGCTACTTTGTCAATTGTCATGGTTTGGACATCAATATAATAGGAATACAGTCAAATATTAATGGGAAAACAAATAAATTATATCTTCTGAAGCTGAGACTGTTAAAAATAAACAAATAAAAAAAATACAGGGAGTACCAGTTATGGAAGAGAGTCATAAATTCAGCAGATGCTTTCAAAATCAGTAGTAAAATTAGTGTAATATAAATATAAGATCAAAACACATAAATGTATGTTATGTTTAATTTCTAAATCAGAGTGTTGTGGACATATGTTTGAAACCTTAAGATGACTCATCATTCATGGCTGTCTGTATAACCATACTGTAGATTGTGCCGTTTCTACTTTACTTATGTATTGCTGTGGTGATGACATATATAATTTTGTCGTAAAGTTTCTGTTAATGGGCCAAACTCTGTTCTCTGTAATGACCATGGAACAAAACCACATTGAATGTGAAGGACCGCTTTTACCTTGAATGTATTGTCAGCTGATCTCAGAGGGATGATATGAGAGATAAACATTACTTTCACCCTTTTCTGTATTTATTGCAACTTTATCCAGCTCAAGGTGACAGACTTGGTGTCTTTATTTGATGCAGTCTGCCCATTTGTTTCTTTAAGTATGGCTATCTGTATATGGAACTTGACCAGCTAGGACTTGTACAGATAACATTTCAGTGATCATTTTAATCAAACATATAATCCCTGCTGTGGATTTTTCATAGTTTTGTTGTAGTCTTTGCACCTAATTTTTCATCAGGCAAGTAGCTGATGCCTTCTTACTCAGTACATTTAGATTTTTGTTTTGAATCTGATTCAAAATTTTTGAGTAAACAAAAAGGCTTGCATTGATTTCATAGATCTTTAATTGATTTTTATTTATCAATGTAAGATTGGTAAGAGAATGGGGACAGAATTTTTTGTTTGAAGATTTGGTTTGATTTTTTAAATTTTAATCTAATTAATCCATTGAGAATGCAAGCTGCCTAATGGAACAGAGACATCTTTATGGCAAATTTGTTTCTTTTGTAAAGCAACCATGAAAACACTAATCCCTAGAACATTTTAACTTAATTTTTCTTTGGCTGCCTTCTTGTTTATAAATTAAACATTTTGACTCTCCTGTTTTGATACTCCTTCTTGACCCTGGTGTGACTAGTTCAAAGAAAGAACTCTGTCGGGGATTTTGCAGCAGAGCAGATTCAGACAGCTCTGCTTGGAGAAGGAAGTGGAGTTTTGGTTCCCATTTTGCACATCTGTAACAGTTTAGGGAAGGAAGCACCTTTACACCTTTTATTGTTTGTGGTTGCTGACATCATATCCTTCCCTGACCACTCTGTGCATGTTTCCTGCCATTCTATCAAGATTCTTCCGTGCTGCAGAGAGGGGATAGTGTATGTGAGTGCGCACATGTGCATGTATAAGTCTGTGTGAATGTACAAAAGAGAGATAGGTGTGATTGAATGATCTGCTGCACTTGTCCATTAGGTTTTTTTCCCTTCTCAAGGCTCCGATCAATCTTCTGTCAGCTGTCACCGTCTCTTGACAAATCATATAGTGAAGAGAAGCCTGCCAAAAATGAAGTTCCTGTTTTTGTAACCAGTCTGATTTTTTTTATTTCTGAGTTTGAAAAAAAATGCAGAACACTGTAACACCATAGTATGTAACTCTTTCTTTAAATGCAAATTGTTTGGATGCAATCATGTCATTATGTTGGAAGATTTCTTTTTTGTGAAAAGTTATTCTGACAAAGCTTCTGGAATAATTTTAAGTTCCTTTTTAGATTCCTTTAGGTAATGAAAGTCTGTAGTATTATTTGAGTTTTGTAGTACTTTTTCTAACTAGTGCTAGTTTTCTAGCTTTATTGGTGTTAGGGAAATACAATTTATCAGTTAACAGGAACTTTAAATACTTAATACTGTAATGCTTAATCCTGTGGAAAATTTCAGAAAAGTATTGGGAGCTGAAGTCCTAAAACAGCCGTGGAAATTTGTTGGTCTCCAAAGTTATTTACATTCTTTTTGACACAGATGTCACCAACCTTTGAAGGTTTGCTAGACAAATTGAATAGCTTTTATTTTAAATTAGACTAGTAAGCAAAAAGCAAATGGGACAGCTTTTTTTTTCATCAATGCAAGAAAATGTAACCTGCTACCTGTTGGAAGTAGAACTACGTTTCTTTGCAAATTGTATATTGGGTATATATGGTTTAACACATTCTTTCGTCTCCTTCAGCTTCTCTCAGACTGTATGTCCTGGTTTGAGGTAAAACAGAAGCAATTTTCTGTTCAGT
>RSEF01000031.1:54711649-54724284 GCA_003993805.1 Himantopus leucocephalus
TTTTTTTTTTTTTTTTTTTTTTTTTTTTTTTTTTTTTTTTCTGCTGAGCAGGAAGATTTTCTGTCTCTCATTTTGTAAACAGGTGCAGTTAGGCAGCAAAGAAGGCCCAAAGATGTCTCTCTCACACAGAAACCCATACAAAAGTCTCTTACCACAGTTAACCTTACAGATAAAGTTCTTTATGTTGATCTGAGCTCTGATTTTGCTACACATTGTGAGGACAGAATGAGCAGTCTGCCATTATTTCACTTCCAATAACTATACATCTGTATCTCTATAGTTTTGTGCTGTTTCCTCCATTCTTCACAGGTGAGGACATCAGATTTGAATCAAAGTTTACTTGGCTTTTAAGTAACCTTCTTATAAACTAATTAGAACTTGGTGAAAATAACAGTAAAAAATTATTTTAAAATATAATTACTTTATTTTTTTCCACTGGTCATATCTTATTCTAATGTCTTTTTCCCTCCTGCTCTTACAAGCATTTCCTTTATTTGAAACTGATGACTTTTGAAGAGTTGGGTGGGGTGTGTGTGCACATTACCAAAATAATACACTAAATTATGAAACGTAAAAAAATAGAGTGGGCCTGAGTAATTCAGAGTGAGCTGGTGGAGCAGTAGCTTCACAGTTAGCTGTTGTGAAGAACATGGCACAAAGGCTTTAACTGTCCAAAAAGAGGAAACAGCACTGCATATGCAAATAGTCTTTACAGCACGGGAGTCCCCAGCCAGCAGCAACCGCCTAAATCCATTTCACGGGACACAGAGGCAAGTCTTCCTAACATAACCTGAGAGCTGTTTGGCTAACGGCTTTCCAGGACTAGCCAACATATTGCAAATTAGATGAATTCCTCCCCTCTTAGAAAGACTGAAAGCTACCTTACGGTCATTTATAGAAGCCTGTTGGTGGGTTTGCTGAGCTCGTTGCAGCTTGAGCTAGCCTCCCGCCTTCTTCCTCACCAGAGCAGAAACAGAGACACTAAACTCTCCCTGCTGTTTTTTACAACACGAGCCAAGGATTTCTGACTTGTCCCGCAGTAAGGGCCATGTGTTTCTTCTTCACTGAGGGAAAAATTGAGACAGAGGCTCATGCCCATTGTAAACACACAAAAATACTTCAAGACCCCGCTCCCGATCAGTGACCTTGAAAAGATTATTTTAGTATCTACTATTAACTGACCTATTTTAATATGGCTCAGCCTTTGCTTACACTCCTTAGAGTCATCCTGTGTAGGTGATTTTGTAGCAAACGCTCACTATGTATTATTGTGCTCTTATACCCCACGAGTTATCACAGACATTACATTTTATGAGTCAGGATGTCCACTCGGCACAGGCTGAACAAACAAACCAGGTAAGGCAATAAAAAAAAAAGCTGTGTAGCTCAAAAAAAGCTAATAATGAGTACATGAAGATGATCTCACGGTGAAATGGCTCAGCGGTACATACTAAACACACAATTTCTAGATACCAGTAGCCTATTCCATGGTAAGAGTCACGGTTTTGGTCAACACAGGCTATTGAACTGAGACTGCCTGGAGTTAAACATCAGTCTTAAAGCTAAATCTAAGAAGTCATCTGCCATGGACAGAAGTTGTAGCAAACACAGTTTTCCTTGCGGGTCAAGTGTAGAGAGGGATGTATACCAGAGTACACACAAGAAAAGCTCAGCAAGACACAGGTTGCAAGACAGCGGGGAAGACAGCAGGACCCAGGGTAGCCAACAGGCGCGGAGCCTCCTGGCCGAGCAGGTGGGGGTAGGTGTGTAGGAGGGGATGTAAAGCTCGGTGCCAATGACTGCCTAAAAGCCCATGTACACCGCACCATCTCCCTGCTAGTCACAAAAAATTCAGCCCCGTACAAAACAAGAGGGAAAAAGGAGATGCGAGACCATAAGGTCGTTTTAGGTACATGCTGTAATCTTTGGCATTTATAATTCCATGTTTATTCTGGGTGCCAAGCTCAGTTTGAAAGCACAGCCACGATCATTACAAAATCACATACAGTCATTCACGCAACTATCACACTATTCCGGGATAGGTTCTCTAGTGTCTTGAATTTACCCTATTTGTACACCAAAATGCCTTAGCCAAGGTTCATGTAAAAACTGGTAAATGATCATATAGTTTTTAAAATGCCAGCTCTGACCATTAAAGCAATACCCAAGATACTCTGCTGGTAAACAAAGAGAAATAATTTGTGCTATGAAGGAGCAATGTGCCAAATCAGAGCTATCAAATCAAATTAATTTTCCATTATTTCCTGATTTTCTGCTCTTTCATTGCACAGACAACTAGTTAGTATTTAAAGGAACATGGGAGGGTGGAGCTGGTTGTAGCATATTTACTCAAGTAAGTACTTGGGTGTAGTAATGAGTTTGTTTTAAAATATTCATATTATATAAATGTTACTTGAAGTTGACAGTAAATATTGAACAGACATATCAAAAGGGCAGCATGTCATCTTCACTTCTCCTATGTTAAGTCTTAACATTCAGGCAGCTGTTTGCTTTGTTTGTATCCCTTTTCTTACAGAAAATTAATTTTTAAAAATTGAACCAAAACGATGATTGAGTATGACAGAAGAAGAAAGAAGGAGGGAGTTTGAAGATCGTGCTGCCCACAAGAGGTTATGACCAAATTCCCAGGACTACTGTTTGATTTGTATCAATAATTAGTACTTAGTTATTAGATCTCTTTTTCAGGACATTAGAATGAAAGACACATGGAAGAGCGAGGTTCATTGTAATTTTCCAGCACACGGGAAGCACCAGGAAAGTGCTGCTACTAAAAAAACCTTCCACCAGTTTTTTCTAAGTGATGCAGGACAAATAAGTGTTTCATAAGCATTCACGCAGATATGGCAAAAATCAAAAACACTCCCAAGAGAGGGACAGAAAGAAGAAAACAGGACTAGAAGTGGTGTGAGAGAATGTCTCAGCTACATGTTCCCCATCGTGTCTATGCAGAATGCTTCCGTTCACTCCCGTGTTTTATAATATGGTTTCTAAATATGGCATTTCTTACCAAGAGAGCAGATACTGCTTACATCCTTTCTAAGTTAAAAAAAATCTTCCATGTCCAAAAGACCTTAGCATAAATGTTTCTGCGACGCTTACGCTCCTAAAGACGCTACATACGTGAGTCTGAAATGGAGGATGGGTCTACTGGACTCAAAATACTGCTTGTGTGATGTGAACAGAGATTTGAAGAGGGAAGAGATAGTGCGAGATAATTTCCCCCTAATTTAATATTGACATAATTCTGTCTGCTACTTGTGGGTTACTGGGGGTGGAGTTCACATTCCTCATGTCCTCTACAATCCTTCAGAATTTATATGGGTAGATTGTATTAAGCATATGTAAATGCAAATGTATTCACAATTATGTTTGTTTACTTTCATGACTGAAATACTTTTTGTTTGTCTTTTGGGCTTATTTGCACTTGTATACGACTGACGTTACTATTTGCAAAGCACTTCTGAACTAATATCCCATTATGAATGCCTCCTTGTTCACTAGCCAGGCTGAGTTCAAACATTTTTGTAGAGAACTTAGTTTTTGTGTTTTTTCCTTTTTTTCTTTTCCTCCATAGACAACCAAACCAAAATGCTTTGAAATATTTATAAAACACTCACAAAAGGGGAAAAAGCCTCAAACAGTTGCAGTGAATAGAGAAGCATTTTGAAAGCCAAGGGGCTACTTAAGCATTGTCTTAGCTCTTCTTTTTGCCCTCATAGTCAGCAAAGTCTTTCTGCCGCAAAACCCTATCAGAATCCTTCACTGCTAAGCTGCCATGTGCAGTTTTGGTTTGATAATTGCTATTAACCTATTGTTTTCCAACAGTCTTATACCAACACAGGATGTAGATGCATATAAGTGCTGGGAGATAAAGACACACGAAGAAAAAATTATTTTTCGTGGGAGGCTTTGGCCACCAGCAGGTGCACGATTTTCAAGTCTCAGATTTAGCTTATTTCTCATTTGACATAAACAGTCATAGTCTTTAGGTTGGAATTGAGAAAACACACTTTCTTTTGCAAGTCCTCTCATGCCACAGGCACGCTGGACTCATCTCTCCCAACCTACATAAAGGTCCACTCCTCTATTTACCTGGAATAGAGGAGGTGGAAGGGAAGGGGAGTGAAGGGAAGCACTTGCCCTATGCAGTCCCTGTGCCTGAAGACCAGTATTTGCACAAGAGGTACATAAACTCATTTTGGTAAATACATTTTTTGGCCACCTAAGTGGCTCCCTCTTCAAAGAGTCAACTCAGCAGTATTCACTGGAGTCTAAGTGCAAAATCCTAAGTTGAGACACCTAGCTAAGAAGAAGTTAACTAAGTTAATTAACTAAGAAGTTTAACTAAGAAGGTGGCGATGACATTTTGTCTAGTTTTCTGTAACTATAAATATATATAGTGTCTAGACACACACATATGTGTACATAAATACACATGAAGATATGTGTGAGAGCTTTTCACACACACACACACACACACACACAGTATTTCTATACTTCTCTCGATACACGTACTGCTGACTATCTGCAAGGCCAGCTGCAGACCTGCCTTTAACACTTGTGAAGAACACTTCACAGATTATTGCATAAAAGACAGAGCATAAATTGTAAAAAAGACTTTAAAACAAGCAGCTTTCTTTTCCAGGGTGCTTTTAAACGACGGACTCAAATTTGCCAGAGTACAAATATCACATTAGCAGCGGAGCTAATGAAGCCTGCTGTCCTTTGTATTTGTGTCTTGTGCTTGGATTTGCTAATGTCTGAATAAGATATGAGGGCCAGCTGATGCTTTGCCTGCATTTAGTGTGCTCTGCCGTATAGATTTTAATAAGGGGTGAGTTCACATTGTAGCGCTACCCTTGCTGGTAGCAATAATGAGGGTCTCCTCTTGACACTGGCTTCACATTTTCATCAGGCTTGTAAGAACTTAGTGTCTTTCAGGCAGGTTTGGTAGGAATTGGCCAACAAGCTCTAAAGTATCCGGTGAAATGATGACGAGACTGTCATATATTCACTCACACACAAACATAGAGAGATTACAAACAGGTTAATTCCTCAGGAAAACAGGCTGAAATGTTTAGGTATGAAAAAATATGGTTACTTCCAGCATGTTTGAGTTTTCCTGCGCTCCATAGTACCGCAGGCTGTTAGAGAATCACTTTAGAGGACGTACCTCTATAGCAGAGAGTTTTCCAGCAGAACTATTTTTATTTTTTTTTGTAAATATTTTTCAATTTTTATTTTACTATTCCCTTTTAGGCTCAGAGAACTAAAAGAGCATGATTGAAAACATTCAGCTTTTTCAAACACGTCCCAGAACTCAAGGGTCCTGGCATTCAGAACACTGACTGTTTCAGCGTCATTTACCCGAAACCTGTTTATAAAACTCATTGATCTCTCCTCCGCATATCAGAGAACGAATGCTAACTCTGCCTCGGTGACGCTTCACATTACAGAAGGATGGCAGAGCTCTTCAGATTTTTACCTCAGAGCTATGTTGGAACCACAATAAGGCACACGAGGGCACAGCTGAAAGCGCTCAACAGATGTGTTGTTCTGTTCCACTTTTTAATTTGAGCCGTACATCTCAACTACATTTATTTCAGACATTTTTGACCTCGATTTATCCTTAGTATAGCTGTGCTGAAATAAATGGATTTACATCAGGGATTAATTTGGCCTGTTATGCTAACGTCCCTATTTCTTCATAATCAGCCTGTATCGAGACGTTTTCAAGGTTTCCTTTATTTTAAACTGAGCGAATAATTGCTCCTATAAATAACACTCTGATAGGGGGAGAGAGAGAGGGGAGAGAAAAAAAAATACACAGATAAATAAGTACAGGCAACAAAACGCCTCGATATCTTTTATTCTGTGATCACAGAGCATCATTTCCAGCTAATGCTATTGAATCAACACAAGACTTTACTATTGGGTATAAACAACACATAATGAGCATCTGTGGGACACTGGATAACTCCCACTGCTGAGGGAAGACCTTCATAACTCACATGTTGGTTTACCACTTCATTTTATTAACTCCTGCTCATTAGATGGCAGCGGCGCTTTCAGCTACGACGACAGCTAACTTCTTCAGGGCCCGCTGCGTGATGGGTTTCCTGCTGTTGGCCTTTTGGGGATTTTTCTGAAGAGAGGATCGCACACGTGATGTGCTCGAGTGTTGTCGGAAAGGTAGCCAGAGCCAACAAATAAAAACAACGGGCTGCTTGTTTTTCCGTGCATGCAGCCCTCTGTACGCAGCTGACTGAGGCAGCCCTGTCTCCTTCTCAGACAGCACAGGGAAGTAGAAAATTCATCACTGACCCTGATCTCCTCTTCTAGCAGAGGCACTGTGATGGGGGAAAACTCGTCTCCTGACCCTCGTCTCCCCTTTGACAGCATGGGACTAGAACAAGAAAAAGTCACTGCCTGGTCCCCACCCACTCACAGTCATTCATCCTGGGGCTCTTTTCATGGTTTGGAGCTCTACAAATCATCATTCTTGTGAGGAATGCAGAGGCATGTGCTCCGAGTGTCAATAGGGGGTGTGGGACTCCTAGTCCAGAGCCTTACAAACACTGCTGATTTAATCTGATTCATAGAAGTAAAGGAGAAGAATATTCTCGGAGTGCCAAGTTTTTGTTTACATTTTTATTATTATTTTGCAAACAGAATCAGCTGAAGGCTCCTAGTAATACTTGCAAGCACTTAGAATACATTTCTGGATGCCTGAGGACACTAAGTAGTGGCCTATGGCACCGTCACCGAGCGTTTGAAGAATGCTCCTGTCAGGTTGTTAAGTTGCTCCCAAGCCTGCAAACATAGCGACGTTACTTTGTTCATTACACTGCTTCCCCGTAAAGCAGAGGATTGATTTTAAAATTCTCTTTCTGACCTGCCAGACCTTCAGTGGTCCAGTTCCTGCAAACCAGCACAAGCCCTTTTCCCCACTTGCACTGCAAATTTGAGCACGCTATTCATCATCTGCTGCTAGCTCTAATACCAAAATACCAAAGAACTTCACCATTTTTGCATTACACATGCGGAACGCTTTGCCAATTTGTAGTCTGCTCACTCATGGCAAGATTTTTTACACACAAATGCTGCTCTGGAAGACTGTTGCATATACTGGCCCATAGCTGATATAATTACATTCTGATTGCTGCTGTTATGACTTCATTTTTCAAACGCTTTAGTGTGTGTTAAAACAATGTAGATGGAACCTTAAGCTACAGTAAAAAGAAAAAACCATCAAAACTGCTCACTGCTTTTTAAAAGGAAATACTACTGTCAGAGATATTTATTTTTAAATTCTTTTAACATGTAGTGGTTAAGTGAAGTCACAACACACCACAGGCCTCTCTAGCTCTATTGCACTGCTCAGCAAGAAAGCAC
Source organism: Himantopus leucocephalus (assembly GCA_003993805.1). NCBI lineage: Eukaryota > Metazoa > Chordata > Aves > Charadriiformes > Recurvirostridae > Himantopus > Himantopus leucocephalus. The sequence goes on from RSEF01000031.1 coordinate 54,719,066, forward strand.
TTGCTGCTCAGTAACTTGATTTGTAGGAAAAAAAGGAAAAGTGTGCTCACTACCAGAAAGTACATTCAAGCTAGCTTAATTGAACAGAACAGTAACCACTTGAGAAGTGACCTACAGTAGATAAAATAAGGAGCACCTCATTTTAAGACACAAATTTGGAGCCTACAGTTTGATTAGCTTGTTGTCTGTTGTGTTCCCACTTGGAAGAGCATGTGTTTTAGATAACACATATTTTCTGTACGTGTAAATATATGTGCGTCATGCACACATGTGAATGTGTGTGTGCATGGCATACCTGTAGGAACCAATATATAAAAAGATGTACTTTCATACACAGTTAAAATAATTTCCTCATAATTTCAAAATATGATATAGAGGGTGGCGGTGGAGATTAGTATCACGAAAACTCAGGGCAGACCAAGATCCTGGGAGGCGACTTACTACACACACAAGCCCACAAAAATGAACTCACAGCCATTGTAGTCATAACTTTCTGTCTTATGGCATGGTAAAACAGGTGAAATGAACACACTGGTGGCACAAATGCGAGTGTTTTCTCTCCTGCCTGATTTCCTATCAAAATAAGGCATACATGGTCCTGCAGCGTGGCTGTATGTAAACTCATATGGGCGTGTGAATCTGCTTGTAGGCTGGGAAGTCATTTTTTTATTCAGTTTGGAACCCACTGCCCTGTATCAAACACATTTGTAAAGTAACATTCTCAATTATAATTACACTGCCTGTGTGTAGGCCAGAGATGCTGTAAATGCCCCACACAGACACACTCTTAAAACAGAAAGTTGCATTTCTAATCTATCAATCGTGAGATAGAAATCCACAGGAAACCAAGCTTCATGAGCCCCACTATTCATAGAACAAGTTTAAATAAGCTGAGCAGCCACCCACTCGAGTCAAAAGAACCACCAAGTAAACTCCTGCCATTCTGTATGCTAAATGCATATGTTTTTTATTTTAAAATGCTGGGAAATACTTTTATTTTACTCAGAAGGATCAGAATTATTCACCTAAATGGAAACTTTCCAGTCTGACATGCTGTCTTCCAAAAAAGAAACTAATGAGCCCCCTCTGGAACAGATTTTGATGGTTTTGCCACCATTTTTCTTCGATATCCTCTCATGTGTCGAATTAGGATTTAAGTGAGTCTCTTAATAGTCTTCACCTTACAGAAGTGGAAAGAATCTCAAAAAATGGAATGTTCAGAATAAACAGAACACATTGCAATGACACTAGTTCTCATTGTTCCCTTAAAAAATAAACTTTGTACTGATACAGGATTGCAATTTTTCTTGTATTTACAGGGATCTATTCACCTATAGAGAAACCCAGTGATTTTAGGTCAGCCCTGGCTTTATCTCAGGTTCCTGTTCACAAAATAATAGTAACTTCCCTTGCTTGGTGGGTAAACTCTAATGTCAAATACATGTTTTATGTTTTGGCTTCTGTTGGACAACTCAGATCCCAGCATATGAGAGGAAGTGGAATGGAATCTTCTTTCTGGCATCTTTTCCTGCAACTTGCTCTAAAATGTTGCTAAGTAACTGCATTCTGCTTTTTTTTTTAGTTAGGTGGCTTAGCCTTTGTTGATCTAAACTTACCTTCTGCTTACTGTCCTGTCATCTAGGGACTGTAGATGGTATTACAATAAAATACATAATCTTTAAAAATTTTGTTTCAGCAGCTCGGTTGCATTGCTTTAGCATTACGTTGCAGTCTTCTCAAGTGTCTGTAAGCATTTCTACTCCTCCCAGGCTCATTTTCCTGAGAAAGATTTCTTGTGCTTTTTGCTGTGTGGGAAGCTGTGAGATAACGTGTATCTTCAAAAATGTTGATAACATTTTATCAGGCTGAGAGAGTTGGGATTGTTCAGCCTGGACAAGAGAAGACGCCGGGGAGACCTTATAGCAGCCTTCCAGTATCTGAAGGGCACGTACAAGAAGACTGGAGAGGGACTTTTTACAAGGGCATGTAGTGATAAGACGAGGGGGAATGGCTTCAAACTGGAAGAGGGGAGATTTGGAATAGACATTAGGAAAAAATTTTTCACCTTGAGAGTGGTGAGACACTGGCCCAGGCTGCCCAGAGAAGCTGTGGAGGCCCTATCCCTGGACATGTTCAAGGCCAGGCCGGATGGAGCTGTGAGCAACCTGGTCTACTGGTAGGTGTCCGTGCCTATGGCAGGGAGGTTGGAACTAGATGATCTTTAAGGTCCCTTCCAACCTAAACCATTCTATGATTCTATGATCACTTTCAAATGATGAGGATCATATGGAAGCCATCAAAACCCCCCAACCCCTGACAGCAAAGTGCTGTCCCAAGATAACCATGAGATTAGATATCCTTAGCACTTGCCTTGAAAAAAGGGAACCTCCCTGATAGAAGCTTTCCTCCTCTGTTTCCTTGAGACTCTGCCTTTGTCTGGAGCAAGACTGCTGCCTCATCACAGAGTGCAAAGTTATTTCATAACATAGTTGTGTATGGAGATCAAGAACAGTTGTGCCACAGCCCTGCTAAGCTGCCTTTATAGCCCCAACGATGTAAAGGTCTGCTGGACACAAAAGTGACAACTCATTAACTGTGACATCATGAGGAACTTCGAAGGCTGAGGAGCCTGTTTAGACATTTTCTCACTAAATCTGATTAAGATGATGTTGTCTCCCTCACACTCTTTGCTGGAAGTCATTACCTGCGTGGCCATGGCAGCAGAATGAGGCCTGTGGCACAGCCTCACTATGGTCACACACACTTAAACTGCTGATGGAACAGCTCGTCTCAAATCACAGCAGTGGAAATGCTCTTCGTAAAGAAGGTGGGACAGTGATCAGCTCTAATACCAAGCTGAAGGAAGGAGCCCATACAGATCACAATGACAACATTCTCAGAGCTTGTCAGCATTGCAAATCCTGCTCCTTCCCACACGCAGAAAATTTTTCTGAACACCTAATGATGTGATCTCAAGCAAGCTTACATCTGCTTAGACCTAGAGTTTAAGTCAGGCTAGTTGCCATATAAAGTGTTTCTTGTTATGCAAAAAATGTATTTTTTCCCGTGGAGGTTGAAGATTACCTGGTATGGGGGAGGAAACAGTAACCTGGATAGCGAGGTGGAATAAAGAGAGCGGAAAGGCTGCTGACACCACATTTGACAGTCTAGAAATGGTTAGGTGGTTTTGGGGAGCCTTGCCTATTTCCTGAAGAATGAGGCGTATGTATTCTGCTTAACCCAGCCTTTTATCCAAGTGGTACAGGCAGCAAGGCCCTCTAATGGGTTTCTTAAAACAGGGAGAGCACCAGCACAGGTGAGATGGTGTTTGTACTTAATAATGCACGGGACAATCTTCTTCAGCTTGTTCACTGCAAAGGTCCTGCTCAGCCCATATAAATCTTTTTGAAAAAATCCATAGTGATTACAACAACTTTGGCCTCGACTTTTTGTGAATATTGCCTGGTTTTGATGAACACCCTGTAAGCAACACTAGAATTAAAATACTAAGGCTCTAAGGTCATGCTTGTTAGAGTTCAAGACAACCAATGCGTAATTCTCCTTTCAGTTAATGAAACAGCTCTGCTTGTTATCAGTTTCAATGGCTTATTTTCCATAAAATGCCACCAAATTCCTATCAGCGATGAAATCTCATGCCAAAGAGTTCCACAGGGAAGTTACGAATTTCCTTTAAAAGACACACAATTTTGAGACGTTTGCATTCAGAAGTGTTAAATGTGACTCAAATCAGTTGCTCTACAAATGCATCTGAACTCTTAGTATTCCTACACTAACAAGAATGCTTTTCAGTTGTACCTTTGCTTTTTTAAGAACTTACTAATTTTCTTTAGTATTCTGTGTATGCCAGGAACACATGATTAATGGTGTAAATAGAATGCCTTCAGAATTTGTCATTTTCTTCAGCTGACAGTACTTTTCTCTACCCTGCTACATTTGCCACAAATATAATCAAATTAGCATGAATAAATTGGGAGGCCCAAGACTTGTTGACTAAAATAAAACGAACAGGTCAAAACCGCCTTGTCTTTGTCCCTGGTACTATAATCTCTGGTATCTGAGAGGATTTCTTTTGAAGTCTGTTTGCTCTATTGTTTTCTTATTGTGATGTTGAGTGGGTTTTGTGGGTTTTTCTTTTAGCTGCCACCTGTTTCAAAGGAACAATTAAAAACGTCAAAATGTCACAGTTTGTAAGCCTCCATGACAGTTGTTAAGACGTTACTAAATTATCTTTTCCTAGGTATTTGTGTGTGGAGCGAGATTTAGATTCACGGTGAATCCCCGCCCTTGGGATTCGCTGAAAGGCAGGGCAAATTTGTCAAAATACCAACGGATGTTGATAAATATTTTCTATAAAAATACTACTTATCCATTTAAGCGGAATGCACGCGCTTTCCAGTTTCCAGTTCACGCATGATGGTACACTTGAAGCAACAGGATTTACAGGAAAGCTGTTTTCTTATTTCAGTCAAGAGACATAACAATTTGCCGTCGCTCTTTTGGGGCTGGCTACGAAGGCAAGTCCTTTTATGACAGGAACTGTGCGCTAAACAGACCAGGGATGACAGGGCGAATATTGTTTTGCCTTGGAAGAGCGGCAGGACGGCAGACATACGCTTACATTTTCCTCAAGCCAAACGGCTCCGCGCCGTTTCCCGCCTCCGCGGCACACCGGCGGGCCTGTGAGGCGGCGGTGGGCCACACTCCCCTCAGGGCTTTTCGGAAGGCCTCGCTACGCCCTTGTACCCCTCAGGGATGGCCGCTAACAGCCGCCATCACCGGGGAGGGCGGGAACGACCGCCCCACAGCACTTCCGGCTTCATCCTCCCGTTCTGCGCATGCGCCTGGCCGCAGCCGGTGCCGTGCCCGAGGCGGGCTGCCCACGCAGCGCCTGACGGGGTTAGCGCAAAGGGACCAGGTAACGGTTTGCCCCGATGGGGGTCTCCCCTTCGCCTCCACCCCTTCCCCCGTGGGGAGCGGAGCGGCAGGCGCGGGGAGGTGGTCGCCGAGGGGCTGCCTTGGCGCGCCGCGGCCCCGCTCGCGCAGGCAGTTAGTTAGACAGCTCAAGGAGGTCCTCGGGCTGACGGGGAGGGGGGGTGTCGGGGTCCTGGCGTGACCTCCGTGCGGCCAGGCGTGCGCCGGGCGGGAGCGGCGGCGGATTTATGTGCTGGGAGCGGAGCCGGGCCGGGCCGCTGGAGCGG
>RSEF01000031.1:54733834-54749813 GCA_003993805.1 Himantopus leucocephalus
AGGTCCCTTCCAACCTCAACAATTCTATGATTCTATGATCAGTACAAGAGAACACCCTTGTCCAGAAGGACATGCTTTAGAAATTAATTTCTTTGGCAGTTATTCTTCACCTTCTTTGAGTCACAAGTACTGGGAGGTTTGTGAATAGAGATGTGTGCTTACCTGGGTTGTAAAGTCAAACTCACCTACGAACAAAAATGCCACCAAGATGCACCAACATAGCAATTAGGTAGCATAACCTCAGTGTGTAAAATGGTTAGTGAGTACATGAATTTCAACTAAACTCAAAGGAACAATTAAAAGTTTTGTATTTTGTCCCAGTAACTACAGCTAAGTGGTAATAGAGGTCTTTGATTTACCGCACAGAAAATTTAAAGTACTTAATCTTAAAGCTGTTGGAAGGCTCTACAAGGTAAAAAGCCTCATGCCTCTTCATTCTCAAAGACCTCTGTTCTCCTTTTGAACATAGCTTGTTTCTCCAGAGAAGATTTTGAAGAGTTTGTAAATGCTATGCTTCATGCTTTGTTGTGTGACACAATTTACTCACTTCTTAGCCACAAAACCCCCAGACTTAACCCCACAGTTCATTTTGTCACTACAAAATCACTACAATATTTTAGTTAAGACCGAATAATTAAGTGCATGGTGAAAATGGAAGCGTTGCATGAACATCAGGCCAAAGAAAATTGTGTGTTCTTTCGGAGAAATCTTTCTACTGTGGCTGAGCAAAATCTTAATGGAGGAAGGCAACAGCCGGTCACTTGTATCCTAAATCAAATATTAAATGTGAATGTTTACCATTATGAGTAAATAAGACTGTTATTTTCAGCATCTGCAGCCTAAGTCCTAAATCCCAAATGGTAAATTAAGAGCAATATTTTGACCTCACTGATATTTACTCTAAAGAGCATCTAGGCAACAAGTATTGAAGCCAAATGTCTGATCTAGTTAAGCAAGCTGCTGCAGAGTAGTCAGTCTGTGCTTTGGAATGATCTTCGTGCAACTTCGTTAGGAAGGTCTGCCATGCTTTGTGGCTTTGGCAGTGCATGCGCTGAAAGGGATGGCGTGTCTGATCTCCGCTCCTAATCCTAGACTGAAAGTTCTTCCTCCATTGTGGGAGAGATCATGAGGCCAAGATGTGTTTTCAAGGCTGCTTTTACTTACGTCTGTATATGCTGCACTTAACTTTTTCAGGTCTTTTACAGTGGACTGCCAGGAGAGTAATGCTGCACTGGACGTTGTTTTGCATGCCAGTGTATATGTATTTTTATAACTTTTATTTCAATGGTGTTTTTAATGGAAATTATTTTTAATCCTGATACCATGGATCATCTTCTCATTTTTTTTTTAATTAATATCGGTGCCTGCAACTAGAAGTCAAATACATCTGCACTAAATTTTTTTTAAAACTTCATGTCCAGACCGAAGTATTAACAGGTATGCAGTTTTATATTGAAGTGTGAAATCCATCTCTGAATACTGAACTTTTTCCCTAAGTGATCACACATCAGTCAAGAACTGTTGTTTGGATTTGCAGCATTTCTCTCAGCAACATATTATCTGTACAACCCTGCTATTTATAAAAAGACACCTCAGTAGAGTTTTGAGAGTACCTTTTTACAAACTCCTCAGTAGTAGGCCATTTCGCTTTGTTTTATGATGCTGCTAAGTATTTTTTGAAACCTGGCTTAAAATATCTTGTGCTTAAAATCAACCTTGTTCTCTTTTGCTCTGTTTGTTGTAACTCTGCCTCCCATATATGTTCTAAGCTTCAAGAATGCATATTTATAGTATTTTTGATAAAAATGTAGAACAAAGAAAAATGCACCAAAAATTCTATTTTGTAAGTACAGTTCATACCCATGTCATGACGTGCCAACAAACAGTTTTTATTTTTCCTGTCTTCAATCCTTCCTTTGTCCTGTTGTTAACGATCTTGCGCGTTTTCCATATGTGAGGTTTTTCTAGGAAGAATACATATGGGGAAATACTCTGTAATAGCAATCACAGGAATCTTTGCCTAATGTTTCCGTCTTCCCATTTATGTGAGCAAAGATTAATGTAAAGACGCTAGTAAATAATTTAAGCCTAAAATTTCTCATAAGGTAGACTTGTTACAAATTGCACAGGGAACATCCTCCAAGTTGTAAATATTTTACTCTAAATATGTCTCTTTGTTGCTGGGAACACACATAAATTCATTGTTGTTGTTCTGTTAATAGTCTTTTTTTGTCTTTTTAAGTGAAAAGCACATAATACTTCCCACTCTAGAACAAACCTAAGAGCAAAAGACTCCGCTCCTTACATTTCAGTATTTGCCAAGTGGGAAAGACTGTGATGCTATTTATGTAAATTCTGGCTTCCTCTTACTGCTAAATTACTGTTAAAATACCATTTTTATAGTTACAGCTTTACAAGTATTAAGACTGTCATGCTTCACAGTGAAGATGGTGTCAGGTGGTTGTTGCGTTATGTTGACCTGTCCTGACTGGTGGTGCATCACATGCTGTTTCAAAACAAATTGTCTTGGTCTTGTTTGCTTTGTGCTTTAGAGGTTCATTGGGATCTGTGAACAGGAGAGCGCAGCACATGTTGGAAAACCTGGGGAGTTGCTTTATTGTGGGTTGGGGTTTTGTGGGCATTTGGTGGTTGGTTTTTATTTTTTTTTTTTTCAAGTCGGTGTCAAGTTGGTACTTAGGTAGAATTACTACAAATAATAAACAACCTACAGTAACATCGCGTTCTTATTGTACGCTGTCGACTAAAGTGCCTAATTGTGGGTGGTCTCTAGCAGACATGCTTTAAATTTCTTGCCTGTACCTTTGTAGCTATTTTGCTGCATAATAGAAGGTTAACTTTTGGAAAGAACATGCAAGGACTGCTAGCCCCTAAAATGGGGTTTGCTATAAAATTATTGTTTCCTTACAGTTCTTGGCATGTAGAATGTTCATGTGTGTTTATGGGTTATTACACATTGGAGGCAAATAAGATTTTGAAGAGATCTTTTCCATCCCTGTTACTTTAATGACAATCTAACAGCTTTTCCCACTGCCTGGCTGGTAATATAACACCCTACTGCCACCTGCGCGTTCCGTTTTCTTTTTTGTGACTGAGGGAAAGGACTCACGCGATTCTGAAAGGCTCGACTTTAACAAAGTTTTGTAGTGACACGCCGAGGGTTAACTTATGCCCCGGTTGGCACACGGGTATCTTCAGCCAGGTACATAGTTCTGTGTGAGCTCAGGAAGGCTGCACTGAAGTTTACCGCATCCGTATGGATTTTGGGGCACAAAGAGTATAGAAGAGCTGGATTGTAACACGGCTGGCTGGCACCCAGCAAAGCGGCTCCAAAAGAAAAGGCACAAGTTACACCTACTGGTTTTGTGGGATGCTGTAAGGGTATTGAATAGTGAAGCCAACCTTACCTTTCAGCTGCTTCCCCACCTCGGAGAATGGCAGGAGCGGAAGGTGAAACCCGCCTGCTCTGGTTCAGTGGGGAAATTAAACAAGTGAGGAAACAGCAGGTGCCTGCTCTTGAGTTAATTGTGCATTCTAAATGTGAAGTGCTTGTAAGTTGAGATGGTGTTGCTGATTCAAATCTACCAAAGGAAGCTTTCCTCCAAGGAAGGCTTATAAAAACATTCTGAGCTTTTAGCTCTAAAAAGTGGCTGTAGCAATCTGTACTGTATATAGTACACTGTTTGGGAAATCTTGCTCCAGTAAGCTTACTACACATCTCCTTACACTACGTGTAAGAAATTACATTGCTTTTTTTTACTGTAGAGCATTTAAGAAGCTGGTGTTGTCTTGCTTGGTGTTACCATGTATCAGGCAGCTTTTTATTAATGTGAAAATAGTAAGAATTGGTTTGTCATCTAAACACCCGAAGTCCTTTAACATCAGTAAATTTTGTAAAGTGAAGCAAGATTATACTTTCTTATTCCCCATTCATTCTGTTGAAATGTTACAATTTAACTTTGTTTTTATAATGCATACATTATTAAAATTAAATTTACATCTGTTAGTTGCTAATGGTAATACCACAGCAAATCTAAGAGAAACTGTGATACCTGCTGTATATCAACTGCCCCGTCAACTTCCTTGCCTTTGTAAAGCGTTGATCCACGTTAGACATCTAATGTCTGCTGCAGTGATGCTCATATGGTAATTTAGTATCCCTACATGTACTCTGCATGTCTTGCATTTGTGCACTGTGAAAGGATAGACTGTTTTGCAGTACTTACTCTAGGTTTAAAAAAAACTTCCATTATTTTATATAGTATTACCCATATCCAAAATAGGAAAACTTCTAAAGCCAAAGATCAATAAATATTTGTTGTCTATCAGTGTGATTTTTTTTTTCCTATTTTGTATTACACATCCCACTTGTTAACAAATTGTGCAAAATCTCCAGGTTTGCCAAAGAACATGTGGTAACCAGACTTTTTCTCAGTTTCTATACTAGCCTAAATGGTTTATCTTTTTTTAGAAATGATTGAGTAGACCATTTACCTCCTCCTTGTTTGGGGTGCAGCAGAACAAACAATTTTCTAGTATAAATGCAGATAATGTCTTAATCACATGAATAGCAGTTTACCCACAAAGAACCACTTACAGGTTTGATATGAATGTTTTCATGTCTGAGAGTTTCAGAATTAAAGTTTGGGAACAATTTAACTTCCTGGGGGAAAAAGATCAGCTGTATACCATGGTGAGTGGGGGATATCCTGAGTTGCCCAGTACACTCACAGGGTTTATTACTTTTCTTCTTGACTGTTACTGTTCTTGATAGGAAACCATTTAAAAATGGGTTGTATTTGCTGTCTTAAAAAAAAGAGGGGGAATGTGTTTAAAAACATATCACATGGTCTTTTCTATTTGTTTCATCCTAACTGCACTAAGAAGAAATATACTTAAAGTAATAACCTCTTGTAACAGTTGGTTTTTTTAATATGATTTTTTGAATATCAGGTTTGGTTGTGCATGGATTTTCTTTCCATGTATGCAGCGTGTACAGATGAATGATGTCAGAACTGCTCAGATAGTTCTGCAACAGTAAAAAAAAATCCTTGAGAAAACAGCCTCCTTTAACCTACAACCAAGTTGGTACCAAAGACCTCTTCAATTATAAAGGACAGTTTTGCAGAGTGAAAAAATGCCCCACAGTCCCTAGGAAGAGCCAGTCTTGATTTTTGAGGTGGGGATTTGATAGTGTAAAAGGCATTTGAGCTGTGGGATCCCCTCCTGCAAGTGGCCAACCAGTCTCAGATAATAGGGTGAGTTTAAAATCATGGTTAGGAGGAAGGTAATGAGCTATGGTGGGAGATTTGTGTCTCAGAAGCTGTCTCCACCTTCTGCTTCCTCCATGCAACCTGAAGTTTGAGACTGCCTTCAGACTCTACAGTCCCCAAGAGTTTGCAGTAGAACATGTGTTTAGCCCACCATGTTCCCAGCAGTTTTTATAGTCGGTGCTTCCACTTTGGGAAATGTATTGCTGCTGGTTTGCTACTTCAAGTTAACCAGGGGGTGCCGAAACAGTGTAGGTTCTTCTCAAGATTTATTCTAGGCTATGTTTCTGTGCCCTACAAAGTTTGTTGTGTTTAACCTGCAAAAGCACTTCGGCTGGAGCCATGGTGGACACAGGCAGGCTATTTGGGCTGTTGACTCGAACAGCGTCTTTTCCACCTGTGAAGTGTTCAAGTGCTGCAGAGCTCAGACAATGGAGCAGCTGCCTGGAAAAAGCGTCCATCTTTTTGCTAGCCACAGCCCTAGTTGCCGTGAAGGTGTGTGCTCTGCCCTTCCAGCTCTTCATGTTCATCTGCTCTGCAGCTGCCGTGAAAGCCTTGGCGGCGTGCTCCTGGAATGGAAGCGAGCCTTTGATTTCAAGGGTTACATGAAGCCTTGCTGTTGAACCCACCAGGGTCACACTCTAAAACCCCACTGATTCAAAAGGTGTTTGGTGAGGAAAACTAGCAAAGCTGACCTCTGCGCATGTTTCAGTGTAATAGCCTAGGGACTATCCAACTTTTAAAAATGTTAATTTTGGCAGAGTATGTTCTGTGGTTGGGTAAGGCTCAGAAGTGTGCTCCAGCCAAGAGGGCAAGCATCAGGTACCTGTCCTGTGCTAGCTGGTCTGGGCAGGGCTGAGAAGATAATGAAGATGTTGCTGTTTTGATCTAGATTTTATGGAGAATTTTCAAAGAAGATACAAGAATTATTGTTTCTTGCCTGCTTAATAAGCAGGTTATTAACTGTTGGACTGCAGAAGGGATGCAGCAGAGACTGGGAGCTCCCTCTTTTGGAGGAATGTTCAGTTTCCCTCTAAATCTATACTAGAAAATAGGAATTAATTTGTTATACTTGTTCTGGAGCCAGTCCTGCAGTATTTTCTGCCTTTCATAATATCTGAGTGTTTAAAGGCCTCTGTGAAACACTGTTTGTTGAGGGTTAGCGTTTTGCTCTCCATAGGGTGCAGTCGTGGTGGGTCTGGGCAAAAGGCAGCTCCTCAGCTCATGACGTGTGGAGCCACTATGTGATTGTGTCTCTCTTGAAAGCTGAAAGGAAAATAAAGCGTCCTTTCTGAGTTATGAGATTCGCAAGCTACTTTCAGTGATTTTTGATAACCAGCCCATGTTCTTCCCACTGGTCAAATTTGAAAGCAGTTTTTCAATGAGTGTAAAACTTGCATGATTTCCTGAAATGCTCATTTTTATAGATGTGTGGAGTATAGTGTGAAGCAGTTGTGCACATGTCAGAAACTAAAAGAATACAGGCTCTTAGTTGGGCGTTAAATGTATCTGATCTTTTAGGATCACAGATGACCAGTTGCCTCCCATTCATTTAGGTTTTATTGGGAATAGGACATACCTGCAAGTTTTGGTCCTGAAATCCCATTTTCTTCCTTGCGTGAGCACAAGCTCTTCCACTCCTATTCTGGTTTTGGTATCAGACCAATTAGAAGAGTAAAACATAAAATCTCCAGCCCAAACATCTGTATCTTGTCCAGGTTTCCAGTTGCCCTGTCCTCTTGGTCATAGAGTGGGATTGAGTGGTTACTGTCACCTCCAGGGGAGCACAAGCTCATGGAAGTGGGGAAGGGGACACAGAGGGGGCACAGCAGAGTCGAGGAATTTGGGCTGCAGTTTACAGAATGAAAGGCAAAGGAAACATTTGATCTGGACAGGGATTTGTTGGCCACAGGGAAGTACAACGCGGTAATGTTGCAGCTCAATATGTGCTCCTAAAAACCATTTGGGAGGTGGGGAGTGAACGTCAAAACAAAAGGGGTGAGTGGGATATTGTGTTGTGTAGCGCAGGATGAGTGGGACCGATGCCACGAAAGTGCAGGGTGAGGTGTTGTGCTCTGTTGTTTTTCATGTGAAAAACTGGGAAAGCTGTGGAGGATTTAAGGGCTACAAAAATGACTTTTAGTAAGAAACGTAAGAAGACCTCTGCAGAGTATCAAGGGAAGATTCAGAGGTTAAAGTACCTTAATGTGGAGTAAAAATGGCATAGAAAAGGACTCTAATCTTAGAGGAAGACAGAACAGGAACCAGAGACTGGAACCTGACACTAGATAAATTACAATAGTAGAAAATGTGGTTTTAACAGAGAGAGTCACTAATTGCATTACAACCTGAACTGCTGAATTCTCCACTGGGTTGTCTTCAGACACCCTCTCTATAAGCTGCTATGGGTGAGCGAGTTACTGCTCTCAAAACAAGGATAATCCACAAAGAGTAAACGAGCCAGGGGAAAAACAACCAAACCAATGTTTAATTTAGGCTTGTTCTAAAAATTGGAATTTTGGAACTTTTGGATTGACACTGCTGTGGCAGGATTGCCACATGACTAGGAGGAGACACCAACTTAACATTTCTTTAACACATCTGAGACCTGGACTATGTGTAGCCATTTTATTTATATTGCATGGGATTTAATGCCTTTGAAAAGTTGTAAGTGGTGAAAGAATTTAAAATGCAGTTTTGCTGGTATCTAGAAAAAAAGTAATGTAAATTTGAAAATAAAGAACTATAAAGAAATATAAATGTTCCATTCTGTCTTTCTAGAAGCATAATGATATCTTAGAAAAGAAAACTTTGCCTGGAAATTCTTTTTCTAAAAGATGCTGAATCTAATTCCATGTCAAGAGCGGAGTCAGAACATTGCCCTTACAAAGTTAGTAAGTCTTCAGCGCTTGAACCTTTTGTTGTTTTGTGAGTCTTACTTCTCAGCTAAAAATAGAGCAGATGAGTTCCTTAGGTAGATGAGCGATCAAGAACTGGCACTTAAATTTTAGTTGAAGTTTTGACTTTCCAAGCAGCAGAAGCTGTTAGCAGGAGGAGAGTTGCTGTTGCACTCGCTGGCTTCACGTCTGAGCTGGCAATTTAAGGTTCCACTTCTCTTAAATGCCTGGAGGTAAGAACCAGTTTGTTCTTTTCTTCTATGTATCATCATCATTATTATTAACCTTTGGGTGGCTATGTTGTTGAGACTTTTGTGCTGCTGTCAAGAAACTCTACTTTGGAGACGTATCCTCCCCCCTCCCCCTGCAACTCCATCTTTTCATCAGAACCTTGCTTGAGAAATGGATGTCTGACGGTGGTAGTTCAAGCAAGCTGTGGTTGGTTTAGGGTATTTCGGTAGGAACTGAGCGGTTCCTTGTCTGTTATCAAAGTCTTCATAAGCTGGATTTGATACTTTCTCCCTTAGTAGCATGTATATTCTGTTAAAATTTTTACACGTATGTACTGCTTTTTCTTTCGTATCTTAGTGTTCACGGTGGAGTCTGCTCTCTGGAGCAGCGTTTTCAGCCGAGGGCTGTTGTCAGCAGAGCAGCCTCCGCAGGTGCCGGCTGTGTCCCTATCTGGGGCTTTCGCCTTCGGCCAGCCCAGGCACGCGCTTGCCATCCCGTACTCCTGTCTCCTCCTCACCCACAGAGAGGGACACCAGACGAGTGCACTCCCCCGTGCATCTGTCGTCACAGATTTACCCATTACTGCTCACCCTCTATATATGGGTACAGACCGCGGCTGTGTTCCTGGTCTGTCTTCCCTTGACTGCAAGCCTGGTTCTTTCAACCCTCCCAGATGATCACCTCCCAAGTGTTAATGAGACCGCCCTATTAATGTGTCTCACAAACAGCTTTGCCTCTTGTTTTGCAACCACTTTGCAACAGTGGTTCTTATCTGGATATTTGATAATTCCCAGATCCTTTTACGCAGTACTGTCAAAAGACAATTATTCCCTATTTTTGTGTATATGCTTTTTCCTTTTTTTTATTAAGTACGTGGCACTTTGTTGTGTTTCTTTTTAAAAAAATATTAATTTTAGACCATATCTCCAATGTTACTTTAAACTCAAAGTAATTGTAACTTGTGTCTATTAGATTTACTGTGTTGTCTACGCAAACATACTGATATCATACAATCATAGAACAGTTTGGGTTGGAAGGGGCCTTTAAAGGTCATCTAGTCCAACCCTGAGGATGCCAAGGAAATTATTCAAGTGTATTTTCCTCATAGAAGTGCGCACGTACATGCATTATATTATGTTTACAGGTGTGTGTTTGTATATATAAACACTACACCTATTATATACTCCCTGTCTAACAGTGAAGTACTCATAGTAGTTCTTGTGTGTCGTGTCCTAACTGGCACATACATGCTTCATAATCTTAATCCATATATTGTAGTCTGCTTATGAAAATTTCCTGCTGGATTGCCTCAAAGACCTTAATAAAGGCAAAACAGATAGCATCTCTTACTCTCCCCTTCCCAGTCAGGCCAGTTGTGTGAAAGAAGGAAATTAGATGGGTTTGACATGATCTGTCCTTGGCAGATCTGTGTTAGCTTTCATCAT
Source organism: Himantopus leucocephalus (assembly GCA_003993805.1). Lineage (NCBI taxonomy): Eukaryota > Metazoa > Chordata > Aves > Charadriiformes > Recurvirostridae > Himantopus > Himantopus leucocephalus. Next base: position 54,743,696 of record RSEF01000031.1, read on the forward strand.
CGCTCCAGCCTCTCAGAGTTCACAAATTAATTAGGAACCTGTCTGGGGTTTTTGTCTGTGTATTGAAGTTAGCTCGGGTGTTTTAATAACCCCAGTTACCGCACGTTTTCTAAGGGTGGACGTCCTATTTCCCTTCCTCCAGCCCCAACAAACTCCTTGTCCTCCATGAGCTTTTTGGGGCTGGTCAATAATTGTGTGGCGACAATTTTGGCCAGTGCATTAAGTATGCCAGTGACCTTCCTCAAGCACTCCTGACTAAATGCATCCAACTTTTCTTCATATTCGGTAGTCTCTTCTTTCTGTATCCTGGCCTGCCATTGTGAAAAAATAACAAAAAAGTTAAGGAGCATTCCAGCAGCTTATTTGTTTAATTTCCCTATTAAGTAATAGACAGCTATTGATTTTCCTTCTTGTTTCCTTTATCCCTTAGATATTCTTAGCTTTCTTGGTTTTGTCCCTGTCTGCCTGTTGTAGATTTTTATTTGAATGCGTCCTCTTATTTGTGTGCTGCTGTTTGGATGTTTTTGTTCTGAGTTTGGGTACGAAAGAAATGCGGCTTTCTTCTTGGTCTGGTTCCTTTTCTCCTTCCATGGGACCATTATTTATCACCTCTCTCTACTCCCATTAGAGAAGTCACTTCTCCTATACATTTTAGAGAAGGAGCTGTTGCAAGTGTTGAAACGTACTTAACTCACCCTGCAGCATAAATTTATCCTGTTGGGAAAGTGTGTAAAGTCCAGCTCTGCTGCCTTTCGTAAAAACCTCCAGTTTCTGTCAGCTCCGCAAGTTCCTGACATTGGCATCTGTACAAAACGAAGTTATTCTGAACTCACAGGAAAAGTATTCTTGTTACGGAGTTAATAGTTGCTTTCAGTGGGATCATCTTTATTTTTACCAGAGTTTTGATCACTATGGTGCTTTCCATCTGCGTTCTCTTAACTTCCCAATCAGCACAAAAAAACTTGTAGGTATTTTCTCTCCATTGCGGAGCTGTAGCAACAAAGGAAGTAGCCTTCTGAGGGAGGCATTAGATAGGGATAAATACACCCAAAGTCAGCTGTTGATGTCTCTGATGCAGACCTATGTTAAACAGAGCAGCTCTTCAGCAGGGCAGGAAGAAGTGCCCTGAAAGTCGGCTTATTTGCTTAAGTGGATTTAGTAGTATTTCTGCTTTTTAACAAAAAAATTAGGTTATGTTAACATCACTTTGAAATGCTGAGACGTAGGTTTTGAAGTGCTCAGGGCATGTGCTGCTTTATATAAAATATCTTCAAATTTTATCTGGTCTCTGCAATCCTGTTTTGACTTCCACCTTCTGTTTCTTTTGATTCAACTGCATGAAAGTGTAAAGGGTTTATTTTTCCCAAGCTTTTTGCTGGGAAAGGGATATTGTATCTGAGCAAATAACTACACTAAGCCTTTCTCGTACAAATGTTTCATATACTTAATAAAAAATGGAATTGTCAAAACACTGAAAGAAATTTTGTCTGCTGGTGGTTATGTCTTTCAAAGTGTGCTCTGCTGTGGATGAAAGTGCAACTGGTAGAGACTCAACATATTTATTTACTGGTGGCTCCATCGTTCTATACTCAAACAAAAATGCCAGGTGGCAGCATCAGTGTAAAAATACTGGATTTTAGAAGCAGCATCGAGGGAGCATATTTTGGTTATAAGAAATTCGGAGACTGAAGAATACGAGTGCATTGGGGGTAAGTTACTGATGAAGTGAAGAGGATGAGAGAGGTGGACTTACGCTCACCCGCTGAAGTATCTGCAACCACAACCTTAGTGTCCTGATTTTTCTGCAAAGACTTTGGCATGAGAAAAGTCCTTGGGACATGAGCAAATCTTGCCCAGGCACTTCACTTGGGCCAATATGTCCCCTGCGGGACCTGACTCCCTGTCCTCCATGAGGCTTTTCATAGACTTTCTCCCCAAAAGTTCTCCCCGCCTTTCTGTGGCATACTCAGTTTTGAGGACCTCGTGTGGTTTCATGCAGTGAAGGCAAGAAAAAATAAGGCAGAGCTGTGAAATTATCTAATATTGACTTTTAAACTCTCTTTTGGAATTACTTGACTAGGTTTCGTGGTTGCAGTGTCCCTTGAGCCTGTCTGCTACCTAGTGTAGGATGAAGTGCAAGGGAGGAAGGGAGCGGTAGAAGCTGAATGCTGAAAAATGGCTGCTGCTGGTGCATGTGAAAAATGATGACTATGCAAATGACCTTTCCTTTAGGAAATTTTAAAATAATGAAATCACTTTAATATACTTTTAGCAGGTCATTCAATTAAAAGGGTTTTAAAATTAAGTTTCCGCTGCTGAACAAACAAAATTGCAATGAATCTGAATTAGCAATGTAAACAGTTTGTTTAGTGGGTAAATACTAGACCACTGTGTGGTTAGAAACATGGAGAGGGAGTTTTACAGGGCAAAGTGTTCAAGCCTGTCTGCCTTAAGGTGAGCTCTTAAATCCGTACGGAGGCCCTGGTCTTGTTTTGCTATACTGGTGACTTTTAAACTTGGCCGTGTATCTACCTGGCTGAGCAGAAGGAAATTGATACTGGATTTAGATGTAGCAGCGTTAGGCACAGTGCAACTTACAGTTGAATTCTCCTCTATTTTTCCCCATGAAAAGTCACCCCTTAGTGGAGGGCTGGACACTGCCCCGAGGATGGGGAGCAATCCGGGATGCAGCAGGTTCCCCTCCGAAGTCCTGGGCAGAGATGGGGTCATAGGACGAGACTCACCGCATTTGCGGGAGAGTTATTTCATTTCTCCTCGTTCCTGCAGCACAGGTGGTTCCCTTTCACAGGGCTGGTTTTAAACTCTTCAGATACCTGAAGAATGTTGTTTTGCTTACTTTTGCCTGTATTTTCTTTTTTTATGCAATCTTCTGCAGGATTGCTGCTCTAGTCCTGCTTCATCCCATGCTTTTTCTTGTACTTTGAGTAAACTAGCATGTTCTGACAGCAGTTTCCTCTCAACCTATATTTCACTGTTAAACGTATATATAACAAACTGTGGAAGGTTTGTAAGGGAATCTGGGCACTGATGCTTACTTAGTTCCTGCTGAATCAAAAGGGATAGATTTATATTAATTTGAAAAAGGGAGGAAACTTTAATTGAAGTCTTTGCAATTTAGTGGCTAGGTTGTTGTGTTGTTTGATGCAAAATATAGTTCCAAAATTAGTGTGAAATACTGGTTTTAAACTCACTTGTGAAAGCCAAGAGTAAGCACATTTGAAAAATTGATTAGAGCTGCATGAAGCTGTTCCCTAGAGATTTGAACTCTGGTACATGTGCCCTCCCAGCTATCTTAGTCACTGCTGTGTTGCCCATTTCATTTGCAGCTGGCTCACCTTGTTCGTTTGTGCTGACCTAGTTTATCTGACTACTTTTGATGGCCATGGCAGAGCAGGAGAGAGGAATTAAGGGGAAAAAAAAATAATAAAAAAACCCCAAAACTTGCTGCTTCGAGTTCTAGCGAGGCTCTCATTTTTCTCCCTTGCAGCCATCTCTGTTGTTTCACATCTTTTCAGCATGAGAGTGCTTATACACCACACTGTGTTGCTGCATTATAATAAGCTTCAACAGGACGTCTCTCTTCAGGTCTGGTTTTGGAGACAGAGATGGGAGGATTTTAGCAGTAACAGTGTATACGGAAATGCATGTCCTTGGCAACATGTGTTTATACTTCAGCAGTGAGCAGCATGAGAGGAATTTGGTATTTTAATAAAAAACAAAAGCCAAAAGACTGTTCTGTTCAAGGGAATAAAATATTTGTGAATTGAATGAGTAACTGCAGCAAAACTTGTGTTTCCTTATTATTTTGATTTTCTTTTTTCGCAGCAGAAATTGAACTATTCTGTTCCCATCCTTATTTAAGTAAGAGTTTCAGATTTTTGTGATTTATTTTTTTAATTGAGGTTGAATATATTTTCATTTTCTTGAGTTATTCTGAAATTTCTCTTCCCACATACCAATACTCTTCTGGTTTAGTGGCTAAACTGAGATTTCCACTATTCACACAACTTCCTAGTTATGAATGCCTGACCTAGACAATTCAATACTGCTCTCTGCTGTGTGGTGTGGGTTATAGGAAAAACATGCTAAGCTTAACGTATTGGTTAACGTATTTTCAGTACCCAGCACAACATGCTTCCAGTGTGCATCTTCTGACCATAAAACACTTTCTCTGCTAAAGCAAATGTATCTGGAGGCTGTTCAGTCCCTTCATGTTTGTGGTTGTTGCTTTTTCTTTTTTGCTCATAGTGCGGCTATTAAAAAAAATAGTTTGATAGCTTGGCCAATGATGCATAAGACAACTGTGGATTTTTTTTTTTATCCACAGTTTTTTGAATTTGATTACATAGGAATCTAGAAAAGGGATTTTTTTTTCTTGTGTCCTTATGACCACTTCTTTTTTTTGCACTTGGTGAATAACAAAAATGACAAGGGAAAAATACAGAACAATTTCACACCTGAGATTGAAGGAGTTGATTACTGTCATTTTGATGATGTGCCTTTTATATGTCTGCAGTGGTTAAGAAAGACTTTATGGTTTGGAGCATGAGCACTTTAGAGTGATTCAAAATTATTGAAGAGCTACAAATTTTGTAAAGTGCTTCAATTTGTTAGTGACTCAAGCGGCGTTGTAGTGAGTTTTGTAAGGCTTTTAGTACGGTCGTATGCACAATCTATAAATGTTCTGGTAATCTTCCCTAGCTTCCCCACCCCCCTCCCTCCCCCCTGCCCCCTGCCTCCATGTGTTGGTGCTGTTGCTCGTAAAGCGCCCTCTCCTAATATCAACATTTCTTTCCAGCAGCAGCATCCTGCACACAGCTGCAGCCTGGCCCAGGTGGAACGGAGGGGATCACCGCAACGCTACCGTAATAAATGCATCCCAGTGCTGGTAGGGACATCAGTCACATCCAAGGTGCATCACCCCCTGGTTGTGGAAAAAGAGGATGCATTTCACTCTCACATATTTAAAGCCCAAACAGTTTGTGAAACTGAGATCAGAAAAGGTTTGCTATTTAAAAAAAAAAAAANAAAAAAAAAAAAAAAGAAATCCTACTACATTACAAAAATAAAGTACTAAGCTGTCACTTTCTTACGAACTCTTATGGCCATGGAATTACTTTCTTATTCAAAGTGGTCTTAGACATTGTAGAGAAACTCTTTCCTTTATGTGATGACACGATTGGGTTATTTTGAGTGTAAATCACAACTTTTGTGCATGCGTTCCCTTGATTTTTCTCCTCATTTTGCAAAGCAGCATGAGAACAGTTCAGTTTGCTTAGCAATCTCCATTGCCCATCCTAGTCAGGCAGGAATGCCTAAAAGTTGTGGTTTTATAATACAAATGCTCTGACTTGAAATAACCAGGAACATTCACATATCCTATCAACAGTGCATTTCCTACTCAATATTACACAAAGCAAAGTCAAATTTCCTAACATATTTATAGTAAGTTTTCTGCAAGATCTTGATTTTTTTTTAAATTATTTTTTCAGCATTACACATTTGGAATGACTGTGTCTTCCCTTTAGTGGGTTGCTTGTGACTTTTGAAATCCAACATCATCTTAGCTGTGATACAAATTGCATTTTGTCTTATGAATGAATATAAACCCAAGATCATAAACCTCCTCGTCTGAGTCCTCATGGTGAGCAAGATTTATGTTTGTCTGTTTGGGGATGTGTACTTGTTTTCTTGGGGATTGGCTGGAAGCGAGTGTCAGCAATGTGCTTCCCTCAAAGTTGGTGGGAACTTTCACCTAAGGGGGGAAAAAAAACCAACACAAAAAACCAAACCCAACTGTATTCTTATAAAACTTGTACTAGGAATTCACTCAGTTCTACCCATAATAATGAGTCTAAAGAGTTTCCTCTTTGGAGCACTTTTATTAAGAACACATTTATGAATTAACACATGATTACAGATATGTCATGCTCTGTACAGTTAGAATTTTGAAATGCTGGGAGTAAGGCACTGACTGTTTGGTTTTTACTTGTAGCCTCTGAGACATCTGACCTTTTTAGGGGTAACGAGGAGAGCAGCGTTCAAAGACAAAAGTGGCAGTAAGCCAAACGTAGTTATGCACTGTCTTATGCAAAAA
>RSEF01000031.1:54750813-54762551 GCA_003993805.1 Himantopus leucocephalus
AAAAAAAAAGAAAAACCCAAACCGACACAGCAAACGGACAGGAAAGCTTATCTGTGTTCAGTGTCCATTGATGAAAGCACTGTTCTCTGATCCATGCTGCTATTGTTGGTTTTAGTTTAGCTCCCTCTCAATCAATATCTAACGGGGCATGATTTAATAAGGTTTTATAATCTCCAAAAATGGGGGGAGGGCAGTTGTGGTATTGTCATTCATCAAAGGGGGCCTTTCAGGTTTCTTTGCTTTCACCTGCTGGGACCCATTTGGTCTCTTTCAAAGAGAATGCAATGACAAAATGAATGAGAAATGCTAGAATAAGAGTCCCTTATTCTGCCCAATAGTATAATCAATGAGTACTTGTAATCCCTATTGTACTTCACAGAGGTAGTTGTAAGACAATTAAATCTTGCTTCTCAGGCAAATGATTTTGGTAGTTAACCTGAAACAGCCAACAATATTGTAGAGAATGAATGCCTCTGAAGCAATGATGTAATGGGATACTGCTTAGCTAGAAAAGCCTGGTGGTTTGGGTTTTTTTGTTTTTGTTTTTGTTTTTTGGTAGCCTGGAACTGCAGTACATGTGAGCTATGATTACAGAAAAATACTGGAAAAAGAAGAAGAGATTTTAATTTTAACTCTCAAAGGTGTGAAAGAGGTGAATAATCCATATGTGTGCTCTTTTAAATGCAGTTTATATCTTAAAAGTACTACAAGAGAGTCTTATATTTTTATGACAGTCTAAATTCTAAACCGTGGCTTAATAAATAGCAAACATTTACATAGTTAACATCATCATGATGTGACAACCAATTTAGCTTTAATTTCATTTGCATCAGCTAAATTCAATTCTAGCCTTTTTTCTTCTTGCTGAATTGCTTCCATGTCAAAAGAGAGCTTGTACTGTTTTGAAGAGACATGCATTCATTCTGTACTCTGCATTATTTGTCCACCTTCTACTGCAAGGACGTTATTCTCTGAAAAGCACTTATCTCTTGCATCGTACCAGCTTATGTATTTTTCTCTTAAAAATTGCATTTTTGGTATTAGACTCACTCTTGCATCATTTACATATTTCAGCAGAATCGTAAACGTTTGGTGCTGAGTGCTCCACAAAACAGAAATGGTCAAATAAGAATTGTTATGCCTCAGACAGCACATCCAGGAAATACCAGAGTCAGCAGATGTATTTGCACCCCTACTTTTGCATATTATATGAGAGATGAAGGGAAATGAATGTTATTTGCCATTTGTATTATAAAATATTGCTAACGTAGGCATGTATACTTTTATTGTTTTAAACAGCAATTGTACCAATAATTGAGATTAGACTGCCAGTTTTCACTTTTCTACTCCAGATTTTAACGATAAAACCAAGCCCTGACATGGCTTTGCACTCCCCTGTTGGAAAATAGATCCATTCTTTCTTTTTTGGGGTGTAAGAGTGTCTCTGTGGCAAAAGGTTTATGACACTCAGACACGAGACAATGCTTTGCATCAGATAAAGGACAGTGCTCTTTCAGGAGACAATCTACTTTATGAAAATTATCAGATATGCAAATATGTTAAAAAATACTAATTTTTCTACTAACTTCTTCTAAACAACTTTTTTGGGGGGGAGGTGTTACATGAAAGAACTTACAGAAATACGTCGAGACTGTCAAAGCTCCCGAACCACTGTTCATGAATGCCAGCGGAAGGACTCTAATCCTTGCCAGCTTCCCAGGCTGCACACAACCACTTTGTGATAAATCCCATGAATGTTGTTTTGTACTTTGAATCATAAATACTTCTAACCTTGTCTTAAAATTAAAACTCTGTTGTCAGGGAAAAGTGACATAATGCATTCTAAAAATGTCGTATGGAATAGCTATTTTTTATAAATACTATCCTGCAAAGCAGAGCTGGGACAAGAGAGAACAAAAATTTATTCAGCTGTGCCTTAACTCTCATTTTGGGCAGAGACCACCAAACTTTCTGATTATGCTATGGATATTATGCTAAGATTATTCAGCGTTGAGTAGGAAAAAGTGTTGCATGTGGGATACGGTGGAAAAGGACATAAAAGAAGAGGGATGCAGTTTAGTGATGGTTCAAAGAAGAAGGCAGAAGGAAACCATGATAGGGGTTCCCAGTGAGAAAGACCCTTGCCCGTATGCACACAACACTGCTGCTTACTGCAGTTTCTGCACGTAGGTGCTGTGAACCAGCTGGAACGCAAGCGTGTTTTTAAACCAAAGACTCTCTGATGATACTTCCAAGAATAACTGGCCATGTGTGGGCAGTGCCGAGCCAGACTCACAAAAGGCTCCCCTTCCTCGCTCGGCATAGGCCATGGTGATGGATGGTGTGGAGGAGTTCACTGGATGGGGAGAGCAGCCAGCTGTGCTCTCCACGGCTTTCGCCAGCAGCAACAGGAGAAACAATTCCTCTAGTCTGTTCCTTTCTGCCCTGTTTTTGTGTTTGCTGGGTGTTTCCTTTGCCTCATGACAAGGTGATGCTTTCCTTCTCAAGTTCTTCAGCTCTGGCTTAAGCGATGCAGTGGAGGAAGGAGTCTACCTCTACAGCTCCACTCTCACCCCCTTGATAAATAAAAGCAACGTCGGTAAACATGGTATGTTTGTAGCTTTATGGTGCTGTTGAACTCATCTGGCTAACCAGCAGTGACAACATTGCTGAAGGCTTCTCCTTCACTCTGATTGCCCAGCATAGTAAATCCATCACAGGAGAAGCAGCAAGAGTTGTCCCGCTCTTGTTTCTTTCAAAAACAAGAGCTTAGGAAAGTCACCTAGCAGCTGCCAGGTACATTCTCTTATTTTCTCTCCTGATGGCCAGGCTGAGATTTGCTGGAGATGCAAGCCTTGGACAGCTTGCAAGGTGGACAGGACTTAAAAAAAAAAAAAACACGTGGAAAGCTGCTAGGAGAAGGCTTTTCAGGTAGCTGCATGCTGTTTCTGAGGGCAGAATTAGCATGCCTGTTGAGTTTCGTTGGTGCGATGGCATGAGATGAAGGAAGCGCAAGTGCCTCTGTGTACAGAAAAAAGTTCAAAGGCAATAATTGTGTCCCTTAATTTTCTTTTCTTCTTTATTTTCTGTGTCAAGGATATTTGAAACAGCTGTGAAGCTACTGTGAAATTAGTTTTTTCTTTAGCAGGACACACTCATCTCTGTTTTAATACCTGGGTTTTAATACAGGGCTGCCTTTGGTTGTATTTGACCGATGGTGGCTGGCTGGTGGCTGGCTGAATACTCTTTCTTTACTGGACTTTTATGTTATTTTGCTTTTAATGGATTTTGAGATGTTTTAAAGAAATTGAAACAGAGTTTATAACACTGTTCCTATATTTCAAATTCATAAAAAATATTTTTTCTTTCCTAATAAAAAAGCAGGATTTTGTTCTGTATCTATTTCTTTTTTTTTTTTTCTTGGGGAGGGGCAGAGGGAGGGAGGTACCGATTTTTCTGTGGAGCTGCATCATCAAGAAGGGGACTTCAGGGATTAATACAACTGTATGTGTTGATACACAGTGCAGTAGCATTCGACATATGCACTTGGTAGTTACAGAGTTAATTTTCAGCAGTAACTCAGCAAGATAAGCTAACTAAGATCAAATCACAAGGCCACACAAAAATCCCAAAGGAAAAGAAAAACACCAGTCCTCATTTATGTCAGCGTGTCTGCTGTGCAAACGTAGGAGGGGAAGTTTGCAGCCAGAAGAGAGATATTTCAAATAAACAAGTCCATTTTTGTAAAAAATATAATACAAATCAAAACATCGGCTAATGCAGTCAAAAGCCCTTACAGAACTCGCGCTATTTGTGCACAGGTGCAACAGAAGGGTTCCTTTATTTCCTTTTCATAGCCCTACCTTTAATCTTCAGCTTAACTACAGCCTCTGCTCTTTGTACTTTCCCCGGCTATTCCCACAGCGGCGGGGTTAAATGAGAGGGACAGATATGATTGCTCTGTAGTCCTACTCGGGAGCACTAATGTCTCTCAAAATCGTAACATCAAAGTTACCAGGAGTCACGCCAACTGTGGCTTCTCAGGTGGTTTTAAAACCATTCCAATTCACGCATTTAAAGAAAAGTTTGCCATTCTTAAATGTCATTTCCTGGCTCGGTTTTACGCGCGCACGCGGACCTGAAATGGCTGCTGGCTTTGCATCGGGCGCCACTGCAAATTTTGCAGCTCGGGTGCGTGCTGACACCGAGGGGGATTAAGACGAACTCTCTCAAAGCTGTCTCGCATGAACAGCCTGCGCTGCCCGGGTCCTTCAGTAACGTACCTGCCTTACAGGCTGCTGTCTGGGTGCCTCCGTGGGAACAGGTACCTGCCTTTTTGTGCAGAAAATTACTTGCGAGCCAGAGGAACAGGTCTGCCGTAACTCTTGCCACCTGCTTCTTTATAGCTGGGCTATTGCAGGCGGTTTCCACGGCAGGCTAACATCACCTGCCCCGCAGGGACCTGTGGTTAAACCTCACTAAACTGCTGCTTAGGAATGCTATACACTGGCGGGGCTGTAAAGCTTTAGATGTTATTTATATCTGTGGAAAAGCATAATTCAAGATAATTCAAAAGCACCTGATGGGTTATCATCACGTTTTTGTTTATTTTTAAGACTCATTTTGGTTTAGTCTCTTTTGGGAGGAGATGCTTCATCTGACAAAATTTAACCTCGAATTCTTTCCTGCACAAAAGTCTATGCAAGGATTTACACGTGCAACAAAATTTGCGACGGTGAGGCCAGATTCCTGATATAGTTCAAAGGAACTGCAGTCACTCGCGCTTACTGTGCTGTAGAGCTTTCCGCCATATATAGTTCACACACTTGTGGTAGAAACCAGGTTGCCATATAGACCTTCTGGCCTTTCCAAGAACCCAGCTGGTCTGGATCTGACTCAGATGTGAAAGAGTTTTTACAAGATTCATCCCATTATTTGTAGTAATATGGAATTCTAAATTGTAAGACCCTAAAATTTAAAAAAAAAAAAAAGATGACCAGGGATGATTGTTGGTTCAATAAAAAGTGTAAACACCAACTGGCTTGCACTGAAAAAAAAGAAAATTCGCAACACACTTTCTGGGTATGGGTTGCAGAGTAGCAAGACTCATCTCAGGGTTTTCAGGGCTCTGTTGTTTTGCCTATGACTTAGACATAAATTCCTAATTCTACCTCTGTTACAAGATGTGGCAATTTTATTTAAAACATCTTTAAAAGGAAAGATCCTCCCCAAAACCCCAAGAGGTATATCAGACATCCATATTATAATTGAAATCATGCAAAAATTGTCCAGTTTCAGAATTTGCTGTGCCAGGCACAACAGAAGTTTTACACAGGTTACAAAAATCTCAGCTTTTTCTCTAGCCAGGTTAGAGTTGTCTGGGTTTTTGAATTCTTTTTGTTGGACACATGTGAAATTAATGATTTAGCAACTTCAAACATTTCAACTTGGACTGATGACAAAGAAAATATAATCGTAGTTTGTGCCCAAGGCAAAAAACTTGTGTGTTTCACATAGCTTTAGAAAATACAAGTTTAAGACCTTTGTGGATGATATGGACTTCTATAATAGCAAATCAGAAGCTAGGAAATCTATTATATCTGTATAAACTTAACTATATCAATAGCATATGAAATAAATCATGCTGTTCAGTTTCCTAGTGTGTAATAACTTTTCTGAGAATATAATTTTTCTACAAGCGGTTTAAAAGTGTTTCTTAAAATGTACTCCAAACTACAACAGGTTTGTCATTCATGCACTGCTGAGCTGTGCTGAATTTTACTTTTTTTTCTGTTATTTCAAATCAAGGAAGTTATCCAAAGGATCAAAAGAACTTTTATACGGCCATTTTGTGATGGAAAAAATGATGGTGCATGCCAGTATATAGTAATTTTTCATACCGCAAAGGTGCAGATAGTGGTAAAAAGCTTGGCAGGCGTGTCGCAAAAGCACAGAGATAGCGGGCCAAATTTATCCCTCGTGCAACCTTGCTGAAATCAGCAAACCTGCACCAGGGAAAAAACAGGACAGTTCTTAAAAAACAAACAAACGAAAAAAAAAACCAAAACCAAAACAAAAAAAACTCCAAAAACCAAAAAAAACCCAAACCCCCGAAACCGAAACCCGTACTTTTTTTTCCCAAGAAGAAAACGAACCCCGGCCGTGTCTGTTTGCCGGGCGGGTCGGGTCGGGCCGGGCCGGGCCGGTCGCCGCGGGGCTGCGCGGTGCTGCGCGGTGCTGCGCGGGTCTGCGCGGTGCTCTCCTGCCATCTAGCGGCTCCCGTCCGGCATCCCGGCGGGGTAAAATACTCTGTGCTTGCGTCCTGAATAGGTATATAAATAATGATGCATACCCCAAATATTTGTTGGCGCACCAGGATCGTTATGAGCCAAATACCTGCTACTCCTGAAATCAGAACATTCAGGGGCAGCTGGCGCCAATGCTTTTCTAACGCGCTTTTGTTGTCTTTTTGTTGATTTTTTTTTTTTCCTTGTCTCCCTGTGTTGGNTAGACCAAGTTGCAAATCTCCATGTCAGCTGTGTGTTTCAGCCTTTAATCAGTAACAAAGAAACATCCTCCCTCGGTATGTAATGGAGAGGAATTGGCTGGTTTCACAGAATAATGTGGAATAATTAACTTCACAGCCTATTTGTGGGTCTAAAGTATTGTTTCCGGATGCTCAGATGTATTTATTTTTTCCCTTCTTGTAGTTCCACCACTTTCCCCTTTATCCTCGTCCTCCTGGGAGCTCCCACTCTGACCCAACTTGGGACCTGTGTATTTTGCCACAGGCCTCTGACCTGGTTAATGACCTTTCCCTTCCCTTTGCCACATATCTGCACCATTTCCAGATCTTCTTGTGCAACCTTTATTGTCTAATATTTGCAAACTTTTCTGTCTTACACCATTATGAAAAGCTGTTGCAGGTGGTGATGAAGACTTTACACACACAAATGGTTATTATTATTAAGCAAACGTATGGATCAACTTTCACATTCCTCAAACACCACAAGGAAAATGAGATACAACTAATTATCTGTTAAATAAGCAACATAATAAAGGTTGTACATGAGTCCTGCTGCAAAACATCAAAATCAGCCCAAACCTCCATCTTCAAGACTCTCAAGCAGTATCTCAGTCTGAATACTGAGTGATGCAAACAATATAGACTTTTTTCTACCAGGCACGTTCAAAACAACAACAAGGAGATGGCAGAACATTGCAGAACCAAGTCGAAGAACAGAGGGAAGTCTTTTATTGTACCGTCTGTATTGGAATAATTCCCCAACAAATAACTGACTAAAACAGCCCCAGATCAATTATTTAGCCTGGAAACCTCAGTACTGCTCTGCTTCATAAACTAATGTAATGTCCTTTTTTTTTTTTTTTCCAAATTCGCTTCACGTGACATGTTTTTTTGCTCCTTTCTGGATTTCTAGAGAGTCACAGAACAATCTGGATGTTCAGTCTGGAGCACAAACATAAGCCCTGGATGTGCTGAATAAGGCGTTTTCCCATTAAGTCAGAAAGGATGCAAACATTGTTACTTTTATATCAAAATAATGTGCTGTGTTTCGAATATCATTTCAGATAGAACAGAATTCTACCATTGCTCTGCACATTTCCATGCATGAAACAGAGAAAAATTCATAATTGTTCCATGTAATCCAGATGTCCACGTAATTCCTTATCTAAAACCAGAAAACCATGTCTGATATAATTGTGCTCTTATTCTACTACTGGCTTGAGTAGACTTCAGTTCCTCAATGAAATGGAAAAAATGATTTCTCAAAGGTCTGTGCTGCTCTGCTTAAACAAAAAGCCTGTTCTGAAGCTTGGTTTTCTGCAGTTCAGGTCCTTGTCCTTCAGTATTTTTCTTAAGACTGTAGCTACTCCAAGATTATTATTTTTTTAATCAAGAAACCTAAAGGGTTCCTCCTATCAACATTGTTATCTTAGGTTTATACAGCAAGGTCCTCCTTGTGCAGCGTAGTGTCTTCTGCCGTACCTAACACCTCATCTGATTTTCACACACACTCTCTGCATCTCCTGGTGCTCCAGAGCACCTTTTGTTTCACTCCCCTGCTTCTTTCTCATTTTCTTGTTAAAAGAAACAGAAAACGCTTTTCATGCCCATTTGAGTAACTGCTTTCCCATCGTGGGTCCCTCACTTTGCATCTGGGCTGCCTTCCACCCCGCAGCACACAATGCCAGACAAGCTCTTCATTCACTTAGCGGTTCAGAGCAGCATTGTGCAAATCAAAACAAGTTAAATGACAGATGGCTTGTGGCAATTTAATGAAATGTCTAGTCACTGAGCAGCCTCACTCTTGTAAACTACAGTAATGAACTGGCTATTGTACGAGCTACAGTAATGAAGCAGGCGCGGGCAGAGATGCTGAACCTGCGTTTTGCAGGCTCTGCAGCGAGGAGACCGAAAGCAGAGGTGCCTCCTCCAGCTCCTGTGCCACAGGCTCCAGCTCCTGAGCTGGCAGCAACCCCGCACAATCCAGCCGCAGACAGCGGTTGTTCTTTTTTCACCATTGTCATCGCTATAAATTTATTGCCTTCTTTATTGCTTCATCTTATACCTGTTTTCCCCTGGTGTTTACAGTACATCCCCACAACCTTCGTGGTTTCGAGTGAAAACGAACACTGCAAAGAGACCTGAGCAGTACCCATGCCACACAAGAACTCTAGAAAGGGGTGTCATCGCTGTCATCATAGTAAAATGGGGGTGGTATCCTCACTTCCCTGTAATATTCTGCAGGCAAAAAAAATTCTAACGAGGTTCAGTTGCTCGTTTCCATCCGTGCCGTGTACAGTGCCTGCACGCATCTCTGCGTTTTCTGTACTTGTGATGGATGTGAATATTGCTGATGCAAGTTTACTAAGTTTATACGACCGTGAGTCAATCCTCAGATACCATGGCGATAACCAATTACAGCCATCAATCAAACTCCCACTGCAGATGATAGAAGTGGCCCCAGTGACTTCAGCGTGGGAAAGATCCTTGCTGTTACTTTTGCAGAGGAGCTCAGAGACACAGTTCAGCGTTTCCTGAAGCATGATACCTTCTAAAGCATCTTTGAAACTGGGGCCCTAAGTGACACAGGGAACACTGACTTTTACAATATGGGTTTGGGGTTTTTTTTTTTTTTGCCTGACTTGAAACTGAACGCTTGCCCCGGTCTGTCCCCAGCACTGAGCAAGAGGAACAGAGTTTTTATAGGCATTGTATGTGAGAGTGGTTTTGTGTGCACACTCTTGTATGAATATGCTGATCACATTTGATTTCTCATGAGAACCAGCATAATTTGCTTCATTCCAGTCAAATGGTGTTATATTAAAAGCCCAGTTTTTGGTTCATCAGTACTATTAGGAATTTTGTCATTTACTTCAATGGGAGCAGAAAGGGCTACATTTTCAGTGTTGCAACTTGTTACTCCAAAAAGCCTTCTTTCACATCCACATTGATTCTCTAAGATGAAAAAGGAGCAATGAAAAAAATAAGGGGAAATGCAACTTTACAAATTAATTATTTACCTAACTTAAAATTAACTTAGAGAAAGGGAACTAACACCAAAACAGGATTTGAGAACATAGAAAGAGGATGAAAATCAGATAAATTCAGGGCTATCTGCCTAAAGTTAATCAGATCATAAATTATTTTCAGATTATATATTTCAAATTATCATGCTGCTTGCACAAATTAGTCCGTGCCTGTCACATGGCTGTAGATGCTAGTGCCTTCCAGCTCACCAGGACAATGTGCAGCATGAGGAGCTCGTGGGGGTATTGGTCAAGTCCGATTGATAATTATTGAATTATTATTTTTTTAAAATCTCTTTTCTGGCTGCAGCATTTTTTCAGAGTAGCTTAGTAAGGTGGTAAATTCCTACGGCCCTAACCCCCCATGATTCCTTCTGACCAAAGTCTGCGCATCAGAGAACGTGTGCAGTGTACCCCCAGGAACACGGCATTGCACTCATGCAGGGGATGCTTCTCCTGAGTATGGGTCGAGCTGGGGGAGCCACTCCTGGGACAAGGACTGGAGGTGGGGAAGTTGGAGAAGAAGGAGATGAAGAGTTTCAGAGCACTGTTGCTGTTGTTGCTGGAGTGTCCACTGCTGTGCCCAAAGCGTTTAGCCCACCAGCATTGATGCCTACCTTGCTCTCTTTAACAGCAGTGAGACTGGCTTCCCAGATACAGGCAAAACAGTACATGCATAGTTGTTTTTTCTTCCGCAGTAGTCTGCTGTATCTTCTCTGCTGGTGCACAGATCCCTCTCCAATACATTACGTACACCACTCAGCAAAACTTGTCCAAAAACTTCCAAAAGTGACAGAAAAACTCCCGTTTGTTGGTAAGTCAAAACAAGCAAGTGAGCAAAACAGTACCCACCCCATTAAATAATCACCTTTTTAGATAATTGCCCTTTCATACCTTCGTATTTAGCTCTCAGGTGCATTAATCAACAGCTGCCATCAGTATTTTTCAACCCTTTGCACACTCCAGTATTCAGTACTTCAGTATTTCCCTTCACCAGAAAACAACCTCTCTGGTAACACAGTGTACTGCCTGTTCATAAATGATGACTTTTTAATGATTCTTACTTCACTGTGTAGAGGGATGCTTTGTAAAAGTCAGAGACTGACAGACATGACGATTGCTATATTCATGGAATTATTCCAGAACACCTGGGGAAATGAGCCCTAAAGAGAAATCCAGACGAGTTATTTTAGCTTGAGGTTTCCCCTTTTTTTTCAAAGAAACACCATTTCAGCCATAGTGTTGTATAGTGATTAATTATACCACCCACTCACTGGCTATATTAATCATAGGTGAGCTCCTTATGGATTTTCCATGCTGTTCTATTTCAAAATGCCAGCAGAAATTCAGATAGGGTGAACAAAGCTGTGTCCTTGAATATGTTAACAGGCCCTAGTGCTTCCTTACAATTGGTAGTCTTACTTCTGAAAGTGTATTGGTTAATTTGCTTCACCACTACTGAAAGCTGAGAGAGAGACTAAGCAGCTAAGGAGACATATGAGCACAGAGAGTTAAAAAATGTTAGTTCCCTTGTCGTGGGATTGGCTGGAGCCCAGGACACCGGATCACAGTCTGTTGCTCTATCACATCACTGAACTTAGAGGTGGCATCACCTTCCACAAGAGAAGACCCTTCCCAGAAGACAACACCTATGGGACACATAATTTTCTGGCAGTTCAGCCTAGTTTGTTGCTGATTGGGGAACCTTATTAGTATTCAAAGACACCCCTAAAAGAAATGCCCAAAGAGCAAGGTTTTAGGAAAGTCAAACAAAAGTAATTAAACAATTGGCAGAACATCTCCATTTACAGTACCAGTAAACTTCCGAGTGCTGAGAAGCAAAACAAAGTGTTGAACAACTGTAGAATTAGAAGAACAACTGGAAGAATCAGAGGCAGTTAAAAAGAAGAGATTTTTGACATGGAGAATACCATAACTATTGACCAGAAATTATTTTCCGTTGGTCCAAAATTTAAAGAAAAAAGTAGGAAAGATAAGTTACTGTATTTGGTAACTGCAAATAAGGAACAGGGAAAGCTTTTTTTATGTTGCATACATAGAATCATAAAATCATAGAATTGTCTGGGTTGGAAAGGACCTTTAAGATCACAAAGGGCAACAACCAACGTAACACTGCCAACATCACCACTAAACCATGTCCCTCAGCACCATGTCTACACATCTTT
>RSEF01000031.1:54763551-54807153 GCA_003993805.1 Himantopus leucocephalus
AACAGGTCCATGTCCTTCTTATGTTGGGGGCTCCAGAGCCGGATGCAGTATTCCTGGTGGGGTCTCACTAGAGCTGAGTAGAGGGGCAGGATCCCCTCCCTCAACCTGCTGGCCACAGTTCTTTTGATGCAGCCCAGGATACAATTGGCTTTCTGGGCTGTGAATGCACACCGCTGGCTGATGTTGAACTTCTCATCAACTAGCACCCGCAAGTCCTTCTCCTCAGGGCTGCTCTTAATGCGTTCTCTGCCCAGCCTGGATTTGTGCTTGGGATTGCCTTGATGTGTACATGCATTGGAATACCATTTAACTGTATTAAACATAAACAAGGGGCTGAACCTATAGATCAGTTTTACAAGGGTAAGTTTTGCAACTCTAATACTTCCGTAACTTTGCTTTTGAGGAGGAGAGGATTTATCGACCAATTGGTATTAAAACACTTTAGTCTAGTCTGACACTTTCAAATAGATTTTAAAATATGAAACACAGAGCAGGATCCTTGTGCCAAGAAGAATAAAGTCTAAAGGTATGTAGATATAAATACCCTAAATGCAAACTCATGGACTGGGGTACAGCCATTGAAGTGGAACGCTTTGCAAAGCAGATAGGTTTTTCAGGGTCTTTATAGAGAGATAGGGGGAGGGGTATAAATCTGTCAATTTTTCCAGGTGTATGAAGAGAACAGATTCATTTTACCTGAGGTTACCAGCATTAACAAGCATTTTTGTCTTTCTTGCCTTTAATGGTGCTACAGCATCATTTTGCAGAGTTATTCATTCTGACATGCAAGGCAGCGAGCAGTACAGATTCAAAGTGCAAATCAAAAGGGTATACATAAGAATAAAACTGCAGCTGCCTTTGCTGTTACCCACCTGGCAATCCTCACAACCTTTCCTCAGCTATTGCTCTCATCACCAAAGACAGACTTTCATACATCACAGTGCTTTACTACTTAGGTCTCTTTGATTACCACTTCTGTTCAAATAGAGAAGTGTGTGTGGCTCAGTAAAAATAGCCTGCAGTAGCGTGAATGGAAAGAAAGTCTTTTTGCTTATAAATATGTCATATCTGCAAACTCATTTGAAAATGCAGGCCAAATTAACAGGATGATATAATCTTCTAGAAGAGTGGAAACAAGCTTTAATCACTGGAACTTGGGAGAGGATACCGGACTAGTGTTCTTTGCTGAAATGGATTTTTAAAAATATCTCTAAGGATAAAAAGAAAAGAAGCTATGTGATATTTTTATTGCTGTGACAGTCAGGAGTGAGGAGGGTACATTAATAAGATATGATAACTGTTAATAAT
Source organism: Himantopus leucocephalus (assembly GCA_003993805.1). Lineage (NCBI taxonomy): Eukaryota > Metazoa > Chordata > Aves > Charadriiformes > Recurvirostridae > Himantopus > Himantopus leucocephalus. The sequence continues at coordinate 54,764,860 of RSEF01000031.1, forward strand.
AGAATCCCTGGTCTCAGTCCTTTGTCATCAGCTGGAGTGTTCCTATGAAAACTGATGATGTCATACTGCTGTGAAATTTATAAGATCAAATGCGTTCACATATTTAGTAAGGCAAATGTAATCATGTATACACTGCAAAATCAGGAGGTAATTTTGTACATGAGTATTCACTCTAAGACCCAGATGCTTGTACTAAAGAGAAACTGCTCAGGACTATTTTTTCCACCTTTAGCACCAGCGCTCTCAGAAAACATCAGGAAGATGTTTTCCAACTATAACCATCCAAAAACCCCATCATTTAGATTATCTGTGCATGAGAAAACAGTTTGCATACTGCCTGGTCTGGGAGTCTGCATATACCGAAACGTACAAAGTGTAGTCAGAGCTCTGACAGACGCTGTTCTTATCCACAGAACAGGCTCTTTTCAGATGCTGTTGCATCACTGAAGCTTCACCAATAGTTTCTCTGACATCAAAGGATGTTCTGGCATACAGAATGGCTGACGGTAAAGATACCATCAGCCTGGCCTTAAAGAAGACAGAAGCAAAGTGTCACCACGGTGCAGAGGTTCACACTAATCTATTTCATTTCAAATGAAATAAAAGAGTAACTATATTTCTTTAATGGCAACATATAATTTGTACCCAAGGAAGGGAAGATGAAAATGACATTTAAATAAGTCTAAATCAATGGTCTAGAGCTACACGTGTTATAAATCAAGACATCAGTAAGTGCCAAGTTTCTTGTTTTGAATTAACTCATATATGTGTTAATATCCCAACCTGTAGCTCCGCCATGTTCTACTAGCATCATCATCATCATCACCATCATCATCATCATCATCATAACTGTTGACTGATTTTTGTCCTACTGTGGATCTCAGTCCATTCTTAATAAGTCTGTTTACTGAAAGCATGTTCACATTCAAATGATGCAGCAGGCAGAGCCAAGGCAATTTTCTATAACGCCCTAAGGTCTTTATCGTCTCAGGGAACTGTCTGTGGTACATCCAGCATATTTGAGCAACATGTCAAATGCATTTTCCTTCGTAGTTTGAATGGATTGCCTGCACCGGTTGAGTCAATATCAAAGAGATTGTGACTTCCAACTCATGAATGTACACTCCTCACTAATAAAATAGGTTGTACGCTCGAGGATGCAAAAATCCAAATTCCTTGATTACGTCTTGCCAGTCTTTACATTGTCTGTTCCAAATCTGAAATTGCAAGGTTGCGTACAACTGCAATGAAATTATTCTCCTTTACATAAAGTACTGTTATATTGTCACAAATTCTAGACGATACCACTCATTTTCTTCCTGTTAGTGGAAATTTATCAACACACAAACCAATTCTGTTTAGATTTGATCTAAATAGTCACTTTGGCCTGGAAACCTTTGTTTTCTTTGAGATTGTTATGCGGTCTGGATTGCAGCAGACAGCGTGAGACTGAGGAACTAGGGAAACCAAATCAAGAGGCAAAACTCTAGCATAATCAATATGTAAACAAACACAAAATGAGATCAGACTATGGCATATTGCTAGTTCAGTCAATTTGGCAAGTGTCTTCCAATCACCTGTGGTATTTGTCAGTTTCTACAGAGTTGCTATTAATGTCTTTGTAGTTTGCTTAATTGAAGTTAGACTCTGTTATTAGCAGCTCCATCTTGTGTCATTCAGAACTTTCACATGAATTTGTCTTTGGTGTGAATAATGATATTCCCACTCTTCGAGGCAGATTAAATAGCAATCAAATGAACCTTTTAAAGCAGTATAATGCTTTGAAGAATCAACCCTCCCCCTCCCGTTACCAACTTTCTTATTATTCCTACTTCCAAGAAACTGCCGTTTTGTAGACCAACTCACAAAGTTCCTAGTGTGCACAGTGGATAAACGTGGTGCATGTGGGAATCTGATGAGATAAAACTGGGGGACGGAAGAGGCTGCAAAATCCACAAATCACAAAAAATGGTTTATGTTTTCCAACCAGCTACACTTATTACTGGTTTTGGCACCTTAAATGAAAGATGGTGTAAATTCGTAACAGTCTGGCTTGATTGTTGGTGAATGACCACTGTTCCATCGAGCTCATCCTTCAGCATTATCAAAACCTTGCCTGACAATGTTGTTTATGCTCATATTCAGTAGGAGTATTCATCAGTTAGGCACACGCTTTTATCCCGGGATGTGCATGTCTAGGTAGAATATGCACAGAATTGCCACACAGGCAGCAACGATTCCTCAGCAGCCCATTTCTCATTTTAAAAAAATCAAACAAACAGTTGAGAGTAGTTCTTAATGACCAATGTCAGCAGTTTCTCTCTCATGATTGCCGGGGTGCTAGCTTTTTTCACCATAACAGTCATCCATCTAAAGCGTCACTGATATTTCTTATTTCGTTTTGTGTTCCTGATCCTAAATACTTTCAATTTTTTATACACTAACATGAAATCCTGAGCATGTTCACAAATCAAACCTCTATTTTCTTCTTTCTCATGATTAGTAAACAGTAAATTCAGTTCACCCCTACTCTCATCAAGCCTATTATATTGTTTCTTTTTTCTCACACCTGCAATGTTCCTTCTAAAACTAAGAGTATAGACAGCCCAAAGCTTATGATTTATTGGTTCAAAACTGCATATTTTTCTAAGTATTGTTCCACCTGGTATTTAATAGTAGTTTAATCAGCAAGGTTTCCAGCTTTTCATGACTTTCAAATTAGCTATGCCCCTTTTTCCTGTTCTTCTAAGTTAAGACATATTTATAAATGCAGTTCAACTACTCAGCCATTTTACAATTCATCACTGATTTCCCTATTCTACCTCATTTATTAATAGATCTATTTATCTAGTGTTTGTACTGATGTATTTGAAACCTCTTTGTAATTCCCACGGAGCGTTGCATTATTCTGACAACTGACTCTGTAAGTGGAATATGGGCTCTACGTGCACGCTCACTAATTCTACATCAAACCATAGACACAAAATATGCCCAACCTTATAGATGAAAATTGCCACTGCTCTGCCATGGGCTGCTGAGTTTTCGCCACAAAATCAACATTTTTGTTTGCCACCCAGGCAAAGGAAACATCGAAGCTCAGTTCACACAGGTTTCTGCATCCTCACGCCGTACATTCAACATAAATTCGCCTCGTATTGAGTTGGAGATGGAAATCCCACTGACTAATGTATGTGAAAGTGTAAATCTAGTTTATAACATCTTAATTTTTGGAGACAGTGCAGGAGGAGAGGAGAATCCGTTTCGACTTTCAGATCCTATGTTAACTTCTGAAGGTTAGAAAATTATTGTTCCGCTTACATGAAAAACAAGTAAACCAGGCGTTATTGAAACACAACAAATAAATTTCTTCTTATAGCACTTTTTCTACACTGTTTGCAGACAGTTGCCTTCTACTTGCTATGAGTTTATTTTGCTTGTCTTTTTCTGTTTTGTTGACCTTATGTTCACTTTTTTTATCTTATTAAGACTGGCTCTGATTCGCTGTCAATTTGTTAATTTGTTTCAGCACATCTAACCAAATGACCCAAACACCAAAAACCATGACACCTTTTTCAATTAAATATATTCAGTCCACCCACATGCTCCAACAACTTGTGTGGTGTCACGTAATGACACACAGTAAAGCCAAGATTTTGTACTCAGCTGGAATCTTTAGGGAGCCATTTCTGATCTCCCTTATACCATTCTAATTCTAATGAGGTTAAATTTATCCTGATATAACAGAAAGATTGAATCTTTCCCTAAACTTCTAAAAATCTAATTTAGCCATATGGACAATTTCTGAAATATGGATTTCTTGCTCATACACAATATTTTTCTCCTGAATCAGGACTCAAGTATTATATGCTCCATTTAAATAATAAAGAACAACCAGATGCACTCCTAAAAATATATAATGGTAGCAGATTTTCTTAATGTTTGCACTGACACCTTAAAATCCTAATATCCTACCTGATATTTCGTACCAATCAGAAATAAAGTTTTGATTTGTTTTTAAGTCTGATCTGCAAAGCCAACAGGTTTGGCAATCAAAAATCTCATTAACCAGCCTTTCTTGCAGACCAAAAACGGATCTGTGGAGCAGTTATCTTGTTCTAGTCCTCAGGAGGGTTTTTACCCCATAATTTTTTTGAAATGAATATAAATTCTGGGGGAATGAGAAGCTCTGAAACAAGTCTATTACCCTGTTACTGAAACCCAGTTGAATGTGAAATCTCACAGATTATCAAAGAGTTTTATGAAAGGCCACAAATCAGAGTTCAAACACCGGAAAAAATAGGACACTTAATTAGCAGTAGAGAAAACATACTTTCTCCTAGTGACTTAACAGCTCATCATGTCAACACGCAACAGAACTAGTCAGTTTTGAAGATGATTTTGATAAATAATTTAAGACTTTACCAATATAGAAGGGTTCAATAAGATGAGACCTACAAATTCAGAAGAACAGACAAGTTGGTGGCTCCAAGTACTGCTTCACTCCTGTTTGAGGGATGCTTCAGTTGGTACAACAGTGGGGAATTGAGCTGCTGTGAAAACTGCACTGCCAGGGCAATTGTGCCAGACTCATCCTTTTCATTCTGCAGTATTTTGTCAGAAATTGATGAAATTTGAACAGGATTGCACAGTACAGCTGTGTCACCACATCTTTGCATTTGCTTAAAGAAAAAAAAGGTATGTTTTGCATCAGAAATTCTGCATATTTTTGACGTCCAATTAATTTCTATTCAGGAACCAGTCTTGCCAGAAATATCTTGATGAACACTCAACAGAAATTCTTATTTCTCAGGAAAAAAAAAAAAACAAACCAGATGCAGAATAATTTAGAGTGCTCAAATATAGAAACAGCTGCACCCAACAAACCAGAAAAGACTGAAAAATATTTATTTGTCTCCAATGTGGATTGAAAAAAAATTAAAAAAAAAAAAGAGGAAGCAACTTCAAAACAAATAATTTCTTTTTCACACAACAAATATTTCCTTCATGGTGTACCACCAGATGACAGAGGGACTTCTGAGAGGGAAGGGACAAAGTAAAACTGTATGATGTTTAATTTTTAAACAGGACAAACAATTCTATGTATGTCTGTCTTTCTACACACTCACAGAAACAGAATTCTGGGATTATTTAGCTGAGGAAGGAAGCTCCAGTCCTGCTGGTATTAGACAGTTTGTGCATTTCAGGCTGGGATTTGGTTGTGGGTACAAGTAATGGCAATGACTTTTTGACAGAAGGAAAGTAAGAATTAAAAATAAATATATAAATTTTAAAAAGTGCATCTCTTTGTCTTTAGCTTTCAGGAATGGGAACAGACAACTTGCATGCCTTTCATAAGACATGATCAGAGCTGCATCGTCTCCCAAGTTTTCCTCTGTGGCTCATCACATGAGATGGAAAAGGACCCATAATCCAGAAGGGTTTACATAAGAAACACATGGAATTTGTAGTGTTGCTCTGCCAACGTTCTAACCAGGAAAATAAAGATGCGATAAAAAAGTCCTATACTTTTTTAAATGGAGGATCTTCCCATGATCATTGTAAACCTTACTTGACATGTGTTGTGACTGACTGATGTACTTTGTCTGTTTTCTTGTGAACAATATCCTTCATGTGTAAACTAACTGTCCATAGCAAATGAATTAACACATTATTTCCCCTCTTTTTTTTACACAGTGGTGTGAAGGTTTGCATTCCAAGAATGACCTCGAAAAGGAGGGTCTCATACGTACAGGCTAGTAATGATTGTAGCAGTAAAGCTATTACATTGCAGAGAATGGAGTTCAGACAATTTGTACAGATGCAAGAAAACTGAACAAAGTGTTCCAGGAGAGCAGCTGCAATAAAACAATAATTGCACTCCTGATAAACATTCATGGAGAGTTTTGATCTGAGAAACTTTTAAAAAGTGAAAACCTGAGAAAACCTGAAGAAGGTTCCTGAGATTATTCAGGCACATTGTCTGAAGAATTTGCCACAGCCATCATGAACTTCTGCATGTGTTTGTTTTTCAGAAACACTCATTCAATCACATTTTACTTGCATGAGTATCTGCAAAAACTGAATTTCACACCCATGTGCACAAATAGTTGAAGAAAATGAATGGCAGATCCATAGCTGTGTTTTCATGCAAGAAAAGTACATGCACTAATCTAATCAGGCAACTTACACAATGCCATGAGACAAATCTGCCCAATCACAAAGAACCTAAACATTAAGCCACGAGTATAAAGAGAGATCCATTTTTGAGCAGTTGAAGGGGAGATGGCAGCAAACATTGCCAAAATCTAGTGAGGATGTCACACCAAATCACAGTAAAAAAAAAAAAAAGTCAATATTGCACAAGCAGCAAAAGGAGCTAATTTCATTGAATAAAACATTAATTGTGAATTATTCACTCAGTATTAATATTTGGTTTATAATTGATACTGAATAATTCATTTCTGCAACCATGAAGAAATAGACGAAATGCTTTATTTATATTTTTAAATTTATCTTAACTCTTAGTTTTATAACTGTTTCAGTAGCTTGGGAGATCTAAATTATCTTTGTTTTCCAGAAAATTTATTACCAGACTGAATCAGGAAGATTCCTCTCCTGCAACGAGGAGGTTCCCTCCAGAGACTGGGAAGACTTCACTTCCCAGCCAGGCTGTCTCAGCAGATTCAGAAAGGAACAACACCTCATCTTCTCATCCTCCTTTTCTCATCCCCTGCTCTCCAATACTTGTTTTCCTTTTTTATGTCACATTATGCAAATTAGTGTGTTTTTTGTTTGTTTGGATTTTTTTCCAGCACTCTGGTCTTCCATATATTTTTACGTCCTTACACAGGTCATGTTGAATTTCTCATTATTTACTATACTCTTTGGTAGCCAGTGTTTGGATTGGGATAAACAATAAATGATGTATTGGAAACTGGTTTTGCATGGACTAAAATAGAAGGCAGTGGACTGGACATGTTTGATAAAACACTCATGGCCGTGATGAGATCCCCAAAAAGTGAATGAAAATGAGCTTCATAGAGACACTGCTCTTCTTTCATGCTTATCGCTGAGCAGAACTGCTAAGGGTGGTTCCTGTGTCTTTCTGAGCTTCTCCAAAGTTCTCTTGTTTATACTCTCACATCAAGACATCCATTTACTGGAATGAAACCTGTGCAAACCCAGGGTGAGCACAGCCCAGTGCATATGGTACAGATACGTTTGGAGCCATGATTCTGTACAAAAACTATTCAGTTTTCAATTTAAACGCCAAACTTTGGTATTTTTCACTTTTCCTCATAAACTGGCAAAACCCACCATGAACCCTGAATGGGAAGCACCCAATTAATATCCATTGGCAATGATTTTGACTTTCAGTGTTGGCTTTTTTGGGCTGTGTCTTCAAAAATTAAACGCAGCAAATGCCCAGGCAATGTCAAAAGGAGAGCTATACCTCTTTAATGATTTCCTCGCCTACTTTCTGTATGCTTTTGAGGTGAAAGAGTAGGGACCCATTTTATGAAAATAACATCTTGCGTTTGGGGCATAACGTGATGAGGAAGGAATTAGTAAAGGAAAATAGACAGCAGTAAAATATTTCCCTCTGAAATACCACTTTAATGCTTTGGTGGCTGAGACTACCATCTTTTTTGTCTATATAAATATAAGCCTTAAAATTAGCCAAGCACTACAGGAAGAAAAATCTTTGGATTCTTAATGCGAATGACTGGGAGCCAAATATTCTATTTCTCTGTCTGCTACAAAATACTCCCATTTTCTTGGAAAGAGCATTTCAATAGTCTGTTTCTAGTTTCCCTTAAAGACAGGACAAGTAATACCTTCCTTATGCGAGTAATATCAGGTTCAATTCTTCAGTGTTTGTGACATGTTCAGATAACACAGTGATAAACCACACACAAAGACTCTTTTTATCAGGTCAAGTTCTCACTGACTTCGATTGAAGTTTGCTGAGATAAAGATGGAAAATGAATAAAAAATACGACCTATTATAAATAACAATTCATTTAAACCTTTTATTTAGGTTTATTTAATGTAGATTCCTCACATCTATGTGGTATGATCGCAGGAATGTGGGCTGGATTTTTTTTTCTCATCTTTTCTTTTCTCCTCCTCCTTTTTTCCATGCACAATGGCCAGATTAATGGAGCCCTGAGTTATCCAGGGGTTATTATAATGCACTGGAATAATGAATAATCATTTATGAGCAAAAGAAAGACCAGGAATATCTGAGGGATGATGCTTGAAGTGGTCTGTCTAAATCTTGCACTTGGATTATTTAAATATAGGTTTATAATATTTCAAAACCCTTTTGAATTGAAGGACATTAATTTCCCACTGAAGCTTACAGCTAACGCTACTGTGCCACAGTTTTGCATATCAGGTATTTCAGGTATTTTGTATTTCAGTAAAAATAGAGTTTTAGGGAAAGACCGTGTGCAGCTGAAAAACATTTCCACCCCTAAAGGAATGGGGAATTCTGTTTTAAAATGGATGTCACTAAATATACAAGATCAAGAGCAAAACAGCTCTGCCCTGTAGAAGCCTGAGCCTGACTAGGCTGAACACGATGTGAAACCATGTGTGTTACAGAACAGCGCTAACTCCAGAGGCTCTCTCCTGTCATCAGACTCCCTTTTTTAAAAGCTAATATTCCTCCAAAGTGCATGAAAAGACCTTTTGTCTTTGTCACGGAACCGAAACCACCATATTTCAAGGTCCTCATTCCGAGCAGAGCAACTATTTCTGACGACGGCACATGTGAAGTGAAGCTGTCCCCTTCCCGATGTGCAAACTTTCACCTCTCAGCAGCATCCTGTGAACACCGCAGGGGAGGCACAGACATCTGGAGAAACACCACCGTAGCTGCTGGTGGTTTGCTAGAGGGAGGGCCCTTCAGCAGCAAGATATGCCTCAAACGAAAGTTTTCTTTCACAGCAGATGTTGCTCTGCATTGACAACATCTGCCTGAAGGACGATGAGGTGTTTCCTTTTATTTACAGTACTGTAAGTCACGCCTGTGCTTACATAACGGCATACACTGTGTGGTTTGAGCCAATTTTAATAATTTTCATGGAAAAAATCCTCACACACTGAAGATATTTAAGTGAGAAAAGTTAAGGGTACCAGAGGGCTCCAGTTCAGGAGAAATTTCACTGCTGGGTTCACTATTGCCCTGTCAAGACATGAATAGCAACAGCCGTGTAGTAATAATTTCCTTTTTTATATAATCAGAAACTGTCTCAACAGTCACTTCACATATAAATATCTTCTGTGAGTGTATTGCTCTCAGGATAAGGCGTATTCCTCTGTATGCCACAAGAAAGATCACATCACAGGATCTCTCCTTACTCTTCTCATCAATCATTTTCTCCCTTTTGGTTTCTCCTCCTCTACATAGGAGAAACCAAACCTCTTCTCCTCTCTTCTCCCAAATCAAATCACCTCTCATCCTCACCTCTCTTTTGGTTACCCCATCTCTCTGCTCCCCTTTATCATTGCGTTTCTCAGTCAGGTTATTTAATCCCTGAAGAATAGAAAAGGGTGGGACCGAGCCTTAGAGTTTTCTCTTCAAAGCCTCCTGGCACAAAACCTGTGCTCATTTGAGAAAAGCAAATAAAAGGCTCCACAGGACCTCTACCATTTTTTTTTAAATAAGTGGCACAAACCAATTAGAGAAATGCCTAAATTACACTTTGGAATGACACAAATATTCAAAATGTTTTATATTTCCAGGATTTTCTAACAGCGTTTGCCAATCCTTTGAAACCTAGATGAATATGAAGGGAAACATTTTGAAAAAGACGTCCCCAACTTGAATGCAAGCTTACATACACTGCGCAGTAGGTTCTAGAAAAGATGTTGTAAACACTCATGCAAACGGGGCACATAATATGAACACGCAGGGACAGGGGCCCACCCCCAGCTTTTGCTAAGTGGCAGAGTCTCACTGAAAACCAGTCCTGCTGCCAGGGAAGGTGACGGGTGAAATAAGTCTAAATTTTGTTGTCTGCGACAGTGGCAACATCGTTGTAACACTACAGGATTGCCAGAGCTGCTGAACATCGTACAGGTCCAACACTTCTGATGCACCATCAACATACAGAAACATGCTTGATGGACAACACTGAGTGCCTTTTGCTCTTACCCCTCTCACTCTTTCACACTTTTTACGATGCACCTTGAACGTGAGCGCTGAACTTGCTCTGGGGACCTGCATCAGGTGCCGCTGGCCTCCCCCTCCCGCTGCCGGGACAGGACAGACCCCTCATTTCAGATCCCCCTCACCTAGCTGAGGCCACTACCCCTAGTCTCCATGGCACTCAATTGACCTCCAGTAACAATTTTGAGGGACCTCAGAGGAGGCCCCCTGAAGGCTGCTATTGCTGTGAAGCAGGGGGAGAAGGAGATATATTATCCACTTGTCCACCCTTGAAATGACCCTGATTTGACAGATGCAAGTACCAAAGCCCAAATACAAACATCTAGTAATATAAACGTAACTTCCAAAATGTCAGCTAACAATTTATTAAGTATTCAGAGATCATTTAGATAATTTTTAGGTTGCTTTGCATTGTCAGTTCTTTTTTTTCTTTTTTTAATCACAGAGACTACTTATAAATGGTTATTCCCATCCTGTTCTTGCTTCTGATGCTTCAATTTCCACAAGATACACAAAATAGTGTATAATTAACTAAAAATAGCACCAATAGGATATGGAAATGTTAGCGGACCACACTTGCAATTCCCTATTGATTTTCCCTCCAATAATATGAGATTAATAGGACAAAGGGCACTAATGCAATACAATGGAGATCTCTCAGTTAAAATACCAGACTATTACATTGTAAGAATAGCTAACACTGCTGTATCTAACTAGTACGATGTCAGTATAATATGATTCAATAGTATGGCATGGTACATTAAGAATACAAACTAAATAAAAGTCGAAGGGTTTTTTTATGTTAAAGAAAATGATACAGTCCCGCGATTACCGACCACGAAAGGAAAATAGTAAGGATTAAAATAAAATAAAATACCTTTACATTTAAGCACAGTATGGTGGAGAGGCATTAACTGAAGTAATTTTCTGTGGTTCAGTTTTATTATTTCTAAAGATGAGCTGTAACTGCTGAGACTATTATTTTCATTTATAAGATTGGGGCTTATGCAATGCTTCATTGTAAACAGAGAATGCTTTTCACAGTCATGAACCAGAGTTTGTTACAAGAGGGTTTCTATCCATTACGAAAATCCATATTTACTTAGTTGCAAAGCTGGCATCAAGTGAAGCCAAACACAACCTAAGCAGGGCTTCCATCCACACATACAACACGCAAGTCACTATTTTATGACAGTGAAAGAGAAAGCATCCTAGCACCTAGTTTCCAGCAATTATGCCAACAGTTTTCACATCTGGGCACAGAAAACTGTGAGAAACCTAACAACTCTCAAAACCTAAATATTAGCATCCATAGCTGGTTCTGTGTTTTTTCCAATATTTTACTCAGTAGACCTGTTTAGGAAATTGCTTTCACTTATGTGTCACGGGGAGTTCTGACAAGGTCAGTATCATCCCAGTGCAACAAGGGAGTTTAAAAGCTGGTCATCACGAACAAGTTTCACTGGATTTTCATGTACATATTGAGAAGTCAAACTCAATGGTATTATATGCTTATGCTCAAAATATGTGACACAAATACTTGCTAATGTTCGAGAATGGCCAAAGCCCAGCCACAAAAGATCAGTGTCAGTGTGCTATCAATCAACAGTATCAGCAATTACATTTAAAAAAAATCCCAGATATTATTTTACTGGACACTTTTTCACAGGACAATTTTTTAAAGTCATCCAATACTTCCATTACTCTCACTTTCTGATCAGATAAAGACACTTGTCAACAAAACTGTCCACAGGCTCCAGGAGTCAAAATTCATCTATCCATCCTTCTAAAGAGGATCCAAAGGGTAAGTAATCACAGGTAATTGCACTGAATCAGTACTTTTTTCTGCATAGCTATTACGATATGTAACCCATACTTCCATGAATGTGCTACAACCATTCTAACAACACCACAACAACAATCAGAATCTATGACCATCAGCTTGGCTCTTCTCTGAGGAAAGGTAAGAAAAGATTAAGGAAGTGAAAATCCCTGCTGATTTGCCTTTGGGTTAAGGTATCTCTTATTCCCCTTCCGTATCAGGGAAAAAAGGGGCATTGCAGTTGCTGATGCCCCACAATGCCTACTCTCTGTCTTCAGCATCCAAAGATGAAGGTCACCTCTCTGAAGGATTTCAAGGGATCTCGGCAGGCTTTGTCTGGGTCTCGCTTGGGTGCTAGGACTACTTTCCCTAGCAAAACCAATTATATCTAATTATATGGAATACTGTATCAGTTCAGAAATCAAATTAGCTGTTATCTGTTTCAGCAAAAGTGCATGTATTCCACTCTTCTTCCACTCCCCACAATGTGGAATTAGTGATAAAAAATTATAAGAGGAGAAGTTAAATGCCAAAAAGTGATCTTGGCTGTGCCATGGCTGGGCTAGTGATGTGTCTGACCCTGTCCAACAGTTAGTGCACAGAGAAGAGCAACAATAATCGTTAGAGGGGCAGTGGTTCTTGCCACAGAGGTGGCTTATTTAACACCAAGAGCAGAAGGAAAGGGTCAAGACCAAGTGAAATCAGAAGGGCAGAGGGGAAAATTAATCAGTTACTCCTTCTTGCACCTTGTCCTAACAAAAGTTCAATGAAAAATAAAGAAAATAACACAAAATAATTTGAGAGGAAATCTCCCCCATACAGTGCATTGGAAACCACAAAATTCACAATGTCTTACGGTCAGATTGTGAGTGCTTAGCACAAAAAATAATTCAGTGGGATTTTTTCAAAGGACTGAATAATTTTATAGGTTTTTAACATTTTCTGTTATGCAGGCAAAGTGAGCATGAGAAGGAAAATCAGAGCCAGTGTCTCAAGGCAGTAAGCTGATTGCCTGCAGGCATCAGCCATGTACTCATGTGCTTTACCCCCATAACATCATCACTAAGTTGAGTAGATGCATTGTGGCAGGTGACGTATGTCAGTTCTTTAGGACCACAGGTGTTACCATCCACCACCAGAGCAAGTCACCCTAATGAACTGACTAACGGATCAAGGAACAACGAGCTTTGCCTCTTCTGTGTTAGTTAATCCAAGAAGTGGCTCTGTGATAGGACTTCTGTCCAAAGAGGCTTCACACGAACCACGAGAGCCTCCAGTCCTGGTAACCAACACCGCCATGCCCAACCTCAAGCTTATCTGTTGGATAATGAAAGACAAAAGACGGAGCACACCTCTTTAAGGCAGCTCTGACCAGCAAAATCGCAGGGTTGGTGCTGCCCATGGAATAACCACAGAAACCACCTTAACAGGTCATTTCATTGACTGCAGGATGATTGGGGCAAAATTAGTCAATCTTGATGAGGGAGTCACTAGAGTTACTTGTTTATCTTTCCAGCACTATAGCGTCTGTATTAGAAATACCTCTGCTCTCAGAGCATGCCTACTGTCAGAGCCTATCAACAATACCCGTAATCACCAGGTTCTCTGTATTTCCGTGCATATCTCGCTCTCTGGTATTTTTAATATATCTTGCTTCTGCTTTCAACTCATCCACAAAGCTGTCAATTTTCTGAAATGCTTCTCTCACTCTCTCCTTCTCCACACATGTCTACATTTCTGATGGTATCCGGATAACTCAAACAGAAAGCTGAGCATTCTGTTTTAAAAGTGAGAATAGTCAGTATTGCCACCCTGTTTCGGTACATTTAAAGCAGTTTAAAAAGTTGGTCTATTTGTATGCAGTGCTGTAATGAGGCCTCACGGACAGCAAAAAACCCACCACACATACCTCTGAGGAGCCACTGACAACCTTAGCTGAAGCTTCATTTCAGGCTGGGGTCCTGAACTTTTTGTTCCTTTATTAAATTCAATTTGTTTTCTTTTCACTGTATTTGCTCTGATTTTCTTAAACATTTCTAATATCAGTCTCCCAGTCTTTGTCTTTTACACGCTGCCAAAAATACATCCATGGTATTTAGCAGGAGTTGATTTATAGATGAATTATAGCAGATTAGATGAATAATAAATTAATTCTAGCAGACTGACACCTTTTCTCTGCCTTTGCTGAAAAGATGTTTCAGGTTTATCCCCAGCCTGCAGGAAATCTAAATATCTCTAAAAGGCAGAAGGACAAGCAATATGGTAAAATCTATATGGTTCAATGAATCTTTTTTTTCCTCACTGGGTCTGGGCACAGTGGGACTCTTCTGGGTTTTTTTTATTTCTTTTCTTTAGCTTTCTTTTCATCCAAGAGGGAAAATTACTGGTTGGCATCCCCTTCAGAGGGCATTAGCCAAACATGCAGGTGTCAGTTCACTCCCTGTCCCTGCCAATGTCCTTGCTGATCTCTGTTTCTAGCCCTCCATCAAAACAATGCTGCTCTGAGCAGAGCCTTTGCAATCTGCAAGAAAATTCATTGTTTATCAGTTCCTGCCCAGGAAATCAGTTTGGGTGGTCCACATCACGTGAAATCACCCTTCTTTTCAATCTCAGCACCCCAAATTTCAGGCCAATGTGTTTTTCCAAATTTATCAGGAAGGTCTGGAGACCTCCATGCAGGGAAGAAAAAATCACCTTAATTTTTAAAAGTTTACATCTTATCCTGCCTCTTGTATTAGTCTGTCTGTTCAGGACATGTGGCTGATGTTGGAATAGCTGTAATATTTCAGAAGATAGGTAATAATTTCACATGGAAAATATAGGCTGAGCATAGATGAAATGCTGGATAATCAAAGATTGTCTTCTGAAGCAATTCAAGTGAGTAATATGGGGCTGGATTCTGAAGGTGCTGGCATTGTTTTCAAGTATTCACCACTGTTTGGGATTCGGTCCATAAAGAGAGAATAAACGGACCGTGGACAGGCAGAGTTATTTTTTAGAGATATCTCCCAACCATCATCTGTCCTTTACAGAATTGAACAGGCTAAATAACAGTGTCAAGAGAAGGACAGCTTTTTGTTCACTAAACTAGCAGAAACTCCCCAGATTATTGGCAAACATCAGTGAAGATATTTTCTCCTCAGATTTAACAATCTCATTTTAAAATCTGTGAGAAAAGCTATGCAATTATTTTTAAGCTAATGTCCCTATGCACACCCGTGACAGCACCTCTTAATTGTTTGATAGAAATATGATAAAAAGCTTGCCATTGTATTATATTTTGGTTAACTTGCCTTCAGAAGAGGTACACATACATGATCCTTCCTTCGCTCCCCAAGATTTTGAATTTTGCCCTTGGAAGTTGATCTCTGTACCTTAACAATCTCGATCTCCCTGAAAACTTATTCCTGAGTTTCTTCTCTCCCCAGATGTCTGTGCTGAAGACTGAAATACTGTAGCTTTTCTTAGAGTATTCATCCCTTGTACACGGAATTTGTACCTGAATTCAGCTGCAGCAAATAAACCACAAATAATAGTTAAATAATTAATACTGACATTTAAATTCTTCATTCGTTAGCCTTCAGGATACATGCTGCAAGGAGAGCAATGGGAACTGCACAGAGGCCATGGGGAGGAGGCAATACTATTTTTTAGTGTTATTTTTTGGCTTTTGTTTGTTTATTGTCGATAAACTTGTGATAAGAACGTTTGAGTCACTTCCCTTGCTGAAAAATCAGAAGGAGATTGTGAGAAAAAGTTAACATTCTAAAGTACACAGATCAAGCTGGATTCTAAGGCAAAAGCTTACAATAATGGGAAAGCAAGAATATTTCTAGTAAATATTTTTATGGGTTTTTTGTTTGTTTTCTTCTCATTTGTGGTATTGTGAATAAAGAGGTTGGTAAAGCTGTATTGTATCTCGCTTTACTGCATAAAACGACTTTATACGAAGAGGAGTCAATGCTATTGACATATTTCAGTTTGTTTTAAAAGAAACCATATAAATAAATAGATAAACAAAATCATGGTGTCGAGGAGAATTGTTAATTATGTGATGTTAGTGCTTACGTACTGATTTAGTGCATGCCCCATCCTGTTCTGTGCATCTGCAATGATGCAATTTACACATAATTTTTGAATGCAATGCAGCACAATTATACTACAAATTCAAGAAATAATAACATTTGGGAAAAACTCTGTTACAATTTGGAAAACATAGCAAATGATGTCATAAACATATAAGGCTACTTAGAAATCAGATTTTCCCAGGGTGCTTTAGGTGAATAAATGCAATGCTGTATGTGCCACGCTCGGACTTTTTACGGTATGAGCAGATTTCTATTATTTCTGTGAATAGGAAGCCGAGTGCTCAGGAAGGAAATAGTCCTAAGTCCTTGGACAGTCAACGCTGCCTGCTGTTGACTCTTTTTCACACATCAGCCGAGGACCATATTTAAAATTTATTTGGTGAGCTGTCCACTATGAAAATATCTGGACTTCATGCATTCATATGACAATGGGGTCCAATCCTCCTTTCAGTGAGATTAATTCTGCAAGATCTCCTGCGTCTGGCATCAGGCCCTATATAGTAATAAAATCATTCCTTATAACTGAGAAGTCATCGCTCGTTACTGAAGATGTTACCAGCTTGCACTGGATAAATTGTGGACTGTGGCAAAACCAGAAAATGATTAATATAATCCTAAACTAAAATTATTATAACACTTAGCAATGATACAGCGCCTCACGTCCCCGAAGTGATGAATGAAGATGAATTAATTGCTCCTTCCAACCCCCTGTGAGGCGACACCTGTTTCTATTTAGGTCAGAAAGCCACTGAAGGGTCATCAGGATGGAGGAAAACTGGAAGATCCTCCTACAGAAATCCTGTGGGGACATCCCAAGCTAGAAGGATGATCCTTCTCCCCGGAGAAGGGTGAGACTGGTGCCCGAGGATGTGCGGGAACCTTCTCTTTCACCCCATTCCCATCTCCATACCAGTCCCCACTAGTACCTCTGACAGTTATAAGATGTATTATCTTTTCTTAATAATTCCTGAGGGGCAGAGAGCAGGAGGCAGCCTATGGTGACAATTGTTCTCAACCCAGCCCTCTATCTCTTTTCTCAGGAAAATGAACTCAAGAGGACAACGGTGTCCCTCTTCCATGACATAAAGACATAACCACAAGTGCAATGAAGCCCCACCAGAAGCCTTTCGTGATGAAAACTAAATGATGGGCAGCTCTTCCCATCACGATCACTGTGGGAGGAGAGCACCTGCACTGACATGACTTCCCCAAGACTTTTCAGGCCAACTGTAGCCAAGCCAAGAATGAAAAAATGCACTTGCTAAATTGAAATTCCTCTGCTGCATTGGCTCAGAATCACCCCAGCATATCTCTGCTTCACTACCTGGTAAAACAGAAAGCTGACTTTAATGGTGTTTTTAAGTGCTTTTTGAAAACTATGCTTGAGTGACACCTCCTCCAGTATTTTTCCCACTCCTCAGCCCCCAAACCAGAAAAAAACAAGGGCCACGAGATAAAATCCCCAACCAAAACAGAATATGTGACCTGAAAATATCTGTAGATGTTTTTTAAAGTTTGAAGTGTTGTCTCTTTTTCTGCTGTAGAAAACATGCTTATTCCACAAGCGTAAAAAATGGTTGTACAGAACCCAGGACTATTACCCTTTTGTTCCTGTAGCATCATGCGAACACATATTTGAATTTTTTTTTTTCCAATATGCCCTGCTTTGCTCCTGAGAATAACGATAAGTCAAGGGGCTGATACTGAAAGAAACAGAAATTCTATGGGTTTGATCCACCTTGCAGTTCTGCACATGCTAACAGATCATTCATTATATAAAAATGCTTCCTTTCATTATAGCTATTTTTCTATTTTTAATAATCTGTCAGCACTTTCATTCTAAATCCTGATTATCAGTGGTTTGCAGCAAAACATCTTCAAAAATACCAAGATTTTTGATGTTGACGGAAGAGAGGAGAATTTGCGGAAGATTAGATGGATGCAAATACGTTACAGCAGGCAGTCTAGTGCGGGTAAATGGTTGGGCAAAAACCTCTTTGCTGGGTGTTGGTGCAGTGTTGTTTTTTCAGAATGCATAAAGGTGAAATACACTCGAGCTGCACAAATTATGTCTGTAGTTTATACCATGGGCCGTAGTGACACATCCAAAGTAACTATCTGGGGGATTATTTATTTTTTTTTATCACTAGGAAAACTGAAAAATTCAAAGCTTGATTTTCTTCTTCTTTTCCTCAAGGTAAGTCAGCAATATCACCACTAATGTCAGCGGTGTTACACTGGAGTAAAATTGTGGTGGCAGAGAGGCGAATCAGCATCCTAATTTATTGTTTATGTCAAGCTATTATTTTTCTTTTTGGAGCTTAGTCCTACGGCTCTCCAGCACAGCAACTGAAAACAGCGGTACTGTGCCTGGCTAAAGGTTACTCGCAACAAAAAATGAAAAAGAGTTTGTTTCTTTTTCTTTTTTAAAATGTATACAGAAAGCCTGCAAGCCTGTTTGCTCCCTTTTTATCCCCACAACTTTTTCCAGTACCAGAAATACAGGCTTTGTTGCACACTGTGGTTAGCCTGGAGAAGCAGGAGTACACCATCACAAGGACCGCAGGAGCAAAGAAGGTGGACGTGGGAACGTTTATATTCAGATTCCCTTCTTGGTTTTATACCCATTCAACTAAAAACCTACAAAACAGCTGGATTAAAATACACGCATTGCTGGCCCAACCCCGCTGAGCAATTAAGGATGAATAAGTTCAAAGTTCACTCTCCAGTCATAGCTATTAAAGATACGCTTCCAGTAATTATTTATTTCCCCTAGGGGGAAAAAAAAAGAATACCAACAAGACCTATGAGGCCAGGCACTCTTTTATTTCTGATCCCTCTTGCACAAAACAAATGAGTCCCACCCTCACCCGATATGGTGGTTTCATTTCAAAGGTGGAAAGAAAACTGCTGTATTTTTACAAAGACTGGCGACGGGTATTTTGGAGATGCTCCGGAGTGCATCCAAAGCAGCTCACTCGTCCGAGCCCGGGAGCGTGCGGGAGCGACATGTTTGTCATCCTTATATTCAAGCACCCAGCGTGGAGGGTTGGATTTCTGACTTTCATAGCATCCTTGCTCAGAGAAGACATTAAAGCATTTCCCACCACATACTTCCTCCCATCTCTTTATGGACAATTACGCTGTGTTCATTGCTCCCTTTTTCTTTTTTTCCAGAAGATGCCTCAGGCAGCATCTCCCTTCCCCTCTGCTGTGCCAACAAGGACATCATCTGCTGTTCAGAAATGACTAACAAAGGCCCAGTCCTAAAGTCCATCCCACGTGTAAAATCCCACACTGCCTCTAGAAATTTCACCTACGCAGCAATGGTAATAGTCATGGGTGAAAAACAGTGTCGTCAGGTTATTAACGAGTTATTGTCTTTCCACTGTGAAAAAAGCCAGACGCCGAGGAAGGGCTCAGCCCAGAGTGAGATCCTGCATCCTATAACCACCCGGTAATAATATATTTAATAATACAGGTATCCTTCACACCATTTCTTTGGTAAGTCTTCTAGTTCTAGGGTAAGCATGGTCTTTTAAAACTGCTAGCTGTACAATCCCTGTAGTGTGTTAAAGATTGCCTGGTGTTTATTATAGCCGTAAACATTTAATGACTGATGATTAAATGCACACTGGGCTTATTAAAACCTGAAAGATTTAATTAAATGTACATCGCAGGAAATGTAAATTTAAAATTAGTTTTAATAATTCTGCACAAAATGTAACATTTCTTGAATAGGTGCATCTAATCATGAGACTTTTTTTTTCCTACTATTTTTCCATCTTAAGTTTTAATCCACTTTCCTCTTTCCCCTTCAAAATGATTTAAGGGGAAAAAGTAGAAAAAAAATTGACAAACAGGTCAAATAATAAAACATGTTCCTGGCAGACCCCCTGCTAGGAATCCTAAAAATATTCCTTTAATGTTATTTAAGAAAAAGCAGAAATATTTGTTTGAACAAAGAACATTACCCCGAACAAGAAAACTAGTAACTAAACCAAACAAGGCATTTTTGCTTTTTTCTTCGTTCCCCCAGGTTTTAGCTTGCACTAGATTCACAGGAATAGTTGATGCCAGCAGTGAAAACACATTCTTTATTCAGTATCTTCTCATTAGAGATTACTACGTGGTAGAAAACACTTCAGCTTCCCATCATCTGTATTGCATTACTCCAGGTTGCCCAGAGTTAATGTAATGTGTGATTTAGTAATGCGGCATTGTTAAAATCCAGACGTTTCAGGTTTAGAGGTTCTACCTCTAGTCCGAACCCATGGACAACTCAGTACTCCTCATTTTCGTTTGTGAAACGCACGCATTGCTGTATTTGATAGAGTTTCACGGATAGATGCTCTGATTACGCATTCCATTAAATATGACTTTGTACCGTAACGCTTATTGTATCTCATGCTTCTGTTTTTGTTAATTTTCCTTTTCCGTTTGGCCATCTTTGGTGGTCACATACATTATATTTTCCCTGGGACACTGCCTTCCCCAGGGGCCAGCATGCCTATCAGCTTCTGGATCAGAACCCTTTGTAACAAGCAAGTTTTAGATGTGATTATTTTACCCCCTAACAGCTCATTTCAAGACACTAACAAAAGCCGAGTACTAAGCCAGCAATACGGAGAATTACGCTAATTTTCTACAGTAATTTAAATACATAAACTAGCTTTGACTCTCTATATCTTGTTTCCCAAATGCTGAGTCCTCAATTAACTCTTTCCTAATGATCTTTCCTTAGTTTATAAAAAGGTATCCCTTCCTCCAGTCCTCCTCCTCAAATGACATTTTAGACAGCAGAAAAATCAAACCAGCATTATAAATAACTTATTTAGTGTGTAATTATTCCTTTTCCAGATCGCATCCCCGTTTAAACGGAGGCAAGTGGAGAGATTTCCAGCGTGTGAATGGGAGGGTGCACATTGCACACCAACACTACGGTTTCTTATTTACATGTTGCTCATGTTTATGCAAGTTAAAGACAAATACAGCTGCTTCTGCTTTCCCCAGGAATCTCAGGCACCGGTCAAAGCTACAAAAAGCAGTCACAATCAAGCTCGTAACCTATTTTTCATGGAAAGCAAGAAGCATTAATAGCCGGGGAGGGGGTGGGGGGAGATCTGTGCAATTTTCTCCGAAAATATAGCCGACATTTTCAAAAAAAACCAAATACTGTATGTTCGGTTCAGCTTCTTCAGTGGCTTTCATGTTATAGGAATATTTGCTGGTGATGAAAACACCGCGGAGCCAATCAAACCTCACTGCTATACAGCCCGCCGCGCTAGGAGCCCAGTGTTTAAAATAACCCCTTATGCATTATTCATTAAGAATTGATGTTTATGCAAATTACAGAAGCATGTGCCCACCTGGCCATCATGGGTTAATAACAACAACAACAACAACAAAAACAACAACAATAATAATTTAAAAAATACATGCACAGCCTCTCCCCAGGCAAACTAGCAAGCTTTGAGCCATTCCCAGAATATATATAATCAACGATAATTCTCTTTCATTAAATGCATCAAAGAATTGCAACCCTTACCTGGTTAGCTTTGTAGGACCCTCAGATTTTCTGGATGAAATAACTGACTGTGCATGCAACCAATAAAACTGAACTGAAAAGCTGATTAAGGGCACTTACTTAATGCAAAGCCACTCACTGAATATTCATATGATGCCTGTGTTTATGCAAATTAAAGCAAAAGAAAGCCCATGGGGATTGGTTGCCATAGCCCACAAACACTGTGTACAGCAGAAAAATAGAGAATAGTGACGAATAAATCTTGAAAATCGTAGCTGGGAAGGAAAACAAGGTGTATAGTAAAATATTGTCTTACATGAATCATGGTTTTTAAGAGTTTTATCTAATCATACCATTTTTAGGTCTGTCAGGTATTTTTCTACAATGTACTAATCTGTAATTATCATCATCCTACAAGATACTATCACTAATGTTTGTCAACTTTATTTATTCTGTAACGGTGTAAGCAGAGTCCTTAAGCATATCAAGTAGGTGAAAATATAATTACAACAAAAATTACAGTTTAATACGTTAGGAACAAAACCCATAGGCTTGTGTTACAGTTTATTAAGTCTTTCATTTGAGGCTGTCCTCTGAAGAAAAAGGATAGAAAAAAGTAGAGTGTGCCAGTGGGAGCCTGCTAAAAATGAAATTTAGCTCCTTGCTTTCTTAATTTCGTTGTGTAGCTGCTTCATTCCAGATGCAGGCTCATATGTGATATTGTGCTGGGCTTTTTCTCAGTCTAAAGTAATTTTGAAAAGACTATGCTTTTTTTTCCAATTAAAAATCAAAATACATGTGAAATCTATATAAGATCTTATTTCTCAAATCAGGTTCAAATATATCAATTCAAGATCTTAATATGGTAATCACTAAAACTGAAAATGCTTTTTTACAATGAGATATTTCAAAATCAGAAAGATATATTATATCAGCATTGCCTATTCCCTGATAAGCAAGAATATATATAAGTAGAAATCCTACACTTTTGCAGTATATTATATTTTAGCCTTTTCCATTTATTTCTAACAACAAATTACACTTTCAGGAGAGATTCTCATTTGTAGATAACCATTTATTAATAGTGCCATTGTTATTCAAGTTTTAAGAAGGATCAGATGAAACCATCTCATGTAAGACATTTGAATTATGGATCAATAGGTACGTCTGGCTTTTGAGTTTTCTGTGATTTCCACTCATATCTATTGGCTGCTGTTAAAAGATAACTTTTCAGCTGAAAAAGAACCCAACCAACACCAAAACAAAGCCCAACAGAAGCTGCTGCTCCATGGGCACACAAGAACAGGGATCGCTGGCTTGTAGGAAGCTGATGGGGTCCCCTGGTAAGATGAGCTGAGATCAAATGCACCTTCTCAGAAAGTGGGGTGATGGTCCCATGCATGAAATTGAGGTCTACCCTTGGCTTTGTCACCATGGAGACTCCACTGCCAGTTTTGCTTGCAAAGACCGTCCCATTACCACGTTTCCATGAGTCCTAGAGGGGACTGGGAAATTTGCCACACCAGCTTATGACTTTCAAGTTGACCCCATTGCTTGTGGTGAGATTCAGGACCATGCCACAAGGCCACTGGCTGCAAGGTGCCGGCAGGTATGTCACATTGGTACCCGAACAAGGGCAAAGAGACTCTTTGGCTATGGGATGCCAAAGCTCTGTGTGTGTGGCAGAAGGTACAAAGCAGAGAGGGTCCTAACGGACAGAGACAGGCTGCTCAGAGCAGGCAAAGGAACCAGGCTGACCTGCTTGGATGGTAATGAATTCCTGCTTCGCTGAGGACCTCTAAAGGCAAGAAAGCTAACCATCATAAGGAGAGAAATAGCGAGGTGCCACACAGCCTGAGAGAAAAGCTGTACCCTGAAGGATGAACTTTCCAGAAGGTCAAAAAATTCTGAAGGAGTACAAATGTGCTTATTTATATCTAATAATTTGTCTTGACTTATGCGAAGGATAATTGTGCTTAGAGATCCTTGGAAAGCCTATGTATCCTACAGCATTGTCATTACCACAGATAGCCAAGTAGTTAAACAAAAAAATGCAGGGTGCTCACATTTTTATGAGAGGCTGGGTCTTCAGCTTAAAAAGAAGAAAGGTAACTGGGGACAAGGACAATTGGTTTCAAGGGAAGAAGGCAGCGATGGAGACCAGGCAGCCAAGAGAAGAGGCAGTCCTACATTCACTCTTGTAGTACAGAGGAGGGTTATGCGTAGAATTGGGATCTCATGTGCAGCTGAGTAATAAATACCAAGCAGGAGATTAATCAACTGGTGAATATAACTGTGTGTATTTAAAAAAATAATGGGGATACCAAACACATGCAGATCTCCTCTGCATTGCTCACAGAAAAAAAATTATGCAACACAAGGACTTTTCTATTTTCAAGGCAGGCATGGGGGAATTTCAAATTATTCCATGAAGCTTTTTGGAAAGTTCATGAAGATCTAATAGGACTCAAGTGCTTCCAAGTTTTTCCACTTCTTCTGAGGAAAAGTAAGTCTAAAAAAATTCTTGTATTCAGAGAAGAAAAGCTTTCCTAGTCTGGACACAACGCCAGCTATGACATCATAAATATTCAGCCACTGACTGAGCTGGAAGTGCGTGTGAATGTTGATGCAATGACTTGGCACACCAGCTTCTCACTATTTTGCACAATGTGATTCAGAATGTGCTATGGAGCTAGCTGCTTTCTTTTCCTTCTTTTTTCCTTTTCAAAAAAAGGGAATTTAAATTTAAATGGAAGTCGACAAACTCCTACCTTTTCAACTCTAGCTTCAGCAAAGATGACCTGATTCTGTGAAGTCATATTTCTGCGCTGTGGTCCTGTCAATCCCTCACCTTTCAGGAACACTAAACCAATGAAGTAAATTATTTTAAAGAATAAAGAAACAGAGAAAATCTAATCCATAAATTGACTTCTTTGTTCTGCCAATTGACTAAATGATACTTAAGTCATCTCTAAGTGCCTGGAAAAAAATAAAAGGCATTTCTATTGTGAAGCTGATGAACAATTAGGCAATTGTAAAGCATGGAATGGCAAAGTGGAAAACGCATAGTAATAATGTTTTCCATTTTTCCCTCCCCCTCTTTTTTTTCTCTACAGCAAATGCCATAAGTGGAGCAGCACGGGAACTTCACTCTGGATGAAGTGACAAACCTCTGGATTAGTGACAATACCGGAGATTCAGCGACTTTCCAGAAGCCCACATAGGGCAATGATTATCCTGCCAGTGTTTCACCATCATTTAGATAAAGAGGGGAGAGCTGTGCTGGCTTGCCCTTTCCTAGAGAGACCACGTGCATCTGTTTAACCTCGGGCCTTCGCAGTTTTCAAAGCTGAATGACAGAAAGACATGCAGAAGAAAATACCTCATACGCTCACCCAAATGGTGTGTATCTCCTGGATGTCCAAAGCAATAAAAATAGTAACTTGCTCCACAAAACCCTACTGATGCGTGACTCAAACCTTTCCAGACTTACCACACTCCCAAGGATTTCACCTCACATTTTGGAAAAGACAGTGTTGAAGATGTCTCCATAACAACAGGTTTTCTGCTCCTTGTCAAAGCAGCATGTCTCCATGGGATTCAGCTCCCTGCATCAGCTCATCTCTCAGCATTTTCCCTTCCTTCAGTAATATTTCCTGCAAACCTCTTTTCATATTTTTCTGTCTCCTTCTCTCTTTGTCCTTCTCGTGTCTCTCACCTGCTGTCCCAACAACCAAGTATTTACTCCTAGTTAGCAAGTTCCCTGCTCTTCCCACCAACACCAAAGTCCATTTCAAATCTTCCCTCTCCTGGCATCATTCCATCATTAGCTATTCGTGAGGCAAGGCCAGTACCTACCCATGCCAATATAACTGCCCAGACACATTGCATCAAGAAAGTTTGATCCCATATAACATAAACATAGGTTAGGCATCACAGGAAATTAGACCGAGCCAGGAAGATTACAACAGAACAAAGAGGAAACATAAGTTTGTGTCACACACTATTGGAGAGTCAATAGAGAAGACGGAGAGATGGCCACTCAAAAATGACACAAAACATTCCAAGTCTATTTTAAAGAGAGCCATTATACTGTAAACTGTCACAGAAACACCTGGAAGACTCGTGCATACCAAAAAAACAAGTGAACTTTTCTTGCTAGTGGATATACTGACTTCTGAGATAAGAAAAAGCATTACTTCCAAACACAAATAAGATTAAAGAGTGTGGAGGGCTGTGGAGGTGTGTGTGAGGGTGGAAACACCTTTGACAGTGTTTGTGCCATTAGTTTGGATGAGACAAAAATAAATTTGCCGGACAAACCTGCTATGATGAGGATAAGAGGAAATTTGTGCTGCAGCCAAAGATTTTTTTTTTTTTTTTTGATGAAAACCAGTTCAAGATGGAGGAGAAATGAAAAAGCAAACATTTATTTTTATGACCTAATGGGATTTTAAAATTAAGCACAGCAGGTAGAAAGATACTGCACAATTTCAAAAAAAACGTTGCATGTCCGTACATGAAAGCCTGCTCTCTTTTCAAAACACTCTGCTGTCACCTAGGGTGTGGGAAATCAAAGCGTGGGATAGCGATGGACATACGTGTCTTTCCACAGGCATGTGGTGCAGTAAGAACGTTTGGACACAGGACTAGAACCAAAATCCAGACGAGAAAGAGAGAAGACTGAGGGCCCTACTTTCAAAAATCACCTCTGGATTCCAATTTCTTGATATGCTACTGCTCCAGGAGGTCTGGTAACAGCTGCTTTGAAAAGTATCTGGTCTAAGAGGAATATTTTTGTGATCGCTACACCTGCAGGTGGTCCTTTGAATGGACACACAATCTAATAAGAGCATAAAAATCTTACTTTCAAGCAACATAAAAGACAAGGTGCCACTGGTAAATCTGTTCAGGGGGGAAAAAAAAAAGAGGGAGAAAAATAGATTAACTGATTCTAGTACTGAAATATTGTTCTGTAACATGAAGGTACAGATTATGTGCTGTGAACAAAGTCCTGAAAGGTCTGGAAACTGGCTACCGGGGTTGGAGCTGAGGTCCCCTGTGGAAGATGTAATTTTGCATAGGAACTGAAAAAATAAAAGTCATTACTTGAGTCTGTATGTGAAAGGTGTCAAGGCTGGCAGCGAGTGTTAATAACCTGATATATGTTTTATACCACTTCTTTAGTGAATGTGATATATATGAAATTCAGCAGCAGGAATAAAAAATTAAAGCATTTCAGTGTTTGTCTTTTTTTTATTTTTCTCCTTTGAATAGCAAGTATTCTGTATCTCCAGGCTGCTAAGGACGAATGACCTAGTCAGAGAGGACCTGGGCACCTGGTTTCCAAGGATTTGTATTGTCCCTTTAGAGAAGGGAAAATTCAGAACAAAGGATGGCTCTTATTGGGATGCTCATTCTCGGAGCACAAAAGAATGTTTCTCTCCCCTATTTTAGTTTATGATAGAATTAATAATGATTAAAGACTCTTCAGCGTGTTTCACCCTGAATGGCCTACATGACTTTTAGCAGAAATTAAAATCTTGTGGGGTCAGACAGCTATCGGTCCACTGCTCCTCTGTCTCTGAAAGCTTCAGTTTATGAACTCAAAATCAAGCACAAAGAATAAACCTGAGCGTGGGCTATCAGCCACTGGGACAAAAGACTCAGGAGTCTTTTTTCCTCCTGCCTTTCAGTCGTCAAATATATGGGGTTTTTTTTACAAATTAGTGGAGGGAAGACAGGGAATGCAGTACAGACAAGTTCCAACTGTAAAGCTTGAACTTTCCAGATATATGAGCACTGTCATCTGTACATGATACCAAACCCAATGTACTTCCTAATAGAGCGACAGTGGTTTTACAGAGTAGGTGGGTTTATTTTCTTTTCTTTTCCTGAGAAGAGACAACGGTTCCCATCCAAGGTCTATAAAACAGACTGCTAACACAGTCAATAAGCCTTTTTTTGTAACCTGACAAAAACCCATCCGAGAATGCTGGGTATCCATTTTCTTTGGAAATACAATCCAATGCTGTTTCTCTCCTATGTACCACACACATGGCATGGGAGGGCTGATGTTTTGATGAACAATCTAGATAAGACAACAAAACTAAGACATTTGATACCAAAAACTATACCACAGCAGTCTCAGCATTTCAGATAGTTCTCTTGTTTGGTTTCTCAAAGAAATTGTTTTCACAGCTGAAGCAAGGTGACAAAAAAAATGTTTATCTTATCTAAAGCATGTAATAGAACAAAATGGTGTATCTGTTCAGAATAATTTTTCAGAAAGAGATGTTCCCTGAACGTTGGAGCCATTCAGAAAAAGCTTTCGGAAACCAGCACATTTATTATATTCTTCTTTTTTTGTTTCTTTATTTGGGTTGTTCCTAAAGACAATTCTTATGATGAGTCTTTGTTTCCCATTTTTCCAAGGGAGGTGACGTGAAAACAATTGTACCCCTCTCTCTTGAAGACAGATTAATGACAACAAGAAAAAGGTTTATAACTGGTGACTTGGCAGCAGATGAACATCACAGCCAACAAGTCCCAGACACCATACAGACCATGAACAGGCTACAGGGGAGTCCACAAAAGGTGCCGGTGTCAAAGGGCTCCCTGGATGCCCCGGCTGATGTAAGCAAACAGCTTTTTGTCCCTTAAGGAAACCTCTGGGGAGGGCAGCACGTTGCCCAGAAGTTGTTCACCCAACTGCTGCTTCAATAACGGTGTAGTTAATGCATTACACCTCGCTGTTTTAATATGAATACAACTCTATAGATATGGGTCATAATGTGACATATTCAAAGTCTAGTAATTATACTTTTAAGAAAATCTTACAAAACGGAAATTGACTGTCTAATTCTTACCAATTAACGTGCCTTTGATAACAGAACAATGGAGGAAAACCATAAAAGCAACTTCTGTGTCTCAAAAAGCTGAGGAAAAAGTAACATCTTGAGAAATCTAAGGCGCTGTTTGTTGGCAGAGGTGTTCTTTGCTCTCCATAGTGTGCAATAAGAGCTGTTTGGCCATACATTGTTTAAATAGACTATCCTTGACCACTGTTTGAAACTCTCATTGATAATAGAAACCGCAGACCTATCGGATGGCTGTGAAGGTCTCAAACTCTGGTGCTCAGTCATCACAGCTATTAAAGTTTTAGACCAAGTTCAAACGTTGCTTTCATCGCTTCAGTTAAAAGAACAGATAAGTGCAACTTTCATGACCATAAAATGGAAAAAAAAATAATTGAGAGATGAATAAAGAGATCAGAGCCCTGTCAAGATTTTTGTAGTCTGTGAACACTGCAGACTTCAACGCTGTCTGTAGGTGTGTTGGGTGCTTTGCACCCATCAAAAATGAAACTAAACATAATAACCATGTGTCAGAGTTCAATGGGTAAAAATAACAGTACTATTAGTTGAAGGAGTGAATTCATTATGATGCCTAATTTGGGAACTGTTTGAACACTGTGAGTTTGCAAAGTACATTTGAACATTATTGGGTTCTTATCTTCTATAGGAGAGATGAAGAAAGAAAAGAGGATGGAGGAGACAATACAAACTATGCAAAAGAGCGTCAAGAGAAAAGAAAGACCCCAGGCTATGTTTTTTTCAAATGTGTTCTGTCTCCTGTTTCTGTGCAGGACCTCAGTGTATGTGCACACACGTACGTGTCTCCAAAGAGACATACAAGTACCTCCATGATCATTTATATTTAAATTCCTGAAACTCCATGGTTTCACTAAAAATCTGCATAACCGCTTTTGCAATTCTAAGGTTGCACTAAGAAATAAAATTGCTAATACAAGTGAGAGCTAGCTATTCTAACGTTCATAACAAAAGCTAGAAAGTCTTTGTAGGGGCTCAGAACCTAGTACTTCAGAATAACTCAAATATCTGTACCAAAATAAATTACATTGAGGTGGAAAAATTTAAAATCAGATAGCATCCTGCTTCAGTTTATAACTGAAAAGGTACAAACAACTTTCAAATTGCCCCAAACTTAAGTGAAAATACATTTTGTGAATTGTAGGACTGGTCTACTAATGCAGCGACTAACACCAGAGAATGACAGGTGGTCGGTCATCTCTAGACTTTGCATAAACCTGACATTCAAGATACCCACCTAAATGATTACAAAAACATTCACAGGCAAAGCCTGAAGACTTTCTGGTCCTTATAACCAAACTTCACTTCTGTAAAAATCTGTCAAAAAGTATCTTTAAGTTTATCAGTGGTGATTGGGAAAGGAGGGTTTCTATTAGTTTTCTTATGTTATACTCTGAAAAAATCCATTTTCACAGAAGAGAAATGAAGTAAACTGCTGGTGATTGAAAATTAGCAGTAGTTTGTGAGAAATATTTTCCAAACAATACTGCATTTGTCAAAATTTCATTGAAAGATTACTGCAACTTATTGCTCCTATAAGGCCATGTATTTTATTTTTGACTTTTACATGATAGTACAAATCATAATATAACACTTACACATATAAAAGCTGAAGTAGAAATAACCATCTGAAACAAAATTCTTCCATAAAAGGTTATTTTTATATTAAGTAGAAGTTTTATATTGTATTTCTATATTTTTTAAAAACACTATTGATATTTTTTTGTGGTGATAAAAACAATTTTCAGGGAGTTTTTCATTACAACTTTTCTTGCTCATCAGTGATGAGAACAAATGTCAGAAATCTCAGCACAGCTGGGCAACATTCACAAGGGAAAGGAAGTCTCATAAAACAGTCTAAATGCCAGAGAGCTGATGCGCCAGGGTACCACAATAAAGAGGAAGATGGAGGAATTTCTCTCCTTTCCTGTTCAGAGGGTCTTTCATTCATTTTTCTAGGGATGGAGGGTAAGATGAGAGCAGATTTTTTTAATTACCAGAGTTTCTGGAAGCTGATAAGATTAAATGAACTGTAAAGGTGAGAGAGAAAACAGCCTGCAGTCCTCACTTCTGGCCAAATCTTGCAGCTTTGCGGAGCAGCAGCTATAACTCTTATGAATTTATCAGAAGTCTCCTGCTATTTGGAGATTTCCTTGAAGAGCCGGTGGCTGGTACCAAGAGATTGCGCATGAATTTCCACATCCATTTTTTTTCTGATGAAAAGCCAAGTTTCCATCCCTCCTGACTCTGGAGAGAAGCTTGCAGATATGAATTGAGTGCAAACACAGAGCCTCTGCACAGAGCCTTCTAAACCAGAAGGCAAATAAAAATAACCCCAGATGACTATATATATTTTCCAGCCGCCCCTGTGACTTTGGGACTCAGATGGTGGATGGCCTTTGGTCAGTAGTATTGCTGTTGCAGGCTGGGTCTGAACCCCGCACCTCATCCCTGCTCCTATATTACTAATCCCATATGTTCTGTTATCCGAGCTACGCATTTTCCCTCTGATTTCCAGCATTTAAAGATGCCCTGCAGCGAGGGCAAAACTCAAAGGTAGAAATATGCTCACTGTGACACTTTCACCACACTATTACCCACGCAATTAACAAAATAAATCACATCAGGGTAGCTTGAGTGGACGCTGCAGAGCTCATGAAATGAGAAAAGTTGCTTTGTTAAAATAATTCAAGAAAGCGAAAAAGGAGAGACTCATTTTACATCCCCACATTAAATTGTGAGAATCTTAAAAAGTTCAAAGGAGAAGTGGCATGGCCAAGGGGGAACACAAGCAGCAAGAGACACCAAAGCTCTGGCAGGAGTTTCTGCTAATTCTACCAAAGCTACAAAATGGTCATGGAGTCAATTTTTCCCCTTTTTCTGACCACACAGGGGGGCAGAATGCCTCAAGAGGAGCAACAGCAACAGAAGCACATCAAAAACAGATTACCTTTGATTTTGTAGGATTTGGGTTGATGATTCAGCCTATCTGAGGGAGGTAAAGAATCATTTCTGTACAGCTACATATTCAGGTTCATTTTATTGGGTCCACACAACCTCCCTGTCTATTCAGTGGTAACTGGAGGTGCTCATCACCCTGCATGATCCAGTTAAATTAACGGCCCTTCTCCTGGGAGTAGATATCCTCACAGGACCCAACGCTAAGATGTTACCTGATAAGGAGGAAGAGATTTTTACACTTATCTTTTTCGTTCTTTGTGAGGAAGGTTTTCCCTCCTAAGGCCACTAAATCTTTGTTATCGCTCATCCCACCAAAATTTAAACTTTTTAAAGCAGTAAAATATTGCTAATGTTCCTATGAGCAAACAGTATATTGGCCATATATATAAAAGTATATACTCCCAACATCAAAAAACCACACTGCCTAAGCTGACTCCACACCTAAAGTGATATGGGAACAGATCGCCATGGTCCTGGCAAGCCCTAAGATGAGAGTGGAGGCTGAAAGCCCAGGCACATGAGATCTCCTAGAGCAACCAGCATGGGAATAATCTGAAATAAATTTATTACCCTGGGCTGCTGAAACAAAACCATGGCAGGGAGGACTTCATGGAGACCAGGACATGCCAGGTGTCTAGGGCAACCTTCTTGGCAAAGTTCAATAGTGGATAGCCCAGCAAAACCAAGGGCACCCAGATGAGGACATTTCTCTCCAGTCATCAAGCCTCAAATGGCTATTTATTTCACATTGCTGTTGTTATTAGTTGCACTATAGTAGCAGCGATGGTCACAGTGACAGATCTAGGCTTTGTGCTGAGCAAAGAACAACCAAAACCAAATAATCTCTGTCTCAGAAGAGCGTACTCTAAGTCAGTGCAAGTTGGGGATACCACCTGTGCGGGGAAAGAGAACATTTATCTATGCATGGTGAGGATTTCTGTAAATACCTCTATAGTCATCTCAGGAGGCTATAACTAGGATACTGGGCCCATCAACTCCTTCTTTCACAGAGGGAACAGGGGTTGTACCTGGCAAGAAGCTGCTGAGATGAATTGGCAGTGCTGGAAACAAGCACCTGGATTTTATTTTCCCTTTGCTGATTTCCTGCTGATTGGATGTCCCTTTCACGTCACTTCTTAGCCTGATGGGGAAACATGTCAGCTGGGAAATCTACCTCTCCTCACCCCTTATCTTTCCACATATCTTAATGACTTCACCACCTGCCACAATTTCTGACCTTGCTCCTTACTTTTACTTGAACAGGTTCTTTTGCTCTATTAGCTTCACATCCCATCCTTCACAAAGTCCTCACTGCATTTGCATATTACTAAAACTATTTGTGTTTTCCAGAATCCCTACAAAACAATTTGTGTTGTGCAACTCTTCGGTCTGCAGGCTTTTCTTACCTTCTTGCATAACATGAAGCATAAGGAGGATGTTGTGCTATAAAACTAGACAGCATCAGTCCTGGTTACTTTCTTGTAGCTTCAGCAATTTGCTCTACTTTATTGCATGAGCCAAACAAAAACCTGAACAATATAATGCAGCTCATGTGCTATAAACAAGCTGTGAATTTAGAATGGCCAAAAGCAAAATTTAAATTGGACAACTAAATATCTGATCTCAAAGTCTGCTCTTTCTGCATATCCTCAGTAGTGAAGCTTGAGTGTTCAAATGTTTGAGAAGATGAAAGAATACAGAACTGAGTTAATTCAAGGTTGATTTTCAAAGTCAAACAAATATTTGTGAAACAGGTTTCTACTATTTTTTTCATTTCTATTAGCTGGCCAGTGATCAGGGACTTAAATCCTGAAAATGTTCTTTTATCCCTTAGTTCTGATTCAGACTAGAGAACAAGCCACCTCTACATTTTTATAATACTTCTGTGTTGTGGCCAGGGTGTGAACAGAAACTCAATAACCTGTTTCAAACACCTTGACTTTTTGGAAGGCTTTCAAGTCTTTCACAGCAGAACTAGCTTCCTGCTCCCATTTCACATGGGTCACATTGCTCACCATCCTCAGATTTATGGAGGCAGTAAAATGTTGCTGCAAACTTCATCTTCTGCTCTACTCTTTTGACCAAGTCATTCTTTTCTATGGCCTCCTGCTTTAGCTCTCCTGTTCAAATACTAGTTTTGTTTCCCACTTTCAAATTCCTGTACAGACTTGGGAAGTTGGATCTCACTCTCAGTCCATGAAGCCACTACCCCTGTTTTCAGTCAAACAAATTATTTCGCATTTTCTCCCATACCAGTCCTCACATGTGCAAGGAGCTCGCAGCAGGATTTATGTTCTCCCTTTTGGCAATGAGGTGGGCGGCCAGAAGGGATGGAACAACTCTCCTATGAGGACAGGCTGAGAGAGTTGGGGTTGTTCAGCCTGGAGAAGAGAAGGCTCCAGGGAGACCTTATAATGGCCTTCCAGTACTTAAACGTTGTTTATAAGAAAGATGGGAACAGAATTTTTAGTAGGGCTTGTAGAGATAGGACAAAGGGTAATGGTTTTAAACTAAAAGAGAGTAGATTTAGACTAAATATAAAGAAGACTTTTTTTATGCTGAGGGTGGTGAAACACTGGCCCAGGTTTTCTCANAATATAAAGAAGACTTTTTTTATGCTGAGGGTGGTGAAACACTGGCCCAGGTTTTCTCATTTTTGTTATGAAAAGCAAAACAATGGGTTCCATAACTCATTCAGCCTTCTATGAAAAGAGGTGCAACAGAGTCGTTTGAAGGCATCTGGGATTTCCAGATCAGGAGACACTGGAGGACAGCAAGGCTGTAAGGAGATCCTCCTGTCTTACCAAAACAGACTAGGCAGGTTCACGTTGTACTTGCTGGTTGGGTTCCTCTTCCCATGCATTTACTGCAGATAGAAACTTTGGCTAAAAAAGGGAGACAGATGCACTCCCATAGGTGCATACATTATATTTGTTTAGTTCAGGGATGTTAAGGTAAGAGCCAGAGGATCCTTTGGGACTGTTAGGCTCACATGTATTCTTTACTACTCTTCAAGATTAGTCACCCAATACTACAGCCATATAACGCTCACGCACACAGTTTAGCTTTCATGTCTATTGACCTCGGTGGTAGTTTACCAACTAACTTGTTCCAACGCTTCTGAAAACCCCACAGACACCCACATCTGCAGCCTGTGTGCACCTAAACACATTTGGCAGTCTGGCTCTGAGTTTAACCAGCTCAGTGGCAGCATTTGACACCTGCATCTTATATTTTACCACTTTATACACACTGAAGAGCTGAATAATTACTGCCAAATAGTTATTTATCCTCTTTTAACAAGAGAGCTCTTGCATCGGAGGGCAGTATTAATCCATCTGTCTTGTCTTCCTCTGACGTACTTAACTATCTACAATTGAAGAGTCCAGTAAACAGCCAGATTTTGCTGGGGGAAAAGAAAAAAATAAAAGTGGTGTTGAAGTAGAAGGGCAAATAAAATTGCAATGGTAATTACCTTGAACTATTTTAACTCATTTAAAAAGGTAATAAATAGGGCTATTCACATGTATCCCCCAAGGAAAGTATTCTTCTATAATGATGAAAAGTAGAATATAAACCAGTGCTGCTAATGTTATTATGATAATCCTATGTACTTCAGCAGCTGCTTGCACTTAACTCTTTGTGGCATACAACATTTTTGGTAGTCAAGTTCCTTGATAGTGTTTTCTTACAATATTTTTTTTTTTTTTAGTTTAAGGTGCAACTAACCATTTCTATAAATAAACTGTATCAGCGTACATCCATGTAGCAATTTTCCCAAAAAAATCTTTCCCATGCAGAAGCTCTGCCTCCAGCACGTATCTATTACCAACCTCAGCAAGCTGTCACATCAAGGCAGGTTTTCTTTCTCAGAATCCATCTGCTCTTTAGATGTCCCCCATTAGAAGAAAAAGCCTTTGCAGGCAAAACCTCAATTCACCTTGGTCCACTTTGCGGATGCTTGACACATGACAGTGCTGTTCTCGGGCAACTAATCTACAAATAGTCTAATGGAGCACTTTTACAGGGCTGCTTCTAAAGAGCTGACAGTACACTGGTACTGCCAGCCATTAAAGTGATGGATAAGACCCATTATTTTAAAGCTCCCATATACTCATCACAAAGGAGCCATGCAGACGAACATGCCTGTATTGACCCTGCTGAGCAAGACGTGATGCTGAGTCAACACCGTGAGCCCTGGGGCTCTCCAGATGTGTCTCTCACCCAGATCCCTTGTTGCAGGAGAGGAAGGGAAAGCCTGCCTCCGCTCTGCTCCTGCCAGTGCCCAGCATCACCCCAAGGAGAAGGGCAGCGCCATCCCCTGTGGCGCGCTGGGAGGAGATGGAGGCTCGGAGGAGATGGAGGTTCAGAGCCAGCAGAGCCGGGGCACAACCCACATTGGCACCGCAGCCAAGAGCACTGACCTGCTCCGAGCCTCAGCCGTGACAAATCAGCATTATTCACGTTTCAAAGTCAACCCTAATATTTTATTCTGGGCTAAGATGAGAGTGGTCCCGGGGATAATTAAATTAGTTGCAAAGATTGTAGTCCCAACGTGTAATTTCAAGCCTCTCCCCATGCAAACTACCTGCAGGCCATGATTTTAGCTATCATTGGGTACAGTAACGTG
This sequence comes from Himantopus leucocephalus, assembly GCA_003993805.1. Classification (NCBI taxonomy): domain Eukaryota; kingdom Metazoa; phylum Chordata; class Aves; order Charadriiformes; family Recurvirostridae; genus Himantopus; species Himantopus leucocephalus. The sequence goes on from RSEF01000031.1 coordinate 54,800,961, forward strand.
GTCTCTGTTTTGTGATCCTGTAGTTATGTTCATCTAATTTTTGGTTCACCTACTCTGTGACTGAGCTGACAGGATTTTATCATGCATCAGCACTGAAGCATGACACCATTAATCTCACAGATGTGCCAGCATCACTCGGCCCATTTTGCTAGCAAGTACTGTAAAAAAATATTTCCACAAAGTATTTTAACCCACTCATTACCTGCAAAAATGATTGGGCAGTTGGGACCACAGGGCTGTATTTTGTTACGGAATGGCATAGACCAGTCTCTCTGCGCCATTTGCTGCACCACCAAAGGAGCTAAAACCAGACAATGGTGAAGTTTTTTCCAAATAATGTGAGGAATGTTGTGCATTGAATTCCTCAAAAAAAAAAATGCATTGAAGAGTCTCAGCCTCTGTGTTTTGGGTTTGCATTTCAGGATAAGTCCCTGATGGAGCAGATAATATGTATTGAACCTATATGAGGGAACACAGGTGGATATATTCAAGTGTTTGTTGCGACATTTCGCACCTTTCAATGAAAAGCAAGGAGAAATGGACAAACAACTGGCATTAAAGTGTTGCCGAGCAAGTGCAAGACAAACATAACAGCATGAAAAGCAGCAAGAAGCAGCACAAAGCGTTGTCTGTTCATGGGGATGAAATGGCATGGAAAGCAGGGAAAGAATAAATGAGATGCATATTAAATTATTGCTCCAATTATACTGTTAATAACGATGCACAGAGACACTCATCCAATATCCGTCTAAATTTATCCTGTGGGCAAAAGTATTCTCCCACTACACAAATGTAGACTAATTAATGGTACAAAGCTTGATTTGCATTTCTTACACACACAAATGTAAATCAAGAGTGACTTCCTATAAATAAACAGGTATGCTAATGCAAACTGATTAAAGAACAGAAATAGGATCTAGAAAATATTTTTTTAAATGTTCCTCTATTATTTTTATCTATTTATCTGTTTATTACAAATAAACAGGAAGTAACATGGATTGGAGATCTTGATTTTTTTTGCTCAAAAGAAGAACAGAAGGCAAGTTTGCACACGTGAAAGGTATACAGCGGTGAAAGAGGTCTGAGGCAGGACATGAGTGATAAGACTGCGAAGTTTTCATAAATAGCCTTGTTTATTTCTGTTATTGTACCAGGGCTAGAGCTGCTGCACAGAAGAGCTGGGAATTCAACACTGGTTGTCTATCATCTGCTGGGTAGTCTGAGGAAGATGAGAAAGAGGCACCACCCTAACAAAGTCAGATACCGCATCTTGGATTGCATCTTAGACAAGGAGGATGAGTTGATCGAGTAGTTCAGTTCTTGTGCCAGAAGGCTGATCCCAACCCAGAATCCAGACTTGTACCAACAAAGCTACATCCAGTGGACCCCTTCCCAACATGGTATCCCAATACACTGTCAGCCCTGACTTTTCTCAGCCATTTCTGACCAGTAAGAGCAAAAGTGGGCAATCACAACCAGCTCAAGCACAGGCCAGAAATGACCAAAAGTTGTTATCGCCCTATTCCTCTGCTCAGCATCACAACTGTGCAGGCCATTCCTGGAAGGCGCTTGTTCAATTTGTTCGTATCTCCAGAGATGCTGAATTCACAGACTCCTCATGCAAACTGTCTCAGCACTATAGTACTACCAGATATTTTTTTTCTTAATGTGCAACTTTAGTTATTCACTGCTGCAATTTAAGATTACTGTTTCCTGTTCTTCCTCCCATAGATATGGACAGGTTATTCCCTGCCTCTCTGTAGCAGCTTTCACAAACCCGAAAACTGCTATATCCTGCTTCAGCCTTCCTATGCAGACAACTCCACTTTGTTTCCACACGGGCCATGGTTTTGTAGACTTCTGCTCATTTTAGTTTTTTCCTTGAAACTCTCTGCAACTGGTCCATATTTTTCTTGACATATAGTGGCTAAGACTGGTTACGCTACTCCAGCTGAGATCTTAGCGTTGAGCCAGAAAATAACTTCAGGGCTTTACTAGTTGCATTTCTGTTTATACCTCCCACCACCATTTTCATTGCGGCATGGGACTGTTGACACATGTTCAGCATGTGAAATGCAGCCAGCCCTTAAAGCTTTTCTCCAGTTATTCCTCACTGTATGTTGTTGTAGCTAATTATTTATGCCTATGTGCAATACCTGGTATACCTCCCTGTGAAGAGTATCAGATCACGTCTATAGTTTCCCAAGAGCACTTTGAATTGCAAGAACAACCTCCAGCACACTGGCAGTGCCTCCCAGCACAAAATAGGCTGCAATTGCAATGTGCGTATTCTCTGTCCCATCATCAGATTTCTAACAAGAATATTGATGACTTGGCTGATGGAGTATTGCATACCAGCAGAGCTGCTGAAGAGTGAATATTGTTTCTGTACAGAAATTATGGCAAAGCCAGATGCAGAAGAGTTCCTCCTTTTTTTTTATATACTCATATTTGACACTTTTTCCACTGTGGTCACTATAGTATTAACATCTTATAGCTATTCCTAGAGAATAGGTATTATCAAGAGTTCTATTTTACACTGACTAGTCTTTCTTAACTATAAAAAATAGTTAAAATCTTCTTTTCAAAGATTTTTATTATTTGGGTAGCTGAGGAATGCTGAATTCATTGAACTGAATAATATAACTAAGCAGAAATTTCTTAAAATATATTATAGTGCTATAAAGAAAAATGTACACCAAAGAAGACAGCACAGAGCTTATATTATTCTTACATATTTTATTTATGTGCAGTCAATTTCTTTTATGGTGTATTATAGAATTGCAAAAATAAAAATTCAATTAACATTCTGAGTAACTTGGCATAATTGAGTTTCAGCCAGTTCTTGCCATAACCCCAGCTGCAGTAATTTTAGATCCCAAAGTCATCTGTTGCACCCAGGGCTTCCACATCTGATAAATTTCCTGTACTGGTAGCTAAAGGAAAAAAAAAAAAAAGGTTAAAAAAAAAAAGATCTGAGGAAGAATTTGTCTTATCAATTGGTAAATGCCAGATACTGAGGTGTATGAACTCAGTCTGGTGAGAGGGCAGAGTCTTTTTTTATGGCAATCCTCTTTTTTTATGGCAAACCTGTGTTACAGGCAATGTAGACTTTTAGTTCCTCTGAGGGACGAAACAACACATCTATAATCCCTCACTGGTTGAAAAGTGCAGCATAGTCACATCTTTTTGTCTAACAAGATGAGAAGTGCCACTCACTGAGTTTCAGCTGTGTGATCCAACACATCCAATATGTTGATGGTCACAGTGGTGTGAAACACAGGTACAAGAAAAAAACCAGGTTTGGGTGGGACAAGAATCATAAGAAAATGACCGGGCTTGTACAGGGCCCGTCACATCTGCAAAGGGAGACATGGAGGTGATGATTCTGATCTAAGCAACTCTGGTGAGAGTTTGACGGGGATAAAATTTCACATAGAGATTTGTAAATTGTCAGTAGGATGTCTATGTACTGTGCTTTTAAAAATGTGAAGTTCCCTAAAATTACAGAAGCAACACAAGCCACACACAAGAGACCACGCTCAGTGTTTGCAGTACTATAGCACACAGTCTCCAAGACGCCACCCCAAGTCTTTTCCAGAACACATCACCACCCCATAGAGTATATTTTGCAACATACCTTCAGGATGAAAAAACACAGACCTGAGTTGATGGGTCTTAGGATGGGGCAAGCTCTGAAGCCCAGGGGTCTGGACTGGTTCATGGATTAAGCAGAGCACCGCTGTAAGTGTAATTGGCCCCACATAGTAAGTAGGAGATGGTGGCTTCATGATGCTCTGGAACTCTATAAAAACACTTGACCTCAAAAATACTTGGAACTTACCAATTTTTGTCATGTTCCCTGGCAAAAATAGGCAAGTAGGAAAGAAAAGATGTTCAAATAATGTGACTTAGTAAAAATTAATACAAATGGAACCCTGCAAAGCAGAGGTGGGACCAGAAATGGGCTTTTGTGCAGATGCTTCTTTCATTGCTGGTGGACTTACTGTGAATGCCTCCCTGCTACTGTGCTACTGCACATTACGAGGTGAAAAGTGAACCTCTGGCAAGTGCTCAGAAGCTATTGGATCTCCTAACCCAGGAGAGGCATCCACCTCCCGGAACCCACAATGAGGACTTCCCATGGCTCCTTCCCCTGAGGGAAAGGGATTCTGTATCTGATGTGACCAGGTGGGCTACAACGGGATGGAGCTACCTCTGTCCTGCTTCATAATACAAAACAAATGCAGAGGGACAACTCTGCTTTCTCAGAGTCCTTCCAAAGTTCAGGAAATCATCCATTTTGTCTTGTAATGAAGGAATAACAGAAAAATATTCTGCCATTCCTCGAGGTACCACCTGTCCAAAGCCCAGGAGAGTATTCCAAGTGAGGGTGACCAGTGCATAGCTGATGCAAGGATGAGACCTTGGCTTGCAGGAGCAGGGATAGAGGCAGCTCAGTGGTCTTCAAAACAGGACTGAATTTCTTTAAAATTTTATTAAATATTCTATCCACTTTTGCTTGTAATCTTCAGTGTTTGAGGACCTGCTGTTATTGCTGTTAGAGCTGTTCTTGCTGTCCCTGGGGCTGCCACAAACATTTACACTGAATTCACGTGAGTGAAGTCCTGTTGCAAGATCTCGACTTTTAAACTTCAGATCATTGTTCCTTGTACATTTTTAATGAAAGTTTGTCCTTCTCCAAAATGTATTATCCGGTTCTTTAGTAAGAGCTGGAATGCACGTGGTTGTTATACATAAATAGCACTGGCAGAAAATGGTCCCTAAGCGATGGGAAAACATGCTTCTTTCAACAAGTTTTGACACAAAAATATCTGTAAAATTACCATTCTTTTCTGCATCAGCTGATTTAACATGTAACAACATTTAAACCTATCTGTACATACCATACTATTAGGTTTCTTATAAAGCTGCTTGAAAGAGACTTCAATAGTCCAGCAACATCCTCCTGGGGGTACTTTGGGAACCTATGCTAGAACTGTTCAGACCACATCAAACTAAATCAGCAGACACTATTTCATAGGACATCTGCCAAGCAGAACAAGGAGGTTTTCTCACAAAAACTATGATTTTTGGCAATCAGAAAATCCCCCAGCAGAAGGTGGCACGTTGATCAAATGCAGTTACTTAAGATTCGTTTGTAATCTTTGACATTGAAAGTAGTACAGTGAGTCAAATGTCCACCACTGAATTCTTAAGTGTAACATTTCCCCTAATCCATACCATTCATCTCCTATCACTTTTCTGGGCACTCTGAATCCACCTCCAAGGCTTTAAATTTAAAAAGTGCCAGAGATTTGCTAGGTTAGCCTTGGGAGAATTTACAAAGAATGAGTAACTAATACAGACTTCAAAATACTGGTAAAAAAAAAGTATTATTGAGAGCAGGCTCTCTGTCCTTTCCTCACTCTAATTCTGGAGGGATGCCACTGGATGCAGAGAGGCTGCTTCAAATTTATATCACCATAAGAGAAATAAGAACAGAGCCCCCAATGCTTTGCAATAGTAGGTCCCCATTTGGGAGACTGCAAATAGTCTTCTGTCCTGCTTTTATATAGCTTCAGCATTGCAAGGAATTTAATGTTGTTTTTACGCCCAGCTGAATTCTTGGTGTGAAACTCAGCAGTTGATCTGATACTCTTAATAATTTGATTGAAGCACGGTTTTCTCTTTTCTCTTTTAGCTTTTTTACCAATAGCAGAAATTGGTAATGAAAAAGAGGTGATGATTACAATTATATTTACTTATCAGTCGTCAGCAGTGTCTTCTACACTGAATGGAAGAGAATTATTCTCTATTAGAAAGAATATATGGTTTAAACTGCGACTGCAGATACACTATTGCACTAGAAAGCCAGGAGTGTTTTAAAATAAATTCTTATTGAACACGTGGATTATTACAGAAAGCAAAGTTTTTCAGCACATGGTTTTAAGACGGGATATTCGTGCAATGATACAGAGAACTGCACTTATCCACTGTTGTTTTCAGACTGCCTTCTGCTTGATATTTTCTACAAAAAATTAAACATGAACAGGAGCTGCAGCATCGCAAGTTCCCAAGCTCTCCTATATTTCTGCCATATCTTCTGGCTAAAAAGACATAGTCGGAGTTGAGAGGCTGAGAGAGTTGGAGTTGGGGTTGTTCAGCCTGGAGAAGAAAAGACTCCGGGGAG
>RSEF01000031.1:54808153-54854297 GCA_003993805.1 Himantopus leucocephalus
CTTAACGATTCTATGATTCTATGATTCTATGATTCTATGATTATGTATAAGAAAGAACAAAGTGAGAAGAAAAAGAAGGCGAGGAAGGATGGGAGGCGGTACTCCCTCTAGCCTAGGAGAATATATTTAAGAAACTGAATGGAGCTCAGGCTACATTTTTTAAGGCATCATGCCTGGAATCTGCTCTATCAGGACAGATTCCTTATTCATAAAGAATTGCTGGAGTAATACTGCCAAGGATCTGGGAAGAGTGGGACACAGAATGGCATCCAAGGTTTTTGTTGAGGTGTGCCACATAGCTGAATGGCTTTCCCACTCTGCTCTGGTGGCTTTGTAGGTCAGAACCACTGGTCCATCAAGTTATTACCACTGTCACTGCTGAAACTTAGAATGAGCTATTCCAATTTATGCACAAGCTACCTTGCACCCTTCTCCATGTGCATCTTTGAGAAAGCCAGACAGAAATCTGCATTTAAACCTTATTCTGTTTGAGGGAACTTCTCAGTGTTACCATAATAAAAGCTTTTTCTTTCTCTATTCTATCTTTGTCTGTTTACCCCCATTCTTCCAGTCAATAGGTTAATACATGTAAACCAGAACAGTATAATAAAAGAAGAAAAGACAGCACACACTGTGCAATTACTAAACAATCCCACATGCATAGTACAAAAGGCTTCTCTTTAATGGGATGTATCTAGCAAGCTTATTTAGATTCTCCCTCATACTCCTCATCACTCTTATCATGTAGCTCAGCAGGAAGCTAAAATAAAAAGCATAAGGGGGAGTATCTATAGTGGGAAAAACTCATATAATCACAACAGCTTGAAAAGAATGTTTTCCAAAGTTAATATATGTTTTTTTAAATAAGAAAGTTAAAAGTATTGTGCTTTAGGACCAGGGGTAAAGTTGAGTCCTGCTGCCAGCCGTATCTCACTCATGTTAATGAATTATATTTACATATAGCTTTCAGGCAAGTTTTCTAAACTCTACTTTTTTCCCTACTGTAAATAATAAATGTGAATAATTATCTATACATCTTTTCAAAACGTACTACCGAGATACTCATTGAAATCTAAGTGCAAGGACGTAAAAAGTGGCACTGAGAATGCAAAGTTTCTACTGGTAGACTGTTCACATTAAATTTGCAAATGCTGAGTCTTTTAGATTAAACCATATTACTGACTTGACTAGAAATCGTGGTACTTACATCCGGTTATGCAAATTTGGAACATTTGATCACTTTCTGTTATAAATTATACTTGGTATTGTAACTGTATGTGAACATCTAATTCTCCAAATGCCCAAAACATCATTCAAGGCAAAAGGACAGAGTCCTAAACCTGCTGAAATCTGTGATATCTATTTACTGCACTTAGCGGCATTAGGATTTCCCTTTGGTAGTTGCTCATTTAGCGCTAGATCAAAACTGAGCCGTAATCAAGCCGCAGCGTTAGCTCTTCTAATTGGTCTGGGTAGCACTCCAAAATTCTGTGACTAATCGGGTTCTGCAATACAGTAAATGAACTCATTTACACTCTTACACCTCACAACAGAGTGCAAACTCCTTACAAACTCTGGATTACGGTCCTGCCCTCCATGCACCATCAGAAGAGCTGCAAGAGAACCTCACTGCCATGACCTCTTGCTGGGGATGGGTATATAAGAATGAAATATTTGGGCAGAGGAAATATATTGTAATGGTTTTGTTGAAATGCTACCTGTTTACGTGGTGAAAAGAAGCGAACAAATGTTGAAAAATGCCACTAATTTCTTTACTTCTTGATTTGATCTCTGTCTCCATTTCCCAACCTGATGGAAAATATGTGCATTATCTATAAATAATCTGTAGTTAATTTTTAGATTGTCTATGACTCACCAAAAAATGTTGTTTAAAAGCTTAACCACATTTAGATTGCTTTTTGCGGGCAGCTTCCAAGAGGATGGGATTGATGAGACCTGTAGATTCCAGGTTGTCTGTCTTTATAACAAGGCAAGCTTTCTTCCCCGGGCATTTTACTTCTTAGATCTCAGCCTCACCGAGAGCGCTCATATGGACATGGAAAGGTAAATAGCAAGGTAGAGATTTCTGGCTTCTTTTGTCTCTCTCACTCCTTTTCTTGAGGTCAGGAATCAATGCATGGAGCGTCTCTGCTGCAAATCAGAACAATATGCCAGTAAATTGTGCCTTGAGCCATTGAAGAAAGATCCTTATTAATTTTCCTGCCAAGACTTCATCAGGTCTGTTTCCTCCAAGAACAGTGTTTTTAAACGAAAGTTCTGTTTTAAATGTCAACATACAGACGTTAAAAAATTTACTATCAATGTGTTTTTCTTGTACCTCTCCCGTCTCCTCTTCTATTGCTTTGTTATAGCTAAAAAAGGATGTAAGACTTGTAATACTGTGTAATGGAAGTCACTGTCTGCTGATTATCCCGAGAGCCACATCTGGCCTTGAGACCCAGTTACTTTTAATAAAATCATATTTAAATTTGCGACAGGGATATTTTAAGTTAAGTGTTAGCATTTTCACTGCAGTTCATGTCATTCTTCCAAACTTAATAGCTTATTATCAGAAGCTCTGCGGCAGACTGTGTGTATGAAAGAATGCAATGTGCTGCATGATGTCTATTAAGACGTGAACAGCAGCCTGAAGGAAGCTGTCATGTGTGCCCAGAAGCATGTTTATTTGCTTTTCAAAACCAGCAAATTATGCTAAACAATTTTTAGTGCTATCCTAAGGGAACTTCTGCAATATGTCCATGTTTAGAGCGGATCTAGGAGCACAGAAGCCCAGGGTCCCCTCTAAGTGAGAGCCCCATCAAAGCAGATGCCTGAGAGCAATAGGCAGTAGGACTCCAGAGCCCACGACTACTCAGCGTTCCACCACGTCTGGGTTTTTTTTGTGTTTTATGTACCCTGATGACACGAGGCTGAAAGTCCTCGGTTGAAGTAGAGTTGATGTGTTGGTATGCTGTAGAAAACCCTAAAATATTGTGCACCTCAGCTCCATGTAGTCTGTGTTTTAGGGGTGAGTTGCTTATTTCACATATTCTTAAGTCCTATCCATGAAAATGTTGAGACAGAGACGTTTGGAAGATCATTCTGCTCTCATTTGTAACGGAATTACACTGACATAATTTTATCAGTATCCATGGAATTCCTCATCCCAGTGTGAGTGGAGAGGCACGACCAAATTTTATAGCAGCTTCAAAAGCTTATCAGTGCTTAATGGTATCCTTTCCATATGTGTTTGCTTTCTCCAGAAATTAACTACAGCACAAAGTGGAAATAATCATGTCAGCAAACTGTTAAGACTTTATAGCTTATTTTAAAACTTTATGTACTGATTTATCTTATAATGCTTAAGTATAAAATGCTTATATCATTGATTTAAAAAACAACATTTATTGTTATGGCTGTCTGAGATGCCCTGCTTTGAGACAAGGCATATGACTTTGCTTAAAATATTTCCTGTCTGAATACATTTTAATAAACAAATAAACCACTTCAAGGGGTAACCTAAATAAATCAGCAATATATAAACCTCTTCAGAAAGCACCATCTGGTACTTTGAGAACAGGATATTTTAGTTAACGTAGATGCAATTCTAATGGCGGGTACTGGTGTGTACATTCATAAACGACCTCACTGTGACACTGAACAAAGCATAATAGTTTAAAGCAGACATTAAGGCTAAACAATATTCAAGAGTTATCTCTGGCTATGTTGCTAAGGGTACTTAGGAATGATTAAACTGAACACCTGGCTCATAAGTTACATATTATTAGTTCGCAATGCTGTTTATCCAGTAAAGCTGGATAGCATCTGGTTTTCAGTCATGTTCTGCCTTTCCTCCAGACTTCCCTCTGAGTAAATTAAGACATCGGGGCTGATGTGAGTATGGGAAGAAAAGGACCTAAGCGATTTTCCCAGCACAGCCAAGTGAGCAAGAGTCCTGATACCTTTAAGCGTTTGGACCACACAAAAATAATCTGTTTTAACGGCGATATGTTACTGTGACCTCTGACAAAGTTTCTCTTCTGTAAACCTCTTCAAATACTCCACACCTGGCTCTCCTCCCTGTGATAAACCATCCACACAAAGAGTTATTTTGTGCCTTGCAGGCATTTTGGAACAGATTTTACATACTATGGATGCTTTTCACTTATTAAAAATGGTTCCAGGCATTAAAATGCAGGCTTACAAACAAGCTGAATGTGTAATAATTGTAGATCTTATACATGTGTTTCCTAAAGATTTTACCTATTTCATCCTTCAATGGGATGAGAGTAATTAGAGATAAAAGATAGACTGGAGATCTGACTCAGTGCGCGTGCCAGTGAAAGAAGTGTCTCACGATAATTTTAGCATGACTTGGATCAGTATAATCTAATTCCTTTTCTTTCAAAGAAATATTAACATTTCCAGAATGAGGAAATGGTACCAGCCTGACACAAAATATGAGGGTTTTTTATTTACATTGCAAGAGTCATCTCAGCCCAGGTTTTCTCCCCTACTCCCCATGCAAATATTGAACATCACTCAAAGCCAACGCTATAAGGAACTCTTGGTGAAAAGTTTCATTTGTTTAACATTCCCCCCCCTCCCAATATTGCTGTCTTTCATCTGATAATTAACCCCCTTCTGTTTTTCATCTCTCAATGACTCCACTTCTCAGGGTCCTTGCTGATTAAATAAAGTCATTTACATGTTTTATACTTTGGAATAAATGGAGAAAAAGTAAGAAAAGTGACTGCAGGGAAAAATAATAGGGGCAATCCATATGGGATCTGGTCAGAGGATTGAGACTATCTATTCTAGAAATGTCCGGATAAAGATTATGGGGCTGCAATTCCACTTGGTTTTCTGAATATATTTCCACATATTCTTATAGGCAGGAACATTTTGAATAGTGATACACCAAAGTAAAACACGAGAGTTGGGAAACATTTATCAATGATTGTCTGCATTAAGAATTTTCACATCATCAGAAATACCAAAATGGATTCAAATGCTGATATCTCTTATTTTTGAGAGCTGTTTAACTGCGAGAGAAACATTTGTCTTCCTCTCTACACTTTTATACTGGAGAATTTAATAGATGTGAGAACTGAGCCTAAAAATTCTGTGTTTAGACCACAGACCTTCACTTCTTGAGCAATACTCTATTTGAGCCTTTGGGACAACCAGCAGTGACTGAGAGGTGTGTACTATCAGGCAATGACATGGAGTACTCCTGGATCAACTTTTACTAGACAACTTTCTCCATTTAACCATACAAATCTGCCTACATCCTTGCTCTGTTTGAAAGTAACGCTGGGACAGAATGACAGATGTAGGATATGTACAGTACAATGAGATGAAAAGATAAAAATTTTGCATATTGTTTTCCAGGTAATAAATATAAAAGTTTTTTTTCTTTTTTTGGAGCTGTTGCTGTTCTGGTCTTCCGTGCTAGTACTGCTTTTCCTATTTTGTTTAACTTCATTTGCTCATTCTGGTTTGTGCCCTGGCTTTTCTTATGTGTTTTTTTCCAGCTTATTTTTTTTTAAAGCTCTTTATCATTTCATGCCCTTGATTTGAAAACATGTTGGTAGAGCACAGTGCCTCTTCTGTGTGTTTTGTCTAAGTGTCTGTAGCATGAACTCCAACTCACTCTGCCATTCTGAATAGCTCAAAAGGGATTGGGGGGTAAATCTCCCCCCCACAGAATAGATTTGCTCTTACCTCCTGGGAAGTAGCTCTAGCTATCCTTCAGGTTCAAACAAGCTTTCCTTCTTAAAAACACATATGCCTGTATTACTGTTTAGATTTCTCTTTTGTAACAGGATGCGGCACAGGTAAGCAGTGCAAGAAGACAGGGTAAACCTGTAAGGATGGAAAACTTCTAGCGACCAGAGATAACTTCTCTGCAAATTTTTCAGCTAGGTCAGAAGCTGTATGCACCACAGTTCAGTGAGGTGAGCTGTGAAGACCAGAGATGAATAATCTTGCACTGGGCAGTTGTTTATTGACTGGAAAAATGTAGTTTCACTAGAACCACAATTATACACAAACCCAAGATGTTTTTTCTGCACAACTGGTCTAGATCAGCTGGGGGTTGCTGGCATCCTTCCCAAAACTAATTCGAGAAGAAAGGTAGTGATCTTGAAGGAGTGTCTTGGGTAGGTAGTCATTTCTGTTCAAAAGTGCAATGAGAATTGAAGCTGAAAGTGCTTATTCCTCTTCAAAGTGATACAGCTGTCAGGGTACAGAGTATTCTGGGATGACTTTCTATCACATTTCCCTGCAGAAAGTTAAAAACAGCTTTGAGGAGAAGGCCTGTTACATGGGATTACAGAGCTGCCCTCATCCCCTTCCCTGATCAAATAATATGTCATACAACATAAAGCTGCTCCATCAGACAAGAAACTGCCATAGCCCAGTCTGGATGTTACTGGGATATGGATTGTCCATAATCTCCAATTTCGTTCTGGGACAAAACAAGAACATTTTTCAGATGAGGTGAAGTTAAGGTTATTTGCCCAGGTGGCTCTCCAATACTGGTTTTGTGAATGGTGACTTTTGTATCTACTAAAAGACTCTTCAAAATAAAACAAAAATATTTTTTTCAAATATATTGGAAAACTTTTTCCAATACATCTATCAAGCTGAAAAAATACGTTCTTATTAAAGATGTTCAAAATATGTTTTCTCATTAAACTCCTATTTTAAGTGATATTCTTGTTATTTTGAGTGACACAATAGAAGGTTTACTTTTTTTTTTAAAAAAAAAATTTTTTTGGTCAGTAAATAAACACTAAAATATGTTTTTATGCCATTACATCACTTCCAGTTTATATTAGCCATGGAACGGCCATTCTGCATGATGGTGGCAGTAACCAGTGGTAATCTAAGGGACAGAATCTTTTAGTCTTTGCCCTCATTTTTGTTTGTGATACCTCTATCTTTTGCAATTAATTGCTTCATCTATACACTCCTCAAGACCACTCGTCTCCCTCTTGTACAACTTTTTTTTAGTTTGTTTTATTTTTGTAAACTCTTTCAATTCAGTGCTAAAAATTTGTAGGTACCACAGAGGAGTCCCATCCCTGATGGACATGATTGACCATATTCTGAACACGATCAAATGGTGCAGATGAGGTGAAGAATTCTTTGGATTCTCATTTTTGCAGTGAAAAAGTCAGTCAAACTTTAGTAAATACAACCACCTGTGGGTTTTTAAAATTATTGTTTTAAGAAACTTGTAACTTTCAAAAGGGAAGAGGACCCTTAATGTGCATTCATCCTGAGCTTACAGAAGAGTTTCCAGGTACTAAATCTTGCTTTTAAACGAATGGATTTTATCTAAATGCCAAAAACAACAAAATACCTAAACATATGCTAAAGTTATATGGTAAAGTAGTGGTTGTTTGCTGGATTGGGGTCTGCATACATTCAGATTTTCAACACCTGCCAGGCTTTTTTTGTGTGTAACTCGTACCTGCTACCTTTCTGAGAACGGACCACAGATATTTTGACAAGTATTGCAATTGCCTTTTTCTGACAGACTGGTTGGTTTTTTTCTGTCCCAGGAGCTATTGCTAGGATTCTATCAAAAATAGCAGCGTAAAAAAAGTCAAAGCACATGCCTTTGATGACAAAGGCTGCATCTGCCTCAAACAAACATCTTTCTAAAAGGCTTTGGTGTGCAGCTGTAGTCGGAATAGCAGATGTTTACTTTACAGTCTGTGAAATCTACCCCGCTATTCTGGAGAAACACTGGCCCAGCTGCAGTGTATTTGGTATTCAGGACTCTCTCGCTGTAGTGCCAGACCAGCTCAAATAAAATTTGAAAGCTCTAATTCCCTCTTCAGCCTATAGTACTGTAATAGCTAGCAATTAGAAAATAATTATGCCGCTTTTGAAAACTCATAGTTGTAATCAAAATACAATAGACAAGAAGTATTTACTTTTTTTTTTCTTTTTAACAAGTAAATCCAATTCTTCTTATGTTATGGGATCTTTGCCTTGGATTAACTTGGTTTGATAGGCTCTGCAGTTGCTTCAGTATATTTCTTCCGTGCAAAATAGTGAACGAGGTAACACAGACGCTTATCGAGATACCTTGTTTAGCAAATTCATGTACTTTTGCTGTACTTTCATGAGTGTTGCTGTGGTTTGAAAAGATACTGGATGTTGTTCTGTTTGAGTTGCAGAGCACAGGTACAGATGTTGGCTAACTTCCTGGACTGGGGACAAAGAGGAGCAGACCAGAATGTCACACCACAGTTTTGAAGTCTTCAGATGTGTTCCATGTCTATGGGAGCCTTCCCTGGAAACCTGGGAGGAATTAGTTATCAAAATATTTATGCATGAAATTGCACAGCATATTCTGCGATATAAATAGGGATAAAAGTTAGTAAAGTTGATTAGTGTCACTCCCCTCTGACCCAAGACTTCCATTTTTCCTATGTGAGTTGGGTGAGAGCTTGCAAGCTTGTGTGGAATTTACATTTTTTTGATGGTGATTGAGAAATGTTGGCTGGAGAAAACACCTAGGTCAGTTTCAAGAGAAGCAATTAACACTTGCACTTGCGGTAAGTGTAGGGAGATCCTTCCAAGCTCAGTCACTAGCACTGTGTGAATGGTTCTCAGCTGGAAAAATCATTGTGTATTGTGGGTAAAAAGAACGTTTTCAAGCCAAACGCTACAACAGAATATCTCTTGTAGTCCAACCTGTCTTTTCTGAAATAAACATGCAGGAACTGAACCTGCAAAAATTGTTACATGAACATAATTGAGTTCACTGAGTTCCTGTCTGAGAACACTTGTTTGCAAAACAAAATCATGTTTCACATCTACTTGCGAATAAATCTTGTTTTCATAGAATGAATTTGATATTTACAGGCACCTGCAAAAACCTTTGAAAGATTAATTTTCATTCAATTAATTATTTGTTGCTATAGCTTGATTACTTTTGTGTTTTCTGACTGGGAACACAGTCAGTTTGTTCCCTCAGGCTTATTGGGTTCATTTAGTCAGTAGGAAAGAAAGTTACTATTCCCTAGAAAAACAGCTAAAAACGTCAGTTATTCCAAAACTCACTAAACTTTCATTATTTGTGAACATTTTTACAACTGGTGGTGACTGTCTGAATAATAATTAATATGGCTTCATGAATCACAGTGAATTTACTGGCCTGTGCATGGGTAGGTATCTTTATTTTAACACAAAACATGGCAGTAACTACAGAGTCAAAGTATTACTCCAATACAATTAATTTTGTAATAGATCCTTTTCTCCAAGCCCATTGGATTTTTTATAATACAATTTTTAAAATGTGAGATTTTTGGTTTTGCTGTTATATTTCTATAGATAAGTGAGGTCATAAATGAAAAGCTAGCTTATAAACATAAGTGGCGGAAGATTGATTCCATCTGGAACCACCACAGTGTTTGTCAGTGATATAAATCAGTATGTAAAACCTTAACAAATAGTTCTTCATTCAGGGCCCGAAATTATATTCCTCTACCAGAATTCCAAATAGTGTGTTTAGAGAGGTATATTAAAGATTATTTTAAATCTCCTGATTCCATATTATAATTATTGTGAAAATTCTTCTCTTTCTGTGTGGTCAATGCCACTTTTTCTTCAAATTAGCCTTTTAATGACAATGGATTTTATTTTGTTTTCCCCTCAGAATTAATATGCAGATCAGATTTTTGCAGTTTCTTTGAAGACAACAGGATTATTCATGAAATAAAGTAATGTTAAGAACATATGACTGTTGTATTACTCTGGAAGACTGATGCATAAAAAATCCATTTAATCTGAACTACAGAATCTTATACTATGGTGGAATCAAGGAAATATTGAAAGCCAAAGCTTAAGAAGAAAGTATTTATTTTTCAATCACTTCTTAGTTTTTCTTTAATCTGACCTTTCAGACACCAGGCTTTAGGGAAACGCAGGAGGTTTTGGAAGACATTTGAAAATAAACTGAATTTAGAAATACTAATTTTGTAAGGTAATAGTTTCGCTAGTCGTTGTATGGGGGAGAGAAATATTTTGAAAAGACTGTGTCCTCGGCTATCAGGATGGTCTCCTCGACTTCAGTAGGGAGGAAGAGATCTCTCAACAGGAAAGTTTGTCTCTCCGGCTCACCACAGAACTGGGCTTTTGCTCAAACTGTCATTTAAACATACTTTCGTATGAGTGGGAACTAGTCCCCCAAAGCTGGTAACTCCAGCCTCTTGTGAACAGCGTTCTGCCAACGATCAAAATACCTTATAATCAAACACAGCCATGCTGTTCTGATTTGGTTTTTAATAAAATATGCTTTCTTAAATGGTCCTGACACGGCAAGGAGTGAGGAATTTTTCCAGTTGCAAGGGAGCGGATGCAAGAAAAGAGAAGCAAACTATACCGAGATGCAGAGTGCTCTTACCACCTGGGGCTGCAGCCGACAGACTGGCTCTACGGCGGTCTCACCCACGGTGCTGGAGCAGAGGTTAGCTCTGGAGGGAACCCTTCCTGTTAAAGGTTATTACATTGTGAGTCAGAAAGAGGAGAGAAAAACTGCTGGGAAATTTTGCCAGCTATCCAGACCCTGGAGAGACATATCAGCCTCTACAGAAACAACAACTTGTTCTTCATATCTGTCTGCAAAGTGCAGAGTTGCCTTAATGAATTTGAAGATCTAGAATCAGGCCCGTCCTTTCCATGAAAGAGATGACAGAATTCCTCTTCAGTGGTTTTCAGCAGATGGCACCTCACCTGAATCAGATTTTTGCACAACTCTCTCAGGGGAAAGAAAGGGTCACATGAAAACGCTCATGCAAAATTAACTTTTTTTTTTTTAAATTTTGTATGTGCATACAGACACCACTCTTTGAAATATACCACTGTGTAGCTAAGGAGCGCTTAATCCAGGGAGAAGTAGTTTGCACACTTTGACTTTTTTGCTTATCTAACCATCTTGGATGGACAGTTATTCTTTATTATGTCTAATTATGCTGCAGAGTCTTGGTATATTTAGGGTTTTACTTTCAGAATAATCTAGTCTGCATTTCTTTGCACTAGGCTTTATCTAGAATATTAAAAAGATTGCATTTTTAGTATTAGAAGTAGTTTAAATGTCAGAAATATACATTGTGATATTTCAGGGGTCAAAGAGGAATGGAGAATTAGGTTACAGTTTTTAGATGTTAAAGTAACATGCATGATGAGAACATGATCACACTGTTAATTGTTCATACAGTGGGCAATATGTTTTGTTCACTTACTCCTAAATTTTGTTGGTAGGGCATTTCAGTCATGGGAAACCTAGGAAAAACAGGATATTAACTCACTCCGTATTTGCACTGTCTTTTAATAATTTTGAAAAACAAAATTTCTTATAGTTTCTAAAATGTCAATGGAAGAATGTATCCATAGCATATCATCCTGTTTTCATTAACATATAAGCATAAAAAAATTAAGTTATTACCTTTTTTGGTACTGATTGTTTCAGTCAGTCTGTTGTTGGTAGGAGATGTCATACTGGACTTCAGTCCAATCCAGTTTCCAGTAAGACCTTCTGTTTTAAGATGCCAACACAAAGAATATGGCCTTAATTCACCGTGCTAGTCTATTTTTGCACTTGATGCTGTTTCAGGGATCAGCAGTTTTGCTGAGGGTGAATACAAAGTAAAAATAAAATGCTTACTAAAAACTTTACTGCTTTAGTGGGCTGTAGAAATCAGTGCTGTCATACTAATTAAAAATTTGAGTAGAGCAGCCATATCTGACATAGCATTCTGTGTTTTGATTCTGTACTATTTACTATCTGAGAGAAAAGATGAAGTGCAGACTTTGGTTTATTTACCAAAAGACTTTATCTATGGGATCTACTGCCTTCAAGCTTCATCATCTTTTTGGAAATTTTGAAGTTTTGTTTCTTCTTTAGGCGGTCTAGAACATGTAACCTTTGTTTTCCTGGTAGTTTTATGTGGAAGAACGTAAAGTTTGTTTTTAAAGAATAAATCACTGATACCTTGATACCTTCTGATACTCATTATTTGTGCATTCATTTGCAATGAAGGAGTTTCAAGGGAATTTCAACAGAGAGTCACTATTTTTTCCTTCTATGTCATGCCAGGTTTTATCTCTCCCAGAACTTTTTCTCCTTGCTGTCAGTGCAGGCCAAGCCACACTTTGATTGAAAAGAGCGAGTTTAATTCTTAGTGTAAATCAAGGGCTTAAGAACTCATGTTAAACCAAGTTGAGGCTTTTAGTATGACAACGGAACACTGTAATTGAAAGTGGTAATGGTCCTTCTGGGATTCCTGCCATCCTAAATAAGACTCTGATCTCCCTAGAAAGTTTCTCAGGAAAGGCTCTTAGGGCACAACTTTTATAAAAGTTCCTGGGTTGACAAGACTTTACTATCTTCAGTTGGCAAAGCAGGAAATCATTCTGACTTTGCAACCTTCCTTCAGGCAAAATGCAGGAAATTTAGATATACTTCACTCTCCTTTTCCTCCAGAGAGATTTACAGATCTCGGTTCCAGCTTCACGGGGTGATTATCCTTAATTTCGTCTTTCATATTTGTCTACTACCATAACTGCTACTTTTTAATGGGGCCCAGAAAAACTTTAAATTGGGGATCTTGCTAACCTGTTCACACACACAAAGAAATGTGCAGATCCCTTGCAGACTCATCAATCCTTTGCCTGCAAATGTTAGAAGGGTCATATAGTTTTAGGACTGAGCTAAATACCCCATTACCATCTCATTATGAGCTACTAGTGGACTGGCAGTTTGGAAACCACTGTTGTCTCCTTTCTTCTAATTGTTTTTCTTGCTGCCCTACATATTTTCTTCTGGCTCCTTGGTCTGTGGGTTATTGAAGCTCAGCCTCGATAGCTAAGACAGTTGCATTTCAGAGTGCTACAAGACTTCTAACTAACACAGACTGGACCAAATATCATACATGTAAGGCACTTATTTGCAACAGAGAATAGCAACTAATGAGCTACAAAAATACTTTGTTGTTTCCGCGTTTTCTGAGCCAAATTCCAGTTTGGGGATACCAACTTGTGCAGGCAATGATTATATCATTTGTCATCTTTTCAGGCAGTGCGGGCTAACTCATTTCCATTCCTTCCCTTTGCATCATGTGTCGCACCTATTTTCAAACAGTGCAAAACAATGGTTCTTTATCATTATTATTGATTTCCATAGAAATGGAAAGAAGTTTGGCTAAGATAACCTAAGCCCTACTTTCCGTCCTACTGTTCAGGGGCTCTTTGTTCCCCAGTACTGATTTCTTTCTGCACACAATCTGAAGGGTATTTGTACAAACTACTAAAAGAAAGCTTGTTTTTTGAAGGAAAATGGGGGTGGCATTTTGAACAAAAGCGTCAGTGTTAGAATATGTTTCACAGCATCTTCCACCGGGTTCTGCATGGCCAGAATACTTATGCATTATGCATGTTCATTCTCACCACAGTCTGTGGGTTTCAAGAAAGCAAAAGGCAAACATGGCATGAGGCACTGGATAAAAATGATGATTTTACCATTGAAATGCGACATTACTGGAAGACTGGATTTTTTGTCTGTCTTCAATACTGTATTTGTGGTTTACTTTCTTAAAAAGATTCCCACAAAGAGAAGACCTCTTCATTTTCTTGTTCCTCGATTCCCACTTTAATCACAAACAGCTGCTGGTAGGAACTTTTCTTTAGGTGTAGAGTGCTGACTAAACAAAACTACACAAACTCAGCATTCATTTATGATATGAATTTGACCTCAGGTGACACTGCACCAGAAATTCATGGCAAATAGCACCTGTTTTAATGTTTTCTCTTCAGTTTCTGCATTGTATCACTTCCAAAATAGAAGACTTTTTTCTTCCCCCAAGGATATTCTGTTCTATACACAAGTTCTAAGGCTTGACCATGGGATATCCTGTTGCTCGCTTTATTAGAAAACGTTGATTTCACAGGTTTCATATGCATCCCTTTGCTCTGAGTAGTGCACAAGTCACTCACATAGGAAAAAAAATCTGCTCACAGTGGTTTGGCTTTGGGCTTTGGATGGTGCATATTTAAGACGATATAGACATGTCCTGGCTGTTCCTTACATGTTAGTAGAGAATTCACTGCAGAGTTCTCTGCTCAGCACTGCCATCACTTCCTTAGATGCATTGGTTTTTACACAATAAGGCAAGAAAACCTAAGATGAAGATTCAGGCAGAAAGCACTTTTCAACCACCTGAAGAGCCTCGTAAAAGATCTTAATTGCTTCTGAGTGGATTATTTTCTAGTCAGAAGCCTTTAGCTTCTTTGTGGTTAAATGGAAGTGCAAAAACATCATCTTACAGCTGGGAGTTGACTTTTCTGGTTGGTGACTGCAGCATCATTGCCATATGCTTTAACAGTACTCATGGATTAATATTCAAGCACTGTGACACAATTACCCATGTAACTGTGCAAAAAAACCCTAACAAGCTCTGGAAAAAAAGATGCTGTCATGAACAATTTAGGTTTTTTCTGAAAAAGCTAAATAATAAAACTTCTTTTTCTCCAGGCGGAGCAGAGGAGAAGTCTTTCCAGTTTTATGGTGGTGAGAATGAGCCACAATGATTGGACTAGGCTGACATTGAAGTATCCTTGCTGTATTGAAGGCTGCTGGGGGAAAAAAAGAGAGAATTCAACAAAACTGTTCAGATTACTTCATGAGGTGAGAATCTTTTCATACATTTGGTTGAAATAACTGATGTATAACATCAATGATGTGAAAAAGAAGCTAACAAACTGGCTTTCAGATCTGCAAAGATGCTCAGATACTGTCTGTAGTACAGTTTATAGCTAGTCAGCTTATGACTTATGGAAAAGTATTACTATTTTCCTCCCACTTTTAAACTTTTTATTACTGAGATGGTGCTTTTAAACTGTGATGATCAATATGCATACCAGAAAGTCCTAGATTTACGTCATCGTCTTCAATATGGACCCTTAGTTCTTAAAGAAACACAGACAAGCTTAAAAGTGAATTCAACTATTTATTATTAACTATTAATTATTTGGTCTTCAAAGTTCTATGTAGGAACTGAACCTCTTTTTCTTGCACAGCTTTTTCTTTTAAGTCTTTCTTGGGAAAGGGCGGTGACACCAGGATAAAGTATTCTGTGAACTTCCTCTGGAAAAGCCGCACGTGGCAGCAGCTGTAAGTTTCTGATCAGTTGTAGCAGTGCCTGAAATAGGATCTTCTGAGTGTTGGGTGTCTATGCCCAGGTGTTGGTAGTAGGGGGCTGCAGGAGTGACCCCTGTGAGAAGAGGCCAAGGAGTGCCTCTGTGTTGGACAGAGCCACTTCCACTTGTCTTTGTAATAGACCCATCACAGGACACAGCTGAACCTATCAGCCAAACACAATTCAGAAAAACTAAAAAATGCTTCATGGCAGTAAGGAGTGAGGAAAAAAGTGTGAGAAACAGCCCTGCAGACACCAAGGTCAATGAAGAAGGAGGGGAGGAGGTGCTCCAGGCGCTGGAGCAGAGATTCCCCTGCAGCCTGTGGAGAAGACCATGGAGAAGCAAACCATGGTGGATCACACCAGAGCAAATATCCACACTGCAGCCTGTGGAGGACTCTACACTGGAGAAGGTGGAGATGCCCTGAAGGAAGCTGCAGTCCATGGAGAGCCCACGCTGGACAAGGTTTATCCTAAAGGACTTCAGCCCATAGAGGACTGACGGTGGAGCAAATTCTTGAAGGACTGCAGCCCATGGAGAGGGCCCACAGTGGAGCAGGGGAAAAGTGTGAGGCAGGAAGGAGCTGCAGGTAAAAACTGTTAAGAACCAACCGCAACCCCCATTCCCCATCTCCAGACCACCCCTTGGTGGTGGATGGGTTAGAGGAGTTGGGAATAAAGGAGTGAAGTTGGGTCTGGGAAAAAGAGGGGTGTGTGGGAAAATATATTAATTTTTGTCTTTGTTCCTCAGTATCCAAACCTACTTTAACTGGCAATAAATTAAATTAACTTTCCCCACGTCAAGTCTGTTTTTCCTGTGATGGTAACTGGTAATTGATGTTCCTGCCTTTATCTGAAACTATGAGTTTTCACCTTATTTTCTCCTCCTGTCCTGTTGAGGAGGGGCAGTAAAAGCAGCTGGGTGGGCACCTGGCACCTGGTGAACCCACCACTGTTATGCTGGTAAAATGCGACTGTGTCATTTTTACGAATGCATCCCAACAAAATAGGTTCAGAACCTTTCCTTGGTCATCCCTGAGATGTTGGAGGTACATCCATGGAGATCAACAGTGTCACCACGTGCTCGTAACAGGCTCAACTAGTGCGCACAGATGGTTGGGTCTGGCTGCAGGGAGACTTGTGCAGAGGATGGTCTGAGGAGTGGTCATAAAGCAGCGTCCTACACGTGTTTTGGGTCACACAGCAGGAAATTCTACTGGGGCTCCAAAATGCACTTGCATTGTTACGTATTCTTGAGCGCCATCTACTGATGCTCTATGACAGCTAGTTAGCTATGTGGTTTTAATGCTCAAAAATAACCTAAATACACTACATACCTATTCTGCTGGTAGATAAAACACCCCATCTATGCCACAATGCCATGACAGTAAAACTGACAGTGTCTGAATGATTATTATTTGCTTTCCTTTTCCAAATATTTTAAAGAGGTGAGGTCATTGTTTTGGAAGGTAACTTTTTAAACTTCGGTTCCAGTTGAAATTACTATATTGTGGAAGTAGAAATTTTAATATCTACTTCTGGAAAATTCTAGAAGTAAATTTAAAACATAAGGGTGGTAACAGAACAATGATTTCCTGAATGCGTTTTGGGGAAAAAAAAAACCAAAACCCAACAGAATTAAAGAGGCAGCTCTAGATATTGTAAAACAATTGGTTTTCCAGGTGATGTTTTGCACTGGGATTTAAAATACAGTGGATTAACTGCATGCACCACTGGATAGTGTAATTTTTAAAATTAATTTATTCTCTTTGATAATGATTGTTCAACCTTATTGAACAGTTTAGCCTGTTCGCTGAGGCCATATCTCAATGTAGTCTGCCCTGGGTTGATAAAATGATTCCCATACATCAGTGAAAAGACACATGCTAATAAAACTCATTCTTGCCTCCTGCTTGAGAGTGTTTGTCGTTTTAAAACGTACATTGTAGAAATAGGCAGTATGAGACTATGTCTATGGCAACATGAGCATTGTTACAGTTTCAGTGCCTATAAAACCCTATTGAACTTAAATTGTAAACATTACCAATAGCCTATTGTATATTTCACATTTTTAGAGAGATTGTGCATGTTCTAGAGCCATGTATTTCTGTGACATATGGATTCTTAGACAGTGATGAATTGTTACACTAGTTACAGCATCAGCTTTGTCACTGTATTGTTGTTTCAATATACTTTATTGTGTACTACCAATAGAAAATTCCGTATTTGTTCTATATGGTATTTTGTAGCTGGTGAGCCATATCCATTATCAATATCACCATTGTGAAGTCCTCATGCACAATCTAAAGCACTTTTCAGCTCTTAAAGCAATTTGAAATAGAAGTGGAAATCAATAAAAAGCTCATCAGAAGATGACTTTTAATGCTCTTATACACACGTGCACACACACACAGAGTCAAGTATACTGCCATATAAACCAATTAAGTAATAGGACACAAGCATATACACTCAGCAGGAAATATAATCCACAGTTTTGAAAACAGACTACAATGAAGATGCTGCAAAAGGCTTAAAAGTAAAGCTGAATGATTATGTTTAGTATATATGAGGTTGGAATGCGCCCAGCCTTGCAGTCTGCCTGCGATACCCTCTGTTCTGATGACAGTGAGAGTCATTGGCACTCGTTTTAGCACTGCGTAATCTTTGAAACAGTTGAACGTTCTGTTCATCTTCAAAAATAAACAAATTTTTTATCCTCCCAATGGTTCTTTGGATATTTCAAAACAGCGAAGGAAATAATAATGGAGGAATGCAAATAAAAACTGTGTACTCGTAAATTCTTCTTTAGCGTAGTAAACATCCTTATTTTGTGTGTATGTGTATATATGTATACACACATGTAGCTATATATTTATACAGAAAAAAATACATATTTAAGCAGATATGACTACCTGGTCAGAAAAAAAAAGAACCCTAAAAATATCTGTTTCCACCATAATGGGTATCTCTGTAACAGTGAAGTGCCATAATTCTGATCCAAAGAAGGACCGACAGAAAGAACGTGAGATTGCAGTGGTTCTTCCAGTCCTTTTTACGTTTCTCTTTTACATTGTCTCCTATTTTACCATCAATAACAGCCACATATCTTCTTCACTTCCTTGCTTTCCAATGCAGAGGGAGAGTTTTATTTCTTATGTTTTCTAATAAGTGAACCTTTCATTTCCTCTATTAGAAAGGATGCTGTACTTTTATTAGAGGATAGCTAAATACCACGTTCAGTACTTCTTACATTTTACAGCATTCAGAATCAGATTATCCTTTTTACTATCTGTTCATTCAGATTCTCTCTGTTGCACAAGAAATGAAACCTTCCTTTTTTTTTTAATGTTTTACATTTCCCAAGATGTCAGCAGTAGCTTATTATTCTAAATACCAATACTAGCTCATACTATGCACCTTCTTGAGCTGAAATGTTTTTATGGGCATACTGCATTATTTAACAATGCCATAGATGAAAAATTTTTGCTGCCTTCAAGGAAGTTCTACCTGCTTATCAGAATTTGTATTCTGGTTACTGATTGAAAATATAGTCATCTTTCAAATGCAGTATGGACATAAATATATTTTGTCTGTATTACTCCATGATTCAGCAGAAACTGAAATTGCAATGTTAATAGAAAGTTTTGATCCACTCTAATTGTGAGCTATTTTTGTCACCTTTTCTGCTTATAGCCTCATAAATTATTATTTTATTGTTGCTCAACCCAAAGGCAGTGGAGTTCTGGATACTGTGAGTCAGTAAGGGAGTGGCAAAAACAGAGGTAACAAAATCAGCACTTAAATGGGTTCTCAGACCTAAAAGATTGATCTTCTTTGGCCATTGACCCATGCAAAAATATCTATTTATGTCAGGCTAACGTAATGTAGTTTAGTGCAAAGGAGATACTAAATCAAAAGGGGAAAAAGCCCTCCCAGGTGACCTCTAATCCCATTTTAACATTCCTTTTAGTTCAAGCTATATGCGGTTGATAGATTTATGACTATTTTTCAGAGATGTCCACATTAGGATAGGCCCTTTTCAAATACTGTAGAAGCAAAGCTCAGAATTAGTAGAGAAGACATGACCAACTGATAGGAACCAAATCCTGTCCTGGCAAATTCATGAAAAAAAGTCATTCTACATCTAGCCCAGACTGCAAAAATGGATCCAAGGCAAAAGCAGTAATATGGATCAGTTGCCTATCACGTCAGTCTTCTGCACCACTAACTGTGCAAGTCTTAAAATAAGCTTGTGTAATTATAACTTCTGTGTTTTGTCTTCATAGCCAGGACATGCAACTAATATTTAAAGTACTTTCCAAAAACCTCTGCATAGAATATTCCAGACCTATACAACTTTAACTGAAGCTCTAAAACTGAAACCCTGAAAAGCAGCAAATGCAATTCTCAGTTTCAAAGGAAAGTCATACTTAATTTCCAATTCACACACATTAATTATTTAATCAACTTTGCACCTTTAAAAATGCAAAATACATTGTGTAAGGAAATGAAATTGTTTGGTTAGTTTAACTGGTTAACTTCCTTTTTCTTCCAAGAAAATTTTGGAAAAAATTGGCTTCGTGGGTCTAGAAAAGAGAAAGCTGTAGGAAGAATAGCATTTAACAGTATTGGCTAGATATAAGACATCAGGAGAGAGGAGGGTAGTATTTTTTTTGCCAATTTCCCATGTGAAACAAACTAGAAGGTTTAAGTTCAACAAGGAAAACATACGCTATGTGCAGGAAAAAGAAAAATCCTAGATTACTTAATGGAATGAAGGTTTAGTAGAGAAATACATTACATTTGAGGGCATATGATTTAGGAATCGTGAGGTTTTTAAAAGTTTAACCATTTGTCAACATTGACTCAGGCAGATGAATGGACACTTATATTTTTCCATGCTTCAGCAAGGAAGTGGTGACAGGAACACTAAAGCCTCAGGTGAAAGGTAGGTTTTATGTGGAACTGGCTATCTCAGTGTAAACCTCATGGTGCACAGCAGATCTTATTTCCGCATAACTGAAATTATTCCGTTCAACCATGACTGGCCTCTTCAAAATCAAACTGCAGCGCCTTGTCTCCATAAGGATTGAGCTGACTTCATGTAACACTCATACCTTTCCGGCAGTAAAAGTATGGCTGAGGTCTTTAGAAAAGACGTGTCGGACACAGGCAGAGCTATTGGATGACATGGGCAGAAAACGCAAATTCTGTTTCTGCTTAAAGTGCTCTTTCAAGATGATTGGCACAAATTTCTAGTCCAACTTGTAACAGAAATGTCCTTGTGTCCCACTCCGTGCTTCTGGGTTGGAAACCGGCTGGGAAAGTCTTACCAGAAGACACCTTACCCAAGCAAGTTCCAGTCTACTTAACTACTTTAACGCACCTATATTGAATGTGTGAGATTTATTTTTGAAGCCAAGGACTTCAAAAGGTGTCAGCTTTATCTAGTGTGTGGGTTGAGGTATGGAAAGGGGTGAATGGCAGTTGGCTTCCCTCTTTACTCGAAAAGGCAGTGGGCAATACAGGGAGGCAATGAGTCTGTTCCGGCTTTTCTCACACTAAGCACTGCTGCTCCTCAGGTACCTGCAATCATAGAGACTTACCATGTCACGACAGAGTGGAGATGACTGCACATGTAGTAAAAGTTTGCAGATTAATGAGCTGTATTATTTTAATGTGATACCCAGAGATTAGTAATTAATTTCATTAATAAAGTATCTTGGAAGATAATGGGTTTTATGGAGCATGTTTTCAGATGTCTTCTCAAGAAAATTATAACTATTATTTTTTTTTCTGTTTTGGTATTTAATTACACCCAGTAATACTCACAATTTTTGAAAATACAGTTGTTTACTGGTGAGGAAAAATATAATATGCTGTAACTAAAATAAGAACTTGGCTACCAGTATGCAGATTCTCAGCCACAGAAATGTTTGTCTTCTGCTTGTGAGTACATAACTGCCCTGTCTTCAGAACTCCCCGGTGCACTACAGTGCTGATGATCATGTAACATAGATTTTTTTCCCTCTCCTCATTTTTTTTAATTTGGTTTATTTGTAATTCAAAACCACAAATTGCTGCATGCTTTATCCTAGCATGGAATAAACTTAGGCAAAAAATCCACTCTGAAAGTTAGTTCCTATCCTAAGGAAATTATAATGAATTTTGGCAGGATAAGGAATTTGGGAAGAATGGTAGGACAGTAGGATAAAAGAACAATAAATTCTTCAAATTTCATTGTGGAACTTGCCAGCTGCTGCAGAAGCACACCTGTTGCTGCAAGCAAGCCTCATCTCAAGTATGGTCTAATCCACTTTCTGTGATGAAAGTGCCTGTTGTGACTGGTAATTGTGGAATGAGGAAGAACTCATGGTTGCAGGAGGACAGCTGAGTCCTGTCCTGGAAAGACCTTGAAAGCAATGATTTACATAGGAGCTTAAATTTCACCTGAAATTATTCAGCTACTGCAGCAAGGAATTCCAAATTATCCACACTGTTATTTAAAACATTCTGCTAAATGTTGTACTGTATGTGGGTGTCACCTGACACGGAGGGGAGAGATGGGTTCTTTTAGGGATCCTTGGCAGAATGACGATGACACGAAATTGTAGTTTCAATTAAAGATTCATTTTTCTTAACAGAATACTATTATTACTATAGCACAGAATTTATTATTAGAATGGCACAGGACTTCTACAAGCAGAATCAACGTAGCATAATTTATAAGTAGTGCAATACAGCATTTATAATACAACTTAATCTATAATTTCTGATCACCTGGACCCTTGGCAGATCAGGTGGGATCTTAATGTTTGGATTGCTGTACCAATACGGCAACCACAATCTGGACTGGAAAACCCCACAGCTGCAGATGAGTGACTCCCTCAGTCCCCAGGGGCAGCCGAGGACGGCAGGGGCATGCCTGGCCACGGGGATCCTGGGTCTCACTCTCCAGCAGTGGTTCAGGTCGAGGTTTCCCCTTGGGACTTTTAACGGCTTGATTTCGCGGTCGGTACTCTGTGCTGTGACAGTTCCCTACCCTGTGCCGGGGCCATCCCCACCGCCGGGTGCCTGGGACCATCAAGGCCAGTGCGGAGGGGAGTAACCGGCCTAGAGCCCAGGAACCTTGAGGGAGGGCAGGAAGGAATCTGTTTGGTTTGTCTAGTCGGTGCACAGGACCTTCAGGGCCTGATAATGAGGGGAAGGGAATGAATGTGTCACCCACACAGTGACAGAGAATGGCTGCGTCCCTCATAAAATGGTGTTAGTTATGCTAAACACATTACCGGGGTCGGGCGCAGGGGCTACCAAGGAGTCTAGTCAATTTCCCACGGTTTTTTTTCTTACCAGGTTGGAGACCTCATGAGCACATAATCCATTTATGTTTTCTGTTTGTTTCTATCCTTCTTCTTAAAAATAGAAGAGTTAGGTTCAGGAAGGCAAGGATCCCCTGCATACTCTCAGTGCAAATGGTTTGCCAACATAGTTGTATAACTTTCTCTAACTAATCAACTGGATATTTTTGGTTCCCGGTTCTGTGTGAAGGTTAAAGAACAACAAAGAAGTCTAGAAAAACTCAAGATTTTGCAGGATATCAGTAGACAAAAAATCTGTGATGTAATCAGAATATTAGGGTGGGGTTTTTTTTGTTGGTTTTTTTCCTCTATCTCTAGTTTTTCTATTAATTATGTCTAGAAATAGGTTTGGAGCTGACATACTTTAATCTGAGTTTGCTCAGAATACATATATCTACCTATTGACAGGAAGCAGCCTTGAAAAAATCTTAACATGAAAAAGAGAAAAAGGTTAACAGGAAAGCTTACTGAAGCATATTCTCCAATATCTTTGAATGATCTTTATTCCCATAGATTTGAGACTACCTTCCAGTAGACCCAGATTGATTACCATGCAGGAAAGAGAGAACAATCACTTGAGCCATCTTGACTGTTGTTCAGCTCATCCCCGGGAGAAGATCTGGACATGAAATAGGCACCACCTGCATGGGAAGAAAAGCCATATACCAGAAGGTATAATTTCAAATGCTTGACTTCTCTAGGTGAGTAGGAGAACAGGAATTGCAGCACAGTCCAGCTTGTAAGCAAAGATATAGCCTTTCTGAACCCAGTTTATAATCGCACTAATTGTCAATCCAGCATATGAACCAAGGAAAAGCAAATATCTATGAAGGAATTGCATACTACAGTCTAAGGGTTCATATATATTTTTATACATACATACATATATATGTATGTATGTATGTATATGCAAGACAAATGTAGGCCTTGAGGACGTTTGGTTACAAAACACACCATTAGATATTAGAATTAAATGTCTTCTCTTCAGCTGTGACACAGACTGCTTGGTCCTATCAAGTTTTCACATACCGTAAGGTATTACGTTAGTGATGCGAAACCCAATAGATCATGAAGGCTGATTTGATGACTGCAGTCATCAAGTCGCCATCAGGTAGCACAGACACCCAGAAAGCAGAAAGGATCATGAGCAATGCCCTTCCTGAGCTGGAACTCAGCTCGAGCTTTATGTGAACACAGAGAGGTTTCCTTCAAGAGTGGGACATGGGCTTTCCAGCGCATGGCCCCATAGGGATCCAAAAATCTCTTTGCCCTTGCTCTCATTTCATCATGTTTCTCAATGTTACACACTTCATTTCAGATAGAAATTAATTTTTATGGGGTTTTTTTTATTCATTTTTATTCATTTTACTCATTTCAAATAGACATGATGATGAGTTTGGAGACCATACTTTATTTTAATTAGTTCTTCGCGTGGGTCCTCCACATCAGTAGGCTGCAAAATGAGAAATCTATTTTTCTTTGAGCTTGGAGCAACCTAATTAAAGCTTGGAAAACTGTAAAACGCTCACAGCCGTA
Source organism: Himantopus leucocephalus (assembly GCA_003993805.1). Lineage (NCBI taxonomy): Eukaryota > Metazoa > Chordata > Aves > Charadriiformes > Recurvirostridae > Himantopus > Himantopus leucocephalus. Next base: position 54,832,266 of record RSEF01000031.1, read on the forward strand.
GACAAAGTGGAAAGAGTTTGTTTCTTTTGTTTCATTTACCATGTAATACTTTATCAAAATCTGTTACCAAATATGATTTCTCAGCTCTGTACTGTATTTTTAGCTATTCATGAAAATTGTCAAATGGTGACACACTGTCATTGGCCTTCTCCTGGCTCTCTCTACATGGAACTGGCCATGACTTTGCAAGCCTGGGCAGCTGTCTCAAGAATGAAGTTTTAAGACTGCCACTCAACTGTCTTGTTTGGAGCTGAATAACCATTTTCATGGCAGTTTTGTCAGCAGATTTAAAGGCTGATTTCTTGAATCTTTCACTCATGCACATACCTGCATAGGAATAGTGTATAATAATATGTATTTTATTTTTGAAAGAATCCCAGTTTCTTACTCAAATATAGGCTGTCAGAATAAAATACTATGTGTAACATATAATAATCTTGGTTAACATCATTATGTTTTTCTCCAAAATTTCTCTGCTGATGTGGTTTTTATAGATTTCATTTACTTTATATCTACTTTACTTGGTTTGCTTTAACTAAAAGTGTCCAAACCTACCTACCCTCCTTTCACTTGCATTTTCTTCCAGGGAACCTTAAAAAGGAAAATTCTAGTTGAAGGTGAGGATGGTTTATTTTAGAAAATACCTACAGCAGAACTAACGTTGTGTGTTGGGTAAGGCAATCTTTGTCAGGCGGCCGAGAACCGCACACAACACTCAAGGTGAGGCCGCACCAACGCTGAATACAGCAGATAATCACCTCTTTTGACTGGCTGGTTAGACTGTGCTGGATGCACCCCAGGCTGCGGTTTGCCCTCCTGGCTGCCAGGGTGCACTGCCAGATCCTCTTGAGCCAACCAGCACGCCCAGAACCCTTTCTGCAGGGCTGCTCTCCAGCCACTCCTCTCCCAGTTTATACTTGTGCCCAGCGTTACTCCATCCCAGGTGCAGCGTATGGCATTTTGACTTGTTAAACTTCATCCCATTAATCATAGCCCAGTGCTTCAATCTGTCTAAATCCATCTGCAAGGCCTCTTGTTCCTCAAGAGAGTCAACAGCACCTCCCAGTTTGGTATCGTCAACAAACTTGTTAATGGTGCATTCAACTTGGGCATCCAGATTATTGATAAACATGTTGGCCCTAGAACTGAACCCTGAGGAACACCGCTAGTGCCTGGTAACCAACCAGATCCAGCCCCATTCACTCCAACCCTTTGAGCTCTGCCCTTCAGCCACTTCTTCACCCAGCGCACCATGAACCCACTCATGCCACAGCTGGACAACTTGTGTTCCTGGCAAGAGATCAAGGACAAGACTATGTGACTCTGTCTTTAACTTATGGAAAATGCACAGCTTCCACAATATTTGTTATGAACATAGGTGTTTACCATCAAACAATTTGCTTGCATTCAAGATCTATTGAGTTTTGAGAAAGAAAGTTCAAAGTACAGTAATTTCTTCTTCACCGCTATAAGAATACTTCCTTCTCCACCTTCTATTTTGCCTCGGGAAGTGTGTTAGATCCTACGGTATTGAACTCACTGTCAGGTCCCTTATTCTAAATCTTCTAGCTTGTTTCAGTGGATTTTTTTAAAATGTCGTAATATGATGGCTAAAGTCATCATAGAGTTCTGCAAGGTGGGCTCCAAATCAGTGATGCATCGTAGTTACTGCATTTCCCACACCACTGAGAGTTTTTTCCTTCCCCCCCTCCACTAGAAGCCTGATATATAGAAACATAAATATACCAAGTGAAAAAGTGGCTGAAACTGATGATACCGATGGTATTGCTTCCATCAGCCATCAGCCACACTCTTATTGATTTCTTGTGATTTTCAATCTAATTTTTTTTTAAATTTTGTTTTTGTTTTTAAAGTGGTAAACAGTAGAAGCTTAGAGCCTCCCTTCCTTTACACAGAGAGGTGTTTTCTCCCATGGCTGTGCTCACTTAACTCCCACAAACATTACTGGGAATTGCATCCACATTTTAAGAAGGAAATAGATCCCTTAACGGTTCCCAGTAACATTCATTTTAAAGCTACCAGGTATGCAGTGTGAATCTCATTATCTCATCTACATTTATTTTTCTGCCATGCATTAGCAAGCAAACTGTCAAAACCAGAAGGATGCTTATGGACATTACTGAGATCTTAACTGTAATAATGAAAAGAAACAGGATGCTAATTAGCAAACAGGCCAACCACTGACTTCAAAATAAAACTGAAGTATTTTGCTTTTCAGTTGGATCGGTCTGTAATGTGAGTTGCATAAAAGCAGCTGTGTAAAGATATATTGCATCATCTCGTTAAGACAAAATGGATAACTTTGGAGTGTAATTTCTGCTCAGAGGGTTAGATACATTTAGTCACAGACCATTTCTCTGGCTGAATGTCTGTGCAGTAGTAATCTCAAAATACTTCCTTTGTCCACTCTCTTTCTTAGCTCCAGTAGTAGAAATGCTCTTTATACCTCACCATCATGACAAATGCTGGCAAAAATCACTGAAAAGATAAAGGGAAGATTTTTGCTGTGTGAAAATTTAACAAGCTGAGGATATAATAATAAATATATGTGTCAAATTTCTCAAATATATGACTACTTAAAACTTCCAATCACTCAAATTGCCAGCGTTAGCCAAACCCAAAACTCAGTTATCTCTGTAGCTGTAATAGTCCCATCCTAGTCAACTTAAAAATGCATGATTTTTAATGGAATTGAAATGAAGTCACTAAAAAGTGCAAGTGCTCAAATTCCTCTCCTTTTCTGCAGCACTTACGCAGATCTCTAGTGAAGAAAGGATTTGAATGCACTACAAATGTATTCACAAAACCATGCAATTATAAGAATTCTATTTGTAAAAAAAAAAAAAAAAAAGAAAAAAGTTTACACACAGCAAGAAATTTAGCACAGAGCAGAGTGCCCAATGTATCTCAGGATCTATTTTCACTTACATGTACACTTCAAGTCAGGCCAGGTTGAGAAAGGTATCTAATCCCCACTGATAATTCTTCATTGAGAGCAATCCTTCAGTGGTTTTGAAAATGTTACCTTAATGTATGCATAACTGTGTAAAAATCATTTTATATGAAGTTATGGTCACACAAAGTCTATTTTTCATGTACACTTTATCTTCCCCATCCACTCAGTGTAGGACCACTAGATGCCACTGTGCCCTAAGGAAGAAAATGAACCACAGCTTCACAGTCTGCTTTAAATCCAGAGCATAAACAATTTTAGAAAGCCTGTGTTGACTCAAATACTGCAATTTCTTTAAGTGTTTTTGTGACCAGACACAGCTAGACTGTTGATAAGAACGATTCCCTGAAGCACAGAGTTTAGCTCAAGAGGGTTAAAACACTTTGAGGTGTCACAGCTGTTTGCAGAACTGGTGCTAAAAGCTGATTGAGTTTTCAGACAGGGAGAATCTTCCCTGCACAGCAGGAACATCCCCTGGCAGCATCCCTGCTCCGTGTAAGATGGCAGCTGCTGTTTTCTCCCTCTTTCTTCCTCGCAAAAGAGCGAGTAATGCATTCATTGCAGTGCTGCCTATCTGTTTCTTAACTTACCTGTTAACATGGTTGGTTAAGACATTGTGTTATTTCTCCATGTAAATGCTGTGGCAGGGACTCAGACGGCATAAAGTTCAGATGCATCCTTGCAGTTTGCAGTGTAAGGCTCTTGCAGAGCTGAGCTTCTTGGAAATGACTGGTTTTCTGGAGGAATTAAGACCTGAGTGAAAATATCAGGAAAAGAATATAATTCTTTCGTGTATAACCTAGGCTGAACAGTAAAAACTCACTTTCAGCAATGAACTGTTTCAAGTGTGAACTATTTCTAATTTCCTGAAACCATTTATAATGATGGGTAACTGAATGCTTAGAACGAGAGTAAGAGTCTTCCTACATTTCCAGTTGGAGGAGGAGCTGGAAAACCCAACGGTGCTTTTGTGGCTCTAGCCAGTTGTGTTGGGAAAAGAATAACAAAAGCCAGTTAAAATAGCTCAGAATATCGAATCTGATTTCACAATCATGAAATGACAGTCAATAACAGCAAAAGGGACGTTGTCTTTTTTTTTGCCTTCTTAAAATCTCTTATTTTGCATTTTCTTGGTGACCTGCACCTGTAGGAGAAAATATGCTGTCCAGCAGCACAGACCAGCCAGAATTTTGTCTCAAAAGGCATCTGATGATTTACCCTTATAAAGAGGAGGTGTCCCTCAAATTCACTGGCATTTTGATGAGGCCTATAGACACAGTATTTCCTTCCCACCAACACCTTGATCACCAAACCCTTTGCAAGGTTTTATTTAATAAAAATCCCTTTTAAAAAAAATCCAACTGCTGCCATAACTTGAATAGCTGCAATTTTCTGAGACTAAAAATAGAAGATTAGATATTTGAACAGGGAGGTCTACATAAGGAGGAAAATATTCCCTACAGTGAGGTAAAACCCTCTATTCCCACGCTGAACATTTTGTTTACAGCAAAGATTCTCTTCTTCTGCAACCACATAACACTATATAATTATTTCTGCCAAAATGCCCAGAAGAACATTAATAATAAATGACTAATTTATTGCTGCTGTGCAGAAGTTTTCAAAGAAAAACCAGAGAGTGGGAACTGCAGGACTGCAGCAACCTCTGTGTGTCCAGAGTGTAACAAAACCAGGGTCTCTGGGGAGATGCTGCAAGAGGCAAAGCCCTCAGCCAGGATGACCAGGTGACTATCAGAGATCCAGGAGTGAGGAGTTCCAGAAAAACTTGGGATAGCAGGGTACTAAAACAAATACTGATGCAGTTGCATGCTAAAATCCCGAAACTGGGAATATACACCTGAGCAGCACAGGCTGGGCACGAGGGAGCTCAACATCACACCATGAGAGCACCCCACGGTGGAATTATATCTGACATAAACATGAATTAAGGAAAAAGAACTATTGTATTATTGTAAGGATTATTGTTCTTTTTCCATGATGGATAGGACAGAAGTGACAATGCAACTGTGGCAGATGAAACGAATCCCGAGGGTAAACACTGTGTAGCTCTGGGATGGGTTAAATTGTGCAAGGACATTGCTAAATGCTCATCCCTGCAGTTTTTTCTTATCAGGTGAGACACAACTCTAGCAGAAATGATGGCAGAGGAATTCAGAGAAGGAGGTGGGTTACATGACCCCTTGCCTTGCTGCCTCTGCAGTGATGCTGAATCTGTGATTCTATGAATGTGAACAAGAAGAAATACTTGCCAGTTTAAAAGAAGGGAGGGTAAGCTCAGAAGATTTGTAACTTTATGCTAGTTTATGGAATATGTAGTATTTAACCATCATGTGGAAGGTAAATACGGCTGCACTCTCATCCATTAAATGCAAATGACAGGTAAGTTTGTTCAAATTAGTTTTGTATCAGTCTGGCAGTGAGTGAATATCTATTTGCAATACCAGGTGCTACTGGAAGGAAATTTAGCTAGAGTGATAAATCAAAGCAGAGGTACACACACAGCATCATTCTGGTCTACAACACGGAACGCCAGATTAAAAAAAATGTTTCTTTCATGTTGGGTGTATGGGTGAGTGACATACAGTACTGAGTGTACCCTGTCCAGACGCAGGGTGAGGAGCGCTATAGTGCCGCTTCTCTTCCTCCACTATTAGTAGTCTGTGAGTGCAGGGCTCCACATCTCCACCTTTCTTCTTACATTTGTATCTGTGCTACAGCTGTCCCTGAGCTTGTCTGCATCTTTTCTTTTTTGGCCAGGATACCCTGATACAGCTGTATGAATATATAATAGATTTCAAAATGACACTTTGCGCACTGCAGAACGCCAGAAAAAAATCTGTGTTATTAAAAAATCTTTTCATTTCAGAGAAATTTCCTCAAAGGTAGGTGTATTTCTCCTCTGTCTGGCTTCTGGAACATTTTGATGCAGGCTTCTGTGATCTGTTTATCACATCAAATTCACGCTGAACTGAATTTAAATGATACAGTAAAGTGATTTTTTTTTTTCTCCAAGTTTTCTGAGTCTCTGAGCAACCTGTACGACAAGGAGTTCAGTAAAGCTCTGAAATATTGAGACTCCTCCATCACAAGCCAGAGGTAGTTTAGGACTGAATTTCACCAACGTTGGTATGCAGTTGGTGTGCTGGCTCTCGCCCCCATTACAAAAGAGGATAAAAATTATTAGGAAAGAAGGAAGCAAAGAGGGAAGGAAGGAAGGAAGGAAGGAAGGAAGGAAGGAAGGAAGGAAGGAAGGAAGGAAGGAAGGAAGGAAGGAAGGAAGGAGATACTAGCAGGAGGGAAAACATCCTAGAAGACCATAATTCTTCATAGATGTCTTAATACATATCTCCAACAATGAGCTATATCCACTCTTGTACATCCTTATCCAAACCAAGCTATGATCATTCTTCATGTCTTATTCCTGTTCTGTGATGAATTTGTTAGTCTATTGAAGCTGTCTTACTCTGTGCCTTTATATGTTGTTCTGATTTAATAAGAATCTGCCTTCATTCCCCTTGCTGATATTTTTTCAATGACAGGCTATCTTATTGAAACTCCTGTGGCGTTGTTTAGGAGGGAAGCTTCATGGACATCATTAGGGAACATACACACACACACACATAAAGCAAAATTTTAAAATGTGCTCTAGAAGTATCAAAAGCTTGTGGAGTGCTGAAACTCCACAGGAAAAAAACCTGCTTAAAATAGCAATATCCTGCAGTAAGATGAAATCTCTACCTAGGTGCTTGAACACTCAGGCACACACTTTTCTCCTGTCCTTTGCTTGTTTCCCTATCAATTTGTAGTTAAGTGGTTCTTCTGTCAAGACATTATGATCGAAGTAAAACCCATGGCACTGGCGCTATTCAGCACAGGCTGCTTGCCCTGTTCCTACACACTACACAGATGTTAAGTCAAAAATACTTCCTTGGGCTTTTTTCCTTTTCATCAAGTTGAAGTTGTATATGACATCCCTGCTGTCAATACATTATGACCAAAAAAAAAAAAATCAAATGCCTTTCCAGGCTTTGTAAGCCCAGTTTACTACATGCACATAAAGTATTAAATAAATATAACATGCACAGAAATGTTCTATTTCTCATTGTCCTTTTAGTTCATAATGTCTAACAAAATTATAAAGTCTGTTGAGTTTCTGGAAATATTGTCCTTGGAAAGAACTTCTGCACATTGAACAGAATATATAAAGAGTTGCTGTGTTACGTTTTAGAACTTAGTTGTAACTATGAAATCCAATCACCCCAAAGTCTCAACCTCCCTATTTACTAAAAAAAAAGCTCCACAAAACATGATTTTGTTTATAAGGACTATTCCCCAGGCACCTGGTAAGACCGCCAACTAAAGAAATAGAAGCATTTACTGAAGTAATTAAATTTTAAACACTGGTCAAAAAAAAAGAATCCACCAACATGTGTTAAATTAATTTTAAAGAATTTTTTGGACATTTAAATTGGTTTCATATGTCAAGGGATTTTTTAACCTCTGATGGTATTTTGCACATTTACTGATAAAAATTTTCTGGAGATCCAGTTAGGCTATTGGCCTAATATATTGACCAATTAATTATTACTTTTATGTCAAACACTGATAACTGTAATGACAGCTCTGGGGGCAAAATAGGTCTCTTAAGATATTTTTCTATCCGTAATTCACACCTTTCCTTTCAAGGATGTGAGGTCTCACTGGCATCATTCTGGGCAAGGAGACCTTCACCTTCCAAACTGTGGATTAACTGGCGTTCACCATGAGTCTCCCTGCTTGTGGGGCAGCCTTACTTCTAGCACAGAGGCACATTTGCCAAGGTAGACGCGTGTAAGAGGGCAGTAGGAAGTGCTGTTGGGATCCTGCGTTTAAGCATATGTATCAAAATCCCTAAATACTACTGCTGATTCCAGGCGCACTATTTGAAAAACATTTATTTAATGTATGATAATTTAGCTCTTGAAAAGAAATTAAGTTTATCCAGCAATTTTGTTCGCAAGTACAGTCACTGATTACGTAGGATTAACATTACTATGATTATCCATTTGGGTGTGCATTTATTTACTCTGGTTAATGCAGTTTTAATAACTTACCTTAGACAGTCACAAAATGAGGAAGTGGCATAAGAAGATATATTGATACGGCTATGGATGTAGGTATAGATACAGATGATAAAGACAGGTAAAATAACACGTGGATTGGAGATGGTAGATACGGAACTTCTGCTGTCCTAAAACACCAGAACAGTGAGGTCACTTAATGTGGTAAAGAGGGAATAAACACCACTATTTTTCACATATAATGCTGCAACAAGATATCTGAAGTCCACAAAATTACTTCATAGAGGGCAGAAAATTTACTAAAGTTTTCATTCTGCTAACATGTATTTAGTGGAAAGCATATGATGTGTTTTGTCAGGGTTTGAGCCAGTGTCTCTTAGAAGGCAGGAGGAATTCTTGTATGGTTAACAGATTGTTCCTATTTGCATGAAAAAGGTCACTTTTGGAGACAGAATACCAGAATAGACTGTCTTGGTTTTGGTCCAATTGGGAAATCCCAGTATTTCCCATTAGACATACAGCTTAAATACTGAATAAATGCATCGTCAAATTATTGAAGAAGGGAAAAGAGAGGTGAGGATTACAGAGTGGAGACTGTGCACAGGTATATAGAAACTAAAATGTCCAACAGCTTGCCTACTGCAGCAATTTAATTTAAAAAATGCAGTTTTTAATCAAACAGGATAGCAGCCGGATTTATAGGTGGTGTGAACTGTTCTCAGTCTTAAGATTTGAAAGATACTCAGAGTTCATGGGGACAATCCCCTACAGCTTTTTCTCATGCAGAAGTGCAATTGACTTGAAATGAGTGTTTTGGCAGAGAAAATAACTTTTGTTCAGATTTTACGTTTAGCTATAAAGACGAAATAGCTTTAGGCAGATTGTATGGCAAAAACAAACAAACGAAATATATTACAATACTAAAAAATTGTTTTAAAAATATCTGAGAGATGATATACAATACTTCAATTAATACGCAGATCCTATGTGAGAAATTCATTGGAAAATTACATTAAAACAAGTAATTGTAGGAATCTCAGGGCAAGAAGTAGATTTCTAGTGTTGTGCATAGCTGATTCTCCAACAGCTGACCCAGACGGTGACACTCAATGTGGTAAACAAGGTGGTGGTCTGGTGGCAACCACTGCTTCCTCAGTGCTACTCATCACAAACTTTACATATAGAGTTCTTCATTTTCAGTAAAAGCCAGTGCAAGACATTGCTGAGAAGCCTGGAGAATCCAGGGAAATATGGTGGAGAGAGAACTTGTCATTAAAGGTCATGACAAGCTTTGTGCTTTGTTACCAGTTCAGCTTCATACTTGATGAAAGAAACCAACTTTTTGTCTCTTTCCTTATCCCTGCCCCGAAAAAAATACTTTCTGAGCTGTTTTACAAAGGGATGAGAGAGATTTCATTCTCAGGTGGATTAACAAATGTTTTGAAGTGTTTAAAAGGCACAATTAAATTTGAAAGGGTCATTTAATTTCATGACTTATGGTACTTACAGGTGAGTTCGGAGGCAGAGACATCTCAATTAGTCACAGAGTACCAGAAGGAATGAAGAGAAGAAAGGAGAAGGGCTCTTGTAGATTGGCATAGGAAATAGGTAAATTAGCTAGCTCTTATTTTGCAAACACCCCCCACCCCCGATTTCTAACGAAGACGTGAAATGGAGAACTCACTTTAGAAACATTCTTAACAGACTTTAATAGCTGTAAATCTTGCATGATACATCTGGAAAAATTCTGTTCAATACTTCTGTCTCCCTTCATGCCATTGTTCGTATGATTCCATTATTAGATAAGGGAATACATTTAGATTCAGCAACACATAATACATGGAATCTTGCATTCCGAGTTAAATTGTGTACTACAATGAAGTAATGCAGGGGTTTTTTCTTTTTTACTGAAAAGCCTTATTTGAAAGCTTTTTTTTAGGTTTTTTGCTTCCTTTCACTTCATTTTCTTCCTTCATAAATATATTCTGGCTTTGCTTCTGTTCTTCCAAATCATTGTCCTGGTTCCTTGTGATAAGGCTGGTATCAACCTAACAGTGTCTTCAAGGCCCTCCCAGGAGACTGTCAAAGCAAAACTAAACTGTGCAGATGATGGGGCTTCCTGACGCCTCATTGAGTTGAAAGGATTGCCATTTATCCTTCCACCCTTTGATAGTCACTTCCTCATTTTCTTTGTGAATGCATTAAAACTGAAGGAATTATCAGGAACTGTGCAGGAAAGGGCTGTATGATAATTTATTTTTATATAAATACACATGCACACACACAAACACACACACACTGCCTCCTTTGTTTCTAGTGCCAGACTGATCCTATGAGCAAAAAGCGTGTCTGAAGCGCTTTCCAAACTCTATGAGCTGCATTATTTCTGAATAGCATGTTTCATATAATTAAGACACAAATGATTTTTCCTCAAAGCTATTATGACTACTGCATACATCACAACTAAATAAAGCGCACAAAAGCAAGGACTGCAAAGTCAAGTTCCCAGGCATAGACGTATATGTGCCTTTACCTGTAGACAGTCAATTTATTATTCACAGAGCTATTGGTCCACAGAGCATAGCTGGTATTCTGCCTCGCTCAAGCAAGTTTTCTGGTTGCTTTCTACTCCTTCTTCCTCCCAGACTGGAGTATATGGGGTAAAATAACAGAGAGAGCTCTAAGAAGGTGTTTACTGGATCTGGTTAAGCTTTGCAAGGTCATTCACTACATAAAATATCAAGTAATCTGATCCATTTGATCGTATGTTTTTTGGTTTTCACATTTTATGTGTTTTGCTAGGTAGACAAGAATGGCATACGGCATAAATTGTCCAGTCTTTGGAAGCAGCTGAAAAATGCCAGAGAGCAGAGAGAGACACAAACACAAAATCCTGTTGAAGTTGAGAGAACAAATAAATCAGTATGAGGAAATGTCTTTGGACTAGCCACCAAGTGTGGTGTTGCAGCAGCCTGGTGCGTTACCATCTGGGAGAGTTCAAACAAGCTGTAAATCCCAGGCCCTCCAGGCTGTGGGAAGCTGGCTTGGGGAATTTCTTGTTTTGTTTCTTGGGAGGTAAAGTAGAGGCTGGCTAGTTGATGCTATAAGCATTCCCTGCTGGCTGATCAACATCAGACAGAAGAGTTTTCTTAACCTCTAGGCAAAGATAAGGCCAAAACGACAAGACAGTTTAGAAGAGAGAGCAAGAGTTTGCTGAAATAAAGGAGAGAGGGGATAGAAAAATTTCATGCAGATTAGAGAGGACAATGCCTATAGGCAAAAGGACTAAGATTTTTAGTCTGTTTAGGTTGTCTTATGCTGAACACTGGAAGTCCTAAGGACCAGATTTTTTGAGGAACGTAGGCATTTAAGTGAAATGGGCACACTGGACACCTTCACACAGGTTTCACAGTAACTAAAAAAATCTAGCACTCCATGAAAGAGTTGGGCATAAAGGTGAGCTGAATAGGGAACCTTCGGCAGTCCAGAGGGTAATCCACAGCAAACATGTCTAATAACTGAATAGGTGATGTAGATCCATGCAAAAGAATTCAGATGGGAACTGCCTAGGGGCAGCCAGTAGAAAGTACTAAGTATAGGAGTGTATCTGAGCTCCTGAAAACCTCAGACTTCATGGTCGTTGTCTGCCCAGAGTACAGAATAGAGCACCAATTTTGACACTCGGTACCTAAACACACTGGGGTACCTCTCTTTATAGCATATCTACAGGTGATGGGGGTAGTGATGCTGGAGTGCTCTCATACAACTGCTATTGTTTATAACATTTGGAAATGGAAGATGTTGGCTCAGGGCTTTCTTTCTTAGAAGCAGTAAAAGCCCCCTTTACAGGAGACAGCCTCAATGACCAAGTTCCAAGAAGGCTTGAGCATGGCTTACCTTCTTTTTGAAGTTTGGCCACTGACAATTCAGGAATGCAAGAGCCATCAGGATAGGAAGAGAGCAAGCAAGAGACCGTGAGTTACATGTGACATGAGCATCTCTACCAGGCTGGGTCTTTGACAGACTTAGCTAGGTTTGAGTGGCCTTCCACCTCACATGTGGATAACCTTGGATGCGAGGCACTTAGTTCCTCAAATGAGAAAGTGTCAGAGCATGTGTGGAAGCCTAACTTAGTCTATAGGAAATATTGTTATTCAAAATGAAAGCACAGCATTCTTGCAGGCAGCTAGCAGGCTTTGTAGTTACTGACAAAAAGAACCTCCGGACTGTATTTAAATTTGGATCCATTGTAAAGTCTACTTTTAGCTCTGGATCTCGCTCGATGTGTATTTCCTAAATTAATTTTATTTCTAGTCTCTATATCTTTTAACACGTCCTAAATTATTCTTGCTTCCATCAGAAATCAAACCCTGGATTCTGAAGCCATTGTAATCCTGATACGGTGACCCAGAGCAAATTTGTTTTCCTCTCGCAGCTTCAAGTTTTCACTGGGAGAGGAAAATTAACCTCATATGTAGATAAAAGTATCTGGAAAGGCATCATCTAGTTTTTCCCTTGGTTCTCAAATCTAATAGGAATGCAGTGATCATCTGTTCAAGATGAATCACTTTTCTCCACAGGAGAGAAACTCAAACAGTGCTGTGTGAAACAGAGTCCGTATGAATTCACCAGAGATCCTCTCTCAGGTCTAGCTTTCATTTGAGCGCTTTATTCTACCCACTCATTTCCCAGTGTGTGAACTGCTTATCAGAAGGAGTTGAGGCAAAGTAGAGGTATCAGAAGAGATTCAGACAGGCAGAGATGAAGCTGGCTGTGTGCGACAGCGAGCATCACGCAACAAGACAGTGGGCATTAGTCACTGTGAGACCAGAATAGCTGTACGGAACCAGAAAACAACTGACTTCATGTCTAGCAATAATACAGAACCAATAGAGGGGAGGATGTGAGCAGATAAAGTATTTTCTGGGAATTTGTTTCCAGACTTGAAACAGCTTTTGCTGTACGTTTGTCTTGCACCGATAGCATTTCATTGGAACCAGTGTCTTAATGTGAAGGACCACACAAGTGACACCAAATGAAGCAGCAACATTGTGAAGCAGAATTGATGCGATGACCCACAGTGGCCCACTTAGCTGTTCCAGGACTGGAATTTTTCTGAGAGGCTTAGGGTGCTCACTGGGAAGTGCTGAAATGAAATTAGATTTAAAGTAAACATCCCAGCCTCCCTGACTCTGTTTTTCATAGAAATGCAGCAGATAGCACATTACTGACCGAGAGCTAAATGTTTGGTACTGCATCTTTGTTACTGGTTTCAGATGAAACTGGTTGTGAAAGTGAATAAAAAACACTATGAGTCCTTCTGGCACAGGTAGTTTGAGAGCTAGGGTGCTTTTTGTGGGTAACATAATTTCATGCTAATACCCAATGCAACGGATGTTGTCAACTACAAAACTGGAATAGATCTGTAGTCTTATTAGGAGAAACAGGGCGTGCATACCCAATATCTGGTACTAACCATTTTACTGTGATCTTTTCCAGTCTTGCCTAACAGGTTAGATCAAATTAGCAGTACAATGTCCAACACCAGCCACAACGGATTAAAAACCTAATCTGAGGTGTAGGTGTGTCGCAGATGGAGTGATGTACTTCACTGGTAGACAGAAGCGGTGATACAAGTATTGATATAAAACAGGGAATTAACAAAGCTGGATATTAAATGTGACTGTTTTAACAAGATTTGATGGCAAGGCACACTTGGTTATTTACTGCATAGAGGACAGGGTCAGACAGAACGGTCAGGGACACCTTCCCATTGAGTCAAGGTTCAGAGAGGCCCCTTTGCTTTCTGAACGTCTCAGAGAGGAGTCTAGGTGTGGCTGGATCCAATCCTAGTCCCAGACTTGGTCAACAGTTTATGTCTAAAGGATTATGTATGAGCGATCTATCCTTTTATATCACTTAGCTAAGATTTCAAAGTTTAACATGCTATTAATCACTTAACAAGGATCTGTTGCGGCAAGGAATCTCTTAATCTTGAGAATTAACCTTGAGCAGTGTCCCTACTCAAGGGGGATGCTGGCGTGCAGCCTGCTGCCATGCAGGAGAGCTCAAAGGGCTCTTGGGCTGTTCACTGTTCATGGGGGTAAGCTGATTGATCTATAGTCATATTCGCATATTGACCATAGTACCAGTATTGTGGTGAGGTGGGTGCATTGCTCAAGTTCGCCCTTGACTATTGTGTTGTTATCTGTCTCCCTGAAACCACGCTGAGCTGGGTGCAGCCATCACGACTAGACGCACCCATTACGACCAGCATGGGTGGTTATTGCTTGGGCAGGGCTACAGGAGATAAAGGTTGGGTTGGCAATGGAATTTTGGCAGTGGAATTTTTGTGCTAGCCTACAAAACTGAGATCCTCAGAACTCCTGTTTATTTTATAAGCAGACCTAAAACCAGCAAAGATCTGTGTTCTGCCTGTTTCTGACAGATCTTTAGACAGATAAGGCTCTATTTCTAGATGTGCCTTGGAGTATTTCTCTCATGACAACACTGAGCAATTCCCTTCTCAAATGCCACCAGGGTCAACACATGAGGTGTGTTCCACCTAAAGAGGTGGAAGGTGGTTTGTAGGTCTGAGGCTGGTGTCTGCACAAGACACAACAACCCTGGCAGCTTTTATCCGTCACGAAAAAGGCTGGTTATGCTGCCTCAGATCAATTGCTTAGTATGTCCAACACACACCGAGAACACTGAATTTCTTCTCTCTGTGAGGCAGGAGGATGCTTGTATGCATTTCATCTGACAGGGCTTTTGGAGGCCAGAAATCCCAGACACATGTCGCCCCCTGAACAGTGTTGACAGGTTATAAATTCTATTCAGCTTCTGGTCTCCCAGCTGCAGACGATCCTGGGAGCAGGAGTTGGTGCCTGGACCTCTCCCTCCAGCAGTGCATGTCTGGTCTTACACAGAGAGGCAGCAAGCATCCTCATCTGCAAGGACGTGAAGCAGTGGATTGTTTTGCTTACACGTGCTGCCCGAAACACACTGCAGAATCTGCTTCAGTACAGTCAGCTCTTGATTTAAAAATGCCTGCTTTCTCATACTAAAACAAACGTGTTCTCTGTATCGGGAACAAGAAGGTTAGGGCTGAGGAAATTGAATTAGAGAAGCCGGTAGCGGAGCAGAAAGAGTGCATTGATTGAATCAGCAAATCTACAACTAACTCACGATTACACCCTGACTACCCACTGCTTGACTGCCCAAACTTCCCGCCATCTCCTAGGATTTGTAGGATTTGTAAACAAGTGTGGGTTTTATACAGAAAAGTAGAAACAGAAACATGTTGAAACTCTCAGCAAATTCCAGGACTCGGAGATTTGACAGAGGATCTAGAAGTAGTGGAGCCCCGGTCTCACGTTCATCTGACAAGACCGAGCTCCCAGCTGGCGCATCCTGGCACAGCCCCAGTGAAAGCTGATGTGTCCCAGCTGAGACCCTCCTTTCCTGAATAGGTTTCCCTGTGCATTTTATAACACTGCTCAGACTGATTCCCTGCAACTTTGCCTCTAGTGTCTTATCTAACTAATTTCTAAGTACAAGTCCAGGCAAGATGTTGAATACGTCCTTGGCTCAGTTGCTGCTGCTTTCCCCTAATTGCTGATATTCAATTGAAATGATGCGATTTATTATTTGAGAGTAATTTAAGAACTCCCTCTTTCTCATTCGGTGGTCAATATATTGCATGTCCTGATATTAAAAAGAATTAAAATAAGTAAATGGCTTTTTTACACTGCTGTCAGTGCTCATAATGCTTGTTGTGGGCAAAAAGGAAACACATCACAGACATAAAGCCAAGAATTTATTATTGTTATAATTGCACTCTTCATTGTCGTAATAGTAAATCTAAACGATTATGATTAGCCCAGATTAAATTATTGCAGAAAAATAAAGGAAAATGAAATAAAGACTATTATTCTGTAAAAATCTGAGTTACAAAACCCAGTAACACTGTTTCAATACGATGAGCTTTATTTTTCCTCCTCGCCTTCCTGATTTTTTTGATTCACCTTGCGGGAGCTATTTTGCATGTTTTCTAACATGCTTTTATACCCTGCTCCTTCTTCATTGGTCTGCTAGCCCATAATGCATCCAAATTCATTGTATATGATGAGTTTTACCTACGTTAAATATTGTTGCTTATTCTTTTTATTACCCCAGAGTTGGTTTTGTCCAGCTCCTGGGCTGCATTTGCTTAACTGACCATGGACGGGTTGTTGGTAGCTTCGAGGTCTCCAGTGCCAACGTGTGCCTCACCTCCTACCACCCTATGACTTCTCCTTTACACCACATCCTCTGTCTCCTCTGCTCTCCTACCATGCCTGCACTCCTCTGCACTGCACCATGCAGTCATAAATCTCACGAAATAACTCGTCATGAAATAACTGCCTCTCACTACCACCTTACATAGAAACTGCAGTTACACTTTACAAATATAAGCAAAGGTAAAACAAATTGGCTACAGCCACCTGCTCATTAGAAAAATTGCTGTTATGGCTGAACCAAGTTAAAACAAAGCTCCAGGCACGGAGATACAAAATGAAGCAAAGCAAACCTGACATGCCTCAGTCCTAGGGCCTCGCAAGTGCAGTACAAAGCCTGTGGACTGTTACTAGTGATAGCAGTACTCTATTTCCTGGGCTACAGGGCTACAATAAATATCATTTCAGAAGGGGAGAGCACTGTCAATAGTAATGACTAAGTTTTCAGACAGAAACATGGTTCTCAAGCTAATAGTAAATCTTTAACATTAGGCCTTTTCCTCATTGCAAGCTGCAAGGCTTATCTGTTAACAGAGATGGTAAATAATTCCCTTTTTCATTATTAATTTGAAAGTATTTATAGCCTGTGATCATGTATCTCACATGAGTGTCCTCTGTTTCTAGGCTAAATACATTTAAAGTCCTTAATCTCTACTCAGAAATTTTGTTTGCTGTGTTTTTGCCTTCCTTGTGTTGAATAATTTGGGTACTTATTGTGAAGAGCACAAAACCACATTGTTTTGATTTTGTTTCTTTCAACAGCTTTACAACCTCAGGAATATTTATAATTTAGCTGCTTGCTAGAAGGAAACCATTTATCTGAACCAAATTGACAATAGCCTCTTCGCTGCCCCTGCTGTCAGAGAATAACCTTACAGTATCTTTCTTTTCCACCAGCAGGCGCCTAGATATGTCAGGATTTCATGTTGTGCCCACTGCCTGTTTCAATTATTATTTCTCTTAGAATGTGCTTTTCTGTTTCAGCACCTTTTCCACTGTATCTTCCTGCCAGTCTTCATTACGCTTACTGTTTTACAAGGTAGGACCCAAGCACACCACTGCTGCGATGAGCCGGCGAGGAATGAGTATCGGCATTAGTTCCCAAACACTTCACTACTTCCAGTTTTCAACATCCCTGATAAGCAGCGTGAAAATCTTCCATCTCTCAGTCTGTCCCAGCGCTTTCTGCCAACAGGAGTTTTTTGAGGCATAGGCAAAGAACTGGCCTCCTCTCCAAGGTGTCAGCACGGCACCCATCAATTCTGACTGGTTTTGGATCAAACTCCATTGGAAAAGTGTTTCCATAAGTGCTTACTGTAAATGTTTTGTTCCTAGTCTGTTCATAAATTTCTAATTAAAAACAAAAGCTTATTTTTTCCCCCCTCCAGTTTAAAGGGCACCTGAATGAATTTAAAATTGTATAACCCTATCAAATTATTAAGCTAATTAAAGGGAGGCATTGAGGTTTTAAGCAGTTTAATTTTTTGCGGTGTTGTTAATGACAGTACCTGAACTGGCTCCTGAGATGACATAAGACAATTTTCTGTGTTTATTTTCTGTCCCTTTGCTACGTTATGGAGTGTTCCTCTGTTACTCTGATCACAGGCACTAAAGTTTGATGGTGATTTGAACAGAAGACATGGTCACACGGGTTGAGAGAAGATTGCCTTATGCCTTGATGTAAATGCAGTGGAGATGTCCTCTCTGACCAGTTGCATTCCCCTCTCCATTTCTGTCGACATATTTGAAATTGATACTTAATTATTGTTGAATAGGTGAGTGAAAGTATTGCAATGATTTTGTAGCCTATAGCTTTCCTGCAAGACAAGCCCTGATCCTTCACACACTGTGAGGGTCGGTCCCCAGACTCAGCATATCCATTGGGAAAGATGAAAATAAGCAGTCTGTTGGAAAACCTTCATGTTTTACCTTAGCACAAGCATTTGCAAATTTAATTTCTCCCAAACGAAGAAAAAAAAGATGCAGGAGATCAGAAATTTTTGCGAGTGCTTGGAAGCGTAAGATCATAATCATTGCACACTGGGCTCACATTCGGGGAAAGGCAGCACAGTTCTTACGGAAGCCTGCACAGTGTCTATTTGGCGTCAAATTTGCAGACATAAAAGGGGTAATACAGTGGTATGACTTTTGTTCAGTTCAGCAGAAGTTTGACTGAGTGCAGGCAGAAAGATAAGGCCTGAAAGAAGTGATAATTCACTAACTTGCCCTTGCCAGCCACTCCTGTCAGTAAACAAGATCTTTCTTCCCTTTAAACTTGAAGATGAGGGTAGTCTGAGTTTGTTCCTGTCTGTGCATTACACATGACACGGTTGTGTTGATTTCCAGTTGTCCTTGGCAAAGAGAAAAAAGCTCTTCAAGGACCTTTTCTGACCTGGAAGAAATGACTACAGCTCAGTGGAGAGGGAAATTTATTTTCGACTTGTTCAGTTGCAAAAAGTATCAAACATTACTAACAGTTTTGAAATAAAAGTAGCCATAAAGGCTTAGTGAAGAAAAAACAGCCCTCAATAAAACTCGCAGAAACAATCCCTGCCCCTGTTTTGTTGTAGTGAAAGCAGAGCGAAGGGTACACGTGTCTTCTGTTTTTCCTTTATAAAATTGTAAATGCAGAGAAAGCCTGTATTTAACAGAATTCACAAAGTGTTTGCACTTTAGACCTGTCAACAATCTCAAACTAAGAGCAATACCACAGGAGCACAGTGTTACTGCTTTTTCTTCCTCCCTATCTACTTTCCCACAAACATACTTTCTCATCAACTTGCCGTACTTGCTCCTGAAAACATGTCAACACTTCATCCTGTAGAGTAATCCTTGGAAAACATCATATTTTCTGAAAACTGTAAGCTCTGCACAGCTTGAATCTCAAAAATCATCCAATTACTTAGGAAACATCAACTATTTCAAATCACAGATCAAACCCTCTTCAAAAAGTTAGCACATGAGCAAAATCCACTGCAAACATGAGAACAGAGAACACGTCCCATTCAGAATTGACAAAACGGCAGTAGCACTCAGCAGGAGTAATGGCTCAATTAATCAGCTGGGTAAAGCGGTTGGTTTACGGGACAGGCAGCTGAAAACTGTTTACAAGTATACAACGCCCCCAACAATCGGCTGCTCATCAGCAAAGGACACCAACCACATGTTACAACAGTCAGTCATGGATTTCTAGTTCGATGTCAAACAGTGAAATGAAAATACATCCTTAAAACTATTTTGTTTTATTTGGAGGGAACAATTAGTGAAAGACCCCTCAGTCAGCAGGATGTCATCTGTTTAAAATTTATAGGATGGGGAAACAAACTTTCTCATATTAAGAAAACAAGTTATAATGAATCAAATCAAATTAAAATATAATAAAATAATAAAAATATACTTAAATTGAGCTCTATAATAAAATTATCTGTATAAAAGGTATCTTATCCTTCAACTAATGTGAACTACATGCGTGTATTGGGCCTTTCTGAAATGTACTCAATCATATGTCTTTGTTACTCAGCATAGAGTTGGTCTCAGAATTATGTTTTAAAGTGATTCCTGCAACTATTTGTAAATCATAAGAGCTTTTGACTGCCTGGAGGCCCCAGATTTAACTCAAGTCATTACTTCTTGGGTGTTCTCATCTTGCTTTTTCTTGGTTTTTTTTTTCACTCTGGTCCAGTTGGCAATCTCCCATCTGTCCTCCTCCTCCCCCTCATTTCTTTCTCCTCTATCTATTTAGTAAAGGTTTCTCACCACCATGTCCACATAAAATCTATGTAAAGTAGGTTAACAGTGGTGAAGTCCTCAGAGGACCTGATGGAAAATATTACCTTATCTTTCTCTCAAGTTAAATAGAGTTGCACCAGTAGGAATTCCTTCGTATTATGAACACTGTTCTGTTTATGGTGCGTAAGTTTATTAGGAAAAAAGTTTTACAGCATTGTCCAAAGGTCGTCCAAACTGTGCTAATTTAATAATCACCTTTGGGAAATTAATTTTCTAACCAGATTCTTTAACTGAAAAGCTCTGTCCTTGTCTCTCCTAGGCTGCATTCTGAGTCTTATGGGTGACAATCCTGCAAAAGAAAATTACAGTAAAAACCACGCGGGACACGCTCACAGGTCATGCATTATAGATGGTAAAAAATAGCATTGAATTCTGATATTTTTCCTTAACTGAAGGAGTCTTACTCTACTATGGGGCAAGGGACTCTTCAACCTCAATTTAAGAGAACCTGTTTAGAGCAAATATGTTTTCCATCTACAGCGGTTCTCTGCCAACCTGCCTGAAGCCAAGATATATAACCCAGTACAGATGTGCAAATTCAGTTTAAATAATTAACTGCAGCAGATGATGATCCCGTATTACAATGATTATAGTCATTAAATGCAAAAGTTGATAATAATAATTCAGAAGTAGTTTTGGGAAACTTGGTTCCCTGCCAGAGCTGTGCAAAAGGAGGAGAGGATGCTCTCTGAAGAGTCAGTCACAGATCTGTAGAAATTGGGTTAATAAAGCACTCAAGGTTCTGAGGCAGGCCCTGCTGTTCTTGAAATCTTGGCTGTGATGCTCATTACAGGTAAACAGCTCTAAATTCACTAGAAAAGAACCGTTCTGAAAGGGCCCACAAAGGCGGGTGGCGTACATCTCTTAAGCAAACTCTGTCCCTTCCCTGATCTGACTTCTGTCCTAAGGGAGAAGCACAAATCTGGTAAGATGCAGATGGGAAACAGGAGTAAGATTAGGTTTCCTCCATTCCACTCAGACAATTAAGTCACTAGAGAACCTGGTCTTCTCAGGCATGTAGGACGAGGAACAAGACACTGATGAATTCAGGGAAAAAAATAACTATCAGAAGTAATTTGACAGTAGTAAAATCTAAAATAATTGCTTAGAAGTCTATGATCATATTGATAAATCCTTGGTGTTTAGTGGGCATAAACTGAAGTAATGATCAAAACTATGTTAAAACACACCATGCAAAGCTGTACCCTGTGTAATAGTCTTACTTAATGCTACCAGCACATTTAAAAATGAATTTTATTATTATTAGTAGTAATTCCCCTTTGCAATAGGCTCTACTCTAGGGTCACATGGACTTTTATAACTTGGTACACCCCAGAACTGAAGAGTTCTGGGATGAGAATGTAAAGACTGAAATGGTAAGAGTTGTGCCATGTGCACGCAGAGCAACCCTTCAGTGCCAGCAAGAGGTGAGACAGGTCTTGTCTGTTAATACTACCATTTAATGACTATGGTGATCCAAATGCATAAGCTGTATGTCTACCAGTACTTAGGTATTATATTGTTACTACTATGTACATATAATTGATGCCAGCGATGTATTATATTGTTGCTACCATTTTTTCCTGTACCATCATTGAAATTAAGAATACCAAAATTGAAATTAAGAATAATTTTCCAATGATAGATACATCCAATGATTTATGTAGGGAACTGTCTCATTACAGGCAGTGGAAAAACAAAAATAATAATGAATTAAAAATGAAATAATTTTCGTGCTTTTCAAGTCTTTTAAAATCTTTCAGCACACATAAACAACTACACAAATTGGGCTAACTATAATTTATTTACTTTATTCAGTTTCTACATAATAAACCTACTGTATATAGCATATAGGCTACAAAGATGACGAGGGGATTGGAGCATCTTTCTTATGAGGAAAGGCTGAGGGAAT
>RSEF01000031.1:54859480-54878237 GCA_003993805.1 Himantopus leucocephalus
GATCTCATCAATGTACATAAATACCTGCAGGGAGGGTGCAACGAGGATGGAGACAGGGTCTTTTCAGAGGTGCCCAGTGACAGGACCAGAGGCAACGGGCACGAACTGAAACACAGGACGCTCCAACTGGGTGTCAAGAAACAATTTTTCACTGTGAGGGTGACCAAGCACTGGCACAGGTTGCCCAGGGAGGTTGTGGAGTCTCCGTCCTCAGAGACACTCAAAAGTCATCTGGACATGGTTCTGGGCAACTGGGTCTGGGTGGCCCTGCTTGAGCAGGGTTGGACAGGATGAACTCCAGAGGTCACCTCCTTCCTACCTCAGCCCTTCTGAGATTATGTAAATGCACGTGACAACGGACTAGCACTCTGGATACGCTAACGAAGGATTATGCATGAGATATTTGCACACTGATGTAGATGAAAAAATACCAAAAATTAATGACTACTCATATCACATATGAAACATACAGCAGGAGGACAGTAAGGTTGTGAAAGTAAGCACTCAAGAGTCATAAAATGGCAGAATTAAAATTAATGGTCCAAACTTTTTCTTTTTTGTGCATATATATTATGACACTAGTTCTTAAGTGACATCATTCATTTTGTTCCCCGCTCCTTCTGGAACTTTATATATGAAAAGTACATTGGATTATTTTGCTCCAACTTGTAAAATCTGCTCGTAAAATTTGGAACTAGGAAACGTCTTCAATGAGCAATTATAAATACATAGCTCAGAATACAAGAAATTGTAGACTTAGTCTTGTAAACAGAATAAACATAATCTCCTTAAATGCTATAGAAATTATTCATTTTTTATTACTTTGTCAGCTTTTTCCCTTTGAGCTGCATCTCCCAAAATAGCCAGAGAAGTGGGTTCTCTCTGTTTTCCACTAGAAGCTTTAGATTTTCCCTTGTGTTTGTTAAAAACTGGGTATGTTTCGCTCTCTGAATGGCTAGGTTTGTTCTTCTGTGAAGGAACTGCTATTTCAATCCCATATTGTAAAATAAAACTCAAGGTTAAAATGCATACTTGGGAAAATAAATGTTATCCACTTCATAAAGAACGATAAGAGGGAACAGGGAACACTTTTTTCCCTTCCTTTTTGATTTTCCTTTAAAGAGCAACAAGATAGACCAAACCAAACCCATTAAACACAAAGAGTGGAAAGAAAATACACTATCTTGCTTGATTAGCAATCAGTTATTTTAAGAAGGATGTGTCTGAACAAACTTCTCCCTTTTCTATAGTGCAAAATCTTATTGGACAAACAGAACAGTAAATAATGGCAACAACTAAAAAACCGTGAAGTATAAACAAATGAAACTATAAAAGCTAGTCTCTTACCTTGAAATGTAAAACCTTTACAGTTATATTTAAAACTGTGTGAAGAACACCACATTTAGGCATGAGTTGGAGAGAAAACTTTTAGCATGCCCTGAATACAAAGAACACTAATTTTCTCATCAGTGAGACATGGTGCCATTCCTCTGGAAGATAAGCATAACAAAAAAAAATAAATTACTGAGATTTTAAATGAAAAATAATGCTTTTGTTCAATGACATAATAGCTGATGAATGAAGGCTATGTATAATATCGAGGCTTTGAGTTTTTACTGAGAATTACAAAGCTGATTTAAGAGCATTCCCAAATAAAGGAATGAGCTAACACAGTAGCTTCAGTCACAGCTTCCCCTAAAACTATACATGGACAGCGTGGGATAAGGGTCTGTCAGGCAAATGTCAGCAGAAAAAAAAACACCTTAAAACAAATACTTTTGCACAGGTCTCTGCCACTTTTTAGCATCAGCCAAAACAGCTTCTAAACAAGAGTGTTTCACGTGCCTCATTGAGCTCTGTAGACGCCAGGGTCGCATTTTCTGACAGTACCATGCAAACAGCGGCAGACTGTTCAGAAATAACTCAGGTTGGTGCACGTGGCACCTCTACTTTGCAGAGGAGCTAGTTATAGTTATAGCATAGCCAAGACCTAAAGAGAATGTTCCTCTTCCTTTGGTGCACTGCAATTTTCCCTGAGTGAGGATGCTTAAAAATACATTTGAGGTGTCTGTTACAACATATATTAAATAATTTCAGCTACATTTTCACATTGATTAAACATGAAATATTATTTATTTTATAAAACCAGAGTTAAGTTTTAACTGCCAAAACCAGAAAATTATTTTGACATTAATCAGCCAAGATATATAAAATAAACTATTTTGTGCTAACAGTAGCACAAAGATTTAAAGCAGTTTATCCAGTCTCCTGTTTCGCTTCCTCAGTTATCTCCTTTCTGTGTACTTTCTCATGCCCTGTACTCAAAATGTACTGGTTGCTTATTCTCTCCAAATTTCTCTCAGCTAACCTGGAATCCCCAAATACTGAGTATTTCATTTTTGTAGGCTGCTGTTAGAACTCCTGGCAACATTATAAAAAGTAACTGATTCTTTTCTTCCAAATTGGATAGTAAGACTCAAAAGGATCTGAATATTATTCCAAGTAGTTTATCCATAACTCCAGGACACTTGGGTTTCTTTCCTTTTCTGATACATCTAAAACCATCATTATTCAAGTCTTCTCGCATATTGACTTCAGGGAATCTAACCTGCCCTTAGATGCACATTTGGATAGGCTTTAGTGTCACGTTTCACTGCATAGGATTTGAGAGTTTTCACATAAGTTGTCTTTGCTATTTTTTTGTAGTTCAGATATACCTCTGTCAAACAAGTGACCGCAGACGTATAGGTGTTTGCAGTCAAACAATTCAGGTTTTTTGAAGAAAAGACTGTGACACGGTAGTTCAGATGGAGCATTTGTACACTTTTTCTTTCAGACAGTACTTTGGGTTGTTTCAATCCCTGCTCTCACAACCTCCCTTCTTTTCTTTCTATGTAAATGTCGGCCGTTTTGACATGTGTGAAGAAATATTCATGGCTTATCACCAAGCAGTTTCTATTCTTTGAACGACAGACACACTGATCTTTGTTTTGAAAAAAACCCACAACTGCATAATTATACGTTCGGAGGGGCATGAGCAATTGCGTAACACACATTCTCTGCAGCTTTGGGCCAAATTATAGGTGGTTTTCACTACAGCAGACAGAAAAGCATATAGTGGATCAGAACCCATTTGAACACACAATTTTGAAATCAGCTTATGTAAGGGCGGGGCTATTGTACCTTTTTTGTCTGTATTAAGTGGAAATCTGCAAAGGTTGGAAATGTTTCCTACAATACATAAAGGCTTTGACATTTTGCTTCACTCTGAGTCGGAATGAAAACCTGGCTCTTTCAAATTCTCTGAGAAAGAAAATTCAAGGAGAACAAGCTTGGGACTGATCAAACCCTTTTGTTCTGCCAACATATTGTATTTGCTATGCAATACGAAAATCAAAACAGAACCAGACTATTTCAAATGAATACAGACCTTTCTTTGCAAAAGCAACAGAATCTCAGAGCAGTCACATCCAGGGCGAGTAAGTACCCATCGTTGGTTACAGAGCATGAAAGCACTCACAGAAGTTTTTAACTTGGTTTGGTATTGACCATTTTACTTAACTCTGATCTTCTACTGAAACGAGTCTTTTAAACTGAATGGGTCTGTACTGGAACACTGGTAGCAGACTCTGTTCCTTATCTTATCTAAATAGGTGTTAAGGAAGGACAAGTTCCACCAGTATCTCTTACAGTCACCCTCATCTTCCATTTCTATGGGTGGAGTGAAACACGCAGTTCCAGAAAGAGATTCTAAAAAAGATTGCTCAGAACAGGTCAAAACCCCCTACATCTTAAAGATGCTGAGACAGTCTAGAAACTTGTTTAAATGGAAACATCTACGGTTCAATCCCACATCAAGTATATGATTGGGGTGAGCTGCTTCCTCGTAGCTGATTTGGCATTATCCCATGAATATACACATTACCATGAATTTTATCTTTTATCTTTGACACGGAATCATATTAGTGAAAAAATGAACAGCATTTGAAAAATAAGACTTGAAAAGCGCAAGTAGCTTTAATAAGTGATTAATACACTCATGTCATTTTGCATTAGTTCATGTTTAAAATTCATATATTTCAGTTTACTGTGTATTAACATCTGAGAAATATTATGTATAGTATTATAAGAATTATCTTTTGAGTATCAGGTAACTTATATACTAAATTCTAAATTAGAGGAAACATGTTATCCTAACTCTAAGAATTGCACTATAGTTCTCCGACAGTGATTGCGTCTCCTGCTGCAGTAGGAGTTACGTGGAATTACGTGTGACTCAAGAAGATAACGGAAAATTGTTTTTTGTACTAGTTTTCTGAGAACTTGGAGAAACAGTTGAGGCTAGTGGTCTGTGCATTATTTGAATCAGTTCCTTTGCACGCTGAAACCGCTTTATTGGATGCATTGTGCATAAACCTGAACCATTGCACGGATTTTTAAGCAATTGTGTGAATTCTGCCTACCTATTCAGCACTGTACCAGCTAATCGAGGGCAAAGAAATCTTAATACTCTATCCAACTGCATTACAGGCTGAGTGAAATTACTCTTATTGTCTATTTTTCAACCTGACAATTGGAGAGAGATTACAGATATGTATCAGATATGTGACTATAGTCAATTACACAATTAACTGAATCAAAACTTTTATAGTATTTCTATGCAGTAAAAACTTTGATCTCTTTTTTTCCTTCTTTCTTTTTCTCTCCATTATTTCTTCAACCGATGGTCTTACTATACTTATGGGAGTATTTAAAAATGTGAATATTAATGTCAGCATTTAATCCCAGTCCAAGCAAACAGCTGCTAAGAGTCATGGTTTCCACATGCAGGGTTTTTCCCCTGAAGTACACATAAACGTCATGAGTGGGTATCTCACGATGATTGCTTCTACTACATGTGTGGGAATATCTAGCACAATCCAGCCAGCAGTATTTATTCTATCACTGCATGTCAAATGCTAAAAACACTACAAAAAGCATCTGAAGGTCCTGTGCACCGACTAGACAAACCAAACAGATTCCTTCCTGCCCTCCCTCAAGGTTCCTGGGCTCCAGGCGGGTTCCTCCAGGAACCTAGTGGGAGGCATCCCTGGCCAGGGCAGGGGGATTGGAACTAGATGATCCTCAAGGTCCCTTCTGAGTCCAATCATTCTAAGATTCCATGATTCTACTTACAAATTGTACTACATTGGTTCTGCTTGCAGAAGTCCTGTGCCATTCTAATCATAAATTCTGTGCTATACTAACCATAAGATCCTGCTAAGAAAATAAACCTTTAATTGTAACTACAATTTCGTGTTATCATCATTCTGGCAAGGATCCCTAAAAGAACCCATCTGTCCCGTCAGTGTGTTGGGTGACACCTGCTCAGTATCTCCACCACCTGCCTCTATGTCTGATTTTCTTGGATACGAGGCTCTTATTTTGTCACTGTAAACGACATTCCTGCCAGCACTGTGGCTACTGAGATGCTTTCCTTCACCGTCTTTCTGTCCATTTCTTTCTCAGTTGGTTCTATTCATTCTTTTACCTCAGAAATATATTGAATTGCTGAGCCAACTTTCCACATTCTTACAAGTTTTCAGTAGTTCTATGAGTCTTTTATCTTACGCTGTTGCCTTTTTAAAACAAAGTAAGACGGTGAGCAGCCATTAAAATCAGTGCTTTTCAGGATCTGGACACTAAGCTGTTAGTCTGCAATATTAAATTTCCGTAGCAATGACTTAGGAGAATGTTAGTACAACTTCTGTCTTCCCAGAACCTCTTCTGGGTTGTTTGGTTTTGTTTTGTTTTGTTTTGTTTTTTAATATTGGAGCTACTTTCCACCTCTCTTTCTGTATACTTTAAAAACATGGTGTGGAACCACTTATTTCAGGGAGGTTGCCATTAGCAGGATACAGCCTGTCTGAAATACAGGACACATTTGATTGCAGATGTGCTGTTCTTAATTTCAAATAAGGAAAACACAACAATGGCACAGGTCTTGGAGGCTATCTTTGAATTGACAGGCAGTTCCTACAGCTCTGCTATGGCATTTTTTGCATCTAAAATATAATTTCTTGCATCTTGTGGCTGGCTTAAAGTTTGCCTTACCACGATTGCTGTTTTTCAATGATTTTCACCAATTTAGGAGCTTAAGCAGTTGATACCTTGTAAAATACTTCATGTGACACAACACCAAGATGAACTTTCCATACTGCTGCAATATTTTTTAGCAAGCTGAAGAAACACAGATGGGAGTTTCTGTTGATTAAAATAGCCTAAATTTGATGTCAATAAAAAGTAGCTTACTAAGATTTTACTGACTGATAAAATTTTTTTGATATGTTATAGCAATTAACTGAAGTAATTCCTTCCATGATTAAAAACACACATTTGCTTAAGCAAATAATAGTATCAATAGCATTCAATAAACATTATTTCTAAGGCAATCTTGTTTAGCCTTGCTTTCTAAGAATATGTGATCATGCTCTATGAGTGTGTGAAAACGTCTGCCTCCTACAATAGCCTTTGAACCTAATGGCCAAATGTTGACCAAGTCTTTACCAGGACTTGGAAGTAATTACTTTTCAACAAGTTCTAGGAAAACAAGGTGAGGTGAAAAGACTCCCAAAAGCCCCTCTCTCCTCCCTCCCCACCAAAAGCAAGGGCTCAAGTCTGCATGTGGCTTTCAATGAAATAGTACACAAGTAGTTCAGAATAAGTTAAATCTTCTGCTTTCTCCTCCTCAGACAGCATTTGGAGACAAAAAGAGATGGTGGTGATGTGGGAAGATGCAGAAGGCACGGATGCATAGAAATGTGCAGTACATATTCATAAGAAATTGCTGCTTACAGAATTGTTTGACTGTTTTTAACTTTCTTGTCAGCACCCTACTTTCACTATGGCACTGCACAGCAATTCATCTGAGACCTTGTTTCTCCGCTTGTCACAGTACTACTCTCAAATATACTATCTTTTCTGTATCTGATAAGTTGGATTTGTTTTAATTTCTTCATAGGCTCTGATACAATCCATGATCTTAGCTTAGGTGAAGAGGAATGGTAAAGGTCTAAGTAAAACAGTGCATTTGCTAGTTATGTGGATACCACGACTGTGGCACACAAAAAGGCAGAATATGGCCAAACCCCAGCATCAGACGAGGAGATCATGTCAGGCATTTGTGTTGTCCAGGTACTCTATTCCTTGGGAAACAGAGGTGATACCAACAGGTGGATTGGCTGGTTAGGACAGCAAAGTGGTTGGAAAGGTGAGAAAGCAGAGCAGGAAGGCAAATGCAGAATTGCTAGAAAGTTTGGCACAGACGTAACTAAACAAATTTATGTCAATGCAAATTACTCTCCATTCCCACAAGAATAAATTCCCCAGAGGAAATTCAAGTTACAGAAAACTGAGTTATACTTAAGTTGCAGCCTGGAACAGTACCATGCACACTGCTGTAATCTCTCACATACACAAGCCCGTAACTTTTTCAGTTAGCAACTGCTTTAACTTGAGGTATGGAATTACCAGACATTTAAAGGCAAGACAATGAAGGGTAGGAGAGAACCATAGCAGATTATCTGTCAGTCCACAATTCCCCTACTTGTACACAAAAACTCAGAAGCACAAATGTTACGAAGCATCCTTTGTCACCAAGAAGGGACACTTTGTTTTCTTGTGCAGACATAACACGAGCTAATCTGTCACTAGAGAGAGGTCTCTTCCTACTGGGAAAAACAGATTTTAAATGATGGAGCAGTATGCTCAAAATCCTACACAGATACGCACCAGTGAAGACCCACTCCCACTGCCAGCTCTAATTCCATTAGAAAGGTAACTTTAACCTTGTTTGAACCCTGCCAATCTGACTTTATTCCTCTTGGAATTGCTGACCATCATCTTGCATGAATTTAGCCAGAATCCAGAACCTTTTGTTCCCTACAGAGAAAATAGATCCTGATTTACCGCAGCTCTGTTGAAAATAGGCTGGAGCTCGTCTCACGAGGCCCAGAGGAAAACCTCCAGTCCCTAACCTTCCATATCAGAGAGACAGTGAATGTCCACTGCACACTATACTGACCCTCCGCTAACCACCAAATGCAGAGGTAACTTCAGCTCACTGCTCTTCTCAGAAAGCAAAGCCTCTCAGAAAAACAACTGGACTATATTGAGATCATCTGCTTCCTCTTCTTTTTGAAGTACTATTAAACTGCTTTCTTGGTGTTACTGACAGTGGAACATTCCATCACATCACCTCCATGCTCCCCTGCTGGAAGGCCTGGATGTGCTTATTCCTTACCTGCTCCAAGGCAGCTCCTTGTTTCACAAACTCCTTCTAACCCTATACACTGCAGTTTCTCATTAGCTAGAATGCAAGAATACTAGTATTTAGCCTTCCCAAATTTTCTGTTTACTGTGCGAAACCCTGCTCCTGTTATAAACTCCATGCATATAGTGCTGGTTACATGCTAAAATTTTCAGAATAGAGCCAAAGTTTTGTGTATTCTTATTACACATTCTGTGATCGACAGGCTGCCCAGAGAGGTGGGGGAGTCTCCCACTCTGGAGACATTCCAAACCCGCCTGGACGCCGTCCTGTGCAACCTGCTGTAGGTGGCCCTGCTCCGGCAGGGGGGTTGGACTAGACGACCTCCAGAGGTCCCTGCCAACCCTGACCATTCTGTGATTCTGAGATTCTGCGACATACTTCTCTAAGCACTTGAACCTTTCACCCTTCTACATACATACAAACAGAAAAATCAATGTATAATTGCTGATTATGAGGAAATTGATATCCTTGTAAATTGCGCTATGTCAATGAAGGTTGCACAAATATTCACAGGAGCTGCAAAAGCAGCAGATGAACTAACTACATACCAGCACACCTTGGAAAATCTTAGATTAAATATAAACAGTGTGTATAAATTATCATTTAAATGTCAAGTGTAACTGATATTATTTATAACTAACTTTTAACTGCTGCTACAATAATTGTTCCCTATTACGTATGGCAGACGCCATACATCAGATGCAATGTGTTTGAACCTCCCATATTCCTAATCATCAACAACACCATGCTGAAGCATACATAGCAGACTTCTACACCTTTTAAAGTAGTTAGGTTCAGCAGTGATTTCACTACTACCATTAGATCCTCAGGTATCTCTGACTTAAGCAGAATAGTGGGATAACAGCTAATAATTTCTTGTTTAATACCTCTTAGCATTTGATCCACAGTTAAGTTAAAATCCAGTAGAGTAATCACTGTGTTTAGCTTAGGGTTATAGCACACCTTAAATCTATGGACTACTTATGTTCTTATTCCTAGTAGTTTCTTACTGTGGAACTGATTTCAAAGTCAACAACAGAAATGCAACTAGCTTACATAAATTGCTTTCAGTAAATACTATCATAAACAACAAACAGAATAGTAATGGAAAGAATAATAAGTGCACTATTTGAAAAGTATACATTTAGATGAACGTGTTAGAAGGTCAAGAAGTTTAGGAGTCTGGGTCATCACATAGCATAAACCACAGCACCTCACCTATTCATTCTTGCAATTAGATTAATACACTGTGTCTTAATTAAGTCCTTGTACCCTATAACAAAAATAGCCATGAATTGGTTTTGGCATGTTTAATGTTTTGTTTCTTCTTTCTGATTTAGAAACACTTCTTAACTGAAAAATCCATCCTAGGATGAAGGACGTACAGGAACTAACCTGTAAGTAGAAGAACAGGACACCTAAACTATCCCTGCGTAATACTTGAAGGAACTTGTTTCATGGGAGTATCTACATAAGGAAACAGGAATCTTCATATACAGAATGGATACTTTAGATGTGTAAATATGACCTCAGACACAGATACTAATTTTACAAATATATTTTATACGCCTCACATGCAAATACAGGTTTCTGTACAGTCAGTAAGTGTATATACAAATTTGGTTGGCACTCCGTGAATAGCCATTTTAAAAAATTGTAGCCTTTATGCAGATCTGATGTCCACGAAATCAGATCTAGCCACGTCTTAGCTAAACTCACATCCATTACATGAAACAGTATTTCCTTTCCTGATTTTTCAGTTTTCAATGGCACCGTTCACGAAGGTGTTAATTTAAAAATATAGGTCAAAAAGAGTTCATTAGTATTTTCTGGTAATTGGAAATTTAAGTGAAATTTTAAAATTAAAAATTAAATTATTTCCATTATTATTATGAGCTCCACTACACAAATATTTCTTGAGGAGACCAATATATAGCTATTTGTTACCTACATTACAGCTACATCTAGAAATACTATATTTAAATTTTAATCTTGAATTGTTCTATTAAGCAAGGATATAAATTTCTACTATCAATGTAGAATATGAGGCTGCTGAGTAATATATGCATTTTTGTTGATTTTTATAAGATATGCGTATAATTTCACTTACAGAAACACCAGTTAGCTATGTCTGTCAGAAATGTCCTTTATTTAAATACAAGATATAGGTAGGTGGCTTATATTAAGTCATTGCAGCTAATAACCACAAACTGAGAAACTATTTTATTGAAACTAATGAGAATGATATATTCCTCAATAGTGTGATTAACTCTTTGTTTAAAAGGGTCAGGCTAAACATGAAAAATTGCCTGAGCTTGAAATGAAAGACGGTCCTCCACGGAATGGCTGGGTTTATCCTGCACAGGTTACATCACGGGTCTCAGGGGAAGTTCTGTAGATATTACGGGTGTAGTAACATTTTCCTGTTTGTTCATTCTTGTCAGAATTTTTTCCTTTCCCTAGCTCCTGTAGAAGCACCTAAACAAACATCCTAAACAGCTGCAAAAATATGAAGATATTTGTCAACGTGTAAATTTTTGTCCCTCAACAGTCAGAGATATGCTGCATAAACCTAAACTCATTCATTACTGAGAACACTTATGGAAGTTAGCTGTAACTAAGCAGGGAAAATTATCACATGTAAAATTGTTTCAAATACAAAATGGAAAAAAAATATTGTTTGTGCTTTGTAACTCACTTTTTTGCCTCCTCTTATGGAAAAAAACTTAATAGCTAACAAATCAGCTTCCAAAACTGAGGATACTTTTAGCGTTGCTTAAAAAATAACTGTTAAGTATATCTGTAAATGGAGTCACTCAATACTTACAGGCTCAGGAGAGAATGCATACGTGCTTTATGTGAAGGGATAAATAATAAATATAGATAAGTATAAACTGACAAGTTTCTCTTGCATTTAAATATAGGCAATAATATGGAATCGAAATTAAAGGACCACAGTCTTTAAGTAACACTGACAGAGCATTCATGTAGCGCTTTTTCCTATGCTACTGAAGTTAAAGGGGTGTTTTGCCATGGCCTTTCAGGGACATAAACTTCAGCTCTCAGAAAAGAGGAAAAATGCTGCTGCTGCTTAATTAACTATTATATACTAAAGAAGACAGCTAATTTATCAGAGAGGATACTGATAAAGACAAAGACATACATGAAAAATCACATATGGAAAATCACAAGCAGTTTTTCAAAGCAAGTAAAATGAATGTTTTCACGTGTGCTTTTTTTTTTCCAGTTTGTTATTATGATTTGACTCTTGCAACATTTCCTTTGGAAAAATACACCACTTGCATGGCTGGTCTATGCTCTGGGCCCCGTGTCCACTTATGCCCTGGCAGTTGCTGTGCTGTTTAAGGTAGAATATGCATCGTGGCAGCTACAGCTGCCACACAATATTATATGAAAAGCATGCTCCCACTTGCCTCCTGTGTGCTAAGATAATATGCCACCGCCTCTGTGACTGAAACTTACCTCTTTATTGTTTTTTTCATCTATAACACACTTAAAGTGTATAGCTGGCAATTATCAAACTATAGCCTTCCTTGGGAATGCCAGATATATGACCTGCAGTTTGGGTTCCACTTACTGATCAGTTTCATCCAGTCTCTAGACTAGTTCTTGAATTTTCAGGTTTGTCTGTAAATTAAAACACAAAAGTGACAATTCCAAGTTAGTCCCGACCCAGGGCTATGTAAGACCATACTACATGGTACAATGCTCTGAGAACAAGCCAGCACAGGTGCACCTGGATTTGAATGCGCCATGCCTGAAGTAACAAGCCTGACCTCTGAAACATACTGCTTTGTCAATATATTTTGCCAGATACAAGCTGAGAGTTACTGAAAAGTAACAATTACAACTAGAACATCTAAATGCAAGAACCAGTAAAATTTTCATTATCTGTGCCTATTTTTAAAACACCTACCACAACTGGTTTACGTGAAATGCTAGGACTTCAACTTAGCAGGTAAGATGGGTCCAAAAGTCAAACTATAGTGGCTTTTCTAAAAAGCAAAATCCTGCAACATCGTAAAAAGCTGTAGCAAGGTGCATCAGTGATTATACATTTTCTCAGACACATACGGAAATGACAGAAAAGTATTTGGCCACATGAAAATACAGTAAGTAGAACAATTTGAGTATCCTGATGCACTACTCATTTGGTTTTGGTCTACATAGTTTCATTTTTTTGCACTCCCTTATGCTATGTGTAATGGTATTTATGGTGCCTTTACAGGCACATTTTCATGGCACTTTTTTAGGATTCATGGAAATAAACATTGTCTGCTTCGTCACTGTTGAAGGTCTGAAAGACCCCCCTTTTTGAAGGTCTGAAAGAAAAACATTTGTGCACTGACTTACCAGGCAAAGGCTGGCAGCAAACAAAGCTTCTGCCTCTCTTGTTAGTACAGGCCAAGGTGTGGCCAGGAGGCTGTGCAATGCCTCCAAACAGAGTGCTCCTGAATGCTGTTCTCTCGCTTAAAATGGTTGCTTCTGAATAATTCACTTGCTGATACACTGTACGATCTAAGATGAATATTAATTCAGATGAATACAGTATGTTTCCATCGGCATGTCACAAAACACCATTTTAAATTCAGGAAGACAGCAAATGGTCTAAAACTAGAAATGCATCACACTGAAAAATACACTACAGAATGCACAGTATTCTGAAAATTCATTGGTAATGTGGCAACAGAGTAACATGTACACTGACATCAGAGTAATACACTCAAAAAAAAATTGATTTTTTAAAAAGTCAATAGTAAAATAATTACTCTTTGATTAAATTAGTAAGCTCTGCACAACATTTAAATGGCATGGCATAGAAACTGTACACTTTCTAATTTCCAAGAAAACTGCAACGCAACAGGTTCTGAGCACATCTGTCAGGATGTACAAATAATAAAGGCAGGAAAAGTATTTCTATCAATGTTCGCAACTGGAATGACTGAGTTGAAGTATGGCCAGACTCAGATCAGCAAGGAACAAGATTTGCCAAGATGAAAAGATTTTGAGCCTCAATGTTGTAACTAACACAAGGCTTCAGACTCAAAGACGTGCTGTGCTGAGGCTGAGTATTGAACTGTAACATCAATTTGTTTCTGAAAAGAAGATTTGCTGCGTGCACTAAGGGCTCATGAAAAGGGACTGAAATACCACACATCTATTTAAACTCATGAAATATGCAAAATTAGAGGGGAAAAAAAGACTTCCAGATGCAGCCTAAAGTGAAGTGAGACAAGTGAAAACCTCTGCCTCTACGTAACGGTGTTGTTCTAAAATTGAAAAGAGAAAGTGAACAATTACAGGAGACTCTACAAAAGCTTTATAAGCCATTTTGGAAGGCAAACAGAAGAAATCAAGAGAACAGTATCACATACTAATAAAAATTATTACCTCAAGGTAGTTGTTCACATACACTTTTGCATCCGCTTAAGAGACAAAAATAAAGGTAGTGATTCAGCCGTAATTTCTTTATGAATTTTAAAGTTGTATACATACTGACTCTTAAGATAGGATAAAATTTCTATTAGTATAGGGATTACAGTCTTTTATTTGGGCTTAATTCACCTCCATCTTAAACATTGATTTGAAAGTATATCAAACTACACGAGAACAACAAGAGTAGGGACAAAAGGTTATGGAAGAGTTTGGAGTTTGAGAAAGGTCATTTCTTATGTGACAAAACTATTCTTGAAAATCAATAATAATCAGGAAGTCATTAAACAAAAATAACATTTGAAAACTGTTGACCTTTTAAAATGAAGGGAAAGATTTTAAAAATAGCTTATCATTAATAATCTATTCATAGATTCAATACAAACAAAATATTCAATGCAAACAACAGCTTCTAACTTGTACCATGAACACGGAAGAATCGACAGCACAGACCCAAAAATTAAATACGTAGACAGTGATGATGACTGTTCAATGATTACCTTATGATAATCAGTCTGGGAGCACAGCTTTATTCAATAAAAATAAAAGAAAATATAAACATGATGGAAGTAAAGATTTTAAGTTACTGGAAATAAAGACATCAGTATGCAAGTTCTTGCCGAGACTCTGCCCACCTTTTCACCTTCCCAGCAATACGTGTGGCCTCCCATGGGGTTATAACAGCTATGCAGGCAGGAAGAATTAGCACTCACTCTGTAACTGTTTATTATATAGTTGTGGGAGTACAAGGGGAAGAACTGGAATAGTTGGAGCATTCCAGGTTCTTCATTAGAGGAAGGCTGCTTTCTTATCACTCCACCCTGTGACGGAAAGATTGCAAATTCCCCTGTTGCTATTTATTTCTGAGACAGGATAACACCTTTGGGAAAGTGGAAATAAACTGCACTCAGGTAGAGGACAGAAGCAGGCTTTGTGCTGAAATAAGGAGTGAAAGTGAAGGTTACATGGTGTTTGCACCCACGATCCAAGCAACATCTTCCCTACAAATAACTGCAATACTGGGCCATTCACTTTATGTGGCTGTTCATCCTAATAAGAATTAATATTTAACAGCTTTCAAATGTTGTAAAAAAGCTAATTAATCCTCTGACACATCTGTGAAACAGCTTCTTTATTGACCGAGAAAGTGTGGCCTTGTTCAATTGACTTGCCCAAGGCCATGCAAATCAGTGAAAAACGCAGCCTGAACACTCGAGTTCTTAATCACTTGTTCAGCTGCCTAGAACACCTCACTGCTGTCACCATCCTTAGGGTACTTATTATCACGTTAGCAATGTAGTTCAAAGGCCTCAACGCCACTGTAAGTCACCCACCACTACACTGGAAGACACTTCAGATCCCAAAGCCTTTGCGGTATGAGCTAGATCTATGAAGGACACATGTCACTATTAATAAAATAACGGCAATTATGGCTGCATCTATTCCACACTAGTCAATTGAGCGTCCCTGTGAACGTGCATGTGCTCTCAAGCCAGCTGGTACAGACGCGTACGTGACTCCACATGGGAGCTCTCTTGGTTTCCACAGCTGGGTGGCTGCACACAGACTACTGGCCGGGAAGGGTGCCCACCGTACCTCCGCCGGCGAGCAGCACCCAGCTGGTGGTATGCTCGGAGGCACGGCAGGAAAGGTCGCTGCGCCCTGGGCTCTGCAGACAATCGTGTTCACGCACCTGGGAACACTCAGTCTTATTTACAAGCACGGGCACAGACTGTGTTAGTCCTCCACAGGCAGGATCCCGTGCGAAGAACTTTATTTACCATAAATCAACAACAGAACAGGTAGTTTTAATAGCAGCATTAACAAACATGCAACAATATACTTTCACATGTCAGACTCAGTTTTGGCCTTTCTACAGATCAGTCTTTAAATCAGGTCAGAAAAATCATAACCAACCCGTGCTCTGACATTTCAATACTAGACCAAAGGTAAGGCGCACCAGGCCCAGCAGCCAGCAGAGAAGAAAATTGAGCATATTCCCAGATGAACCATCCCACAAACTGACTCTAGGGAACAGGCAAATAGACTTTTCAAAGAATTTCGCCTGACACCATCCACACAGCAGGGATGAAGGACTAACTATCCCAGCACCTTTTATACCAAGGATTTCAGAAAAAGACGTATTTGCAAATGGACAAGAAGTATGAAAAATATCGTTACACTCATTCCTTCATTCAAATACACTCATGTAAACAAAGCCCCATGAAGGCTCGTATAATGGGAGTCAACTTGCAAGCCTTAAGAAAGAGGAAACGCAGGCGATGTGCGTCACCTGCAGCACCAAGCGACCTGGGACAGACAACTTTGCCTGCAAAATGAACAGAAATGGTGTGTCAGGGGCAGCAACGCAACAGCTCAGCTGATCCTACTAGAAGCTCTCTTTCTGTGGAATCCTTGCCAAATTTGAAACTGCTCTCCCCAAAATAAATCTCCTGAAGGAGTGCTGCAGCCACATCGCCTCCTCCTGCAGGAAATTCTTGGCACAGCTGTCCTTCCAGTCCCCACGCACCCATACACATGCTGCTGCCCTGGAAGGCACTTGGAAAAGCCTGCCTCATAAAGGGAATTTTATAAATATTTACACTGTGTTTCTATAGTTAGGCGTATCACTTCTACAACAGCAATAAGGCTGTGTTAAAATCATTTTATTTAGAAATCTGTGAGGTAAAGCAAACAGCAGTAAATAGAAACCCACAGAGACAGCAGGCTACGTTATTTGAAATTACATTTATAATACGGAAGTACAGTAATGCCAAATGAAAGTTGTAAGAGACTGCCGTTAAAAACTGCAATTTCTTAAACAGAAAAAACATTAGGGTATGAAGGCGTTACAATGCTGTAAACCAAGGGCTAGAGCCAGCTTCTCCTTTCACTGACACTGGGCACAAACCCAGCCTATTTCCACTGATCTTGGTGGTGTAACTGGAAGCAAATTTTGCCTTTAGAAGGCAAGATACGAAACTTCATTTCAGCAGATAAAAAGAGGTTGGCTGGAGAGCTGCGAAAGTGGGAGCAGTAGTTTGTTTTAGTGGCCTCAGGAAAAATTCACTTAATACTTTTGGGTAATGCAAAGCTTTGAAAACCTGAATGTTTAGATGCCTTCTGAGAGCTCCTGAGAGACATATACAAGTGTCAACGTGCTGCTATTTGTCAGCTCTTTTAACACCGGTGGAGGGGGGGGGGGGATCAAAAGATACCTACACGTTATATTGCCTGGTAATGTTTGTCACACGATGTCTTCTTGATCGCAGAGGTACTTACCTGTGAGGTGAACCTGATGTGCCAAGCAAACCCCCTCAGGTTATCAGCATTATTAATGACAAAAGATAGACTTTGGGGGCGTGAGAGCTGGCAGGCTTGAGTAACAAAGGAGGGGGGGGGAAAAAAAAAGTAATTTCAGGAAAATGCCGAGTAAATACCTTTTTAGCAGCCACGGAGCAAGATAAACAGTAACTTGTAGACCCTAGGATGCGTGTTTTTTGTTCTTATTGCTAGACCACCAGGTCTTTGCAACGATATGCAAAGGCAAGGGTCCTTTTTAAGTCGGTTTCTCTGAGAGAACCAACCCCAGCGGGCAACTCGCCCGCCCGCTGCGAGGGCAGCCAGGCCCAAAGCCGGAGAAGTGCCGGTGGACGCGGGTTGCCGCCCCGAGGCCCAAGAGCCGGGGCGGTGGGCAGGAGCGCAGCCGCCCTCACCCGCCCCTCACGGCCGGACCCCGAGCGCGGCCCGCGGCTCCCCCCTCACCAAACCCCGCCGGAACAACGCCTCCCCCGCGGGAAGGCCCCACAGGGGCTCGGGGGGCGCCGAACCCCCTCCGCGGGGTCCCTGACGGGGCCTCTCCCGCCCGCGCACGCGTGTCCGNGGGGGGGGGGGGGGGGGGCGCGGCGCGCAGGCGCGTTGCGGCGCGGCCCGTCTCGCTCCCGCGCGTTGCCGGTCCGGCCGGCGGGAGGCGGGGTGAGGCCGCCGCAGCCGCTCCGCTGGCGGCCGCCGGGGCCCTGCGGAGCTGCCCTGCGCGCCCAGCCCCCGCCCAGCCGGGTATTGTTCCCAGCCCGTCTACCGCCGGGGAAGTTTTGCCCTCGTCCCGGCTCCGCTCCCCGCCGGGGCGGGGCGGGGAGGGGGGCCGGGGCCCCTTTGTCGCCACCTCCCCGGCGTGCGGCGGCGGCGGCGGCCGGCGGAGGGGGGCCGGGGGGGTGGGGGGGGGCGAGGCTCAACATGATGGCGGCCGAGGCCGGGGGTGAGGAGGGCGGCTCGGTTACCTCAGCCGGGGCGGCGGGAGCCGCCGGCGGCGCGGAGCCGGGGCGCTACCCCACCGTGTGCCGGGGCAAGGGGCCGGGGCCGCAGGGCCCCTTCTCGGACGGTTCTGGCGGCGGCAGCAGCCCGGGAGCCGGCCCCCCTGGTGGCCCGGCTTTGTGCTCGGTGCTGGGGCTCCTGGAGCTGGGCGCGGGGCCTGTCCCTCCGGCGGCGGGACCGGAGGCGGCCCGGGCGACCGATCCCGGCACCGCCGCCTTCCCGCCGCTGCCGCCGCCGCCCCCCTTATCCGGAGGGTTGGGGACTGTGGATGAAGGCGACTCGCTGGACGGGCCGGAGTACGAGGAGGAGGAGGTGGCCATCCCGCTCAACGCGCCCCCCACCAACCAGTGAGTAGCCGCCGCCCCGCCGGGGCCCGCCACGCCCGGCCCCCCCCCCAGCTTCCCCATCCCCGCCGGGGGGTGTGGGGTGTGGGACCCCCCACCTTTTGCCCGGTGGAAAGTGTGTGTCAAACTCCCGTGGAAGTCCCGTAGAAGTTTTGCTCCTTCAATCCCTCCCCCCCCCCCCGTCCCCCGTCCCGTGCCTTGTTCCCCGGTTCCGCCCCGGCAGGAAGGCTGCTCCGCCGGGAGAGTGCCCCGGGACGGGAGTCCCGCTGCGGGCAGAGCCGGCGGCTGCTCGGCGGAGGGGGGCAGCCCTCCTCATCCTCCTCCTCATCCTCCTCCT
>RSEF01000031.1:54878590-54903753 GCA_003993805.1 Himantopus leucocephalus
TTGTGAAACTTCATACTGTTCTTACTAGCCCACTCTTCCAGCCTGCCCAGGTCTCCCTGGGTGACCACCTCACCACCCAGTTTGGTGTCATCAAACTCAGTGCTTTCAATCTCATCATCCATCTCATTTATGAAGATGTTGAACAGCTTGGGGCCCAACATCCATCTCTGGGGGACCCCACTTGTGACAGGCTCCCAGCCAGAGTACAAACCACTGATCACCACGCTCTGAATGGCCTGTGAGCCAATTTCGTACCCATCTTGCAGACCACCCATCCAGTCTGTATCTTGCCGGTTTGTCCAGTTAATGTTAGTGTTGAGATGTTAGCTGTACGTAATTGTATTTGAAGAAGTTGAGTATGTAACTACATGGGAATATTTAAAATATTACGGTTTTCTGTTAAGTATTACTGTCATGGGCTCAGCGGGGGGGTGGGTGGTATATGATTTTCTTGTTAGTAACTACGTACAGATATTTGGACAAGGGTTTCTTCTATGAACTCCCCCTTGCAGAGTACACTGTTTTCTTTTCTGGAGTAGTTTCCAGAAACTATCTAGGTTTACCAACCTTTGATAATCAACTCAGGAATCATACAGTAGTTGTGTGTAGATTTGTGTAAGAAGTTTTTCTAAAATGTTGGTTTCTTCTTTATTATTCTAAGTCCACCTCTTGCTTTCTGTAAAATTATGTGTATTTATGTAAATGCTCACGGGTATATAGGACATGTACAAAAGGATATTCTGTCTGTGGCTTACTCACTGGGTTTTGTATAGGTATTTTATAGATAAATTCCATCTTCTTTTTCTAAAATTTAAGAGTAACCATAAATCAATCAATTCCTTTTTTATATTGCCATCTGTTAGTAGAGTAACACAGGAGAAGTTACAAGATCCAAGCTTGGATACTTGCTTAATCCAGCAGATTAAGGAATTGCTTGCATTATCTTGTTCAAACCACACATTTTCCCCAGACTTTTTCTTGCATAGATTTCTGTGCTTTCTAAGCATCTGTGGAGAAACTTTCTTTTTGTTCTTTCCACTCCTTGGCGATAAAAGGGATGCTAGAGAAACATCTTTATTCCTCCAAAAGTAAAATGTTACTGAGCCTCCGTAGTAATCATCTTGTTCTATATTCAAGTCTAGAAACAGGAGTTTTTTTCTTTTCTTAATTGTACACACAGTTCTTTAACGTCACACTGTTGGATTTGTCATGTATGGATTGTACTCTCTAGTTTATATTCCCCCACTGTTGTTCCTGGTGCACGTGAGCAGCATTAGACATCTTTTAATTCAGGCATTGCACCGTAGCGTATAACTGTCAGGGTTTTTCTCATTAAAGAAGCAGTTACCTATCCGCGGGCACGATGCAACTCTATAGAGAGGCGTTCCAGCTTGCAAGAGGAGGTGAGAGCGGAGCACAAAACAAAAACCTGTGCTTGATTAGAGAGGGTGAGGTGTGAGGAGGAGGAAAGTGAAGGAGCCTCTGGTACATTAATTAAGTTAATGGCAGACAAGATGAGCAACATCTTAGAAATTCCTTAATCATTGCCAAAGAGTATCTGCTGATTTGTGTACCGGTATTAACATTGTTTCTCTAGTAGTTACTCTTAGTTCAAACAGAAAAAGGCATTCTAGCCCAGAGTTGATGTAAACTCTGCTGAAAACATTTTAAGGACTTCTTATGGAGGCGTGTGCAAGTCCCACCGTTAATAGGTTGGCACAGCTGGTGTACCGAGGAGTGCCTGTGGTAGTGACTTTCCACGTTAGTTGGCTGGTTCCTAGTCTTAAGTGCAATGCCGTGGTTCAGTTTTCCACATGCTGTTTTTACGGGGTTCTGGAACAGTCAGATGAGAAAAGCACAATTATTCTTCATTAGGCTTGCATGGGTATGCTTACACGCATTGTACCGACTCTTAGAAAAATGCACAGGGGTGCAAAAGGCACAGGGGGTTTTATCCCCCTTTCCTAGAAGAGTGTGTAATGCTCAATTTCATGCATACTGGACAAAGAACACTTACTTGGTTCCAAGTTAATTTCAACTCTTATTTCATTATCTTAAGGGTGCATCTAGTGTAGTAGTTGATAGATTTTTTGCAGAGCTTTTTCTGGCAGGAAGTTCTTCATGATGTGGAGAACTGCAAAGACTTGGTCAAAAATTGCTAACTACTGAGTAGTAACTAACAAGACAGAAGGAGGACGTAAATTTAGTAAAGTCTGAGTGAAACTTACCTTAATTTAAACTCTACAAATACCGTGCATAAAGGAAGTAAAGCAGCCTTACAAATCTGACAGAGGTGGAGGATAAAGTGTTAGAAGGTGGAGTCTGGGTAAAAATGGTAAAACTAAGAATGCATTTTAGGCTGAGAGAAATTGTAAGACTGAAATGAAACTTCAACAGTGAACAGGAACATCAGGTCTTCAGATGCAAAGCTTGGGGGGGTGGTTGGTGTTAACAGGGTAAGAAGAAACAAATAAGAATACAGGATTTTTTGGGGTTTTTTTTTTTTCCTCCTCTCTCT
Organism: Himantopus leucocephalus; assembly: GCA_003993805.1. Classification (NCBI taxonomy): domain Eukaryota; kingdom Metazoa; phylum Chordata; class Aves; order Charadriiformes; family Recurvirostridae; genus Himantopus; species Himantopus leucocephalus. The sequence continues at coordinate 54,881,109 of RSEF01000031.1, forward strand.
TCCTGAAACTATACTTGAGATTTCCGTGTGCCATGTGAAATTAAGGATTTTCCCAGTTCAAGGTAATCATCTTTGCTCTCTTTTGCTTCTAACAGTAACAGAGCTCACTTAGTCTCAGGAGGTGATAACGAGAATCATTAACGTGTGAAAGGTACTAAGGCAGTGACTGAATTGATGGGAGGGGAGCTCTGACCATGACTCCTACAAGTCCTCCATTCTTACAGGTTTTGTTGAAGCAGCAAGGTATGACTAAGAAGAGCTTTGAGTGAAGTGGATATGGCATTTGATGACTGTTTTTCCTGTGCACTGTAACTTTTTTCTAGGTGGAAATAGAGAGGTCTGGAGCTATTAACAGCTACATTTGTACTAAGTTGGTGAAAAACACTTTTACTCCCTGTTGGCACTTTCTCCTGCATTCCCTCCTCCCTAACCTACTGTGTTCCTAAGCAAAAATTGCAGCGTACTGTAACAGCAGAATCCTTTAGTGGAACAACAAAGCTTCGTAATATTTGCTTTTCCCACATGTAAGAAGGAAATATGTAAATAAAAGGATTTGGTTGAACAATGTGACATGCTTCCACACACAATAGCAGCTGCCTCCTTCCAGATGGTAAATTCACCATCTGCTGCCCCTTTGTGAACAGCCTGTGCCTTGCATGGACCTTGTGGTGTGTCCATGTTGGGGGCCAGAAGTCCCGTTACCGCACCGTGAGCTTGCTAAAGGGAGGCAGCGTAGCTGCATTCTTGCTCACAGTGGAAAGTGCTGGCTGGGCCTCATGAGGCTGGTGTGACCGGGGGTCTCGTACCCAGCATCTTCCATGGAGCGGAGGAGAACTAACGAGCTCTTGTTTGCAGGCCAGAGGTAACAGCTCTAACTGCAGTGCCGCTCATTTCATGAGGTTCATGACTTGGCTTGTGGCTGTCAGCCACACGATGTGGCTCTAGCATCGGGACCGTTCTCCTGCACAGCTGTACGTTGCTTCTGTGGATGTATAAGCTGTTTGCGATGATGTTGTGTCTGTGTTCCGTCTGTTTGCTGTAATTAAGATTGTGGTACATAGGGTTGGAGTTTTGAACATGCTGCTTTCGATTTAAACTGACAGATGGGAATATTTTCTTGCGCAGCTTCTGACTGGTTTGTGAAACATGGAAGCCTATTATTGGTATTCTCTTAAAAGCAAAATAAAGGTCGCAATTTAGGTAACAAGTTTACAAGTTTCTTACAGCGGTTAAAGAGGTTGTCATGGAAACAACCACCTAAATTGGGATCTATAGTCAGTAAGACATTTTATAGTTCAATCACTTCATAACATTCTGTGGCAAGGCTACTTGTGTTTTCTCTTTTAATGCATATCATAATAGCTATTGTATTGTCAGGGTACTAGCTGTGATTCAGAATGTCATTTAATTATGTTTGCTCAAAACACTGTGAAAATAGTGGATTGCCAGCATTAAAGAATTTTCAAACTTACAGAAAAACAGATGTGTTCCTAGGTAGGACTGGGTGAGTAAGCAGAGGTGGCTGACTATAAATGGTAGGGATCTTCTCTTTGGCAATGATGGAGGATACACATATAAGTGGTAGTGTGTTATGGTTTTAAGTGCACATATTTCATAAATCACAGCCACAGGAGCAACTTTATACTTACAAACAGCTAGGCAGGTTTTTTTTCTTTTTTCTGATACCCTCCTATCCAAACCTTTCATGAAACTCGTAGTGCACCGTAGGTAGGACTCCCTTTTATATCTGTTCAAAAGCTGTATTTGAAGTACATCAAGAGATCTGGTTAAGTGTTGCTTCTAACTGTGAGCACATTAAATGTGAAGCTATTAAAAATGCTGGAGTTGTTGATCTTGACCTATAAAACTCAAAATGGTGCAGAGCCTCCAAAGAGGGAAAAGTAGTTTCCTGTGATGTATTTTTGCAGAAACACTGAACTCAAGCTTCGTTGAGATACCTGATTGAGGGTTAAAGCCAGAGGATCTGGGATTTATTTTGTTTCAGAATTTATGATAGCCTGGTCCTATCCTTCAGAGTGTTCTGTACTCTTTATTCTCTGATGAAATTATGATGAGCAGGGCAGGTTCTGTAGCTTAGTAATTTTTGTTGTACTTTCTTTGGATAGCATTGAGTATTGGATGGATCTGCCTTTATAACTGATAATACAGCATAAGTGATCTTAACATTTTTCACTAGTATGAATTTGTGCTCAGTACATTAGCCAATATTCACAGAAAAATTGATCTATGGATGTATTTCAAAGCAAAAAAAATCCCACTACCTTTTAACAGAGGCATTTAAAAAAAAGATAATGCCACTCCTTAACTGAGCACTTGATATCCTTAAATCAGATTGAGTACTGCAATTTTGTAGAACAGTCTATGATTTGCTATCAAACTACTTGAAGATAATGATGCAAAGTTGCAGGGTGCATCTTCGTGTAATATTGAAAACAGGTGATAGCTGGATGAAATATAAGATGTGTACTTCTAAAAATGAAGTCTTTCAACACTCATGCTGTGGTATTGCTTGAATAAAGTGGTTCGGTCTAGTGATGAAACTGTTCTCTGGAAAACAGCAGTTATTTCTTGACAAGCATTTTGCATACTTTAATGGTATCTTAAAAGCCTGTACTTAAGTGTGTATCCTGTTTTTTGAAGATGCGTGCTATCTACAGAGGCTTCCTGAGGATATTACTTGAGCTGTTTTCTCATTGCTCAGTATTGACTGCTTTACTGCCGTTTGTATCTTCAGTTGGTAGTTAAATTCAGTGTTGATACTTATTTCTGTAGCTAGTGGTATAGAATAATTTGTGCATTACACTAATGCACAGCACAGTGTAAAATACAGTGTATTTTCTAGCAGCTGTTAATATTTCAAATATGTGCTCAGTGACACTGAATTTAATTGCACTCCGGTGTTAACTACATAATTTTATTTCAAAAATCCTTTTCTGAAATGGGGGAGCAAATAATTTTTAACCCTAATTTTACTTTACCAGGTAATAAATGTCTTCTGTTAGGCTTGATATAAAACTGGGAGAGAACATGTTTAGCCTGTTCAGCGTTAGAGGAAGTCATCTCCAATCTGTGGGATATACCAATATATGTGTTACTGTCACTGACAAGGAGGGGGTCCTCTTTGTTTGAAGCTTCTAGTCTTAAAAATGGAGCACCCATGTTTGTGCTATCATTGTAAGAAATCCCAGTCCCTTACAGAAAAGTTAAATGTTTTGTTTGCAAATAATCCTTCCTTTTTGTTTTCCTAGTATATTTCTTATTAGTAATTTGCAGTCTTATTAACACTCCCACCTTCCCCATTTTGAAAGTGTGCCTTTAAGTTTGACATTGTAAGGCAGAGGGTCCCTTAATAGAGTTAAGATTATTTTTCTCAAGTGAGTGATAAATAGGAACAAATAAAAGCTTAGTGAACCTATTGTTAGTTTAAAATAGGCTTCATGGAATGTTGGTTTCAAAGAATTTCTTGATCAGGAAAGTTTCTTGGGTCTCTGGGGAGTTTCATACATGGTGAAAGTCTGCAAAGCCCAGTTATTGTGACATGTGCTGGGAATGAACAAGCTCGGGCTTCAGCCATGCTGTGCAGACTGACAAGCGGAATATTTCATCCTGGGTACTTCAAAATAGATGGTCTTGGTTTTGTTTCATTTCCTAAAGGACCCTCCTGGCAGGGGTAGTGTGATCCACCTTTTTTGCAGGCCGTCTTTTAAGCGACAGGTTTCTGTCTGCGAGGCTGCGTGGCGCTGGAATGGGATGAGAGAGGATCTCACTAACCTAACTTGGCCTGCAGCAGCCTGAAGTGCTATGTGTTGCAGGGACACAGCAGCGCTTTTTCTGGTTTAACTTGTTTTGATCAGGGTGAGGAAGAGAAGCAAAGGAGAGCTATACTAGCAAGCACACAGCTTTGCCAGGGTAGACAGTATCTGTGCTGGTGCTGCTTCTGCTGGTATATGTGATGTTTATCAGTTTAGTCTGATTTTCATTTTGATAAAAGCTCTCAAAACTTTTACTTCTATTTTGTAGGAAAAAAAATGCTTCTGGACAGATTTTATCAACAGCCCAGCTATTCACTTTTTTTTGAACTGTAATCTCTGCTGGTTTTGGTAGTCTTGCATGTATTAGTTCAAAAGGTCATTTATGTATCTCTTCCAAAACGCATTTTTGTGACTCTTGGAAGACATAGGTGAACTGTTAGAACTAAAAGGCGAATGGTCTGAAGTGGTAAATGATTTAAATTGTCTAAAACAGTGGCTGTATGGAAGCTGATGTTTTCTTGAGTGTAGAAATTAGAGGTTGAGTTAAGCATAGTTAGTTGATGGATGCAGAGCTAATAAGTCATGACACTGTGTAGCTCCAGAACATGCTGGGGCTTTGTGAAGGTGATGAGAACAATGCTTGGCTTTATATTTGAATGGCGCTCTCCATTGCTACTTACTTTTTTTTTTTAAACCTAATACTTGATCATTTGGAGTAGAACTAGTGTTCTGACAAAAGCTGTGTAAATAAACTGAGGTAAGGCAAATGAATGCTTGATGGTAACAGTCTAACCTTTACTTTAAACTGAAGTGTTCCTTTGTCATACTTTGCAGTCTGTGATTTACCACACATCTGCGCTTGCTTTTAACTCACAGGGTACATGTTGTGTTTAGGAAGGACTGTTTTGGGGCTGGTGGTCTGGTGACTGCTGTCACTCCAACTCAGCACAGGCTTTGCTGCAGCAGTATCAGTGTCAGCTGAGAAACAGGTTCTTACAATTCACTTCTCAATTTATGCTTTGGGAAAATCCCGCCTGACCTGAAGCCTGGGTAGGCTTAAAATACAACAGTCTTCCAAGTCACCTCTGGTTCTGTTTATTTAAAATAAGCAAATCAGGGAAGAGAAAAAACTAATGATATGTATAGAGCCTCCACCCCTTGGGATGGTTTGTTGGGAGAAGTAGATTATCCAAAAAACTATGCAGTCTTTAAAAATATTGTTTATTGGAAATAAGTAAATTAGGAGGTTGAACATGTAAAGATGTGATAACTTTGAAACAAAGGCTTGGAGTTGGTTACATCAATTTTCACTGAAATCTTTCATTAGTTTCATAGGTCTGTTCTGTGAGAATACACAAAAACCTTAAGTTCCAAGGACACCCATTGTTATTCTTTTTTCAGGTGGTATCATGGAAAACTTGACAGAACTATTGCGGAAGAACGTCTTCGACAAGCGGGAAAACCTGGAAGTTACCTTATTCGAGAGAGTGATCGGAGACCAGGTTCATTTGTGCTTTCATTCCTTAGTAAAACAAATGTCAATCATTTTAGGTGAGAATTAAATGTTTTATTTCCAAATATTGTAACCTGGTTATTTTTGGTTTTAGAGCACAAACAGAAAACAATCGTTGTATTATAACTGAATATTTTTGACTCTTTATTCTTGCATGGTACAGCTTTTTACTTGTGTTTAATTGTTTTAAAATATGCTGCTTAAAATTACTTTATAGGCTAAAGAAAAAAAATGTGAGGAAACAAACATCATCTGGGTAGAGAAACCTGTCTAAAGCGGTTGTGAACAGACTTAAAGCAACATGCAGGTTTTGTTAGTCAAGGAGATTGTTTTGAGTCCCTTCCGTAGTAGCCATTGTAGCTCACAGGACATAGTTAAAGTGCTAGCACATCTGGTTGCTTCCTTAATTTTGAGGGGACCCCCCACCCCAAAAAAAGAAAAAAACAAAACCCAAGAAGAAACAAAGAGATTATGTATTTAATAATCCAAAGGTTTGCTAGAAACAGCTTTCAGTATGTTAGAATTAGTTGTTCTAAATACAAGTAGATTTTTATCCAAATTTGTAACTAGGATTATTTTATCATTGCCAAACTGTACATTAGTAAATTCGTTTATTCTTCAGTGTAAATGTGATGTATTCTGAGAAGAGCTTGAAGGTTAATCAGCAAGTGGAGTGCTGCAGTGTAATGTTCATCTTTACAAAATAGGAAAGCAAATGCTTCTTTAGCAGTTAAAGAAATCTTTGTCATTTGTCTTGATAGCACCAAACAAATTCAAAGCAAATTCTTCAGCCTCTGAAAGTGGGAGTTATCCAGAATACCAACATATGAGCCAATACGTGCGTGGTTTGCAAATGTAGGGAGTTTTTGCTTGCATCTGCTGTGTGATGAAGTGTGCTTCAGAGGTCCTGATCTACCATTGACATGAAGGCATAGCTCTCTTAAGTGCGGACAATGTAGCACACAAATAGTATCTCATGTTTGCATCTTACCATCTGAGCTATCAATTTCAGCTTCTCAGCTATACTGATACTCGTTTGGGAACTCGTTGCTGTGTAGAAGTAACAGAGAAGTAAACTGTGCTAATGCTTGCTTTCTAGTGCTGTTTTGGAGTCCTGGATTATTTTTAATAGCTTCTCCTTTTGAAGCCAGTGTCAGGCGATTGACTATTGGTTTGCACCCACCATAAAAATGTTTCTGGCATCTCAGGTAGAAAATAGTTTAATGACTTCCAATTCCCAAAGGAAAGGCTCCTTACAATATTTTCAAACCTTAAAGAATCTTTCATTCTGAGATCCATAAAACACACAAAGATAAGTACCCAAAGGGAATTAATTTGTTAGTTAATACTGTTCTTCAGACAATGGACGGGTTTTCATTTTCATTCTTCAACTGCCAGGTGTATATTTTTGTTTGTTATTAGATAGACAAGTGTTACACTCAGGAACGTTGTCAACCTCGAGAACGGCAGCCTTAAAGTAATTTCAGGGAAATACAGGGATGGATCACCTACGTCCCAGAGGGTAGAGGTTCTGTTTCCACCAAAGCTTGATCTTTGCCAATTGCAGCCTACCAGGAATGGGTGAAACTTCCGTTGCTTAAAAAAATGTCCCTCATCTTTTGTTTCCTGAAAGTGTTATTTTTCACATTAAACCTTCTGTAGATTTTTGTGCAACTGAAATACCAACATTTTAGATGAAAGTTTCTTAAACCCTTTTAATTCATTTGATGCTTCTTGCAAGTTTCATACAGACATATATGCTCATGCAGCATGTGATTGATTTATAGCATATGAATCTGTCAAAACTAAACCTTTTTTCACTGAAGTGTTACCTTTTTTTGGTGACTCAGCGCAGCAGAAATATTTTGAAGGAAGATATTTATCTTTTAATCTTGTCCTTCAGAATTTTCTGTGATTACAGAAGTTTTTCTGTATTTGCTAGCTCAGTGTTCAGAAGAAATGTTTGATTTAAGCTTGATGAAATAATAATCTGAAAAAAACATTAAATTTCATTTAGAAACTGATTTCTATTGAATAATTTACCAAGGTATCTTAAAGAAAATATGCCAGAAGATCTATCCTATGTTCTTAACGTTATATTATTTTCTGACTCCCCTTGCAGTGCTATATGCTTAAAAACTTTAGGTTTCTTCTCTGAAGATTCGTCATTGTGTATGTGTTACATCACTCTTTGGGAGAAATGATTTAGTTCAAACAGCTGACTGAGAAGGAAGATTTTTGGGCAGGAATGAATCAGAATACTGACCTGCTAAACAAAAAGAGTAAAAATGGAAGAAACCAATAAATAGGGTACTCATTTGGGATGAAAGATAAGTTTCCTGGCAATCAAATGTTTGGGGTTTTTTTTCCTCCTTTTCTTTTTGAGTTGTTCACAAGCGTTGTGAAGAGGTCAAACATGAAGTAGAACACTAAGAAGATTCAAGAATGTTTATTCTTGGTACTGTAATTTATTTTGAAATATCCTTAGGATAATTTGTCTCTCTTCTGGGAATTGGAGATACAATTAACATCAGCTTTTAGATTATTTTTTTTTTCTTAGCTTGGTATTAATTTGTTTCTCAATTTCTCACATTTTTGTAAGAATTAAAGTGAGCTGCTACTCACGAATCATGTCTGATCTCTGTGTTGCTGGAAAAATTCAGGTCTGCTTGATACCATCAATTTACATAATGTGGTCTTTTCTTTGGATTGTCCAGTCAAAAGTATTAAAGTTGTTTCAGATTAAGTACATCCTCACTTTTCCAAGTGACTCTTGAGTGTAACAGGAGTGTTTTAAATACGGTTAACTCTTTTATCTAAATAAATAATTTCTGGCTACTTTTAGAATTTGTATGGACTAGCAATATGAACAGACACAGTAATTCCCATTTTTGATACAAATGAATCTCTGTACTTTCAGAAAAACACAACACTTATAGAATAAAATGAACAGTTTTATAAGAATTCTTTGTTGTGTTAAGCTACTGAAATGGGTTTGTAAGCTTTTTTTTCCCATTAGTTAGCAAATTTTAAGATTGAGTGCAAGGAGATACTTTGATCATTCCAAAGTAATTTCTTAATTTTTATTATGGATGCTAAACTGACTGTAAGGAAGTGACTGATGTTTGAAGGTGTTTGTTTTCTGAATTGTGTAATCAAGTGCAGGTATTTGTTGTTAAAATATTTGAATACTTTGTTAAGTTTATATAAGCCTGTCATAAAAGATGTAAGTTCTGCATGATACAAGTAATAATGCTGTTGTGTTGTCCAGTGCATTGTTTCAGTTTTCCAGGACACTAATGACTACATTTTTCTGTTGAATTTCATTTTGTTCTGACAAATGTACTGGCTTTTTTTTCAATCAGCACTTCCTTTAGTTTTAAAATACTGGTGTATCATGCGATGTATATATACGCAATTTTTGATGAAATATTCATTAGCTAAGATTTACTTACATATTTATAGAGAGCTTGTAGTACTGCATTTTGCTGAATGTAGACACTGCTTTAAAAATTAAACATTATCCCACTTTCCTTTTTCTTAAGAATTTTTTAAGCTTTTTTTTTTTTTAACAGGATTATTGCCATGTGTGGAGACTATTACATTGGTGGACGTCGTTTTGCTTCACTCTCAGACCTAATTGGTTATTACAGTCATGTGTCCTGTTTGCTGAAAGGGGAAAAGCTCTTATTTCCAGTAGCACCTCCAGAGGCAAGTAGTAAAATTTTAAGAGTAAAATTTTTAAGTGCCATTCACTTAAATATTAGTAACTTTAATCACCATAGTTTTCTTTGGAAAAAGCAATATAGAAAGTTTCCTGGAGTTCTGCGTAGGCTCAGCATATGTTGACATATAAGGAATGTAAAAATACATTCTTACTGATACAAAGTAATGATTAGAAAAAAAAAGCAGCTATTTAATGAAAATGTGTAATGAGAGAGCTAGATGTCAGGTGTTGCAGTTATCTCCAAATGTAGTGATAGCATTGTAAGTAAACAGAGATAAACGAGATAATGTGCAGTTCTTGGCTAATGAAGAGCACCACTGTAATGTAACCTCTAGTGATTCGTGATATTTTGTGTCTTTAACACCAGTTTCAAAATATGCATCCTGGAAATAACCAAGGTTGCTGAAACTGGGGCTTCTTTCACATGCCCATCCTTAAAACAGTATAACTAATCAAAATGAAACAAAACACTGCATAATGCTCCCCCCTCCCCCCCAACAAAACCCAAAACCTAAATAAAGATGTTTCTGAATGTTAAACTTCTGGAAATTTCTACTCTTAAGTGGAAGAATTTTTTAAAGTATACTTCTATAAGAATTATCTTCCTGGTAATTTATTTTGAAGATCATAAACATACATTAACTGTTACGCTGGAAGACAAAACAAAATGAGAGCTGTCATAGTTAGCTGTATGAATTTTCTAACTCTGAATGGTTTTGAGCTTTGAAAACTTACAACTGGCAAGGTGGATGTAAGTGACTGTGACCAGTCCTCTGCCTCAGAATAGTGTAACACTGGGGACAAGGATTCTACAATAGAAAGAGGTGAAAAGTATTATGTTTGTTCTCTTCTCTTAAATTGTAGCCTGTGGAGGACAGAAGGAGAGTTCGAGCAATTCTGCCTTACACCAAAGTGCCAGAAACTGATGAAATAAGGTATGTTTTAGTAATAGTAGCAGTTGTGAAATTCTCAAGAGTATTTATAAATACTAAGGATTTAAGGATGTGTTCATATGCAGATGCTATCCAGCTGCCCCTTAAACTTAACACAGTTAGGTTAAAGGATGATGCCTCTCTGTTTTTGTGTTTTTTTGTTGTTGTTGGAAGGAGCAGTAAGACTTTTTATTCTCAATGTATTTGTTTCTATTAATTGTAAGGGAAGTTACATTAGGTTTATAGAAGTAAAATTAGTAATATCACAGTTTTGAAGTATATTTTATAAAGCCCTACTTTTTCCTCCAGGAGGGTGAATTTGTGTATGAAATAATTCTGTGCACAAATGCCTCATGTAAGTGTGTGATACAAACGAGCTAGGCTTTTTTTCCTGAACTGCCACATAACTAATAGCAGATAAATAGTTCAAGCCGAACCAATTCTGACGACTAGAAAGAGAACATGAGCATTGACAACTCATAAATGGAAGAATAGAGTATTTAATGCCTTCTTTGAAGTAAGAAAAAAGGAGCAAGGTTAAAAAAGCTTTGCCTTTAATGTTCTAGTATTCATTTTCCTACCTGTGCTTAGAAACTTGGTGTCTATTTTTTTCCAAGTTCTCTTTACTTCTCTATCCAAGAATGATTCTCCCTTCCCTTCTTATACCTCCATCCTTTTGAAAAGAGTCTGCATTGAACAAATGATCCTTTAAAATGTGTAATCTCCCATAATTTTAAGATCTTAAAAAAATTATTGAATTGCAGGCCTATCTCTCATATTCTCATACTTTTCTGTTAACTGTTGCTCATTTTCTAAGGTTATTTCTTAGGGATTGTCTGTACTCCCCACCTTTCTGGCATTTTCATGAGATGCAATATGGAAAGGAAACAAAACCAACAGTCCAGTATCAGATAAAAGAGCATGTGCTGGTTACTTGGAATTGATAGTGCTTTCTTGTGATGTCAGAATTATTTTTTTTTCAGACGGAAAAGTAGGAGGATTTGAAAGATTTGTAGTGATTTCTAATCTCTCTAATGAGGCAGTATTGTTTTTTTAAGTTGATTTAACACACCAACTGAATTGGGAATTGGCTTGGTTTTGGGAGTAGTAGCCTAAGATATAAAAAAAGGTATATGAGAGCTTTATATCCTCAATTTATGGAAATTTATCCCAAGGCTCACAGTCCAAGTCTTATCTGACCTCTTTAAAGAATGCTGTGAGGATATTTGAGATTATGTTTTTCTAAGCAAATGAGAACAAGGTGGTAAGACAGGGAAGGGACTCTCTGATTGCAAGTAACACTTCCTACTATGTGTAAGAATAAAAAGATAGATTGAGTCCGTTAAGTGCCTTATTGCACCTACCAACCTCAGAGGAAAAAGCATTTTATTACTTTGCTATCATAACAAAAACTGTAGAAAATTATACCTTTTCTCCCTGATTTGGGATACAGCTAAAATGCAAAGTTCTGTGCTTGGGTTTTGAGATCCACATGGCTAAAATAGTTCAGTTCGTGGCATAGCTGGGACCAAAGTTCTCAGTTTGTTTTAGGTCAAAGTAATATGCTTTTGAAGACTTGGTGCATTTCACAGGATCTTGACTTAAAATTTTAATATCATAGTTAATATTTAGAAAGTTTGAAGTACTACAGGGTTAATTTCAGCCTGTGTTCCATGCAGTAACTTAATGTATAGTTCTTTGTAATAGAGCTGATGGAGGGTGCTGTTGCTGTCTGTCAGCCATTCTTAGGATTCAGGTTCATTACCAGCTGAACTTATTCTGTGTTTACAATAGTAGTTTGTTGTTTTATGTTGTTTAAGCACAAAGCAAACAGCAAGAATTAATGCCTTTTCTGTTAGCCTGCTTCAAATGAGAGAAATGCCGTAGAAGTTTGCTATGTAGTTTTGGACTGAAATGGTAGTTAATGAGCTTCCATACTTTATTGCTATTTTCTGTACCCTGATGCATCATCAAACTTGACTGAGAAGTCTTGCTGTGCTACAGTGAAAGGTTTTTATATGACCTGAGTTTGGGATACCACTTAAGGAGTATCTTACGCTAACCTTCCAGAAATGAAACTCCCTTAGATGTTTTAATGCTTCTTATTTATGCTTTTCTTGTACCTAGTTGTATGGCTTCTCTGGGAACTGTTCTGTACTGTCTTTGTAGCCCTTGCCTTCATATGTGAGAACATAAAGAATAGATATTCCATAGGCTTTTGTTATAAAAGATCAGTTTTCAATGAAAGGAGTGTTATTTTCGTACAGACTATTAAGGGTATCTCTGGTTATTTTGTGTTTAGCATTTGATCCCTCTTGATAAAAGAACAAAATTACTGTCTTTTAGTATTGTTGTGGTGTTATTTTTGTTTTATACATTCTTAGCACAATTTGAAGTTGACAGAACTGAAGTATGTATTAGATACTAAACATAAATCAAAAGTATAAATACTCATATAGTAGCCACTTAACTGTGAGGAAAAATACACGATGTGCTTGGGGTATCAATTAATGCATTTTTCACAAAAAAGTTTTCTCAAATATTTTGTGGAAATTATACTCAAAAATTCATTGTGTTCATTACACTTGATATTATGATTGTACCTCTGATTTAAATCTTGCTGTAACCCTCTTCAGTTTCCTTAAAGGAGACATGTTTATTGTTCATAACGAATTGGAAGATGGCTGGATGTGGGTTACAAACCTACGGACAGATGAGCAAGGTCTTATTGTAGAAGACCTGGTAGAAGAAGTGGTAAGTAATGTTTATATTCAAATTTCTTAAATGAATGAGATTTTTTGGTAAAATAATATTGGAATAAATGAAAACTAGTGACATTTAATTGCCTGTCTTCAAGTTATGTACTTTTCTAAACCTGGTAATTGGAGCTACTCATTTTAAAATAGCATAACAAACTTTTAGGCCTAATTCAGTATCAAAAAAGTGCTTATTCACATGTTGTCCAAACAGAAGTACTAATGAATGGTTCTGTACATTTACTAGGCAGTTTCCTAAACTCGACTGTCCTGGTAAAGAATCTGCTACTTGTTCAATTGCATTATTTTTTTATATTTGCCATGAAATGTTCACAAACTGTACAGAATGTAATTTTGCATTGTGCTAGATCTTTCTCTTTTTTTAAGGATGAAGCGTGGGTTAAAAATGTATTGATGAGTTAATTATACCTAGAAGCGCTTGTATGTTCTCAGGAAGCTAACCAGGTGACCTGCAGATAATTCGATTACTATAGGGTAACAGAGATGGTTTAATATACTTCAGAATTAAAAAAAAACCCAAGCCTACAAACTTTTTTTTTAATGAGCTCAGCATTGCTTTGGAGTCAAGTATTATCAAACATTTTTGATAATATTTTCCTGCACAGTACGTGTGGTTTGCTAATAGCAGTGTTACCTGCAGATGCTTCTCACCGATCTGTGTCAGGATGTGAATAGCTAAATTGAACTGGCAGTACTAGACTGTTGAACTGTAGGCTGATCTGTCAGTGGTTACATTAACCTTAGGAAAGCTGAGATTTAAAAAAGTTTAAAGAAGGACTTGAAACATGACAGAAGCAATCCTCTGAAATAACATATTTTGGCTGAATTTCCATTTAGTGATTGAAGAAGAAAACTTCTTTTCATAGAACTGCAATGAGTCCTTTAGTTCAAAAATGTCTCAGACCACTTAATGTTTTTTTTTTCTACAGAAGGTCTTAACCTATGAAGTTTATTCTTTTAAACTGAGCTGTGCTTTTGTCATGCACTTACTATGTTAATTTTCTCATTAGGGAAGAGAAGAAGATCCACACGAAGGCAAAATGTAAGGATTTTTGTTTTGTCATTAAAAGCAATCATAACTGTTTGTAAACGTCAGCTATGAGATTTCCCAATTTTGGGAAGGTGAACCAAAGAGATTTATTTTTTCATCTCAAGACTTTTCTATACTAGCTGCTGAAGATGCATGGATAATTAACATGAGAGTCCTGTAGTAGGTATGCCTATTACTAATGGGTTTTGCAGTGTTAAAATCATAGGTGAGTCCCTGTATGATCACTTTCAGCCAAAATATGCACAATGGAGTGTTTCTTGAACATAGTGTTTGCCTTAGAGGTAGCCTTTTTTCAGAACTGCACAACTCTTAAGTGCTGGAGAGAGAGCACAGTACCATTAGAAAAATGATAGTTTGATAGTTACAGCTTGTCTCTGTTAGCTTAATGTAATAACACTTAAGCTTTAAAGAGAAAGCTGGAGGACTATAAGATTTCTTCTACTTGCTTAAATACTTTAAAATATTTCAAAGGTTGAATACAATTTAGAATGAACAACGTATTGATATGTCAAGCTGTTGATAGATTATTTTCAGTAGTAAAGATAAGTGGCAAAAGAAAGTTCCAAAAAATTTCTAGTGGCTTGATTATTTCATCTGTCCTCCATTTGCTTGCTATATTTGCACCTGCTGCTTTTTCTCTGTTGCCCAGTTTGTGGTCTCCAAGAGACTGATGGCTGAAAAAGGCGTTTCTTGTTATCTTAATGGGAGAAGGAAAATCAGTGCTGTATTTGTTGTTTGTTTACTGTTTGCTAGTGTCTCCTTGTCAATTTGGCAGTAGAGATGCCTTCAAATGTCGGATTTTTTATTTATTTGTTTGCAAAGCCATTTGTAGCAGATGCTTGGAGCTTTGATACTGTCTGTCTACAGTTATTTGTGCCACTCAGGGGAATCCTGGGGAGAGAGTGATTCCTTCGAACATTCCAGTAGCCAGAAATTACCATCTAAACGTAGTATAGAAAGAAAGTTAGAACTACAGCTCTTTTCTGATACATAAAAAGGCCATAAGTTTTAGCTTTCCTTTAAAGGACAGAATAAGCTATTAAGATGTAGCATGTCAAGCTGTTCTGTATAGTTCTAAGTGTCAGGCTGGGACTGGACAGAGGCTGCTGAACTTTTCTAGGACACTGCTCTGTCACAGGACTCTGGGAAGGTACAAGGTGTGAGATTAAAGCAGTTGGTATTCAGTGGTCTGACAAAGCTAGGTTTTATTTCCACAGTTCCTGGTAAAATTCAGTTTGAGCCTTTCTGTACATTGTTTAACCTCCTTGTTTGAGCTTTGGGTTTCATGATTCAAGTAAATTGCTCTATGAGACTGACTTCAAGTAATGCCTATCAAATTATCTGCCATTTAGACAATTCATTTTCATTTCTAAACACAGCTGGGTTTGAACATCAGCTCCAGGTGCTGGACATTTTTATTACCTGTTAATGTTAGTTTTTTCATCCTGTTGGTAGAACAGAATCATTAAGTAGCATAATCATTGATTATCTCATCTATATGTATTAGGTTTTTTAAAATAAAGATCAATTCATAGGTGCCAGAGCATTGGATGTCACCACAGCCAAAAAAGAGAGCTGGTAGTCTTGCTTTCTAATTTTTCTCTTCATCTTTGTTAAGATGGTTCCATGGGAAGATCTCCAAACAAGAGGCTTACAATTTGCTGATGACAGGTACTTGTATTTCTGATTGAAATACAGTGGTAGTGAAAAGGCACAAAGTGATCTTATGCATATTAAACTGTGGCAAAACTTCCTTTTATGTGTGAACGTATATGAGTGTCTTGGTCTGACCAGCCCCTGTGGTCACCTCAGTAGAATACTACATTGGAAAAAAACTATTGTGGCTAAGAGTATTGAGTATGTTCTGAAGTACAGTTAATTTAAAAAATAATTTCAATCAAAAATTATCAAATTAATATGTGTAATAAATTATTTCACTTATTGATGTCTTCATCAAAATGCTGTGAAGAATAGGCTTTTATATGCCTAAGGGAAAATATATTACAAACTCTTTTAGCCTTTTCATAGAGGAAATATTTTTTTCAAATGATAACATCAAGATTTCTGTAGCATACTTTAACAATTTCTGTTCTATTATTTTTTGAAAATGTCAGGGTTTTTTTGTACGCTCTTGTAAAGAGGTAACAAACATGTGGCTAGGTTGCCAGCTACAGCTAAACCATTTTGCGTTAATTTTGGCACTTCAGTACTAGTTCATCTAGTTTGAGATTGCTGTTGGAACTTACCTTATAGACTTTGTATTTCTCAAGTGTGCATTTCTTGCTAATTTATGTGGAAATAGATTTGATAAGGGCTCATATTTAACACTAGGAAAATTGACACTGTTGTATCTTTTCAGTTGGTCAGGTGTGCAGTTTTCTTGTGAGGCCTTCAGATAATACACCTGGTGATTATTCACTTTATTTTCGGACCAGTGAAAATATTCAGCGTTTTAAAATATGCCCAACGTCAAACAATCAGTTTATGATGGGAGGCAGATACTATAATAGGTAAGTTTTAATGGTAAAAGGAATTGTGCGTATTTTATATTTGTGCAAAGAATTTGTTTAACTTGCTCCTGGTAATTACTTACTGCTGTGATTATCAAGACTGTAGTTTTCTTAACAGTAGACTAACTGTTTTACCTAGCTTGCTTAGTAGTTACGTGTAACTGAGCAAGTTCTTAAAGTTAACAGAAGGCTAAGTGCAGCTTGTTTCTTTTGAAGTATTGTCCTTCTTCTGCAAACCATTTTCTCCACGCTATAAATTGTGGATTGTGTGTGGATCTGTAATTAAGATAATGCTTTGTTGTCTTGGAGGCTACTATTTGCATTCTTGTCTGTTTCAAAATGGAAAATAAAAATGTTAATTTTATCTGAGACATTCGGTAGGATTTTCAAAGAATAGAAATGGATATTTACAGGAACAGGGAAAAAGTACTTTCATTGTTGGAAAGTCGTTAAATTCCATTGTCATAT
Organism: Himantopus leucocephalus; assembly: GCA_003993805.1. NCBI lineage: Eukaryota > Metazoa > Chordata > Aves > Charadriiformes > Recurvirostridae > Himantopus > Himantopus leucocephalus. The sequence continues at coordinate 54,897,860 of RSEF01000031.1, forward strand.
GTGCATAATGCTTGGGCCAGAAGTACAGATCACCTTATTTAGAGTACAAAGTAATTTGAACAAAATGAAAAAGAAATAACAGGAGATATGTTTCCCCTTTTGTGGGAGAAGCTATCTGTATAGCTCCATCCTTGATAATCTTATTTTTAGAGTTGTCTTAGATGCAAGGTTTCTCTGTAGTGAAAACTTGCCTCCCTCTTTTTAGCGGACACTGTTGCCTGCCTCACAAACTCAGCACTTTTCCAGACTTGCTCACCTAGAACCAGGGCATTCTTCATCCCCATAGAGAATTTCTCTCACTTCCAGCTTGTCTTCTGAGTGGGTAGAGATCCAGCAGCTGGTGTGTCTGAGAAAATGTAGAGGTCTCCTAGCTAAGAAAGTTCAGTGGACTTTTTCATGTGACTTCAAATGCGCGATGGTGTGAGGCTAAACAATTGGAACCTTATGAACCTATGCATAACCCACACCCAGGCTCCTTGAATACCTTCTTCATTAATCAGTCTGGCCTCCAAACATCCTCATTGAAAACCAAGCTAGCTGCAGTGTCAGCCTTTCATGAAGGTAAATGCTCTTTTGCCCATTCAGTAGTTACATGGCTTATTAGGAGGATGGTAGGCTAGGAACCCCCCGCTCTAGTGATGTCAAACAAACTAAAAAATTAGTGGAACTCTTACTAGTCTCAAATAATTTTGCAGCATTAAATAGTATACCTTCAGAAAGTTACTAGGTTAAGTAAGTTACTCCTTTAGACTACTTTAGAATACAGTGCTGGATTCACTTGAGGCGTGTATGTAAATTACATTTGTCTGAAAAAGATTCTTTCTGTGGTGTTGAATGGAAAACAAGATTGTAAAGTTAAGCAGCACTAAGTTATGACAAAATGCTTTTAGAATTTTTTTAATGCTTTGGTATCTAGTTTGAAGGAAAATTCCTTAGTGTGAAAGAGAATGCACAGCTTTAAAAGGCTTCAGTTCTGTTGCATGTTTTGGGGAGTTGCTACTATGCTCCTAGGCTCACATTCAGTCCAGCTTAGTATGTGCTGCAAGTTGGTAAACTTCCTGGAGGTTCAAAAGTCTAATGAAGTACGCAATGCAAGATAATAATGCCACAAAATGAAATGGTAGCTGCCCAAATTCCATAATGCAAGATCTACTGCAGAGGGCAGTAAATAAGGAGCAGGAAAGAGGGAATAACTTTGTGGGCTTTTTAATTCTCGTATTAGTTCATTTAATGGGGACACTGTCAGAAAGAAATCTTTAAATATGTGAAGACTAATGTGTTTTTGCTGTATGGAGTAATCGGAAGTGGCTGAAAAACAACAAACAGGGCATTGAATCCAGAATGGAGGTACACAAAGCGTGAACTTATGCAAGATAATGGAAAGTGCTTCTTGATTCAGAGAGTTCTGTCTTTGTGGCTTATCTAAAAATGTAGTGTTTGTCTTCAAGGTGAAAATTTCAGATTTAAAAAGTGCTGCTTCTTGTTTAAATGCATCTGTTCAACAGTTTGCATTAAATATAAGTTTTTTTTATAGTAACCTTTATCAATAAATGCTCTCAAGGTATCTCCTTTGAAATCTGATACTAGTATTAGACTAGCTCTTTACAAAATGGTCCTTGATAGAAAACTATTTTTAATATTCTCTTACAGTTTTTGTGATTGTGATTAGGGTAAAAGATAAAATGCAAGCAATCTTCTCTTTTTCTGCAGAGTGTTGATTACAGTTACAGTCTAAATGAATTATAGACCAAGATTTTCCATACCAAAAGCAAGAAGCTAAAAAGTAGTAAGGAAACACAAAATGAAAGAAGTTTGTTTTATTTCTCAGATACTTTGAATATTCAGACTAGGTCTGGAACCACAGTATAAGCAACGGTATTTCTGCTTGTGTTCCAGAAGTTACTCCAGGTCATCACAGGGAAAGAGGTCCTGGGTACATCTCAGGAATCTTGTAGTCTGTGCTGCATAGGAAGACTTATTTTTTCCACCAACCTGTTCATTTTGCATGTGCTCCCAACACTCTGGATGTAAATTGCTTAAAAGTTCTGTTGATGAGTATGTCCGACAGGCTGTGTTTGCAGTCTGTCATACAGAGATCTGCTTTCATTGTTTCGTTCTCTTCTATCAGCTCTGCAGAACTGCCAACCTGTAGTCTTTTAGCTGTCCACTTGAAGGTCCCAATAAATATCATCTATATCGCATACCTATTGCAGGAATTATGTTGAGTGTGTAACAAAGGAGTGTTTTCCCATGGACTTTAGTAAAGCGTTTAACTCTTGTGGATTTTTGTTTGTTTGGTGAATAACAGATTGTTCCATTAGTCATCTTTCTACATTTTCAAGGAAAAATTGTCAAAACCATTCCTTGGTGGTTGTACCAACTCTGACCAGGGTGAAGTTAATTTTCTTTACAGGAGGCAGGATAGTGCCATGATTCAGATTTGTGAGTAAACCAGTGCTGATAACACAGCAGTGTTTTGGCTGTTGCTGAGCAGTGCTTGCTCAGTGTTGAGGCTTTCCCTGATTTTCCAGAGACTCTAACTGACCAAAGAGATACACTCAGCCATAAAAGCTGGAGGGGATGTTTCATCTTCCAAGGTGGGTGTTGCTCAGACTGTCTGAGCTTTACTTGAGCTTTTATTGCTGAGCGTGACATTATCTGGCAGGGAATATCCCTTTGGCTGGTTCAGGCCAGCTGTCCTGCTGTGTCCGTTCACGACTCCTTGCCCACCCCTGTCCTACTTGCTGGGTGGGCGCAGGGGAGGAGAGCGGGGAAAAAGGAAAGCCTCAATGCTGCAAGGATGGCTCAGCAGTAGTCAAAACACTGCTGTGCTATCAACACAGCATTTCAGTCACACATCTAAATCCCTAAATCCCACTGCATGGCCTGCTGTGAAGAAAATTAACTCTACCCCAGGCAGACTGTGTACAGTGTGATTTTAGTATCTGTGTCATGAGATCTCAGTGCAATTAGTGATGTAAGTTACTATTAATTATTATTTATTAATGTTTCAATTCTAATTTCAGAACATGGTGTAGGAAAAGCATACCAGGCCGTTTCTGCTGTACTTCACTTCTCTCTATCTGCCTTCTTTCCAAAATTCAACCTACATAACAGGTAGCATTCAAAGAAACCTGTAAAATTAGGTGGTGTTCTTTGTAGTGATTCTAAGTCAAAGGAGAAGATAAGAAACATTGGCCCCATAGTTTATAGAGTGAACAAGCTTTTGGGTTATCTTGAATTTGAAAGACAGCACAACTTGAAAACTTAGAAAACTGGAAGATAATTTTGTTTTAACTGGTTTAACATTAATTCTTTGTCTTTATAATTTAACAGTTATAGAATGGTGTTGCTTAGTTCTGCTTTCTGGAGTTTTTGTTATTTGAAATGTCAGTTGTTGGAATAATTCTCAATTCACTCAGAGCATTAAAACAATAATACTGCTCATGACGGTGAGATACTTTTAAAATCATCCAACTAGCCGAGACCGGCAGAACCTAACAAGCCCTATGCTGAGCATTTTAGAACTACTAAAGTAACTGTAATGTGGTATTGAGATCCATCTTTATTTCTGTGTATCAAACCAAGTTTAACTGGTTGGTTTTTTGTTTTTTTTTTTTAATTCCATGCTTATTTATACCTTTCTTGTTGCATTTTGTGGGAGTAGGATTGTTGTTGCAATCAGACATTGAAGAAGGCTAAGTTTCATTTTCCTGTCCTCTAGATAACTTCTGTGGTCAGTCTGATTTCATGTGTGACATTTTACATGTTAGATAACTGATCACTTGCAGATTCACATTCTGTAGTGTATTCGTCTGGAGATACCTGCTGTCTTCTTGTTTGCAGTGTTTGGTTTGTTCAGGCAGTTGAGCTGTTGTGGTAAGGCAATATAAAAGTGACCATCTGAATCGAGTTTGCTTGCGGGAGGAGAGGGGTGCAGAGGCAAGCTCTTAGTATCGCCATCGTAGCATAAAGTCCTAGTCTGCGTGGTACTCAACTACGGAAAGAGTTTTCAAATACAACTGAGTGTATTCTTTAGCCCATTTTATGAAATTGGAAGAAATTAGGCACTTGCTCCTTATGTTGAGGAACTGCTGTTGGCATTTTTAACCAAGGAAGGAGAGGAGGCATTGACAGTCCAGGTATTCTTGATTTGATGAGTGAGAAAAATTATCTAATGCTGTTTTACTTACTACAAGATGTTGGCAGTAGCTATTCAACATGCAAAATATAATGACTGAGTCATTATTTTCCGTAGTGTGGCAAAGTTTAAATTTTTATGCAGAAAATGGCATATCCAGACGCATCTCAGTAAAAACTGAAATAATTTACTTGATTTCATTAATACTGATTGAGAAATACATGTCATTCTACATACCTGAAAAACAAGCATATTTGTGGGAAGACTAATTATTGTATCAAGCATGCACTAGTTCATAGCTTTAGAATGAGAGAGAAAAGTGAACAAAGATGGTCTTGCTATGGCTTTAAATATGTTTGAGATTATTTTTACAGTATCAGATATTGTTCCTGTGTCGGACACAATGGTATCCAATTGTAACAGGTCAAAGATTTCATTGCTGCGTGCTTTGTTGATTATCTTTGCACACACAGCTAAGTATGCGTGAAGTGAGAAGACATATTCAGTGTATTTTTGTTTTCTACTTAACTATTTATTTCTCTTTTTAGGTTGGTATTTTATATAGGAATGATTCATGTCTATTGATGTTCATGTTGCTATTTATTACAGTATAAATTACAGTAACTGTAAAAATAAGTTGGAGCAACTCAAACACCTTGAATTTCAGCTTGTCTCTGTTACTACTTCATGCCTAAGCCTTCCAAATGCAATTACAATCTGAATCTGGTGATTAGAATGAATGCTTCCCTGTAAAGGAGTGCTATTGATTGAGTATTTAATTTAACGGGATAGCTCAGTGATTTCCAAGTATAATCTGTACAAGCTGTGCTACAAACCTTTTCTGTTTTCTGTTCCTGTCCTCCTAGAAAGAAACTGCTCTGTACTTCTGCTATCTCCCATTCCCCTTCCCTAGTTACTCTAGGGCTTTGAAAATTATTGTCAATAAAATAGCAATTTTCAGCCTGGTTGGAAAGCTGATAATGCACATGTGCTACTTGAATGTGGAAAAAACGGTGTCCTCATTTGGCATTTTAAGTAACTAATTAAAATATTTTGTAGAGTTTAGAATTAATACATTCTGAATACAGTTTTGTGAACTTTTTTGACTTCAGTATATTAGTAAATTCTCATTGCTACAAATGAGATTGATGTTTAACACTTGATTTTATTAAAACTTCGTGAGAAAGTTTTCTGTGGTTGTATGGAAAAGCAAATTCTCAAACAGAGGAAAAAGTAACCTGTTTAACATTTGAATCCTCTTTTTCTTATTCGAACAGTATTGCTGACATCATTGAGCACTATAGAAAAGAACAGATTGTTGAAGGATATTACCTTAAAGATCCTGTTCCAATGCAGGTAAGATTTCATCTCTGAGCATTTAGTTGTTAAAGACACAGACCTAGTTGTCATCAAATCAATTTATGAACTGAATTATTGCAGAGATACCAGTGGTAGTTAAACAGCATCATCTCCAATCTTAACGTTTTCAGCTTGTGTGTTTCTTTTGTTTTATCCTCAAATGCATTCACTTACCAAAGGTTGGCTTGCAGTCAACAGAAAATATGGTAAGCTCTGTCTATCCTCCGAGGTATTAATCTTCTGCTGTGTGCCCCTGGCTCTGGTCCCTGCCCTGGCTCAACTGTGCGTTACTCCCATGTTAGGGGGAACCAGGCTGCTGCCCTCCTGTCTTGTGTGTCTGGGGTTTTTCTTCAGAATCACAAAATCTCCTAGATTGGAAAAGACCTGTAAGATC
>RSEF01000031.1:54903853-54935531 GCA_003993805.1 Himantopus leucocephalus
TAGTGGCCTTCCAGTCCCTAAAGGGGGCCTACAGGAAAGCTGGAGAAGGACTTTTTGCAAGGGCGTGTAGTGATAGGACAAGGAGTAATGGCTTCAAATGGGAAGATGGGAGCTTTAGATTAGATATTAGGAAGAAAGTTTTCACTGTGAGGGTGGTAAGGCACTGGAACAGGTTGCCCAGAGAAGTCATTGAGGCCCCATCCCTGGAGGTGTTCAAGGCCAGGTTGGATGGCGCTTTGAGCAACCTGGTCTAGTGGGAGGTGTCCCTGCCCATGGCAGGGGNTAGCTCACTAAGCTAAGCACACCAAAGCTGATGCCGTGCCTTTGTAATGTTCTCCTAGTTTCCTTGCTGCAACCAATTTTTGGTGCAAGCTCACCTTTCTTGAATGTGGTGAACCAGAACAGTTTAGAGTACCATGTCATGGGTAATTCCCTTTCTCTCTGGAAAATACTTAGCAAAAATATCCTAGAATAGGTGTCATTTTCTGTGGTGGGTTGACCCTAGCAAGCAGCTAAGCACCTTTGCTTGCTTATTCCCCTCTCCCGCAAGATGAGGGCAAAGGCAAAAAAAATTCCTGGGTTGAGATAAACACAGTTTAATAAAGGAAGGAAGGGGTGGTGGGGTTGATGCTAACTCAGTCACTTACCACCTCCCACAAGCAGACTGATGCCTAGCCGGACTCTGAGCAGTAATCACCCAGGAAGACACATACCACACCTCCCCCCCGACTGTTATTGCTGATCATGATGTTATATGGCAGGGAATATCCCTTCGATCGGTTGGCGTTAGCTGTCCTGGCCGTGTCTGCTCCCAGCACCTTGCCCACCCCAGCCACCTCGCTGAGGAGGGGGGCAGAGTGGGAAATGGAAGTCTTGGCTCTGTGCAAGCACTGATCAGCAAGATTGAAGAGCCAAACACTGGTGTGTTACCAACACTGTTCTAGTCACAAAACCCAAAACACAGCGCCATAGGGGCTGATGTGACAAAAGTTAGCTCCATCCCTGCCAGACATTGTCATAGCCACGTTCTATCATAGCTCAGCCCTTCTGTGAGTGACTCAGCTGTTCAGGTTTCTCATTTTCTGTGTTATAGTGGTAAGTGTCATCAGGTGTAACTTTTATGTTGTATTAGTAGACTTACACCTTGTTACTCCAATCTTTCCTATACTGCTAATTGTGTTCTGTCATCAGTGCTTCCCAGTTGTTTGCAGCTGTTCACTCATGCTCGGTAATGTGGATGGGACAAAAAGCAAATATGAATCCTAAGACTGCTCCTTGAAAGGCTTCACTATTAACTTCCCTCATGCTCCATCGTTTGTCTTGAATCAGGGCAAGTAATTGTCTTCATTTTAGGTTTTTGCATATGCACTTACAGTTCCTGTATTAACCTATTCAGAGATATTTGTGATTTTCTTTGTTTAAAAATTCAGTGGTCAGTGGTGCAATTTATGTTCAGCTTTGTGTTACCTCCCTTCCACATATTACCATGGTCTATGTTTTTGAGGGGAAGAAAAATTCAAGAATATGGCGTACTTTTAGGGTCAGTCTGATTGACTTCCTGTGTCTAATGTGAAATTTACTTAAAAATATTTGTCACTAGATCTGTTGTTTTGTGCACTGTTTCTTGCTTGCTTATGGGGATTCTCTTGAGCTTGTAAACATCTGGATGTTGCTTCCATTGTAGGTCCTGTAATTCCTGTTGGTAAAATAGCAAAGTATTTTTCATCTTGCTTTTGTCATGTTCAAAATCATAATTGTAGATGTACGGGCAGGAAGAAGAGTAGAATATGTAATATGAGCAAGTTCATATGTCGCTTTTCATCTCAGTGCTGTTCTCACCCCTTGACAGTCTTGCTTTTCATGTTTTCTTACGGCTAAAGAACTTTTGCTGATCAGCTTACTTGGTAAGGTCAAACTTGGCTTGGCTTTTGGCCATTCTCATGTGTTACTTGCATTTCCAGAGCCTACAATTTTCTGTGCGAACGTATCCTTTTTTCTGTTTCTGCTTTATTCTCGTCTTGAGTTCTACTCAATTAGGACATGTGAGTTCTAATGAGATTAATGAGGGACTGTGCAACTTTGAGTGAGTCGATTTTAATTGTGATCTGCACCATTCCTGTTGCTTCAGAGTTTATCCATGATTACTCAATCCCAAAAGCTTTGGTAGAAGACAGTTAGAAGCTAGACAAATCTTTAAAGATGTGCATAAATTTAAGAGAAATCATGGTGAAAGATGCTGCTTTTTATTTAATATGAAAAAGACATATGAAAAGAAATATGAAAAAAACTCTGGAAATATGGAAATAGGTTTATTACATTTCTAGCAAGGGTATTGTATGAAAAATTATATTGCTTTATTAAAATGCGTGAGAGAACAATAGTAGTGAGTTCGGTAAGATGATTCTGGTTGCAGCTTCATAGTATGCAATTTTTAATGACGATTTCTGAGCTTAAATTATGTTTTTCTTACATGTTCACCAGCACCAAGAACAAGTGCTTAATGATACAGTGGATGGAAAAGAAATCTACAATACAATTCGTCGGAAAACAAAGGATGCTTTTTATAAAAATATTGTCAAAAAAGGTTATCTTCTGAAAAAAAGTGAGTTACGTTTACTTCTGTGAAATTTTTTTCTAAAAAAAAAAAATTGCAGATAGAATATCTCAACTTGGAAGGGACCCATAAGGATGGTTGAGTCTAGCTCCGTGCTCCTCACAGAACTACCTAAAACTAAATCATACCACAGAGAGTGTCATCCAGACAGTCCTTGAACTCTGACGGGCTTGGTGCTGTGGCCACTTCCCTGGGGAGCCTGTTCAGTGACTGACCACCCTCTCACTGAAGAACCTTCTCCTAATGTCCAACCTGAACTTCCCCTGCTGCAGCTTCATTCCATTTCCTCATGTCCTATCGCTGTTCACCTGAGAGAGAAGATCAGCACCTCCACCTCTGCTGCTCTTCTTGAGGAAGGTGTAGACTGCGATGAGGTCACCCCTCAGCCTTCTCTTCTCCAAGCTGAACATGCATACTTAGTGAATTTAGTATAGTAGTGGTACTAGAAAGGACAAAATTGAAGTGGGGAAGATGTTCTAGGAAGTGTGTGAAGAGCATGAAAGGTCTCTTTCATTAAGTAGTAAGTGAATAGAACAACATGATACATAAAATGGCATGCAGTGTGAAAATGTTGATTGGCAGTTGTTCTGAAAAAAAAATCAAAGCACGGCATTAAAACTAGGCATCCTTGTCAAAGGTAGCATTCAAACTCATTAAATGAAGGATGTTTTCGTAAAAGTTTGTGTTTAGTATGGAACCCATCAAATCATCAAATTCTAGCTGATAGAGTAGGTTAGAGAGAGCTAGAATAGTATAAATCTGTACATTCATTGGAGAGCACAGCTCATTTAATTTTGTTATTCTCAGGTACGTCATGTTTTAAATCTTGAATTTAAAATGTATATTTTGCTGTACAAGATGTATAGTAACTTTTTTAGGGTTTTAACACTGACACAGTCAACATATACAATAAATACATTAAAAGCTGACTGCTTGACTCATCTTAGTATAACCCTGAAGAATTGGCATTGAGCAAGTCTTTGAAGTTTTGAGGAAGCTAGTCACTTACCAAGTGTTACATTTCTACTTTTTCAAAAAATCAGCATTAATGGAAACAGAAGAACTATCAATAATAAAATTTCTGCAAGTGACAGAGACCATAACTAGAAGGATAAGTTACAGACAGTAATCTGGATAGCCACCAAAAGTGAGAGAGAAGGTATGATTTTAAGTATAGCTAAATATAAAAGAGACATTAAAAAACCCAAACTGCCCCAAACGGTAGATCCTCTGAACAGTATATAATAACAGTATATAATATAACAGTATATAAGGAAAGCATCTCTTAAATTGAGAAGGCTGATTGTGAGAGAAGGTGTAGAGGGATGTTATAGAGTGAGGTATCAAATAATGAATTGAAAACCTTTAGGTAAAAGAGATGAGATAATTTAAATGTATGAACGGGAGGACTGAGTAGAGAGATGCACATACCTGCATTTGGAACAAATTCAATAAAACCACTCTTCCATCTCAGAGACAGGGTGTAATTAATGGATGTTAGATTTGTCTTTTCAAAACAGCGCTATTGGTCATTTATTGAGGACTATGGTGTACTTACGATGATCAAAGTATAAAACTAAGGCTGAAAGTCATCATTATTTGCAAACTGTGTAGATACAGTCTTAACGCTGACAGGAACTCGCTGTTCAGGCAGCTCATATGCACTTGCTTAATCCTGTTGCAATTAATGAAAATGTTTAGAGAACCTTTTGCAACTCTACCTGCATCTGTGAGGAGGGTCTAGTTTTAGCCACATGTTGCATAAAATTGAGTATGCGTGCTGATATTATAACTTACGTGTGGTTACTTATGCATTGTTCTTCTGTTTGCAATTTGACAAAAACTTTACTGCCCTCTTCTGTTTTCTTCATTTACAAAGTTCACACTTTCTTTTAAACAGTGTTGTAACTTTTTGCTTGACTCTTCTACAGGTAAAGGAAAGAGGTGGAAAAACTTGTACTTTATATTAGAGGGAAATGATGCCCAGCTTATTTATTTTGAAAGTGAAAAACGAGCCACAAAACCCAAAGGACTAATAGACCTTAGCGTGTGTTCCGTCTATGGAGTACATGACAGCTTGTTTGGCAGGTAGGACATTGGCTTTTAATTCTTGTATGTGTAGCCGGAGAGTTGACTGCTAGTTTGAGGCATGTACAAGACATAGGCAATATGTCACTAGTGAACAAGTAGCCCCGGCTCGTATTGTGGCTCTTGGTTCATACCAGGAGTCTGTAGTTGGTGTGGATTGCAAGAGCATGTGTAGCTGATGAATAGTAGCTTGTTTAGCCGTGGCAACTCAGTTGCTAGCAACTGTACATTAACAGCTTCTAGTTAGAAATTTTAGAATTTAGTATTAAAGTTTTATTGTCAAATAAGATGTGAAGATGATTCCAGCTTTTTTTTTGCATTGTCATTTTTTAATATTGAGCACATTAATTGTTCCATATTTCATTTTACAGACATTAGACATTATGAACTGAGGTTTTTAATGCTTTTGAACTAAGAATTGACAAGATAAAGAACTTTGTCAATTCCAAAAGATATATATTCCTCTGATAGGTATTTGAAAGCTAGCTTGGTTAGACAGAGTATGTACCTTTCTATTTAAGAATAAATACTCTTGTTAGATTAGACCAACTTAGCAGTAAACTAGTTCATGTAAGTCAATATCCTCAGAAATTGTTTTTGCTCAATTACCACATTCAGAGATAATTTTTTACATCAAATCTTATTTACTGTAATATTTTTGATATTCAAAATATGCCAACTGCAAGGAATGTGATTATCAGCAAAGAAGTTGAGAACCAGAGTCTTTCAGGTATCATTGGTACTTAACAAGAAAGAGTTTAAATATTTGTTCATTGGTAGTTACAAAAAAAAAAGTCCACTGTCCTGTATTATCATACGAAAGAAATAGGTACCTTTACTCCTACAAATGTTAGATAAAAATTCTGGTTATCCTATGGATCTTAATATTTATTAAAAAATTATGTATAATCAACTTCTAGTTATCTTTGTAAAAAAACTTCAAGGCAGTTGGTTAAAATTTTGGCATTTCTTAAGATGCAATGACTGGTGCTTTTGTTTGATGTGTTGGGTTTTTTTAAATCTTTTTAGTAATTTTGAAAAACCCATTAAACTAATGGAATAGTACAGGTGAAGAGTACCAGAACAGTAATAAAAAAAAAAAAAATATCACTGAAATGTTCCTTATGTAAGTTGGCAGTTATGCAGGAAGCTTTGGTGCACATTGTAAACAAGGAACATTTTGGTCAACACTGTCTCTTAAACTGCTTTTAAGAAACACTGTGCAGTGGGTTGAAGCGTAGTTGGACAGCGAGTGGTACTACATGTGTGTAGGAGGAGATGCGTAAGGTTGTACCAGCTTATGAAGCTGTTAAGGGGGAACGGTAGCAGAAATGTATTAGTTCAGTGTAAACTTTGTTTTCGCACAGATCAACAAGTGAAGGTGTCTGTTAATATTGTGAAAATTAATAAAACTTACATTTTTTTGTTTTGTTTATTTTTAAGGCCAAACTGTTTTCAGATAGTAGTTCAGCACTTTAGTGAAGAGCATTACATCTTTTACTTTGCAGGCGAAACTCCAGAACAAGCACAGGTGAGAGCTTTTGTTGGTAAATATAATTTAAGAAGTAATTTTTTGTCTTGTGGTGTTTAATGATGTTGCCCTTCTCAAACAGGAAGCGAGAGCATCACAAATAGTTAGTGGCTATGTCTGTATGAGCAGGTGCTATAATGTAGTAGCAGCGGATCTGTAAGGGGAACAGTTGGTGCTGAGAACCCAGCACCTATGGTAACTGCTCTTGGGGTTTTACTTTGTGCAAGTTCTGGTTAGGTCCCATGGGCTGAACTTCCATTATTTACCATTGTGTGTTTCTGGAGAACATATTTTTTTGGCATAGTTCAATTCAGAAGAATAATTTACTGTCCGAGACTTTTGCACGTTATAAACTGCAGCATGGTAAGTGGGAGTTTCCCTTCAAAGGCATATTCCTGATACAAGCTGAAATGCTGATGCACCTATGTGTGCCCAGTGACCAAAGCATACTGAGTAGCTGCCTTTTGCAGTTATTTGTCCTGTCTGTAAGTTGGTGGTTGTTCATAGTCTTGGGCTCTGATCGTGCACAAAAAGTAAGCTTTTCTCATTTTCGTTGGTATCCTTTAGTTACTAGCTGTCTAGCATTTATGTTTGCTGCTTAAGAATTGAAGGATAGGAGCCTAATTCTCTGAAATTCACTCACCAGCAGGAGAGCGTATCTAAGATGAGAGAATGTCCTTATTTATTAAGTTTATAGCTCTGAAAATCCACAGCTCTGAAATGTACGTGTTGCATCAGAAGTTAAGCTTTGCATTTGATTTTATTTGAATGGAATTAAAGCTGTTTAGAGCGCTCGTAATAGACTGCTATTCACTAAAGTGTGAAGGCTGAATAAATTTAGTATTCTTCTTGTTCAGTGTATAAAGAAAAGCACAAATTTTCCTGTTAAATTAATACACATTTATGAAAGTCACCGAGATGACATCAGCATCATGCAGTAGCATTTGTCACACAACTCTTAATGTCTTTGAGAAGCGGCACGCTGTATAATAATTGAGAAATATATACATTAATTTCCACACTCATTACTGTACATTCACTTTTGTCACAGCTGCAATGTCTTTTGTGTTCTAGAAATTAAAAGAATGTGTAGAAGGCAGAATAGCCTGTCTTGTTCCCTGAACATTTGGTATAATCTGATTTTGGTTTTGATCTGCTTAACAGGTTGTTAGCTGCATTTATACAAAATACAGAGCGTTTCTTATAGTGTGGCTTTGGCTCATAAAAGTTTACTCTGTAACATTTCATAGAAGAATACTTTTATTTGTATATTAAGGCTTTCTTATAATGTGGTAAATAAATACTGAAGCAGTGCCATCCTGTGGACTGCATGTTGTCTTTACAGTTTGTACAAAAAAAAAAAGCAAACATAAAATGTAGCTTTACATGCTATTGTCACTGCTTACTATGCACATTGTTCATTCTCGCTGCTGTAAGCTTTGGCATTTAATGGGAAAGGTTTTCCTGCTATGAGTGAGTATAGAGGCATACTATGCATCCAGGAAATAACTTTGTTAGAGTATTTAGGAGGCATTTGTTTCTTCGAGTGCTACTCCTTCTGAGAATAAGGAAACAAGCAACTGAAACTTTGTGATGCGTAGTTGAAAGCTTTTCCTTTTGTGGAAGGTTTTAAAAGCTGAAACCTGACTCGCAAAGTGGGCTAGCTGAGAATAGCTGCAGTAAAATGCTCCTGTATTTTTAAAACGTGGAAGATACTGTGAAGGGTAAGATTGAAACAGCGTTGTGGGTTTTTTAATGACATTGTTAAATTGTACTTAGAGAGTAGATGGCGGATCTCTGAGATACAGACTTAAGAAGGCTGTTGGTTAAACCTAAGTTTTCTGCTTTGCAAGCGCTGTACAGAATTTGGTGTATGGGGGACAAAAACTAGAGAGTGAAGCTACAACATATCTTTCACCTTCCAAAGGCCCCTTGCAAAGCTCCTCTGTTAGCAACTTTCTCACGCTGCAGTGACTTTTTCAGAGGTGGCCTGGCGAGTTGGCAGTGCCTCTTAGCAGCTTATTTGTTTAAAAAAAAATAGGCACAAAGGTTCTACAGTCAGTTTGGTTTTAGACAACCTGTTTATTTCCTTGGTCAAAACAGAATCCATCCATTCATCCACTCTGCTTTATGCATTTGTGAGCAAAGTGGGGAATGTTGGATATATGCTTCTGTGTTCCTCTGTTAATGCTGTCTTAGGTTTTGTTTGAAGTATACACAGTATTATGACTGCCATACAGAAGTACTGGAGAGAATAATCAGAACAGTTTGGCTTGTTAAGTGTAATTTTCTCAGAAGCAAACAAGTTTTGCTTCATTTTATATACCATTTGTAATTTCATGTAATATTACTAGACTGGAAAATTGGTAAAGGTCATACTGTGTATCCATTAGTAATGCTTGATATTTCTAAAAGAGAAAATGGTTCGGGTTTGCAAATTCTTTATTAGGTTTTGCTCAGTACAGATAAGGATTTTGCTTTAATATTCAAACTTGCATACTTTGGAGTTGTAGAAAACTTAGGTTTTGCCAAGCTAAAGAGAAAACTTCAGATACTCCCTATAGATGATGTCTGTTCCACTGCAAGAAGCTGTATCTGACTTTGTTTTATTACACTATTCTCCATCCTTCTTTCTTAGGACTGGATGAAAGCTCTGCAGATGTTTTGCAGTTTAAGAAAAACCAGTCCAGGAACATCTAATAAACGTCTACGTCAGGTGAAGCCGATACTATGGGGTTGGCGGTGCACATGGAGGAGTGTTTTGTCTCCTCGTTGCAAAAGGATACTGATAAATCTTATAATTTTAGTTTCAACAGTAGTAAATCCTGCATGTACTTACTTTCCTTTTCGGAGCTGTGCAGTACCCTTGTGGAACCAACCAGTATGACCTACACTTTGTTATAATATCTGTGTATATAAAACCCATAATGTCTTTAGGCAATCTGCACACTCTTTGCTAGGTATTAATTTCTGACCACATTTGAGTAAAAGTGTAAAGAAGTCAGTGTTTGTATTGTCTTAACTTTTAAAATTTACTACACATGGGAAACTTTAAAAATTTGACAGAGTTATGTGACATGTAAACAAAATACTTGTTTAACTAATGTTACTCATTTTCGGTAACAAATACATGCTGAACTGTGCTTGTGGCTTAATTTCTCTTGGCCTCTTGAAAGTGCTGTGTTTGCCAGAATTTCCTCAGAGGTCGGGGACAGATAGTCATAAATGGTGAAGTCTTTGGAGGATAACACAAAAATACTTGATATTTTTGAATGTTAGGTATATTGAATGTAGTTGTTTTAACAGCCAGTGGACAAAGGAATAAAATAGGATGTTTTCCAGGATGCACAACTATTTTGTAGTTAACATTAAAGATGTTTGGATACTTCTGAATAAATGAACTAAATTAGGTGAATTTACAGATAAAGTGATAGGTGAAATTGAGGGCTTCAAGCTGCAAAAGCAAAGCAAAAAGAAAGATGATCTGAAATAATTCTTTACTTCAAAAAGCGAAGAAAATGCTCATCTACATAAAGAAATAGAATGTAATGCGTTGCACAAGGGAATTTTACATAATCTGTTAGGAATGCACCAAATAAGCCATTGTGTTCGAAATCGGTGCCAGTCTTTGATTTCAGTAAAATTTGCTGTGCATAGAAAAGTTAGTATTAGCAAATCCAAATGCCTCAAAGATAATTTTAAAAGAAGAAAATGAGATGCCTTAAAAGCATGGGGCTGGAGATTTGTTTTCAGTAATTACTTGAGCCACTCTTATTTTGTCACCGGTGCTTCTTAAAATGTTGTTCCATTACTTCTGTTCCTTGCTCTTCTTACTAGGAAATTTTAGTTTGTATTCAGTATTCATATAGTAACATTAAGCCTCCTCACAGAGGATAAAAAATAATTCATTCATGTGTTTTGTATTTCTGTTTTAGCAACAAAAAGTAAATTTTGTGCATAATTTTTTTTTTTTTTTAGGTCAGCAGTCTTATTTTGCATGTAGAAGAAGCTCATACGCTCCCAGTAAAGCATTTTACTAATCCATATTGTAACATCTACCTGAACAGTGTCCAGGTAGCAAAAACACACATCAGGGAAGGGCAGAACCCTGTGTGGTCAGAAGAATTTGTCTTTGAGTAAGTCTTAATCTTCTTGAATTACTAAATTACATTTGTAAGTTGCATTGCATTTAAGATTTTTAACACTGTGTACTGTTTTGTATATGCTTTTTAAAAATACTTTAAGCCAGATTCTGCATGGGCAGAATTTTCTGTAGGCACCTAAATATCTTTGTTAACGTAAGTGTCTGGCTGACTGTGAGAACTCAGGATTGAAATGAGTTTACAATAAGCTTAAATTTCGGCCAAGTATAGTATTAATTGAGGCTTTCTGTCTTTTCTCCTAGTGATCTTTCATCTGATATTAATAGATTTGAGATAAGTCTTAGTAACAAAACAAAGAAAAGTAAAGATCCAGATATATGTAAGTATTTTTCTGTAAAAGATGCATATATATTGCAGCAATGGATACTTTGTGTGGTTTTCGTTACCCTTGTCAAACATTGTTACAAGAGAATTAAGTGTGTTTTCATGCTCGCCATACTGCTGTGTTTCTATGTTTTGGATGTCTGGTACTGGCTTTCCATTAATGTTTTCACAATGAGAATCTGCATGTTTTCTAGTAATAAAATGCACAATATTCCAGTCCTGTGTATCTGGTGGCTTTCCTAGATCTGCTTTAGAGTAGCCGTTGTCTTATACAATGAATGTGCTTACCAAAATGCAAGAGGCAAGAGAAGCTGTCAGTATTAGTCTGCTTCATAAAATGCCAGGTTCCACAGAGTTTTAAGTCTGATGGCATGGAATTCCTTTTCAGGTTTTTTTGTCGCTTCCAGTGAGAAAGAGAAAGGGAGGAAAGGTGTAGTACTTCCATCATTTTTTTTTTTTAAAAAAAAAGTGTATATTTTTAAAATTCTTGGTGGTCTCTGAACAAAATTGCCTTGCTTCCTTTCCGTTTTACCTCATCTGTCTACTTTCCTTGTAGCCCCTCTTGGGCTTAAACCTGAAGTTACCTCTGTATCACTTTGAATGGGAAAGGATCCGTATTTTCTTCTGCCTTTTACAGAAGTTCCCAAGAATTTATTTTCCTCAAGTTACCCAGACAGCTGCTTCTTCAACTGTGGTTTTGTTTCTGTTCCAGCCAATTAACAGCAAGCTGGTAAAATCTGTCAGCTTTCTATAAAGTGTTTGAAGAATGTGGATTCTCAGCTCTTAGATAATTTTTTTTTTTTTTAAGTTTAGTTCTCTTCCCACACAATGTGTTTTTTAGGGTTTTTTTTTTTCTTATTAAAGGTATCTTGTTTCCCACCATACTTGTTCTGGAGCAACTTCAGCCCCCTGCCTCCTCTTTGTTGCCTGCAGGGCAGGACACCCTCCCCACCCCCGTCAGATTTGTTCCAAGATTTTTTTCTTCTCCATTGTGTTCAGAGCTGCCTGTTCCAAAGCCTGTCAGAGTATTTATAATCTACTGCAGTTACTTCAGTTTGCATATATTCTGTTACTGGCCTGTTACGTTTGCCTCAGTGCTAATTTCTTGATTTTCTTTTTTTTTTTTTGAGATCTATAGAGAGACTTTGACCAAAGTAGAAGAATTACTACTGATTTTGAATGCTCTTGCAGAACCTAATTGAATTTCAGGCCTCTTTCTCCTTCCTCTGACTAGAAAACTTTCTGCATAGCAGGAGGAAAAAAGATACATTCCCTCTGAGAGACAGAAGGGCTGTAACTGCAGTTGTGGCCACGTTCTTGCACTGTTCTTTTTTTGAGCTGGAAAACTAATTGTCTGCACCAAAGCTCTAGTTCGTAAAAGAATCTTTAAAAGGATAATTCTTGAGTGGGATACTTCAGCAACATCTTTAAAAATGTTTTTGTAGTTTCCTCCTCTCTGTCCGGATTACAGAGGTTGTGTTGGCTTTGGATGCATCCAGCTGATGGGAGGTGACAGAAGGTTTCCTTATCTAGGTCGGGAGCAGAGTTGGCTGAGTTTCTTCATTGCAGTTAGGTGGACTCTTACAGCATAACCCAACAGTTCTTTCTTTTTGGGATAAGGATTAGTCTAAGTCAACTTGAATGAACATGTATCTCTGCTTACATTCTCAGCCCTATTAAATATGTTAAATGCAGGGGGGCAAAAATGAGCTAAAATGAGACCTTATCCTATGTACCTATGTGCTGCCTTGCCTGCATAACCCTTGAACTCTTCAAAAGCAACAGAATTGGTTCCCTTCCTGAACATTCTGCTTTTCAGCCACAGCTGTAGAATGGGGACTGCTATGTAGTGGGAGTCGTGTGAAGCTGGTACTATTCATCCGCCCAGTTAAATAGTGCAGTCGGCTTTTCTGCTTGCTTTTCCTGCCATGTAATGCAGATTGAAGGCCCAAAATTCTGTTATTGGTCTCACTGCTTTATTTCTTTCATTATAACACAGAGAGGTTAAATACCAAAATGTTACCTGCATGAAGGCTATTTTTTCAGTATTTTAAAATATTTCCTGAGCTTTGAAGTCTTTGACTTTCAAGTTTGCCTATTATGAGTATTCCATAATTATTTCAGTATTTTCGTTTTTAAAAAGTATTTCAAATAGTCAGAAATTACACTAAACAGTTTAATATAAATTCTATTTAAATTTTCTTTGCTTCTCTGACTGTAAATTGCATAAGAATTTATTCAAATAAGTATATATAATATAGCTTGGAAAAAAAAATATTAAGCCCTAGAATGTATTAGAAGACTTCATCTGCTGCTACTGCAAACTGAGATGCTCAGGTATGATCAGACAGTTGCATTAGTAAATCTCTTGGGACGATACCACACAGTGTTGAACTGGAGTGAAAGTTCTGGTTTGGTTTTGCGCTGTGATAATTGGTTAATTTCAAATGAGTTCATGTTGAAAAGAAAACATCATTATAATGGAAGTCCACAGAGCAAAGTATTAGCCAATGTTTTTCCTTTCAGGCACAGTTATTTTTTGCTGTAGTGCTAAAGCTTGTTTTTGAAACTGATGCCTGAGATTATAGGAGGATGGGCTGTGCTAACATGGCAGTGACTTGTGGCTGCGAAAGGCAGGATTTAGTATGTCCATGTACTGAGCAATTTCCTCTTTCTCAAGATTTCAGATGGCTTTTATTCTGAATCAGAAATTAGAAGTCTTTAGGATTTTTTTGATGGTTCTGTTTTGTTCTGGTAGGGTTAGACAAAAACTTCATA
This sequence comes from Himantopus leucocephalus, assembly GCA_003993805.1. Lineage (NCBI taxonomy): Eukaryota > Metazoa > Chordata > Aves > Charadriiformes > Recurvirostridae > Himantopus > Himantopus leucocephalus. The sequence continues at coordinate 54,917,352 of RSEF01000031.1, forward strand.
GTAAATTCAGGTTCATTTCCAGTCTGAGGACTGGAACAAACCTGAGTTTGAACCACTTTTCACTTTGATTCCCAGGTTATAATTATTAACAATCAAAATATAATCTTGTTACTAAATATTATGCCCGAAGTTTCATTAGCAAATAAATCATTAAGAAACCTCAGTCTTATTTTTTTTTTTGTACTAGTGTTCATCATGTAAAATATTGCGATTCTTTTTGGATCAAGATTGTTGTCAAGAAAATTCTTACCTGTGTCTGGAAAGAAGAGGTCAACTATTGTTTGTTTTGATGATTTTCTGTATATTTGTTTCTCTTTTAAAATGTGCTGTATTGCAAAGTGTAAATATCCTGAATTTTTCAACTAACAGCATTCTCTTACTGAACGTAGCCAACTAATTCAACGTAGGCTGCTAAATGGGAAAAGGTCTTGTTTCTTTAAAGGTATTGAATATAAATTATGATAGTAACTGTTCTGCAGTCCCTGAACAGATATTTCTGTTTTGACCTTTTTATTTTTTTAAATCAAAAGCAAGATTATAGTATTTATATTATAGCTATGAAGTGCTACTATAGCAACTGGGAAAAATTAAATCATCAGTTTATTCTAGATCCTGTATTTTATTCACCATTCCTTTCGCCAAGACGTACATGCATGTGCAAGCAAAATAGGAAGAAAACCACATTGCTTAGGTGCAGGTACAGGAGCTTTGATGCTGGGGAGAAATATTCTAGGAAAGTCAATTGATTATCTGGTCAAAAGACATATTCCCATCCACAGTGGTGATAAGTAGCAGGTGATGGTGAATTTTTTTTCACACTAATTGACTGATTTGAATGCATTAGCTTATATCAGTTCATCTGCTCCAAAGAATATGGAATAGGCAACAGCAGTGTCCTGAAGTGAGCATTATAAATGTGATGTTTTTCTGTTCCAGTATCAAATGATATCCTGCTGTGTATTGCAACACTGGGGCCATGGGAAGTCTACTGGAACTGTTCACAATTTCTGCCAGTCAGTGTGGTCTACGGGCTTTGCAGAAATGTGGAAAAAAAAAAAAAAAAAAAAAANCCAAAACTCCTTGTGGTTGTTTGGTGTCTTTTTTTTTTAATGTGAGGACCTTAAAAGCAGATCTCCTTGAGAGGCATGGAAAGAGAGGGCGATTGCTTGAAAGATCCAGACTGACAGCTACATGTGAAACTTGAACTGTGGACCCCACTTGGAGCATGGTGGGTGTTTCACAGCACAGTGTTGCCTCTGCAAGTGCCTGAACCCTTTCTGTGCGAAATAACTCAGCTCAGGAGCATGTCTGTCTGCTCCAGAGGAGCCTGTGCTCTGACTGCAGCAGCTTGCTAGCCAGCTGCTGGGCCAGAATTCAGCTGCAGTCCAGGGCATTGCTTGGCGATTGCAAGGTACCAACACCACTGAACGGTGCATTAATGATTTGGCCATTCTTGAGTTGACTTCCGTCATTATCTAGGGAGCAAGTTGCTTGGGAACACTTTTTAACGTAATTTGCCTAAACTGTTACAGCCTTAATGTGGGAGTTAGTGTAAAAGAAATACATATTGCAATGTTTGGGAAAGCCATAGCAACACTATAATAATAAATAGTAAGAAGTAACAGTGGTCAAGGAGCAAACCTGATGGTGGCATCAGCCCAAGGCTGGAAAGTGGACAGTGAATTCTGAACATTTTGTCTGTTTTTAGTTTCTGACTGCTACCTGGATTTGCAGGGTAGCGCTTTTTTACTCACTACTTGGGTGTTACAATGAAAACTGTGTCAATAACCGTGTGGCATTTTTGAATGGATATGCATACATTCTTTACAGAATACTTTATATTCATTTTACAGGAGTCTGTTAAACCACTGAGGAGAGAATCTGTCAATATATTGATGTCAAAAATCTTGATTACTCTTGTGCTGAAACAAGATGATGTGCTGAAAATAAGCTGTTTTTTCTTTCAATAGTAGCACTGTTTTGCTGGAGGTAACTTACTTGAACAATGCTTTTTTTCCTTAAGTGTTTATGCGTTGCCAATTAAGCCGATTGCAAAAAGGACATGCAACAGATGAGTGGTTTCAACTCAGTTCCCATGTACCACTAAAGGGTATTGAGCCAGGATCTTTGCGTGTTCGAGCACGATATTCTATGGAGAAGATCATGCCAGAAGAGGAGTACAATGAGTTTAAAGAGGTATGAAGTTGATTAACTTTCCTTGGTTTACCTGTCAAAACTAATTTTGTTGGTTGGTCGACATGAATCTCCATAACACTGGTTGACAACATTAAATAATATTTATAGTGACATCTATGTATCACTGCAGATGTATGATACCAGTTTTTCCAAAGCTGTTACATGTTAGGAGAAGCTTCTGAATATTTTAAAATTCTGTTTTTCTTTCAGCTTATACTCCAGAAAGAACTTCATGTAGTCTATGCCTTATCGCACGTTTGTGGACAGGACAGAACACTGTTGGCTGGCATTTTATTGAAGATTTTTCTTCATGAAAAGCTTGAGTCCTTGTTGTTACGAACACTAAATGACAGGGAGATAAGCATGGAAGGTACTGCACTACATTACCCTAAAGTTTACTGGAACTCTGGGCAGTTGGGGAGGGATGGGCTCTGGTGCCTTCCTTTTTTTTCTCCTCCTTTAGTTACAACATACATCAAAGTGTAAACACAGCACACTTACCCTCTGCTTTTTGTTGTCCCCTTTTCTCAGCTTGTCACTTTGCTGTCTTTTCTTTCAGATGAAGCTACTACCTTGTTTCGTGCCACCACTTTAGCAAGTACACTTATGGAGCAGTACATGAAAGCCACAGCAACAACTTTTGTTCATCACGCACTGAAAGACTCTATATTAAAAATAATGGAGAGCAAGCAGTCCTGTGAGGTGATACCTTGAACTATGTTTTTAAACATTTTTGATTGTTGACGCAATTACCTACTGATTATTATGTTTTATGTTTGCATTAAATATTAGCTGCAGAGACATTTATTAATCGCTGAGAACTAAAATCCATTTACATGAGAAATACAGAAACAGAATTCATTAAGAGATACTGTTTTTTCCTAGATTTTGGCTTGGAACAATATTCACAGTAGAACTTTTTTTTAATTAAAACTTCTTTAAATTATCTATTTATTCTTTAGCAATTGTAGGCTGCACTGTAGCAGTTGCTGAATGTCCTAACCTGTTACTTCTAGTAAACTCAAGATATCGTAGAAGGCAATGTCTGAACTCTAGTTTTAATTTAAAACTTCCTGATATTAAATGATTGTTACTGATCCTGACCCTCCTGACTTCTGTGCTTCACTTTAACTTATTTGTGGAAAGGATGGAAGTCCTCAGAAATGCCTACTGTGTTAGAACTTAAAATTATTGCTTCTTCACATTTCCTGACTATCCATTGAAACAGATTTGTCAGTTCAGTAAAAAACAGATTTAATTTACTTTGAACTAGTATTCAGTGTGTAATACTATGAAACTTTTTATCTAGTTCTAGTTAGGAGAAGAAACATAATCTTTTCCTCTTTTGGTTTTAGTTAAATCCCTCAAAGTTAGAAAAAAATGAAGATGTAAACACTAATTTGGCACATCTACTCAGTATACTTTCAGAATTGGTGGAGAAAATATTCATGGCTGCAGAGATACTGCCTCCGTAAGTTTGCACTTTTCTGTTCAGATTGATATTTGAAAGTTCCTGTTTGTGTGAATTACACTGCATCTTAAAATCATGTTCTTAGTGATTCATCTTCTCCTAATTAGTCATAAGTCTTTAGGGTTGCTGTATGCACACAGAGTAATATAGACAGGGGGAAAAATAACACTTTCGGGAGTTAATAGTGCTTTTTGCACAAGCCTCTGGCTAGCACACGTGCTTTTCTTTGAAGGAGAAGCTACTAGACCCAAGAGGTCAGTGAAAGAATAATAATAAAAATAATCAATCTCGTATTTCCACAAAAAGGTAGAAGACAGTAGTAGTTAGCAGACAATTATATATATTTAAGTTGATTCCAAAGTCTTTCCAGTCCTCCTCCTCTGAGAAAGAGATGGAAATATTAACAGCATAGTAAAAATACAAGCAGGTAGAAGTAAAATGATACTATGCTGTGATTGTTTATGTCTGCTAGGGAAATGCAGAGGTTTTTTTTTTTTTTCCTGTGCTAAAATAACTTGTGTTCATAGTTTAGATTTGAACCACGTAATAGAAAGTGGATAGCGTTAACAGTTTTCTTTCACTGTGTCATTAGTTTTTAAAGTAAACAAAATCCTCAATTTTGAGATGGCAGAGTAGTAAAGAAGTGTTTCTTTTGTGTTAGTGCTGGCAAGGTTAACATTAAAAGTTGCACTCCTCTTAAACATACGATGCAGCTCTCAACATTTTCTAAAATACACCACAACTTTCCCATTTTTTTTATGGGAGAGGGCTGTTGCTGTGGTTGCTTAACTTTTAAACACCTGTCCCTCATTTATAGAAGAAATAGTTGTCGTTTAGTTAAGAAAAATAAAATAAGAAATCAAAAAATCAAACCATCAAATTGTCTTTTTTAAAAGGAAATGCTAATTAAGAAACAGGAAACAGACGTTATAAAACATTTAATGCACATCTGAATAATCACTGAATTGCATATAGAATTGCGTATTAGTGAAAGTTTTCCCTTGCCATTCATATTTAACATGAATTTATACATTTAGAAATTGACTTTTTATAAATTTATTAACTTACCAATTAACTCTAAGTTAAAGTTAATTTAAAGCTTCTGTCTAAATTACAAAAGTAGAATTGTTAATAGTTCTGCAACAAGTAGGAGGTTGATCTAGATCCTTTCTGACCCACTTTTTTGATTCTGTAAGTTTAATGGAACGAGTAATTAGCTATTGTTTTTGCAGGACGTTGAGGTATATTTATGGGTGCCTACAGAAATCTGTTCAAAACAAATGGCCAGCTAATACCACCATGAGAACCAGGGTTGTTAGGTAAGTTACTTGTCACTTTATTCTGAAAATAATCTTTTTCAAGTCTTGTTAAAGACATACTTCAGTGTGCTTATCTATGTTTCTTTCAGTGACGAGTCTGTATAGTACTTAGGTTACAGCAGTATTTAAGATATTTATGATCCTGAGGCATGATATCCCATTAAGGATTATGAGCTTGCTAGATTCGAAATCATGTTCTTAAGAGCCTTGCCAGAATAAGATGGTGTAGTATGGAGGTCAGTATAGCTTTACTTAATAGTTTTAGCTTTGAATTCACTTGCGTTTTGTCAGGTTTTACAAACTAATTTAAAATAGCAGTTCCCTTTTTTGTGCTGGAAAAGAAAAACTTCTCTGAAAGCAATAGTTAACCTTTGTGACACCTGTAGAGAGCAGTGATCTCTGAAGATCATGTTCCTGTCATATGCCAGGTGGAAGGACTGTGCCTTACCTAGGGACTCTTATGTAGAGTGTGCTAATTGCTGGAGAAATCCTCCATGGTTTAAGATCCATGCCCTTTAAAATGCAGACCCAACGTGGTAAGGAATGTAATACTTTCTCATAAAGACCATTGGACTGTTGTTAGATTTTGCTGAGGTACTGTCTGTATTGGGATACGTAGTGTTCTGCATTAGAGAAGTCTCCCGGTCACTGGCGTTGGGCTGCTGGCTCTGATCACTCTGAATCAACACCATGTTGGTTTCCAAAAACACATAATTGTGTGCAGTCCCAGTTTTGTTTCACTTCTCTGCTCCAGCCCAATCACGTTGAAACATTCCAGAGCTCCTCTAAAAATGTTGCAGGAGGTTACTGAACATGGCTCCTCTGAACTTGCACCAGCCACAAAAACTGCAGTGGACATTCATAGACCAACACAGCACACAGGTTCTTCCTCCAACACTGTCCATTGCTAGTAGAGGTCAAACAACAATCTTTGACAAAGATGTGGTCTTGATGCTGTATTTCTAAACACTACTGGGGGTTTGAAGGGTATCAGAGCCACATCTTTCCTGTTTTGCAGTATCTGGCAATCATATGATTTGCCAAGGTTAATCTCCTATGGAGGGAGTCCTTGAGAGGATTTGTCTTTGGCTTTTGTTTATCATTTTGACAACTTTGGCTTATGTCACCCAGGGTACCAAGCAGGGGCTTTGCCTTGAAATTGAGGTTGCTGTTATGGTGAGCGCCAGCCTACTGGAAGGCTGTTAGAGCTCAGCAGTGAATACCATATCTCCTTCTGTCCTTCCCTGGCTCCAGAAAGAACCATGTGGCTTTCCTTAGTGGACACAGATGACATTCAGGGTTTTCCAGAAGTCTCCGCTGTATGCTATAAATATTGGATCACTTTCTCTTGGGATGCTAGTATTCACAAGTGGATACTTCTGATTTCTCTGTAGTCTACAGTTTCACAGCCTTCAGTGATTAATATGATCTTTTATTGCACTGGTTTTGGTCCAAGAATGATCAAATGTTCAGAGGCAGATGGACAGTTTTTAGATGTCTGGGTAGCTTCCCTGCTCTATCATTCAGAAAGTGCTTCCATTTCACTCTGGTCATAAAGCCCCCATCTAGGTATTGACTCATCTTTAATTTAGGCACGTTGATGAGGGTAAGAAGCACCACATCTTCCATATCAGCAAGGTCAACCCTAGACTTGATACCTCATTGGCCTTCAACTTTGGGCACTTTAAAAGAGCAATTGGTGTATATGCCATGACTTCAAAATTAATTACTTCCTCATAGCTTTAAAAATGACACCACAGAAAATATTTTAGCTTCACATATGGCAAGAACTGTTGTCTTACCAGCCCGTAATTCATAATTCTTGGAGAAATAAGAAATGTCTGTAACAGTACACATTAGGTGTCTTGGACATATGGAAGGTGCATTAACCTCACTACTGTGTGTGTCATTTTCAAGTAATATGGACGTTACCATCACTGTGTACTTACCAACAGGGCAGGTAGTGTGAGGTCCCCTTCCTTCTTTTATAAGTGGTCAGGCTTTGTTATTGCTGGAGTGAAAACCAATCTGCTGGTAGTGTCCAAGCACGCTGAACAAAACTAAAGATCTAGTTTTAGTCAGTCCTTATGTCAATTGATTGTATAGCAATTAGCTGGAATTGAGGTTAACCTGAGGTGGATGTTTTTTTACTTTTGCTATTAACAGGAAGTTAGATTTTCCTCATGCTACTGAAGGCCATTCTGGGTTTCTGTTGAATGAGTTCCTAGTCCTGCAGTCAAAACAAAGCACTTTTTCCCCAGCTTTCTAGGTGGCAGCAATTACTTTCTGGAGGGAAGTAGCAGATCCTTTATTGTTCTTCTATGTAGCGTACTGTCATCAGGATATGGATCGGCATAAGCTGACCTAAGGCTGTGTTGCTCCCAGAAGAAAGGTTCCCTTTGTCCACCTGCTCCTGTGTTCCTCCTTACATGCGGGAGGCTCCTGCATCCTGCGGGATGGATGCCTTGTGGTAGCAGACAATGGAAAAACTTTGGGAGGTCAGGGGCAGCTCATTTTTGAAGCTGGTGTAGTCTGAGATTGGCTTCAGTACAACTTCACAGTTAAGTTCTTCCCACGTGGTTTCAGCAGTTCCCCTTCACTGGGAAATCAATATGCCTGTTCTTTCAGCTTTTATCATAGCTGAAGTCATAGCATGATATTCTTAATTTGTTAACGTATCCACAGAGTGCAGACTGTTTGGTTGGTGCCTGTCTCAAAAAGACTCTGTGCTAATTTGAATGCTTAAAGACTACAAAATTTTACATTAATTCTCTAATTTTATTGAACAAAATACAATTTTTTCCCATTTCAGTGGCTTTGTTTTTCTTCGACTGATTTGTCCTGCTATCCTGAACCCAAGGATGTTTAATATCATCTCAGGTGAGTGTATGTTTTAAATTGAATTCATACTTTTTACAGTAGTAGGCATGACATTACTGTAATGTCTAATGTATAAAAATACAAATTTTTTTTGAACGCTGTGTCCAAAGTCATGTTATCCATGTTACTTGTCTGACTTCTCCATAAGGCAGCCAATGTATGCTTTTCATCCTTAAAGGTTAGATTGTGGTTATCCCCAGCGTCATTTTACAGTCCAGAAAAACACGCATTGTGGTATTTAATAACTCAATTTTGAGTTAAAGTCTAGCAATGAGGAATATATTCTAGCAGTGTGAAAAATCTAAGTGTGTGATCTTCAGATGTCACTTTGAATACAATGCAATGCCAAAGTTAATGGTTGAAATTCAATGGTATCTCTTAAATTAACAAGATTTATAAAGTTGAACATGTGTCTGCAGAGCTTGGAATACATTTGTGCACCTAGAAAATTATGCTTGAGTAACTTGTTTGAACGTGCTGCTCAGATAGCTTCCAGCCATTGGGGAAGTCTTTACTTTGACTCATTAAGTACAATCTCTCTCATCTTTAAGATTCCATATTTGAGAGGGAGTGGTGGCATTTAGAATTGGTGGGTTGTGCAGATTTGAGGTACCTCCTAACTTGGGTTGCACTGTGTCTGCAGGTGTAAAAAGTTACCTATAAATTTGAGTAATCGCCTTTAAGCTTGTCTGTCAGCGTTGCAACTCTTACAGAAAACCAGATGTTCATATTCATATATTTTTGTGGACATTACTAAAGCAACGCAAGTTTTACCTCACCAAGTGACATCTTCTGCACGCACTTCTGTTATAATATTAAAAATATTTTATTCCATGAAAAAAATATGAACTGGAGAAGAGCTTGACTTTCATGTGACTGCGGTTAGTTTTAAATGGAATGGTCAGTAACTCTGTACTTTGTTTTCCTGCCAGATTCTCCTTCCCCCACAGCTGCAAGAACACTGACGCTGGTCGCCAAGTCTGTGCAGAATTTAGCAAATCTGGTTGAATTTGGAGCTAAGGTGAATATAATTTTACACACAGAGAATAGCCTAAAACTATGTTTCCAGGAAATTTCAATATATCTCTGTCATACAGGCAAAATCTATTGCTGTTTTTTCACGCAAAGCCTGACATGACATGTTTGTCCTCATCCGCAAGGAGGCCCTGTTGCTACAATTTCTTCTGTCCTCTTCATTTAGAGCTAAACAGGGTGTTGATCTGAGCTACAGCAGTAGCATAAAGTCTGGCCACATTGGGAAGAGGAGCCATAATCATTTGAGAGGAAGTGGTCTAGGAACTCACGTTAATGACTCGGTACATCCCGGGAAGGTTTTGAACCTGGTAGTACGAACACCAGCAATGGTCTGTTATAATAATTCATGAAGAAATGACATTTTATTTTGGAATATCCATATCAAAAAGACAACTGAGAATTGCTAGAGTAGGAATCTGTGATGGGAAAGAATCAGAAGGATAAATATTCTGCCTTCAATAGATGGTGTGAGCTTTTTTTGCATTTCCATTCATTATTTCATGGCAAAGGGGAGGCATCTTTCAGTAATATTGAAATGCTTCTGTACACAACCTTGAAGTGCGTTCCACACACATGTTCTATCTATATATAGTAATTAACTTTCAGATTGAGACTACTCAGGCCTAAATTCTCAGTTTGGTATACATTATCCAATTCTGAAACAAATGAAGAACTGCCAGGCTCTGACTCTCACCCCACCCTCACTTTCACCCTGCATTTACTTACTCCTTAGGTTGGTGCTTCCTGTGGTAGAGCACTTCAAAGCACCCCTTCTAGTTGTACTCACCTTCATATTGCTAGACGTAATTAATATTGTAAATCAAGTGTGCATATTGTACTTTTTAAAAAGTCCTCGCTTTCAATAAAATTTCTATTATAACATTAATAAAATGCCAGCAACAACTGGTCTGTCTTGGTTCCCAGACTGAAACACGGTTGAAAAATGAATCTGCTGACTTAAGCATAATGAAAGTGACTTCAGGCTGGCATGATGAAGTTATTTCTCTGACACACATAACTTGGAATGTAAGCGTTAATGACAGAACAAGAAAGAGGGCACTCATTCCTGATCATACCTTTGAAAGTAGAGCGTTTGTTCATGTCAGCTAGGTATCGAGAGACATTCGTCTTAATGCAAATTCGTCTCAGTGTGCACGTGTAAGAAAATTTCTGAATCAGAGATTCTGAATCTTCTGAATATAAGAAAATACCAAATTCTGTAGTCTTTTGACTGGCTGCACACCAGACATTAGAAATTCATTTGAAAAAAATGAAATCACTGCAGGTGACATACGCGTTTTGCAGTGTCATTTGGCTGATTGCGCTGTGTTCACTTCAGGTGTGACAATTATCTTGGCATTGATTTGTTCTAATGAATACTTTTAAAAATTACTAGGAGCCATATATGGAAGGGGTAAATCCATTTATCAAGAGCAACAAACATCGCATGATCATGTTCTTGGATGAACTTGGGGTAAGTGGTTAAAAAAATCTTTACTGGAAGTTACAGAGCAGCATTGTAAATGAAAATTCTTTACACTCATTAACTAGCTCAAAAATGCATCAGCTCCCACACAATTTTGAGTTCTTGTAACTGAAGACATTTTTCTTATGCGTGTTCAGAAACTGCAGATTGCTGGCCTGTCATACAGAATTAAAACCATCATGTCATCTTAGACTTTTTTCATTTAGTGCCTCTGTAGATGTAAGAAGCTCACATAGATTTTGTAGCTATAAGGATTAGAAATTTTGGCAAAAAATACAAATCTTTAAAAACATCTTTTAAAACAAGAATTCTTATATATAATTGGTTGTACAGTTTTGACCAGAGATTGAAATTATTTTTTGCTTTACAAAAATACCAGGCTGAAATTCAGTTATGCATTACCAAATGTGTCACTGCATGCGTTCTAGATATTGTAGTTTGGAAGTGAACTGCAATTACTGTATTCTTTTAAACTCTTACAGTTTTGTGTATGATAGCTATAACAGGAGTTAGGTCTTCATGCTATGTATATATATTTTTAAACCAAGAATTCATTTTAAAAAACAAGATGAAAAAAATGTGCCAAGCTTCCTGAACTGATCCCTTAAAAGTGACCTAGAAGACATCTCAGAATATTTTGATGAGATATAAAAACAAGTGTGGCATTCGGGTAGGTTGCCATATGTCACCTTTTTCTGGTTAAATTACAACTTCTGTATATTATATGTCAGTTTTCTTTAAATGACAGATTTTGCATGACACCTCTGAGAACTGTTGGTTTGAAAATATTGGATTAATCTGTTTTAATTACATCATTGGTTTATGACCAGTTTAATGAGTTGCTTAATAGGATTTTGCTGAACTTTCATTGCTGCTGGTCTCATTTAGACTGAAAAAAAAAAATCAGTTCATTGATGGATTCCCCTCATTTAGGGGAAGGCTGCGAGTCTCTATATGCAGTAGCTTTCTGGTCAGATCAGTGGTAGTGTAGCAGTACCAGATCTTTTAGGAAGAACCCTTCTAGCAGGAGTAGAAGTCGCAATACACTTGTCAAACGCATGCTTGCGGAGAGGAAGAAATACATAATTTGTAATAGAAAGATGGATTGGGAGACTTTGCTGGAAAGACAAACATTGCAGTACGTGCTTGCAGTATAAAACAATTGTGTCTGTAGAGCTGTAATTTATCTTCCTGTGTGCCCACATACTCAGCATCCTAAATCCTCTCTCATCCTTTTTGTTGAAGAATGTTCCTGAGCTTCCGGACACTACAGAGCACTCTAGAACTGACCTATCTCGTGACCTGGCGGCCTTGCACGAGATATGTGTGGCACACTCAGATGAACTACGGACGCTCAGTAACGAGCGAGGTGTAATGCAGGTAAGTGACAAACACAGGTACAGAGAGTTATGTCTTGAGTTACTCCTTAACACCAGGATGCTTTTGTAGTATTTCTGGCTAGCAGTATGACTGATAAACGTTGTAAAATATGTGCATTTCAGCAGGAGGTTGTTAGCTGTAAAGGTAAATACTTAGTCCATAGTTTTGTTTCTTCATGCAACAAAACCAAAGAGGTTTTTTAAAGTTTCGAGAGGAAGTTACGGTTTCTAGAGGAAGCCTTAAACCCACAAAATTACTGTCTCCTGACAGGCTTTCTGGAGCTGTTAGTTTTAGGATCTCGGGGTTTTTTTCAGTTGAGAACTACATTTATTTTCATTACCTTTCTGTTGATACCTCATTTCTGCTTCCTAATTTGCCAGTACATTTGTAAACAAACATGGCAAACTTTTCTAGCAAACCCCAAGAGTGGGTTAGCAGTTCACTTTCATCACCTCCCCGTTAAGCCACAAAAAGATCCATGGATGGACTGGCAAAATTCATAACGCTGTTTTAGACTTCCCTTTTGAAGGTAATGTCTTATTGACTAGGGAATCAGCTGTTTCCTTTTTTTGTTCGTTTGTTTTAATGTATTTTAAACTACCTAGTAGCAGATGTGATAGGCTGATGCTGAAAATGCTTCTCAAGCAAGACTGTTCTGTTTCCTGTAGCTAACGTATGGTTTTACTGACTCTCTCTACAGCATGTTCTTAAGAAGCTTTTGGCTATTACTGAACTGCTTCAACAAAAACAAAATCAGTATTCAGTGTCTAATAACACCAGGTAGCAGCCCTCTACCTGAATTCTGCATGGATCCAGCATGCCCAACATGGCGACTCACACCAGTATCACTTTCTTCTTGCTCTTGCCAAAAATAGCACACCCTGTCACATTCCCAGTGATGTGTGAACTATGCAAAAAGAAAACAAAGATTCTGTTGGTGAATGATTGTACCAGCAGCTTTTTAAGCTATCTGTGCAGGACATTTGCACTTTTTTCCACTTGGAAACAGTTTTCACAACCTCTGAGCCTTGGTGTACAGTTCACCTTCCGCAAAGAAAATGCTGTGACTGTGTCTTGAACTTTGAAAATTATTTTCAGCAGCTCTGATTGCCAAAGTTTTGCTGTCTTGTTGGAAGAGAATTATCAACTGACATGAAAAGAAATGTGTTGTTCTGACAGCCACCTATAACTGGATAACATTTCTTACTGTAATTTCTGACTGGTTACAATAATTACGACTTTTGACTGTTTCAACCACTTTAACTTGTATTTACAGTTTTCAGAATTTGATGTTATGGTAGAAACAATCTTTACTGTACACTTTTTATACCATGCTGTTTCTCTTGCTGGAATCATGTTGGAAGAGAATATGCAGAATGGGTCTTGTCAGCTTTATTTTTTGATGTGCCACTGATTCAGTCTGAATAGTTTTTCCATCAAGAACTGTATATCCAGATAAATCACAATGCTTTTGTAAAATGTTTACAACAGTAAATAATTTGAATTCAGTAAATTTATTGATCATTGTATCAGACATGCATGCATTCATTAAACCATTTTATAAAATATGTATTGGTTGGTCTTTTGTCTACTGTAAGTCTAGCATAAATACTATTTTTATAAGTGAAAAATAAGTTTTTAAAATAAATCAAGCTGCAGATCAACTTCTTATGGAAACTGGCTAACTTTGGCTGCTGTGGAAATTTTTTACAGTGTCTGCACACATGATGTACTTCGAAATGTTCATGTGGTGTCACTTTTTTAGCATGAATCCTTGGAACAGCATTACCTTGTCTACATGTCTTAATTTGTACATATCTCTCACAGGGTGAGAAAGTAGATGTTAAAACTGTTTAAAAGAATTAAAAGTAAAAAATGCAGTTGATTCAGAGGGTATTTCAGCATCACCATTCATAACTTTTCTAGGCAATGATCTCGTAAGGAATAAAAGCACGCTGCGATTCACTGACAGGACTAATGAGGTAATCCCAGAAATAACTGCGTAATACAAACATGGTTGCTACACCACTAGAACAACTACACACTCTCTCCTGTCTATTAGAACTGCTTTTTCCATTCACTGTCACAATAAATGGTACAGACTTTGGGTCTTTACTGTGATACTAGTGCATGACTTCTAGGTTTGCAGATGGCTCTTGCTGCCCTGGTCTCTCCAGTTGGAGCAACTTTCTGGAAGGTGGGTGCCCAGTGCTGTAGCTGAGATCTCCCAGGTGCCGTGGGTACCACGCTTAGTAGACAGAGGTGACGCTGCTAATACAGCCTAGTGAAGACATACCTGTTTGCAAGACCTTGGTATTACCGAGTTCTTTTTTAGGTCATCCCATAAAACAGTGTATGAACAGGAAATGGACTTTGCTTTAGCTCTGGAAGACATCGAACTACTTAGGAAGGTTTTTAAAATATTCTTCTCAATGGTCCCCAGGTAAGTTAGTCACAGCAACCTAATCTGAGATCACAGCTGCAGAGTAAGGCACAAAGGTGTGATTATTACCTTCCATATTGTAACATATGTTGCTGCAGCCTCTTGGTATGTTTGAGAAGAGCTTCCCAAATGTACCAAGTGTTACGGGCATGGTTGTATTCTTTCAGCTGCTTCAATGACAAGCTTGGGAAGAGGGGAGCACGCCCCGCTGCAATGCATGTACAGGTCTCCTGCTTCCATTTAGCTGCTTTGCTAAAGGCCCAGTTTGACCTAAGTGTAGGATTACAGCATGGCAGTAGCTGTTCTGGAACCAAAACTCTTCCCTGAGTGACAGATTTCTTAAAGCAAACATTTCTTACTAGTGTTTGACCTTGAATGGAGGACAGTTTAATGGACTTCTAGCAAAGTCACATACTTTATTGCAAAGATACTAAGAACTGACAGAATAAATACCTCATGACACTGAGTAAGGAACCTGCAGCAGGCAGGTTCACACCTGACACCGAACGGTAGTTTCTGCAGTGGTAGGACTCTGTCTTCCTTCAAGGTTACACTTAGTCCACAAGATCATCATCAGTCCAGTCGTCCTGGAAGGGAAGAAAGCAACGCCTTGAGCAAAGTCTGAATTCGGTGTGTTTCACAGCAAGGTGGGACAGGCAGTGCGTGACTGTAGGTACATGGTACCACTGCACATGCTGCCACAGTAACTGCCACTACATATGCCAGTTACAGAGAATTTAAGTAATGCGTAACTTTCCACATTTCTGAACTGTGTCTGATATCAGTAATAGACTTAAATAGCAAGTTTAAACTGATTTTAAACATAGTACTCGTCCACATTACTTGACAGATGAGCATTTCTGCCAGGACACTTGGCCGCGCTTATCTTGCGCACTCCACTCTACTTCTGACAACCAGGACTGACAGTTGGTGCCTGGTTAAAGTACAAGGCTAACTCAACTGGAAATAAGAATTCATGCAAGGCATGCACAGAAGTTACTTGATGAAATGCCTGTTTGTTAAGTTCCCTTTCACATTCTCATGACATGCCTGACCTAAAGTCACAGCCAAGAGCTACCCATGATCTGGATTTCTACTCAGACATGCTCCCACTGCTAAAGACGACTAGTTTTAAAATCATGGAGGGCCAGGCATTTTAGCAGCCCCTTTCTGAGGTTTAGCTCATGCTTCTTCATTACGGACAACTATGTAGAGATTCCCACAACAGCTCACGTTGCAACATTTCACTAGTATCTTATGCTTTTCATGGCTTCATTACTTTGGCAGCTGAGTCATCTGGGCTCTATCCAGTACACTGTGTGTTTCTTCTACCACTTCAAGTTGATGAGGTCTCCATACTAGTTACAGCCTTGCTATTGATAGTAACTTCAGCTGCAAGCTATTAAATAAAAAATCAAAACCTTACAAGTAGATTAGAACTGACTGTACACTTCTACATTACAGCCTAATTACTTACAGCTGTGTAATGCTAGTACCAGCCAGCTACAGGATTGGTGAGGTCTCAAGGTTTGAGCAGTATGCCTTCAGCTCAGATCTGCTCTTGCATGTGATAATTACTCAGAAATGAAATTATAAAAGTACAAACTCTTGGCAGTTCATAAACATCAGTATTTAAAAAGCCTAAGTTTCGAGAGCTGTTAAAACTGTACAAGAGCTTATCATGCTGCAGGCTATGTGAATTTATCCAATCAGTTTATTCCTTTAGAAAAAGAATTGTGAATATAACTTAGTAAGAAACTCAAACCCAAAACTTTCTCAAAGCATAGTAGCATAACTAAAATAAGACCCTCTTCAAATTAAACTGGGGTGGGGAAGAACTGAGTCTCCAGAGCTTTTGTGAGTCATTTTGTGAGAAAATGAAAAGTTACGGAAGTGCTAGTTCATATTACAGAGCTGCCAGTTTCAATATGCTTTTTAAGACTGGCATTTGGAGTAAACACTAGTCAAAGTTTTTACAGCATTAAATAGTTATCTTAAAATATGCTGGAGGTTCCACACTTTGTTAGAACATACTTTCAATGCTGATTTTATTATAATCTTGTTCAAATCATTTTTTAATTCTAGTTTGACATTGTAACATCAACCTGCGATGATAATTTATAACAGCAAGACTCCTTGAATTATAGAAAACCCACACATCCTGCATTTTATGTTAAGATTTTGACAGACGACGCTCTTTAGCTGTTAGCAAGCTTTTCTAAATGCTGTACTTAAGGTGTCTTAGACTACCAGGTTGTACAATGTCTTCAGTACCAAGAGAAGTCCGGTTAAAAAGGGTTCTTCACAAAGCTGTTTCTCCGCCAGAATGTATTCACTGCAAGTTCCAGTCAATGTTGCAAATAAAAGCTCTGAAACATACTCAGATTAGATCTCAAGGACTTCCTTAATTCTGGTTTTATTTGTTGAGTCACCCTCCTCAGTCTATCTCCACCTTATTTATACTTAATCTTACAGCCTCAGATACTAGCTCTCCATCTGTAATTTTTATGCAAGCCTCGCTAGCAAATTGGCTAATGCAGAGATTTAGTCTAGCAGCTGACCTCTCCTTTGTGCAAGAAGCCAAATAAAGTAAGTGAAAACAGTTCCTGGCCATCAGAAAAACCACCACAGAAAACTTCCACAAAAAAAGCCTGCTTGAGTATATTTCAGCATATACTCATTAATTTCATCCACATTCTGAGCAGTGTGTGTTCATCCATGGAGCTAGGATTTCTCCTCAAGTTCCCGGGCTTCCAAAACCTCCTTTCATCGTAATATCCAAATCCCAGTTTCACAGCTATTTCCCCTCACTGGCATCATGGAGTTTCACATGCTGTAGTTAAGTACCAAGATTTATGCTGTTCTATGGTTTGTCGAAAGACTTTCAAAGCGCAGGAAACAGCTGGGAAGATGGCCTGTGAGTTCTCCCCCTCCCCACAAAAGACTGGAATATTTAAGAACATTCCTAAGCACAGGCTAGTACAATCTCTGGCTCATTTTTAAAAAAGAGATGAAAAAGATTCTGTCTGAGCAACACATAAAAGAATTTTAACGGATGCAGAAGTTTATCTCAGTAGCCATGTCACTTTGGGCAGTTAAAGAGTGGGAAAACAACTACTTGTACAATAGGTTTACTAACCTCATCCATTTTGGATCTCTTTGTGACATATTCATCATCTTCATAACCTTTCCTCTTCTTCCTAACGCCCATCCAAGAAAAAAGTGAAATGTTTAAGGATTTTTATAAGTTGGTCTCCTTATTTGGCCACAAGTTGATTAGATTATGGACATAATTGTCACATAAACTAGCAGCTTGCTGGAGGTTTGCAGTGGGTACTAAAGTGAAAAGGGCAGAAAAGCAAAGTCAGGAAGTCCTTTGCCATCCACATAAGTCTTAAGAAAACATTAAACTTTTACACAATTCTTGTTTTAATCACATGATTTTAAAGCCCTTGTTTCTCATTACATATGACATCAAGTGGCCTTAGAAGCCACCCGGGATTCCAGTTCTGTGTTACAAAATAATCAGTATTACAGCTTGCAGTGCAAATCAGCACAAAACAACGTATACACGTATTACTGAAAGCGCTACTTTGAGTCTTGGTTCTCAGCTTCCAGTGGGCACTCACATAGTGAGCATGTGAACAGACATCCTTGGCTGTACATTTAGATGTTTTCATCTTCAATCACTTACACAGATCAGAGAAAGTTAATGTTTCTATAGCAATAAAAAAAGGCAGAAGTTTAACACATCAAAGAGTAAGTATCTACTTACAGGTTTGTATTCAGTGAAAACTCCAAGCTGTGACACATCTCTAATTTCTGTTTTAGAGCAGCAACCTCTTCAGGCCTTGGCAGTTCGTATTTCTTTATGAGATTTTTCATGCCTGCAGTGGCAACAACACAGCTCTAAGCAAATTAAGTAATTTGATGACCTAGACGAGGGGACAGAGTGTATCCTCAGCAAGTT
>RSEF01000031.1:54935631-54946257 GCA_003993805.1 Himantopus leucocephalus
TTGTAGAAGGCTACCAGATTAGTCAGGCATGATTTGCCCTTGGTGAAGCAACATTGGCTGTCTGTAATCTCCTCCTGGTGTTCCACATGCTTCAACACGTCTTCCAGGAGGATCTGTTCCATGATCTTACCAGGCACAGAAATGAGGCTGACTGGTTGGTTGTTCCCAGGGTCCTCCTTTCTACCCTTTTTAAACATGGGCGTGATGTTTCCCTTTCTTCCAGTCACTGGGGACTTCGCCTGAATGCCATGACTTTTCAAATATCATGGAGAGTGGCTTGGCAACTACATCTGCAAGTT
This sequence comes from Himantopus leucocephalus, assembly GCA_003993805.1. Taxonomy (NCBI): domain Eukaryota; kingdom Metazoa; phylum Chordata; class Aves; order Charadriiformes; family Recurvirostridae; genus Himantopus; species Himantopus leucocephalus. The sequence continues at coordinate 54,935,931 of RSEF01000031.1, forward strand.
CTCTCAGGACCCTGGGACATATCTCATTGAGTCCCATGCACTTCTGTTCAGGTTCCTCAGGTGGTCTCAAACCTGATCTTCTCCAATGATGGGAGATAATCTTATGCCCCTTTAGGTGTTGGGAACCCCAAGTGGCATAGCATTGAACAGGCCTCCAATCCACACACAGCATGCCATGCAAACCCTGTCCACAGCAGAGATTTTCCCCTTTCAGTCATTCAGGCTATTATAGGATTTTCTTACAAAGAAACAACTCTATTTAAAATTTCTACTGCCAAACACATAGGATATTCTCATGAGAACTTCTTGCTGCACTTTTAGATAAAGGTAAGGCCATACCGGTGGCGTACTTGCCTGTACCAAGTGGGAGCTGCCTGCGGTCTCCTTTGTTACAATGAGCTGGCAGAGTTTATCCTGCGGCCAAGGGATTTGAGCATCAAACAGTCCTGAAGGCCATGCTGGACATGCAGCACAGTGCAGAACAGCACGGGCCTGGGCCTACCCAGGGTAACTGTCCTGTGGATCACTGACTCCTCAATGTACAATTGTCTTCTGGTCAGGATCACTACAGATGGCTAAATATCTCAACAAATATAAATATTCTCAGCAAGTACTATATGTCACCTTGTGTTAGGTATCATGAGGAAAATTCGCAACTGGCCCGTGCCAACCAAGGAGAGAGGCTAGGATGCAAAGTATAGAATTATAAGGGTAAATATTTATTCATGCGCATGAGGTGTCCCAGCCAGATTGGGGCATCCCAAATGTGGTTTTTCACAGGGTTCTTATACCCTTCAGATGTTCAGGTACAACACGATTTGACTAATCACTAAAACCCACACCACCAATTACTAATCGTAGGAAAACTTTGCAAAGCAACTATATTTCTGCAGCATTCTTGCTGCTTGTCTATTGATCCAGACGTCCCTGGAGTCAGTCTTGCTACAGTTACTTATCTATGATGCCAGACAACGCTGGGAGGGTTTCAGATGTGTCAGAAGGGCTAGAATGCTGATGTTATCTTGGTTGTAGAAGGGTATCCTTTATCCTTCATGGACAGCTCTAAGCTTCCAAGAAACAAAGTCCTTATTTCCAGGGCTGGGCTATCCCTTAATTTGTTTTACTTAACCATGAACAATACCAAAGTCTCCACTAAAATTCCACTACTTCATTACATCTTTCCCCTCTTCCAAAATCTCATCTTAATCCTGTAAATTTTTTGCCATAAAACTTTGTTCGTGTCCCATCTTCTCTGAAATTCAGTATCTATCTCAAACATATTTTTGTGTCCAATTGAAAAAAACCCACAACAAACAACAAAAAATACCCAATATTGAAGTAATTCAAAGTAAATGTCAACTAGAAAATAGTTTCCCTTCTTGCTGGTACTTTCAACTCCTCTCTTCCCCCCTCCCCATGTGTCAAACCAGTAGAGCAGATGAACTCAGGATTATAATGGAAACTATCAAACAGGGGACATCACTATCACTGGGGACTTCGCCTGACTGCCATGACTTTTCAAATATCATGGAGAGTGGCTTAGGAAGTACGTCTGCCAGTTCCCTCTGGACCCAAGGATGCATCTTGTCAGGTCCCATGGACTTGTGTATTTTCAGGTTCCTCAGGTGGTCTTGAACCTGATGTTCCTGTTTCCACTGCCTGTGCATTTCCTTCTCACACTTTAGTTCGACCAGAAGGTCCTTACTGAGCCATGTTGGTCTCCTACCTTCCTTGCCGAATATCCTACATGTGGAAATTGAGAGCTCTTGCAAGAGCTGCCAGCTCTGTTCAGTTCTTTTGTCCCTGAGGGCAGTGCTTAAGGTTCTTAGAATGTTAACAGAACCTTAAGGTTAATAGAACCTTAAGTGCTTTAGAGCAGGATGTGTTTCCTTCTTCCCAAGCTTGTCCTTGAACTAATTGAAAGAAAACAACCTTGCTTATAACATTTTCAGCATTCCCAACATTTTCCTCAAATGTACTGTTAAAAAGAGACTGCAGCATTTACAGTATGGAACACAATCACAGTTGTGTAACTTAACCTGTTGCTGCATCTTCTGATCCTGCAGCTATAATCTCAGATTAGATTACTGTGACTAATGTACATGAGGACTACTGAGAACAATTAAAAAAATAAAATCTTCAAGTAGTTATATGCTGTCCAAAGCTAGATCAAAGTATTTCATTGTACTGGTTTTGGCTGGGATGGAGTTAACTTTCTTCATAGCAGTCCATATTGATGTACCTTAGAAATTGGAATCTTTCACTGAGCAAGAACAAAGAGCTATAAAAGGGTTAAAAAGGACTTGTGAAACAGGACACTTTGTATAAACAATGCATGCCTTGCTAATGAATATACCCTTGAAGAGGAACAGAAGGCTGATAACAAGGGAACATCCCTCCGCAGAAACCAGCCAAAAACTGAACAACTGCTAAAAGAAGCATAAAGTCAGCAAAGATCTGCAGTAACTGGGGGAAAGGTAAAGTTGGCAGTGGGAGATCGTGACCACCGACTCAATTAGAGACTGAAGAGACCTACACACATGCACGCGCACACACACACTCCCGCTGTACTGGAGCATGCACACATCAATTAAAGGACATTGTAGCTTTAAATGAAAGTGAGAGACTGTATTAACCAATAGAAATTGTTAAGATAAGGTACTAATCAACAATTATAATTAAGGGTGTGTATTTCTGTGTTTTGAACCATATAAATATTTCGAGGAGTTTGTAGACCGGTGTGCTAGCTTTGTGGATTACCACCTAGCACCCATCTCTGCGCAGAAATGATTTAAATAAATACCTCTGCTCTGTGTATACATTGGCATCTTGCACACCGAGTAAACGACCCTGCTTTGGGACAACAATATGGTCCTGTGTTTTGGATTTGTGACTATAACAATCTTGACAACACACCAGTGTTTTGGCTATTGCTGAACAGTGTTAGTACAGTGTCCAGGCTTTTTCCCTCTGCCCCACTAGGGAGTAGGCTGGGAAGTGAGCAAGAAGTTTGGAGGGGACGCAGCTGTGACAGCTGACCTGAAATGGCCAAAGGGATATTCCATTCCATATAATGTCATGCTCAGCAATAAAAGCGGAAGGAAGGGTTTTTTTTGGGAGGAACATAGCTCTTGTTCAGAGACTGGCTGGACATCAGTCTACTTCTGGGAGGTGGTGAGTGATTGCCTTTGCATCGCTTGTTCTGTTTTTTTCTTCATCTTTCCTTTCTCAACCTCTGAATTCTCTTGCTTTTGCTCTTCCTATTCTCTCCTGTCCTGCGTTTTTTTTTGGTGGGGGGGAGTGAGCAAGTAGCTGTGTGGTGCTTAAGCTGCTGGTGGGGGGTAAACTACATTAATTTTCACACATTGTTTTAGGAAATAAGTAGTGGTGTCATTTTTAAAAAATACATACCTAAATGCAACTTTGAGATTTACCTGCAGTCATTTTTATCAATGCATTTTATACATTGTAGATAAATAGCCAACCATATCTGTTATCCAAATTTCATTTTTACAATGTTCTATTACTTGCACCCAAAGTTAGCCAGTTTCCATAAAGAGCCTATCGGCACCTTGATTATTTTAAAAACTTACTTTTCAGGTTTAAAAATAAGATTCATGGTAGCCTTACATTACACACAAGACCAACCAATACATATTTTATAAAATGGTTTAATGGATGCATGCATGTCTGATACAGTGATAATAAATTTACTGAATTCTAATTATTTACTGTTGTAAACATTTTACAAAAGCATTGTGATTTACCTGGATGGATACACAGTCCTTGATGGAAGAATTATTTAGACTGAATCAGTGGCACATTACAGAATAAAGCTGACAAGATTCCTTTTGCGTATTCTTTTGACATGATTCCAGCAAGAGAAACAGCATGGTATTAAAAGTATACAGGAAAGATTGTTCTTACCATAACCATCAAACTCTGGAAATTGTAAATACAAGATCAAGTGGTTAAAACACTCAAAGTCATAATAATTGTAACCAGTCAGAAATTGTAGTAAGAAATGTTATCCAGTTACATGTAGCTGTCAAAACAATGCATTTCTTTCATTGTCAGTTGATAATTCTTTTCCAACAAGACAGAAAAACTTTGGCAATTGCAGGCGTTGAAAATAATTTTCAAAGTTCGAGACAGTCACAGCATTTTCTTTGCAGAAGGTAAACTGTACACCAAGGCTCAGAGGCTGTAAAAACTGGTTCCAAGTGGAAAAAAAGTGCAAATATCCTGCACAGATAGTTAAAAAAGCTGCTGGTACAATCATTCACTAACAGAATCTTAGTTTTCTTTTTGCATAGTTCACACATCACTGGGAATGTGACAGGGTGTGCTATTTTTGGCAAGAGCAAAAAAAGTGATACTTGTGTGAGTTGCCATGTTAGACATGCTGGATCCATGAGGAATTCAGGTAGAGGGTTGCTACCTGATGTTATTAGACACTGAATACTGATTTTGTTTTTGTTGAAGCAGTTCTGTAATAGCCAACAGCTTCTTAAGAACATGCTGTAGAAAAAAACAAAAACAAAAAAAAACCCAGTACAACCCTACATTAGCAACTAGAAAAAACCAAAACCCATCTTGCTTGAGAAGCATCTTCAACATTAACCTACCAGACTTAGAATTAGGTAGTTTAAAATATATTTAACACACACACACACACACACACCAAGCTCCAATTCCCTAGTCACTAAGACATTACTTCAAAAGACAACTGTAAAGCAGCAATATGAAATTTATCTGCACCCATGGAGACCCATTAAGTCTTGCCAACTTAACCCGAGAGTTTCAAAATGAAAGAGAATTCTCCCATCTGTTAAAAACAATCTGTAAACCAAAAATCCATTCTCGGGTATTTTCCCCACGTGAAAGTGCAGAAACGGGCCAAGAAAATGAAAAAAAAAGTCCAGTAACAAAAAAAAAGGTGATAATACAATTCACTTCTGTACAGGCAGAACTACCCTCTTTTAACTTTCTGAAAACTTGGTCATTAAACTAAACCAAATGCAACTGAACATACACATAAAACAGGCTGAGAAACCGTATTGCTAACGTACTGTCAAGAGTTCAATCACTTTTTCATTGTAGTCGAACTATGTTCAACTACAGCAGGGTGATCCTGAACCATTAGGGCACTTACAGGAGGAAAAAAGGAAAAAAATTCAAGATTTTTCTTTATAGAAACCCACGAGGAGAAATTACTCCTCTGAAGCAGAAATATAAGTGTATTGAGGAAACTGTATCACATCTGTAACCATTAAGTACTTCAGATACAGGCCTTGTGAAATAAATGATATCCCTTATATGTAAGCAATACATATTTAGTACTGAAAACTTCTACTATCCTGTCTTGCCAGTCTAGCTATCATTTTTGCTTTGTCAAGACTAGCAGTAGCGGTAAGTGAATCATGAACTTGAACACGATTGATTTTTTTTCCCTTGTATGGCACTGAAGAGGTAAATTGTAGTAGTTATTAAACTGGATTAGTTTTGAATTGCTATAATGAAGCATTATCTCATTTTTAATTCCTTGAGCTTTCTTCTGCCAAAGATGATTAAATACAAATATATTTTAACCTTTTGCAAAATCACCATAAGAGCACCCAGTAATCCCCTTATTTAAAAAACATTACTGTCGAAAAATGCATTATTTGAGTAACATCTGCTGCCAGGAGAAAGAAATATAGATTTATCGTCTACCTGGGTTTAAATTAAGGCCTTCAAAGAGTCAGGTTGTAGGAATACCAGTCTTTAAACCATGAGAATAATAAGAAATCTGATTAGAAGAAGTTATTTTGAAACAATTAAATTAAAAACTATTTTAAAAACTACCTCTTCCAAAATGAGTCATTAAATAAATAGTTTAAGCTGATACTGATTAAATTTAAGACGACCATCTGTAAACAAAAATGCTTTCTATAATACAAATGCCCCTTGTCCCCAAATTATTAGCATTAAAAAGGGAAGACTACTTAGATTATCTCCTGCACAGCACAGTATACTAGTCAAGCATACCAAAACATATTATTGTGCAATAAGTAGAAATGCTGACTTGAAGTTCATCATAATTAGTAGACCATAGGCAAGTATATTACTTTTGTAGTATTTTGAGACAATGCATGGTCATGTGATTTTTTTTCCTCTTAAAAAATAAGTTTTCAGAAAAGCTGTATAGAAGTTTAATAGTTGGAACAGAACACTCATTTATAGTGTTTGCTAGAGAAGTTTGCCATGTTTGTTTACAAATGTAATAAATCAGGAAGCAGAAATGAAGTAGTGATAGAAAGCTAAGGAAAGTAAATTTAGTTATTTAGTTCTCAATTAGAACTAGATCCTAAAACTAGAGCCTGTCAGGAGACAGCAATTTGAGTTTAGGCTTCCTCTAGAAACTAAAAACTTCACCTGGAAACTAAACCAAAAAAAGCAAAAAAAAACCCAAAAGCAAAAAACCAAAACAGAACACCAAAACTCAACCCACTGCTTTAAAACATCTTTGGTTTTGTTGTATAAATACTTAGTTCATAGTTTTGAGCTTCTTTACCTTTACAACTAGCAACCTCCTGGTGAAATTTACATATTATTTATCACTCGTACTGCTGGACAGAAAAATTACAAAAGAATCATGATATTAAGCAATAACTCGAGACATGCTATCTGTACCTGTGATTTTTGTTAACCATTGTAGTTTACCTGCATTACGCCTCGCTCATTACTGAGTGTCCGAAGTTCATCTGAATGTGCCACACACATCTCATGCAAGGCTGCCAGATAACGGGATAAGTCAGTTCTAGAGTGCTCTGTAGTGTCTGGAAGCTCCGGAACATTCTTTAACAAAAATTATGAGAGTAGACTTAGAATGGCGAGTAGCCAGGCATATAAGAAATTAAATTACAGTTCTACAGACCCACCAACAGCTGTTTTGATACTGCAAGCAAGTACCGCAATGTTTTTCTTCACAATTAAGTCTTCTGTCCATGATATCTAATACAAATTATATATTTCTTCCTCTTCACAAGCATCTATTTTATGAAGACATTTTAATTATGGTTACACATTTCACATGGAGAGATTACTAAATAAATATACAGCAATTCCTATATCTACTAGGAGGGTTCTACTAAAAGGTTTGATGTTGCTACACTACCTCTGAGCTGGCCAGAAAGGTACTGAGAAAAGAGATTCATATTATATCCTCCATCCAAATGAGGGGGATCCATCCATTAGATGGGGGTTTTTTTAAATTTAAATCAGACAATAGCAGCAGCAAAAATGGACACCAAAAAAAACCCCCAAACTATCAATTCAGTAAATCCACTAATAAAATAATGTAATTAAAACGGTAGATTAATCAGTTATTTTAAAACCCAACAGTTTTCTGACTCCTCATGTATAATCTGCCATTTAAAGAAAAAAATAGTACATCATAATATGCAGAAGTTGCTGTTTAACCAGAAAAGGGTGACATATGGCAATCCACCTGAATGACACACTTCAAAACACTCATTCTAGATTATCAAAATAGTCTGAGATGTCTTCTAGGTCACTTTAAATGGATCAATTCAGTAAGCTAGACACATTTCTTTCATCTTCATATTTATAACAAATTCTTGGTTTAAACATATACGTATTTACATACATGATCTCCTAACTCTTGTTATAGCTATCGTACACAAAACAGTAACAGTTTCAAAGTGAACTGCAATTATTATTTTCTTTTCAACTACAATATCTAGAATTCATGCAGTGAGACATTTGGTAATGTATAACTAAAACTGAACATAATATTTTTTAAAACTTCAAATTTTCAGTCTCAGGTCAAAACCATATGACAAATTGCACATAAGAATTTTTTGGTTTAAAATATTTTTTTAAAAGACTGGTATTTTTGGCCAAAAGCCCTAATCCTTGGGGAGAAGCTCAAATAGATCTCATGTCTACAGCAGTACTAAATGAATAAAATATTTTTAACAGGATATTTGATTGGTTTTAATTCTGTGCAACAAGCCAGCAATCTGCAGTTCCTAAACATGCATAAGAAAAATTTTGCAGTAACAAGCATTCAAAATTGTGTGGAAGCTGATGCATTTGTGAGCTAGTTAACAAGAACTGTAAAGAATTTTAATTTACAATGTTGCTATACAACTTCCAATATTTTTTTTAAACTGCTTACCCCAAGTTCATCTAAGAACATGATCATGCGATGTTTGTTGCTCTTGATGAATGGATTTACCCCCTCCATATATGGCTCCTAGTAATTTTTAAAAGTATTTATTAGAACAAATCAATACCAATTTAATAGTCATACCTGAAGTGAACACGTTATAATCAGAGACAAATGACACTGCAAAACACAAATATGTCATCTGGAGTGATTTTATTTTTTCAAGTGAATTTATAATGACTGGTGTACAACCAGTCAAAAGATTACACTTTTTTATATTCCAGATGGATTTTGAAATTGTTTATATATGCATATATTTATATATGTTTATAAATTTTACATTTCTGAAATATTGAAGATGGTCTTCTTTTTTTCATTGCAGCTATATAATGGAGAAAACACTTTCAGAGGTAACATCAGGACATAAGTGCCCTCCTTCTTGTTCTTTTGTTAGTGCTTACATTCCAAGTTGTGAGTATCAGACAAATGGCTGTATAATGGCAGCCTGAAGTCGCTTTCTTTCATTATGCTTAAGTCAACAGATTTTTATTGTTCAACCATGTTGCGACTTGGGAACCAGAACAGACCAATTGTTGCTGGCATTTTTTTAGTGATGCAATAGAAACTTTATAAAAAGCTGAGGCTTTATAGTGCAACTTGTAAAATGGATTTACAAAATTATGTCAAGCAATATGAAAATGAGTAGAAATAAAAGGGATGTTTCAAAATGCTGTACCAACAGAAATAACAATCAAAGGAATAAATAGAGGAAAAGTGTGTTTGTGCAGGGGTGAAGCCAGAGGTTGGTAGCTGTTCATTTGTTTCAGAATTAAAATACTCTATATCCAGGCTGGAAGTTTAGTCCTAATTGGTGTCAGTTTGAAAGTGAATTATTACATATGGTATATAAAAGAACATGGATGTGGAATGTATTTCAAGGTTCTGTACAGAGACATGCCAATATTACTGAAAGATGTCTCCCCATTTTGACATCAAATAATCAATGGAAATGCAAAAAGGCTCCCATCATCTACTTAAGGCAGATGATATATCCTTCTTGAACAGATTCTTTCTAATCACAGATTTCTACTCTAGCATTTTTCAGTTGTCTTTTTGATATGGATATTCCTAAAGAAAATTTACCCATTTTACCATCACATAGATGTTTTCTTTGTGGAGGGATGGTTGCCTGCCTCTCCTCTCCCACTTTTCCAACTCCAATACCCATCTAGTTAACCAAGGGAAGCCAGTAGATGTGGTGTTTTTAGATTTTAGCAAAGCCTTTGATACTGTCTCTCACAGTATTCTTCTGGATAAAATGTCCAGCACACAGCTAGACATTGGGTGAGCAATTGGCTGATGGATCAGGCTCAAAGGGTTATAGTAAATGGGGTTACATCAGGCTGGCAGCCAGTCACCAGTGGGGTTCCCCAGGGCTCAATTTTAGGGCCAGTGCTCTTTAATGTTTTTATAAATGATCTGGACACAGGAATCAAATGTACATTAAGTAAGTTTGCCGACGATAGTAATCTAGGAGGAGCTGTAGACTCTCGAGGGTAGAGAGGCCTCACAGAGAGATCTGGATAGACTAGAGAGCTGGGCAATCACCAACCAAATGAAATTGAACAAGAGCAAGTGCAGGATTCTCCACCTGGGACGGGGTAATCCTGGTTATACGTACAAATTGGGGGATGAGAGGCTGAAGAGCAGCCCTGCAGAAAGAGATCTGGGGATCTGGGTTGATGGCAAGTTGAATATGAGTCAACAGTGTGCCCTGGCAGCCAAAAGGGACAACCATGTCCTGGGGTGCATCAAGCACAGCATAGCTAGCCAGTCAAGGGAGGAGATTGTCCCACTCTACACTACACTGGTGCGGCCCCACTTCAAGTACTGTGTGCATTTTTGGGCGCCTCAACATAAGAAGGACATCAAACTATTAGAGTGTGTCCAGAGGAGGGTGACCAAGATGGTGAAAGTCCTCGAGGACAAGACTTAAGAGAAGTGGCTGAGGTCACTTGGTTTGTTCAGCTTGGAGAAGGCTGAGGGACGACCTCATCGAAGTCTACAACTTCCTCAAGGGGGGCAGTAGAGGAGGAGGTGCTGATCTCCTCTTTCTGGTGACCAGCGATAGGACACAAGGAAATGGAATGA
>RSEF01000031.1:54947257-54965465 GCA_003993805.1 Himantopus leucocephalus
AGCTCCAGAGGTCCCTGCCAATCCTGACCATTCTGTGATTCTGTGATTCTATATTGTTACTAAAGACATCACCTGTGCACGTGTTATAACCTTGCACCAGAAGTTATTTAGACCTAGATAAAGTAAGTCACTGACATTTGAAGACAAAAAAGACATAATCATTTTCCAGAATTTACTTGCATAGACCAAAGTAATATTTGATATGAAAATGTATTACTTTTTTTTCTTATTAATTTTTTCCAAGGATAAAGTATCTTTAGAATAATGTTGTACACAAGTATTCAGTGAAAAGTTTGTGTGAATGGATTCTGATCTGAGAGTTTTGTAAATTATTGGCTTTCACTGCATCTTTGACGATTTTTTTTTCATTTGTTGTTTGGTTTCTCTGTCTGGTCACTAAAATTAGCTGCTGCCATAACTAATGTCAATCTCCAACTACTCATCTCTTAGGTAGAAATCTTGAAGGTGTGAGCATTGATCCATACTTTAAAGACGTTGGCTTCTTGGTAACCCAATTCAGTTTTTACAGTTATGGATGGGATTGCATTGATTTTGATGGCATTGCCAACACATAACAGCATGAAAATTGACTCCGATGTTGAACTTTCCACTCCAGACAAAGGAAGCACCAGTAGGATATTGCTACCTGCACTGAATTTTTTTCCCGAGTGACTTTTAAAGTGTATCACACTAAACTATGAAAAAAACAGTAATGATATTTTATTTATGAGCTGAGAAAGGGTTTCATTCACTAACCCCTGGCTTGAACAGTTTTTACACTGGCTGTTATAATTTGACCTCGTATGTGAGATCACTTTATTGACTTAGAGATTCTGCTGTGACAGAAAATGGCAAAGGTAACACTTGGGAAAGGAGGATAAATGGAGAAAATACCCTGTGAGCTGTTAAAGAGAACTGAAGTAGGTAAAAGAAGAGGATGGGAAGGAGAGTTGAAGGGAAGGGAGGAAATAATATTAGTGAAATGTTACAGCCATAAACAGAGCATAGCTAGAACTGTTAAAATAAATAGCAGTATTCATTCATGTTGGCAATGAATCCCAGCCAAACTAAACAGCTCTAAGACCTTTCATCTTGATCTCTGTGGCACCACCTTGTTCTCCTCTCCAGCCCACAACTGCAATGCATCAAGCCTCCCTGGAAATTCACAGCTGCATTACGTCTGTCCAGCCTTCATCTTTCTACGGACAAACACGTCTTTCAAAATTCAAAACACATCAAAGTCATCATTCAGGACCCTGAGAGCCGCCTTTGTTTTCCTCTGCTTATTTGCACATGTTTGGCCGTGTGAAGGGTGCTAGTTTTCATTCACTGAAGATACTTTGAGAAATGCAGGGCGCACAATCTATTCCATTGTAATGTGTTATGAGATACAGCAAGGACCAAATAAACACGGTTGGTTCTTCTCCTTTTATTTTTATTTTTCCTATGAGACATCCGTATTAGATATGTTAACGTCTTCAAGGCTTTTTATTACCTTCCTCTTCACAGGTGTTCTTGGCATGAGAGAAAAGACTACTATGCCTATATTTCTGCTAGGAGTGGTGACTCTGGGGTGACTAATGAGGCAAAAAATAAGTTAAGAATCTTCAGGGACTCTCTGGACATCAATATCCACAACAACTCACAACCTGAGTACCCTGACATTACAATGCGAATTTCACTGTAGTTGTTGCTACACTGAATGATATCAGAAACTTGTGTGAGACTGAGAATCCAACTAAGAACTGAGTAAATTCTTTATTCTTTTAGTGATGTTTCTTTTGGACTCGCTAAGATTGCTCCAAACTCAACCGATTTATTGCTGTGGTTTAAATAATTTCAATGCCATTCTGTTGGCTGCATCTCCTGCATCCTAAGTTTCCCACATCGTCTAACTCACTCCACTTGTTATGTTCTAACTTCTCTGAATTCTTCATTATTTCCTGTTGTTAACAAAGTGATGTGCACTGGTAGAGAAATCAGTACACAATGGTTTTGTTCCATGTTTAGCTTTTTTGAGGTGCCAAGAGAAGCCTATGCACTGGGCTGGGAATGAAGAAGCACAGACTGGAATATTTCTAGTAATTATGAAATAAACTTTATTATTGAAAATAACTCCTAATTTCATGTAGGGTCTATCCAGGTGATGTAGTGCCACATTCTATAAAAAAAGTCTAGCTAAAGAATTAAGAGACTATATATTAGTATATTTGAATTACATTTCTGCATGATATTCAACCAGTTAGATCACTTCTTTTCCTTAAACTACATAAATTGGCTTTTCTGAAAGCATGGCTTCTCAAATAACTGTGCCCAGTTCACTCTCACTAATCTGTGGTAGTCCTGCTAATTCAGTGTTATGGTTGACTGCCAAGACTGAAAAATTTGCTTGGGTAGCTTTTTGGTCCTCCCCACACTCGTGCTCTTTAAATCAAGAAGTACAGGCAATGTGTGATCCACATCTAAAGTAAATCCTACTCCCTGTTGTAGCATTGTATGTTTTTACTTGCATGGCCTGTGGTGGAAAGGGTCTCAGGATGACCAAGGAAGTAGTGCAGATTCCTGGTCCCATGTCAAGATGGGTTGGAAATTTGGTCTGGGTCCACCACCAAAACAGCAAAGCAAATTGCTCTAGTATATCAGCTGATTTTTCAAGTGTTGCCATTGCAAATGATTAATGTTTCTGGAGACTCTTTAGCACCAAATGAAGGACTATAAATCATCTTCCTTTTTTTAGAGGCAATTTGAAAGAGTTCAGAACAAACTGTTCAAAAGAGGATAGTCAATTTTAGGAACAGGTTCAATTCAAACCCAAGCCCTGAAATTCAAGACCACAAGTTTAAGGTGCTTATGTTATTGCAGCCACATACCATCAGGCATTGCTTTCCTCTTTGAGAGTATATTTTATTCCATCTTTTGATTATATCCAAGAATTGAACCTGTTCAATATAACCTGTTTAGCTATGATAAGATAGTCACTTAATAAGCAAGAAAGCATAGTGGTCTTTTAAACAAAGCTGGCATGCAAGTAAAATTCACAAACATGAAAGCACATGGCCCTGAGCCAGTTGTATGGTCTTCACACTCCTTATTGAACTTGCAGTTTCTTATTGTTTGGATATTTCAACACCCAAATGTAAGTTCAGTGTTCAGTGCTTCATTGGATTTTGGTTGTGAATATGGAACGTGAAGCAATGCGCAAACTGCATTCAGCAAATCCAACTCTGAAGCTGTGAAATTCCTGGTCTCCTTTCCTCACACTTTATCAAGCATGAGAAAATATCACTAGCTGAGAAAGTCTAACAAAGACAAATTAATTAACTGAGAAAGGACAACTATCAAGGGAGTTAAATTAACCCAAGATATTTTTGTGGCGCATATTAAAAGGACAAGTCATGGAAAGCACTGTAGCTCCGTTATTGTTTAGGAATTAGAAAAAGAAACCACCTCAGTCTCTTTACTTCTCCCTCTCTAAATTAACGGGCCTCTTTAGTCAAACTAAACTGTTTCACTTACTTCCACAGGGGCATCTGCAGATGCTATGGGCTATCTCAGAAGAAGTCTTTGAAGTCTGCTACGGACCTGTTAGACTATGAGAAACCTTTTCAAATCAGTATGGGAAAAAGTTGAAAGTTAAGCAAAAGAACACAGAAAGATAACTACACTTTACATCCAGTCTCATGGAAAATATTCGCCTCATGTGAGAAGAGCTGCACCATCCCTGCTCCCAGGACTCTGCTACTGCTTTGATTGCTGTTTTGGCAGAGACAGGTCCAGCAGGAGAAAAGCCACTTTCCTGCACTCCTGCTGCATCAAAAAACAATGGCGTTTGATCACAGGGGAGATTCAAAATGTTTCTGAGACTGTATTTGAACCTCTTCAACTACCTTCTTGTTTAGAAGACTACTTTATGCATGTTGAAGAGGAAAGAGCCCTGTGGGGCCCAGTTCTTATTTTTCTTATTTATTACTCAGATAAATGTCTTATGATTTTAGGATTTGATGCTTATATGCAGTACTTCATCATTACTATTGCACATGTCAGTCTCCATGGGACAGTTGTCCAATATGCCATTTTCTGTGAAATATGAGTGTGAAAAGAAAGCAATTATAATTGTCTGGAAATGTGATTGTTCCAGTGAACTGTCAGCTCCTGTTTAAAGAGAAGTTTTTAAAGGTTAGAAGTTACTTACTTACATAGCTCTTTTTTTTTACTGCAACTTTCAGTTATCAAATTTGTTTTAGTTTTAATAATTAAGAAAGGAATAATTAAAAGATTAAAAATGTTTCTGGTAAACAGCTGCCAGATGGGCTAAAAATTGTTGCAGAGGATCATTTTTCAAACATCTGTCTCACTTAATCTTGACCTTTACAAAAGAGAACACGCTGCTGAAAAGGATTGAAGTTATGCTGCATCAGTTAGTTAAGCGAAATACTTGAACACATTTGCGCCCTGTAGGGAAGAGCAAAGTCCTGTGATGAATATGTGTTATTGTCAGGGCTATTTTCTTCAAAAGAACCTCATTAAAAATTTGCTTTCTGAGTTAGAAGGCTGGGAAGATAATTATTTGGAAAGACCCACAAACCCACTTCAAGCCACAGAGGTTCAAAATGCAGGTAACAATCCTCCACACTTTTCCTTTCTTAAAGTACGTTTCAGCTTTTTATGGCTGAACATTTCAGGCCTTTTAACACACAGGAAAAAAAAATTACTTTTCTGTTTCATTCCATGCATTTCATGTTTCTTCACAAGAATTAAAAAAGGATAGGTTTAAATATCTCTATTGGCCCTACACTCCACTACATAAAGCCCATGTGTTAAATAAAAACTTATTAAATCCCTATGTGAATGGCCTCAATAAAGGCCATGTGTGGTCTTAGATCTGTATAGTGCAATCTCTCTTGTGTCTTTGTTGGATTTTCCCTAACTTTCCCACAATCTACTCTATAGAAACAGTCTAATTTTCCTTTCTCATCACATAACACGTTGCAACGATAAAGTGGTTCACCAGAAGTAAAGGAGCTAATGATGTGGTGCTTGTGGGTTGTGTGTATCACCTGTACCCTGTACCCATTCTGGTAAGACAGACAAGAGGCTTGGGGATGGCCAGCTGATCTTTGACTATGCAAGTATTGTGTTTGCTAGGTTCTCTCTCCCCTGCCTTAATATTTCAGACAACCTATGTAGGCCTGAGATTCATTCAGAAGAAAACCTCCATGTAAAAAGTTAAGAAAGGTTTATCAGGTGTGACAGTTTCTTTGTCTTTGTCTCTAAATGTTTTACTGAAATATATGACACCAGATGCAAGAGTACCATCTCACACAAATAATGAGAAAGTTTCCGATTCAGATCTATATATTCCTTTGTTCTTCTCCAGCAAATGTCACATCTTTCTTACGAGGCCATTGGAGTGAGAAATTAGTCTGCATAGTTTACATTCAACTATATCTAAAGACATTTCTTCTTTGGAAGAAATTCATAGCAATCTGAAAACCTGCTTTCATAAAGGTGCAAAAAGGTTTAGCGAATCTCTCCCAGCCTTTGTCTGACGAGCTACCACAAGACTTAATTCAAAGCTCATTGATCTCAATGACAGCTCTTCTGTGCACTTCAATGCGTGCTGGATTGACTTCACGGATCTTAATGACATCATGTGAAAAAAATTAAATTGTTCACAGAATGACAATTTTTACTGATTCAAATCATTATATGCAGTAATGCAAAGCACAAATTGCTTAACTGATTTTTTTCTGTGATCAACACTAAGATATTTTATAGGCAGATGGACAGCATTCGTAGTTTTCGAGATATATGGAAACAGATTATATCACCCTTTTCAGAACGGTGATAAAAATGAGTTTATGACAATCACGTGTATTGAAAGTACTAACTACGCATTCAGGATGTTGTCACTGAAGGAACTTACAAGGTTTTGATTTGTGTGTTTTCTTACTCGTTCAATAGCTTCTCCTAGCATCTATTACAATCTGATGTCTCGGAATATTGATCTGAACATATTTTATTGTTAGGAGGATTTGATGTACTTAAACATCTAAAGATTTTGTTCTTAGCACACTTTTATCCCAGTTATTTCTTCCACTACTTTGGATCTATGATAGCCTGCATATTCATTTATTCTTAAGTATATAGTTTAATCTGGGGGGTTTGATCTACCTTATTTTTCAGTTAAATGATATTAAGGGTCCAGTCTTCTCAAAGACAGTACAACTTGCTGTAGACTTCACCAAATACTGTATTTGGCTTGAGTAGTCAGAGTCCTCTTTCATGGCTTATTTTAGTTCTAAAGCTGGCTGGGGAACGGTGAACATCTGGTAACTTGCTGAGCTGTAGTAACTCAGTCACTGGTGGCTGTGTAAGCATAGAGAAAATTTGTTGAAGAGTTAGCCTACAAATATGATTTCTTTCCTCTATATGTTCCTAGGTGATCTTTGCTCACTGTTTGAGACAGCATCAACTTTATGACGTTATTATTTTGAAACTAATATAATAAATGTTCGGGAAATAGAATACAAACTGTATCTTAAAGTGACTACATCGTTAAACACAGACTGTTGAAGGACTGTTCAGGTAGAAGCTCATGAATCTTTATTTTTGTAGATTCTGGAACAGAGAGATTTGAGCTTCTTACACAGTCTAATCATCTTACTGATTAGTACTGATCCTATAATTTGAAGATACTTCAGTTAGTTTAAGAGCTAATGTATGGTGAAATTCATTTTGATACCATCTACTCTCTCCCTGCAGTTTTATGAAAAGTGGAAGTTGTGTATTTCTTGGTGGTTTTCTATCATCTGACTCTTCTGAAAACTCCAGATTTTAAATGTAGGAACAAAAAAATACAAAAAAAACATTTTCTATATGTGCAAAGCGTAATAGCTATAGTCAGGTGTTGCATTGTCAGTTTTGGCACATGACTAGACTGCCTAAATAAATTAATTTCTTGAGAATTATTATCTTTAAGGTTAGAATACAGATAACCATTTCAGGGTGATATTCATTTCACTTAGCTTTAATCTGAAAATGAGCTAAGTCTTAAATTCATCGTCAGAGACTTCTTTGCAGTTGATAAAATGAAATTCAGTAAGTCTGTGTTAACTTTTCTGGCTAGGAATTTAGCCTGACTTTAAAATGTTTTTCAAGGAATTGTCTTATATAGTGTCATGTCTAGATTTTTCCGTTTTGATTATTTTAGGGTGTGTCCTGTATGAATTTACCTTTAAATGTGTCGTGGACTAACAAGGGTTAAGGCACATATCCTCAAGTGAAAATAGCTGGATATGAAAAAGTGTCCCTTGTATTCTTCCCCAGCTACACAAGAGTATCAAACCAAGGTAGTTTCCCAGTTCTTATCATCAAGAGGTATGCCAAAGTGTGATAAAGACGTAAATTTAAGAGCAATGAATATATGCCAAAGCTGACAGCACTAGGTAGCTTTTTTGTTTGTTTTGGGTTTTTTTTCGTTAGTCCCTTGGAACCCTTGTTTCCTTAGAGATAAATGAGAAACAAGATGCCTGTGTTACCACTACCTTCTTCTTCTACTTCCTTTCTTTTGAATATTTTCAAGTTACCTTGATTTTCATTTTCCTTACAATGTGAAAGAGTGTCTGTGCTTAAGAATAACCCATATGTACTGTCAGGGAACAACTGGATTACGACCTTCTCCATCTGGATAAAAAATTTTATTAAGAAAATATTTATTTTGTAGACTTGCTTTGGGAGCGATGCTTCCTACTAAGTCACAAATCCATGTTCTCCTGAACACATTTTCAAGAAAATGTGCACATCATATTTGGAAATCACTGCAAATTTCATATTAACTTAGATTATCTCTTTTGAACAGTGTGAAGACGTTTTTCAGTCTAAGCCAACAATTTTGGTACCTAATTAAACAAAATGTTGGTATGTTAAAGTAAGCGTAAGCAGGAATAAACACACATAGCTAAAACCACTTATTCCTAAGTATCTCCTAGCTATATTTGAAGCCTCCAGTTGCAGTATTGTGTGTACTGTCTAATGCATAGCACTACAAAGAAAAAAGTCAAAGTTAGACCTACCTGTGAAGGTTCTGAACATATTTTTTCTTGCTTTCTCTGTGCTAATACTCTTGCAGTTCTCATCTTAACTGGACTTTAACTGATTTCTGTAAACTTGGAGTTCTTTTTGGAATATAGCAGCAGTCTGCCTATTAAACTCTTCTTCTTTTGGCAATGATTCCAACATATCTTATCCTTGGGATTTTGGCATTGCTCAGTCTCTGTCCATATCAACCAGCTCCCTGGTATGTAATACGTCTATTTCTTAGCAACTATCTGAACACACTCCTAATTTTATTAGCGTTAGTGTAAGAGGCTCCAGACATCCCCAGATGTGGGACTTCAATGGTCTAACTTTGAACTCAGTGAGCTGGATTTTCCTATTGCAAATGACAAGAGAAGCAGCAGAATTATGGGCACCAGTTTACCAGTCCTGTAACTAAAATAAATTGCTTCTCATTGGGAACTATTTAAGTCTTAGAGCTAAATTTTTATTCCCCCAAAAGAATTCAGACAGACAGATGTGGTGGAGAAAAGTGCAAACTTGCTGCAAATAATGTTCTAGACTTCCTACTACTTCTGTGAGTGACACTATCAGTGGAAATTGGACAAATTTTAAAATGTCAGATTGGTAGCTGGTGTGGTGCAAGGCAATAACAGAAGTTCATTAGAAGTGGAACATCTTGGTCATAAAAGTCTGAATTTTTTCCTGAAATGATCCAAGCCATGATTGAGAGGCAATTTTAAAGTTTCATTCTGAAGCATTAAAGACTTTTCAAGTACAATCTTCCCCCCCCCCAGTACTAACATCCTCATTTGTTTTAATGCTATACCTTTATCTTTAGCAAAAGAGATGCTGCCTTCCAGGAAAGGACAGGCTGTGGTTTTACCTACAGAAGTAGGGAGGATGAGAGAAGAAACAAAAAAGATGTCATAGATTTTGGTGTGCTTTACTTTAATAAATGACCAAACAGTGATTTGATGTTTTGTGTGAATGAAAATACAAAGCCTGGTTTTCAAAAGTTTGGAGAAGTTTACGTGATTTGAAAATCAGACAATGTTATCCAGGAGCTTAATTAAAGATTCACTGCCTTTGGCAGTCTGACACAAAGGTGCTGGTGATGGGTCAGAATATCAAGCCAGTAAACACTTTCTTATCCTCACCTTGTTTATGCTGTGTGACAGTGTTCGCTGATTGTAATGACTACTGCAAAGCCTTCCTTTATGAAAATCAATTGCTGAATATGAGAGCAATTACCACAAAAAGATGTAGTCAATTAGCACAAAAGAATGGAGTTGTTTAAGCTAGAAGCTGCTAGGTGATGGAATTCCATGACACATGCTGTTTCACACTCTGCACCAGCAAATATCTCTAGCCATATAATAAAGACCTATGTGATATGGGAGCTGTTGTTATCCAAAACAGGATGATGAAAAAGGGGTCCTTAAACTGGGGTTGGTATCTGCTGCTCCTGGTATTTCTTATTGTTTCTTTAAAAGGAACCATATGTTCCATTCTCATTATTTCAAATGTGCTTACAATTAAACAGAGCACTCAAGGACAGGTTTATAATGTGTTTCAACAGAAATTGTTATTAGAGCAGACTCAAGAAGCTGTAACATAACACAAATCCTTAATATCAAATTAAATAGCACACCTAGTGCAGATGTGCTAACATATATTCTAATATACTATATAATTTAATCAGAAATATGAATAACCTTAAGTGTGAGGAAAAGGTTGTTTATTACTCAGTCCGACAGAATTGTGTCTTTACTCTTGTCATGAGCATCCCATGGTTTTCAAGTGCAACTGGTCTGTGAGCGATTTCTCAACCAAGAATTAAAGAAATTAGAGGGAGGCCATTAGTGTATGTTTAAAAGCACAATCTAGAGTGAAATCTACTGCAATTTAATTGTCTTACTGTTCTTATGTCTAACTTGCTGCCTAGCGGTACAATCTGTTTCTTAAACTAATGAGTTTTAACGTAAAATGTAGGTCAATCCTGAGAGGTATGTAGTGCTCGTTTGTTAGGCAAATACGGTTCACAGCTATTTTGGATTGAGTGGCGCTGTTGTGTATTACTTTCACTAAGCACAGGATGCTCATTTCTTTCTTTTGCTTCTTCTGAGTTAAATCTTTTGACTTCATTAATTTTATCCTTGATGGCCAGTAGTTTCCAGCAAGAACTGTACTCATACTCTGATAAATACCACTGTGACACTGCAACACACCCATCACAGCTTTGTTTCAGGATAATTGCCACCTCTCCACCAATTATTCAAACAGGTTCAACCTTATTGCAATCACTTTTCCATCAAACTCCAGTTGAGAACAACAAACACAGTAAAATGGTCTGCAACCTGGTGTTCTACCACAGTTTAGACCTATGCCTCTATAGAGCTCTCCAGAAAAAAAATGCAACTATTGTATTAGGTTTATAAAGGACAGTGAAGTATGGCTGGTAATGTCTAATTAGCAAGCCAAATTTGAAGTTAAAGGAGTTAATGATAAATGTATATAGGATATATATATGTTTATATATGTATTTATATTACCTTGGCAACTGCTGGAGTTGATTTGAAACTTCTGAAAGGGATGAAGTCTTCAGCAAAGCTTAGTCAAATCTGAACTCTCATTGAGACTGCATTTTCACAGCTCCTGTTTTTTTGTAAGATTTTGATTATCTATAGAAATTATGTTTGGCAGTCAGATCTTAATTCCTGCTGTGTTGCAGTTCACAACTGATGTAAGAAATCAAACTCTTCGTGAACATGAGTCACAGCATTTCTTCAGATATGTCAAGATACCAAAACCACATTATACCAGTTTGTTGGGTTTTTTTCGGTTTTTATTTGAAGGTGGGTGGTAAAATGAACATTGAACTCTATTTGCTGTCTGATCTGCAGTAGCTGCAGTTTCAGACTGAGGTATGGTGGAAACGGCTGGATCTGACTCAGCTGAAATTAGTATTACCCAAAACAAACTCAGCAGTCTTGCATCTCAGAGGGATTTTTCTCAGATTGTCAGGTCACTGGAAGAAGGTTACGCTGCTGAAAAGGTAGACCTTACCTCTCCCTGTGTGAATGCTTTCTTTATTTTAAACACTTTTAAGGTAGCCTTAAGAACACTTGCAGACAACACAAAAGCTTTACGTAGCGTCCCTGAAAGTGTTTAAACAACTGTGGGTTGAATTTTATGCACGAGAGTTTTTCAGAAAGCTATGCCAGCCGAGCTTCTGGTGGAGGCATCATTTGCAAGATTTTGGATCCACTCATTTCTCAAGGCAGTATTGCATCAGCGTATGAACCATCAGCTCCAACATCAGCCCATATACTGTCTTCACCTGATTTCTGCATATTGGGCCAAGAGCTGCACTAGTTCACAGGGATTAATGAAGGGATTAGAAATCTGCCTGGTCCTGTGAGGACAGGACAGGTATCTGGCTGCTGCTCGTCTGCCTCCCAGGAGTCCAAGTGGTGCTTCTTGTATTTTGATATTTTGACTGAGAGGAAAGGAAGCTGTGCCAAAATGTACTAATGACATTAACTGCGGTAACACCTCAACAGACAGTTTTAAGCATTGTAAAGATTTCTCTTATATTTGCAGCTGTCTCTGTGGGAATATATCTCTGTTTTAATCATTCTCCAGTTACTACACAGTCTGCTGGTAGACGTTAAAAAGTTAGGTAGATGATGAGGAGGCAGAAATGACATTTGAAAATGTATTTTTTCCATCTTCCAGGGACCCCAGTTCTCTGTGTGTGTTTTCTCTTTTCTTTGCTAGTGTCCTTTACAAAATATCAGTTCTGTAGTTTCATGATAAACAGTTTTTGTCTTTTAAAATATGGGGCTTTTTACCTATATTCTAAATGGTGAGAAGTGAGTTAATTTGAGGAACCGTTTAAATGAAGACTAGCTTCTTAGAAGCTTAGTAACTAGCTTCATAAAATGTGAAATTACTGTCAATGAAAAGCTTCTTGTGTGACATGTTCTCACTGTGATGATGCATTTTAAGGCAGGTTTAGTGTTATACCACGGCAAGGCCATTATTACAATAAATCTTCAGTTGTTTAAATGCAGTATGTTTCAATATACAGGTTGCCCTTTGCTACCTTCCTAATATCTTAAACTTTCTTCTCTATTCTGCATTATTTCTTGTATATTCAAAAGAAAGAGAGCTGAATTTAGGTGTTGGTAAATTCAGCCAGTGATTTGTGGGCTCTAATTTGAGGAAAATCTTACAAGCAAAATTCCTTTCTACATAAACCTGTCTATTTACCAAAAACAAACAAACAACACACCCAAACCTTAAAAACAGCCATTAACAAATGACAGTGTGCCTGCTCGAAGCAAGAGAACCTTCTCCTAGGAAGATCTTTTGTTTTTTATTTCTTTATTATCTACCTAAGAACTGCAGTTTCTGTCTAGCTTAGCCAACTTAAACGACAACTGCTGAATGCGTAAATTGATGTCTTTCAGGAAGTGAAGATAAAAAATTTCCTGTGACAACACAAAAAGAATAGGAAGAAAGTAGTTCATTAATATGGAAAGTTCTAGGCATACTCAGGATACTCTGCCATCAAATGATAAAAAGACACGTCTCAAAATGGAAGAGCGGAGGCAGAGATACTATTTCTCTCTGACATGTGTAACTTGGAAGCAGAAGATGCTGCTCACCCACCAAAGCAATATAGGGCTTAAAATAGGTGGGTGAAAGGTATTTTTCCTTCAGCTTTTCAGCAAGTGTCTTCTACACTGGTTATAGTTGAGACCATACATTCATAGCTTGGGAGGACTAAGTATCTATAGAATCATAGAATTGTCTAGGTTGGAAAGGACCTTTAAGATCATCAAGTTCAACCATCCACCTAACTAAACCCCCACTAATCAACCCTCAGCACCACATCTCTCCGTCTTTTAAATACCTCCAGGCCTGGTGACTCCACCACTTCCCTGGGCAGCCTGTTCCAATGCTTGACAACCCTTTCTGTGAAGAACTTTTTCCTACTATCCATTCTAAACCTACCCTGATGTAACTCCTCCCATATGGTCCCCCTCCCATACCCAATTTACTGTAAGGAGAAAGTAAGGAGTCATGTGCCACTGGAAGAGTAGCACTGGGGTCCAGACTGTGGCATATGTGCTGGGAAGACCTGTAGACTCTTGTGTTGTCACTGCCAGTGCATGGTCTTAATCTCAAAAGCTTTCTGTGTGGAGGTCATGATACCTGACTGCAAACTAAAGGGAATTCTGTGTTTGGACCTAGGGAGAGACTTGAATGTAGGGATGACCTGCACCCTCTCCTTCTGTTATCTTTCCTCTCCAGAACACCTAGAAGTCTTATCACCAGTCTGCATGAGTGAAGGGGAAAGGAGGAAATACACGACGGAGCAGACTGGTGGATTGCACTCCCATACAGTTCACCTGCTTCATGACTCCCAAAAGACAAATGTCTCATTCCTAGGCAGGAATGAAGCTCTTGGGATGGATGGCAGATGCCTGTGCTCTTGTTGAGATACTGGTTTTATATTTTTCTATTCCATGTAGGACCAGGGCAAACCATAGCTCAGGCGACTCAATTAGTTTTGACTGAAGTCTAATAGATAACTTGCTTGAAAACAGCGTACTATATGTATGCTGCTTTTATGTGGTTGGAGGCAGGACACAACTATTTTCAGAGAAACTTGATTTCACCCTCCTCCAGACTTCTCTCACCCTGATGTCTCAGACATGTTGATGTGACCCTAGAAAAAGGTACTTCTAGTCTATACCTGCGCTAAAGCTGCTCGAGGGGCTAAGTCCATCTTAACTCTTGGTAACAATTTCATTATTTCCATCTTGTCTCTTTTTTTTCTGATACCCCTGCATATCTTTTTCTGGATACTGAATAAGTTCAATATCTAATCAGCTTTAAAATTAAGAGGAATTAATAAAAAAAAAGGTTTGATGTAAAGCTTAGTAGAGCTTACAACACCTGCTTGTTGCCAGAATTGTCATTGGTGTTACACACGCATCTACAGGACTCTGCAAAAGACTTAGAGCTCTTCACACTCACCTACTCATTATTGTTCTCATGATGCTTTAAAAATAAGAAGTATCTCAATCTCTTTATCAAGACTCCAAAGTTTTTAATGCAGGTCATTAGAAGACTAGATTGATTTGAAGCTGTAAGTTCTGTGAACCTTAATTTTTAAGTGTATTCCATGCAGAACACCTGAAATTAAATTTTAAGTAGTATTTACGAAGAGGGAGTAAATTCAAGTCTCAGCACTGACATAATTAAGGCAGATGAATAGGTTTTTTTATGGGTCCCTTTGAAGTCTGTAAATGAACTTGTCCGCTCTTAGACTCTTGCCTTGGTTAAATATATGGCTCTTATTAAAGACAAATTCAAATACATATACTTTTATTACCCATATGTCCACAGGAAGAGATTGATAGATGAAACCATATACTATCTCCATAAAATCCTGCTTGAATAGGGTTGAGCCATTAAATGGAACATTTTTATTAAATCCTCAAATATGAAGCATTTGTGAAGATCACCTAAGTAAGAACTTATTAAAGTTATTAATACAACGGTTATATTATTACAATAAACTGAGAGAACTCCAGAATTTATCCAATTTGTTCTGTATCCAGACAAATGGGCAAAGTTGCAAACACAAAAGTAATGGCGGGAGAAATGGTTGCAATGAAATGATGCCATTGAAACATATTTTTAGTCAATAGAAAGTATGGGACACAAATTTTTGCACTTTAGCTTTCTTTTTATCCTCCTCAAATCATGCTGTAACACTCAGAACATGTCCCACACAGCACAAGTTTCGCTCTTTACTCTGTTCCGTTTTTACCCTTGATTCATTCTCTGTTCAAAATGCAATGTGGTATGAAATACAGTTACTGGTTCACCACTGCTTAGTGGTGACATGTCCTTATTTCAGAAGAGATGCAGAAGGTAAGGTGACACAGATGCAGGAAGTGAGGGACTGTCAGTGCTGCGGGTGAATTTCTACCTAGGAAGCCCTGTTCTTCCATCACTGCCTCCGCACATCTTCTGCTACGCTGGACAGGTTTGGGGATAGAGGCGAGAGTCCCAGCTTGGACCTTCCTATCGAGACCAATCTTCTCTGTGCTCACTGTCCCTCCTATGATGAACACAAACTCAGTGCTGTTCAAGTGAAGTAAATTTTCCAGTAATGTGATATCTGTAAGGGCATGTCCCTAACTTTTCCCAACAAACTGGACCCAGTACGATATGATTTTTTTAACATCCTCTTCAATAGGTCTAAGCAAGACTGAACAGGCATACAAGCAACATACTTGTCTTCAAGGTCTTGGCCTCATTGCTGTAAAGAGCCAAATGCTCCAGCTGAGCATTCCTGGGTGTACGGCAGGATAACACAATTCCTCTAAAGGTCGGAAGGCTTAAAGAGTTCCTTGGGCTAATTGGGAAAAATACGTATGAAATCAAACCGCTTTCTTAGTTTGTTTTTCTTTGCTGCCATTAATTACGGGCAGCAAGGAACTCATCTGGGAGTGATGGTAATTCAGGCTCGCAAGGTATTTCCAGCAATTAGATTTGTATGAACTGAGAGGGTTCAGTGAATCTACTACTTCTCAGGCATTAACTGCACAAAATATATGTATCCCTCAGGAAAAAAAAAAAAGCCCTATGTCAAATATGCTACAAGCTTAACATTTCTTTTACTTTTTTTCCTTCTTGCTCCTTTTCTTAAGAACATTTTAGATTGATTAAAACTAAAGGTTAAGAGCAAATTTTCTCCTATGTCTCTAAAAATATCAAGAGCAAATATCACAGATAAATTTGGTTTCCGGTAACTTTGCACTCTGTGAGTTCTTAGCTTTTGCCAAGCTTCCTACACCTGGTCCAAACAATTTTAAAAGAACCTTGCAGTCCATCTGCAGCACCTGTGGCGCAGCAACACTACTCAGAGTCCCTGAACTTTGAAGCACCGTGGTGGTGCCTGCTCTCCGTGCAGCATGCTTGACCTGCGTTTGCTGTCCTGATCACCACAAGCTTATGTGTGGGTCTTGGTGGTAGCATCTTTCTCCTGGAACAGTTGTTTGCCTCAAGGGGAACCCTTCGTGCCCAGACGGAGAAGAGGTGCAGCTTTGCCTTGCTACTGCAGAAGGGGAGTAAGCAGCATAGAGAAATCTTTCTTCTTAATGAGTGGCGTGTCCTGATTAGCGTTGATTGTGGAATGAGAAAGAAAGGACTTTTTCTCCTCTCTGTTAGACCTTTCTTTTCTTTCCCTCCACTTTCTCCCACTGCTGCACCTTTCCCTTCCTCCCATAGCCCAGTGCCTGCTTTTTCTGGCCCGTGAGCTCGTGACAGTTGTACTGATTTCAGTCTCAGTGGCTGTTTTGCCCTTGGTAGCGAGTTTGGCATCTGCTGCCAGCCTTTTATTTCATCATTCTTGTTTGATTGGCCCGACTGGGTGTCTGTGGACCTGCATCGCTGATGTCTTACAAACAGAATCTTATGTTCCAGGCAAGAGTGTGCTATCATCGAAATCCACCTTCTCGAGGCTACAGACCAGCTGTGATGCTGTACGACAGCTTCAGTTATATGTCTTTATCTCTTGCCAGCTGGCCTCCATGCTGCCTTCCTTGGAGGAAGCCAGCCCAAGGCTTCTCCTGCAAATACGGGTCATGATGAACAGATGGGAACTGTATTGCACTTGCTCTCCAACAAATATGTCAAGGGCAGATGTTTCCTTCTATGAACCCACCTTTGATAAAATAAACACACAGTATGACATGTAGATGAGGCCTGAATGTAGCACATCTTGTTGGGGGAGACCATTATTGTACGTCTTTTACATGCAGTAAAATCATGTATTTTTACATGCAGTAAAAACATGCAGTTTTTTATTTTTCAGTGCCTTGCTTAATACAACAAGTACATTCAGACTGAACTGGAAGGGTAAGAATACAAAAATGAATGTGGCAGCATGGTTGTGTTGGGAAAAATACAACTCAGTTATCTGAATAGATGATGTTCCTAAAAAATCTCAGAGAAATTGAATATACTTCACCCATTAAAAATTCTCAATAAGACAAGTATTTTTGAAATATGTACATATGATATGAAAAAGTATTTGTTCAGCTCTGTTATGATTCCTTTATCTACTTGTAGGCCCCAGCCTAATCTGAGAAAGGAAGGATAAAGAAGGAACAATCTGAATAGCAATGATTCATTCAGTGCTCATCTTGTCCCTCTTTCTCATGTCCTTTACCTGGCATTACATGCTACAGCATAGATACCGCACCAATTCAATTTGCAGGACATGACAGAGGAAGTGGCATTTTTTCTCCACAAATGCATATTAATGGTTGAAAATTCAAGGTGAAAACAACTTGTCTTGAATTACAGGACCAAACACCCTGCAATGTCGATGACTTTGGAATATTTTACTACAGTAACTTTTTGCCAATGTCGATTGCTGATAGGCACTTCTGGTCGTCTAGAGGTGGGTGAGTAACTCACAGTCATTTCTTCATGTTACAGTTTTTGTTTCTCACTTAGTGAACTTAGTGCAAGTTCATGAATTATCAAACCAAACAGAAAAATTTGGTCCAATCTTGCCAGTTAAAATAATTGCAGCTTTGCTGGACAGTAAGAGACTTGTACAGATATAACAATTTATGGACTTCTACAATTCAGAGAGAGAGTCAGGGAAAAGACTCCATCTCCAATTCCTCGAGACTGAATACTGAACTAGTACATTATATATGGTATATTAATATATCAGCCCAGAGCTGTGAGGAAGGTCAGACTTACAGTTCTGTTACTGCCCATTAGCTTTAGTAATTGCCTACCTTCAGTGAGATCAGGCCCTTCCGTAACAGTCACAGAGTATCTGCAGCCATGTCTGGCAAGGATATGAACAACATTACATGGCTCTAAAATATGATAATACCTTCTTATGTTGCAACAAGAATAAATGCTAGTAACTGAGTTGTGGTTGTAAAACACGTGGTAATACTGTTTGTCAGTCTTTTAGAGATGTTACACCTCATTCATATTAGAAGTCACAGAATCACAGAATCACAGAATCAGAGAATGGTAGGAGTTAGAAGAGACCTCTGGAGATCATCTAGTCCAACCCCTCTGCCAGAGCAGG
>RSEF01000031.1:54966465-54986630 GCA_003993805.1 Himantopus leucocephalus
GATCCCCCTCAGTCTTCTTTTCTCCAGACTAAAAAGACCCAAGGGCCTCAGCCTTTCTCATAAAAAAGATGTTCCAGTTCCCTAATCATCTTTGTAGCCCTTTGCTCCAGCAGTTCCCTGTCCTTCTTGAACCAGGGAGCCCAGAACTGGACACAATGCTCCAGATGTGGCCTCNTCCACCTGCTGGCCACACTCTTCTTGATGCACCCCAGGATGCTGTTGGCCTTCTTGGCCACCAGGGCACATCACTGGCTCATGGTCATCCTGTTGTCCACCAGGACTCCCAGGTCCCTTTCCCTTAGCTATATAGTAGTTCTTGGTGGTGATATGCCCAGTCTCCTGGAATCCCTACCAATGAACCATGCATGTCTTATTTTACTGGATCTGACAGAAAAGGGAAAATTTACAAATATTTATGGTCTGGTTACAAATATTTATAGATGCATATCAAGGTGAGACACTGCTGTTTCTGTTGTGGCCATAGGAGTCATAACAGGACCAGACCAGTAACTCAAAACTAAAAGGGTTCCCAATGGCCAGTTGAGACAACCAGGGGCTTTCCTGACACTCTCTGTCTGGGGCACACCTGGGAGAAGGGCTCCATTTTCCACGTTGCTATTGCCACCTATGTCAAGTTTTGACAGATAGTTGGAAACTCCCTTCCCCCATGTTTCTCGGTCCTTATCTTTTCCACTTTGTGGCTGAAGAAAGTTATCCTCTTACAGGATGACGTAAGATCTCTGGATCTTATGTACATTCAAAGCATTTTCACCCTTTCTCTGCCTGTTCTGTTTTGAGCTCCCCTCTTGTAAAGGACCCTAAAAAGACCCTGGTCTATCCAGCGCTGCAAGCACACTGCAGCTGCGGCATGTGGCTTAAACACTTGCAGACACATCTGAAAATACTTTTACTGAGTCATTTCAGGTATCAGTGCTATGTCTGGGACATATTCTGTGCAGAGCTCCTTGCGTCTCCTACAAAACTCTGGACCAATTCCTCCATTTTTAAGCTCAGTGCTTTGTCCTCAACAATGTTCTGTGTTGGTTTTTGGTTTCAGGGCTCAGTCAGTCTTTGCTTTTATTCTCCTGAAATTTTGTGCACACTGCTATATAGATGAGCTCACTGAGCCAAGCACAACTGGCCTCAGCTTCTCCTCCTTGTCAGCAGCTTACCTCCTGCCTCTGCTCTCAGTGCAGCCTGCAGCTTGCCCAGATCTGCCCTCCAGCTCCAGCCTTGGGCTATGCTACTGTAGACAACCTGCACAGAGGACCTGCCTTTGGTCTGGTGCATGCTGTGTTCCTTTCCTCTGCTGAGGCAGAAGAGAAAAATCTTCTTTGCCTTTCTGCTCTGGAGGATTGTGTCCAGGTGGGGATTCCTTCCACAGCAGATCCATCACCAGTCCTTGTCTACATTTGTGTAAAAGACTTATAAGACTTCTTATCTGTGTATGGAATAAATGTGGAAATACTGTGCTGTGACGTATCGGAAGCTGGGAGTTGGAGGAAATGTCCCCAAAATACAAGAAGAGGTTAAATGTTTAGCTACGTCTCCTCTGACATACACAGAAGCATTCTGGGGAAAGATGACCTTCAGGCACTTTCAAACTTGCTGTTGTAGCAGAAGGATACCTGGAGTTGAAGGTCAACCTGTAGAATTAATGTCTTAACTACAGGTGGTACTTAAATATATAGATGCCCAAGCCAGTTTTTAAACAGGTATTGGAAGCAATCAATATATTGTGGCATGCAGTTCAATGTCATCCAATTTACTTTGCTTTTTAGATGAAGCCCATATCCTAGGTCTTTGCAGCAATCCACTTCCTTTTCACCTGTGTATAATGACAGCTCTTCAGTGCAGACACTCGTGTTGATCTTTGCTGTAGCAGAATGACACAATAGAAACGAGGTCTTATCAAGCAAATTTTTTCATGGAATAATAAAAAATGAGACTGGAAACAAAGACGACCTCATGAGGTCACCTAGTCAATGTTCTGGCCCCAATTATAGCTAAACTGTTCCTGACAGATGTTTGTCTAGCTCTTATTTTTCTCATCCCAGCATGTCTTTATTCTCTGGCTGAACTTATTCTATTATGAATCAGGCACTATCAAGTCTCCATAAAAGATTAAAAGTTCCCTTTGAGTAAGAGACTGTACATTGTAAGACAAATTATGTACAGCACACTAGGGAGAATTTCAGAAGAGAAAATATCTGACCTAGAAACTGCTGCCATGACTAAAAGGTCTTCTTTAAAATAAATTTAGGATTTAATGGATAAAATAAACATTACAGCATACACTAAAATTTTTAAAAAATCCTTAATAAAATAAAAGCAAAAGTTTAAAAAAATCCAGTTCTGTCCTAAATGGTGTTAATAATGTGTATCATGTCCTGTACAAATCTCACAGGAATAAATAGTTAATGCTTATTAAATCAAATGGCTGAAAGACCATACAAATGTGTGTTATCAATACTGGAAAGAATCATATATAGCATTTTTCCAAATTACACTGTTATAAAGGCTTTAATGAGCAGGCTTTTTTCTGTACATACGTCTAGCTTTTGCCTTCCTTACAGACACTGTCTCTCTCACCAATCCAGAAATCCTTTTCTTGGTGCTGACTGCAGCCTGGGAAACATTTAGACCTCCAGCATACACTGAAAAGCAACACAAGAGCTGTGCAGGTTTGCTGGAATGATGTATTTTTGGCACATTGTCCCTCACCTGTGATGCATTAGGGGTCAGTCAAAGAACGCATTGTATTTAGAACCTTGCAGAAATTAAAGGCATGCTGCAGAGGGCACTATTTACTAAGAAAATTAAAATAGGCATTGGGGTTAGGGAGTGAACAATGGTTATAAAAACACGTGGGGTGTTTTGATCCATCTATTTTCTTACTCATTTTAATCAGGTATGAAGTATGGATTCAATACCATATTCGCTCCCCCCGCCCAGGTTCATAGATCTGGGAATGTCTGCACTCTGAGTTTCTCAGGATAATATATACTCCATTATTATTTTTTTTCAGGAAAAAACAATATTTACTAAGATGATATTATCTGACACAATGTTATGTCTGAGACAGGCAGGTTTTATACTTTGAATTTATTCTAGTCTGCAATAAATTGCTGGAAAATGAAGGAAAGTCAAGATATAATCTCACAGAGACTAACATTACATTGTAGTTTTACACAAAAAACCCCAACACTAATAAAATGACTGAACAAGATAAGATGGTCAAGTTCACTGTTTTAATGTTCTCAGAGAAGATGAGCGTATCACTCTCTGTCTGTACACAAGGTATTTTGTACGTTAATTTAAATGCAGCCATCCTGCTGGTAATAATCTACATATTGTAAACTCCCTGATGGATGTTACACAATAAACAGATTCAAAATTTTCATGGGAATTAGAAGGGAGGTGGGAAGATACCAGGTAACAGAATGAAAATGTGTTATAAGATGTGGACCTCTCAATATCAGTATATCACAGTGTTCTAGTCAGAGCCTGGCTGCATATTTTATCACAGTAGGTAGCTTTAAAAATTATTTATGAGACTTTCAGAACACTTAGTGTACCAAAGAAAGGACAAATCACTTCTGCTCAGTATATACTTATGCTAAATTCTCACTGGTCTACAGCAAGGTTAAGACAAAGCTTCTCCTTTCTTTCTGAGGAAAGCAATACAGATGTGATAGCAACAAGAGTGGGACGTTTAGTGGTTCAGCACCCCTGCACCTGCACAGGGCTGGGAAATAGGTTCCTCTTCCAGCTCTGCAGCTGTGCAATGGCAATGCAAGCTACCCCGTTTGGTCAGCAGGAACCATTTCCAGCAGCCTTTTGGTGGGTTACTACTTGATTGAATTAAAAACTGGGAAACGTCATCAGATCGATTTTATGTGTCAGTTTGAAAGGAACTTCTATCTCCAAATCAGGTTACATCAGTCAGATCTTGATCTGTTGCTAATAAACTCTGAGAATTAGATTTGATCTTAGCCTGGAGTCTGAAGCAGAGTCACTGTCTTGGGTGATGTCCGTTGTATTAACCAGGAAAATCTGAATGTTGATCCAGTCACAAGACATAACCTCCACACCTGATTTCCATCCTTGCTACAAGACCTGTAAAGCAGCCAAAACCAAACGTGCAGTAGGAGGTCCTGGCCTCACAGGAGACCATGTCACTTGCTTCAGTCGCTGGCAGTGTGAGTGGGCTGGAGATGGAGGACTCATTTCTTCAAGCAATGCAGTGAGAAGAGCCAGCTACCTAACTTACACAATTTGCTGTATTCTGTTAACAGGAGTAATTAAGCAGCTGAGGAAAAGAAGCCAGCACAAAATCACATCAATGTGTTACTGGAGCACAATGTAAGTTCCCCATGCCTCACAAAAATTTACTATTTCTAGTTCATTCCTTCTCCATCAAACATAGTGATCTACTACACACGTTCACCAATGTCTTCCTCACTTTATATGAAGATATTATCCTGAGTATGAATTACATATCCATATTCTAGATGGATTATATATTACACAAATTTTATAAGATATTACATAATATCCTTGCTATTATATGAATATAATATAGTGTCATATGCTTCTCTTCACATGAAGATTTCTGATTATTTTAGTGGCATTAAAAAAAGGTCAAACTGGCTGGGAAATATGTTGGTCATTTTAAGGGAAATAATGTGATTTGCTTTTGATGAGGAAGGGGTTTGCTTTTTGAATGTTGCAAAAAGCAATAAAAACTTTTGATGTACCGACTTGTTAGATTCAAACAAGTCTACATTCAGGAATGTTTTCAGCAGATACTTATAAGATCATTTTGACACTAACAATAGTATAAATATGGAAATGATACAACAGTAAGCTAGCTGATTTTTAAGCAGTGGCATAAAGGATCCTAAATGCTTAAAAGTGATAAATAAGTCTGTGCACATATGAAAAATAATTTTTCCATAGATACTTTAGAGGAATGGCTGCTGTGCAACTTCCTTCAGGACGAAACCTTTCATGTAGTTTATTTGTCTTGTTCTGCCAGAGTGAAGGATATTGTGAGAATGACAGACGCAACTTTAGATTTAGTAAAAGAGTGCAAATGTCTCCATTTCATTTCTGCTTTAAACTCTGACTTTCTGAGCACTGTGAGCGCTCAGAAAGGAGGACAGGAAGGTTTCATCCTGTCTAAGCTGACAGTCAACAATATCTACAGTACCTTTTTGCATCCCCTTCTTTTGCTATATGCAGCTGAAATAATTTAGTCAGGGATTTGTAACTGTACTTGTGAATACATTATTTCTTCATGAGGAAATGAATCCATATTTAAACTGCAGAACTAAACCGTTCTCACAGTATAGGTAAGGGAATTGAGAGAGACCTTCAGAAGTCATCTAGTCATTGCCGCTAAAGCAGGACGAACTAGCTCTAGCTGTAAATACGCTGGTTGCAACCAGCAGGTGTAAGAATTTGGTCCACAGCTGTTAGCAATGAAGACAGCAGAACTGCCAGTTCCTGACCAGAGGCCAATAAACGTTAGCTGCGTTCAGGCTTGTGTTAAGTTAGCTGGGGAAATCTTCGCAGAGATTGAACAGTTTTATTTCTTGAATGTGAGTTGGCTTTGTATCACCTTTGTTTTTGCAGTCTTTGTAAATAAGGGCTTATGATGATTCTAATTTTTATAAACTTTTGTTGAAGCAGCAAGATCAGTGGTATAATCAAAGTGAGTGATAACGCCGTATTTCCTTTCCTTTTGCTAAAGTGAGAGAAGAATGGACTTGCACAGCTCTAGCTTAGCAGCAAAACGCCAGAAATCCCTGGCCTTTTTGAAGGCACACATCCAGGCTGTTTTACTGTCTCATTCCAGAAAGGTGGTTGGACACGCTCCCAGCATTTACTGCAGGCTACTAATTGCCTAGAGGAAGAATTCTGTGGATAAATTTTGTGTACAGTAGAAACAGACCACGTTTGACAATGCTATCTTTGATACATTCTGATATTTAAATTACATACTTCATGCTCAGTGTTTTATTACCAGCATTTCTCCCTTCATTTTTAAAAAGTGCATTTGCTCATCTCTGTCCCAGTACTGACGCGCTCCACTAGCCACTGCTGTTTGTGAGCCAGATCTCCGTGTTCTCTTGTCTAACACTATGATGAAAAACTGAACGCTCATGGGTGCTGCGCGTTCTTTTCATTGGGTTGTGCGCTTTCCATGCGATGTGCGCTGCTACGAGCTTTGAGCAAGCTCCTTGCTAAGAACAAGCCATTCCTTTATGCAAGATGGAAGCCCAAGACTGATGAAATGCATATAATCCAAGAAAAGACAAAGAACAAAATTCAGTGATTCAGTGAACTGCGCACAGCATGACAGTGTCTTTAAAAAGGTGCAGAAGGAAATGTTATCGGTTAATACAGCTCAGCAGGGAGCCCAGGATAAGATTAGATTCTCTGGAAGTACAATACTAACCTTTAAACCAGATACTAAGATTGTTTCCTATTATTTTATTAAAATAAACCTAACTAAGGTTGCAGGCTCGAGAGAGATGAGACAAAATCTGGGCATAAATAATTTTTTGTAACTATTTGGCTTAGCCTCCTTAGGTCTTCTACTGCACTCGGGTTTGCCATAGCAAAATAGCAAAACATAATCTTTTGTTGTCTGTATAAGGCCAGCATCAACACATTCACTGGTTCCTGAATTGATTCTCCTGCTGTAGTTAAAATAATTCATTTTGCTGATTTCAGTGAGCAGTGAAGCATGATCTTACAGAAGAATCAGCATGATTCTTAGTGAATTGTATCAAGAGATGTTTTTACTGAACATTTTTTAGCAACTTGAATCCATAAATAGATTTTCTTTATGGACTCTCTGTTGTCATATGTGCACCTTCAGCATATCTGCTTCCACAGCTTAAAAAAAAAACCATCCTAGCAAATTTATTTTATTTTAGCTTTCTCGTTTCCACACTGCTCTTTGAGTAGTGAACCATGTCGCTTTAGCTATTCAGCATGGCAAACTGGTGGGACTGGCAAACCCAGCTCTTGGCAGACTGTGACCATTCCTTTCCACCCAAGCCTGGACCAGATATACGCAGGCTGCAGATTGTGAAATAGAGTTGCAACTTGTACGAGCTTTGAATCCAATTATTCCATTTCCAGTCTTGCCTCGGATAGCTCCCTACCTTATATCCCTGTTCCTCGGCGTATTTTAACTGCACTTAAGGCTAAAAATAATATAGGGAAGGATGTCACGTAACACTAACATTTTTTCTAAATAATCAGTGATAATGTGATAAGAGCTTATGAGGGAGAAATGTTTATGGATTATGTGACTATATTGATGTACTAACCACATATCCCATTAGGTAAGTGCTTTACTTCACATGCATAAATACTTCCAGAAGATATAGCATCAGATGCTATCATTGCAGTAGCAGAAACAAAAATTGCCTCAATAGCCTTCCCTCCTGAGAAAACAATTTTAACTGGAAATTAGTCAATCCTTTACCTGTATAGTAAAATGCATGTTGGCGTTCTCCTGAGACTTGCATATTTTGATTGAAGAACACCATCACATATCACACTCTCTAGGATGGTGATGGCAGGTCTGGAATTCCACTCTCCTATTGTCAGGAGAAGAGACAGTGTAAAATAAGAGAGGAATATGCCTCATCAGGACTGTGCAGAGACATCATAGCAGCCGAGGTCTGCACAGCTTATTTTGTGAAAGATGGGGCTGTATACCATTGTGGTACCAGGCATGATATCTCCATCAGCTGTACCAACGTACCAACACCGAAGGCTCTATGTTAAAGCAATGTTGATGGTGCTTGTGTTTATGCCCTTGCAAATCATGACATCCCAAATCTGTGCTGCTTGTGCAACTATACAGGCATAGCTACAGAGACATTCTCACCTACAGGGAGACTAAAGATGATTTTAGGCCATCAGTAGTTTCTAACATCGTACCTCTTCTTCTCATTATACATTAGGACATCAAAGGGCGTCTCAAAAACTATAGCTAAAATGATGCGAACTCCTGCCATCCTCATCTAAATTACATGTGGGGACTGACAGCCCCCCAAGCAACAGTGCTGTTCTCATGGGTTTGAATTGTCGGTTTAATTCCTCCCCAAAGCCTTGCAAGGGCCCTTTCGCCACTTCTCCAGACTCCCCATCTCCTTCATGTGGTTGGGCTACCACATTTCTAAAACTCAGGTGACTATGTAGGCTCAGTTTTAGGACTTCATCTTCAGGTAGGCACTTGGTGGGGCTTTTTGTTTTGTTGGTTGGGATTTTCTCAAGTGACAGCGAAAGATTTCATAGTTGTGTTTTTAACTCTATGGGAGAATGTAGAATAGCAAATAAGATATGCACACGTGGGGGCATAAACCAGTGCTAGATACATAACCCTCAACCACTGGCAGCTGAGACAAAGAGACAGAAATAAAAAATGGAAACAGCTAAAGATTTCTTTGTCTGTTGAGCTGTGCAGTAAAGTGCTACTTATTTTTAGAAACAGAAAAAATATATGCAATGTGTTGTTGGCTCTTTTGCTCTTCTCACTTTTGAATCTCTTGCCAGCTAAGCCTAAATGTGGACAGTGTCATTTCAAATAAGAATGTCTGAAAACTTTGAGTGACAAAAACCAGGGACTTGTAATGGAAACAGGTGTGAGAACTTATCTGCAGTGCTTTGTGATCAGCATCAGCTCTTCCACTGATGGTATACGGAATATGGCTACATTGGATTTTGAAATAACAGCTCCTGTAATGTTTTGCCATCCACAGAGTTGAGCTAAATGTTATTCCCACAGAACGGGTATAAGTGAATCCTCAAAAAAGCCATAGAAACAGGACCCAAACTCCTGTAAGTTTTAAGTTTGAGCATGGTGAACTTGCCAACGTTATTCAGAGTGTGTGTAGAAAACCAATTTCCTAGCTCTTTTTTTTTTACCTCCAGGTCTGTCTCAGGTGCCTGTTACCTCTATATAATTTTGTTTGTAGACAGCACGTGCTATTAGGTAAAAACATTAACCTATTTCAGACAATGAAAAGGAACAAGTCCTAATTTACACAGAAATACCCACAGGAAGTTAGGAACTGGTCAAGCTTGTAGTTATGACCTTCCTTATTTTGACATCCAGGCGCCATTTCCTTTCGTGGGTTTTGAAGTCCTGTTTTAGTACATTGCCACTATGACAACCTGTGCGATGTAGCTTTAAATTACCTCGTAGGCCGAAGTCTACTGAATGAAAATAAAAAATCAACCAAAGAAATGGTTTTTTGCCAGGTGCTTGCAAACTAATATGTTTCCCTGCAGGCTAGAAATAAAAAGCATCTTATTAAATCACATCATAAATGACCCATGTAGCACAGTTTATTTTACATTACCTAAGTAAGGAGGCACTGAGCCAAATAAATCAAAGTGAACAAGGCAATAATTGTTCCTCCTTTTATAGCACCTAAAATATGGGAGTAATGAAGGAAACGTGATTAAAGTGAGAATATTTTATTAGTAATAGGCTTTTTTTCATTGTTTTTTTTTTGAGAAATCATGTTCACTGTGCATATGGAAGCCCCTTTCCCTTTATTCTCAAGCTGACATTTCATATATTTGAAAAGGATAATACTGTACTTGTAAAATAAGATTAAGCACAAAATGTAGGTGGCTTGTTTTAGAGTACAGATTTTATCAGCTGGATTTGTTTTGAAATTTTTTTCATGACTTCTTGCTGCGAGAAATCACATGTTCAGTAAGAGGTCAAAACATCTCCTCAGTGCTTGTATTAAAAATTCTATGATATTCTGGGGACTAAAGGCCACCATAGATTCTTTCTTTCATGTGCCAGCTAGTTTTATTGAAATAAATGGAATTACTTAATGGAGGTTATGTGGTGAATCTGTTTCTTAACTGAACTGTGTACTATACCCATTAGTCTTCAGTAGGATTAAGATTTCACAGAGTAGCAAATTAGATTTAATTATTACAGCTTAAGTAAATGAAATAGCAATATGGCCCAAAGTAGAAAAATGGCCTTAATTATGATCAAAAATATAAAACAAAGAGAAATACATCTGCATGATCGAGATTAATCATGCACTTGCCAGGTCTGAAACATGATTAAATTTGTAAAGGTGCATCTTAAAGGACTGGTTATTTAAGACAATATTCCAACATGTTTGCATAGGAACGTCCCTACTGGCTCAGACCAAGGGTCCTCTTAATGCAATGTCCTGTCTCTCAGGTCAGTCAGCAGCAGACACACAAGAACATAAGAAATAGGCGATGATAGAACTATACAGAGGTACTACATAGAGAATTACATACAGGTCTTTTCCCAGGATACCTCCCCATGGCTTTTTGTCTTATGATCAAGAGTTCACATTGTATTTGGGCCACCATGTTTATCTCATACCGACGGACCTGTCGTCTTTGAATTTGGCTAACATTTTTCTAACTCTTCCACAAGTTTTGTTCCCTCGGAGCAAAGTGTTCTGCAATGGAATTATGCAATCTGCAAAAAAGTATTTCCTTCTGTTTATTTAGGGTACTCAACCCATTACGGTAATAAGAAATACTGACTATATACTTCCTGCTCAACAGGCGGTTGCTGGCAGTACTGGAACTGAGTGCTTCAGTTAGATGTTGAATTCAGATTTTGGGCTTTCAAGTCATCCAGACATTGGAGGGGGACAGAAAGCCGTACCACATACACACTGAACAGCTTGCTGGTCTTTCTAACTACAGCACAGTGACACCCAGACCATAACTGGGAAACAAAAAGACCATGAGCACACCTTCAAATAATACTTTTTCCCCTGACTATTTACCATGAGTTGCTGCCTACATTCTCCTTGTGTGCCACCTATAACTGATATTTATAGCTCGTCCAATTTTCTAATTTTCTGGTAAAAGCTATTTCCCGTGCTGCTAACTGGGATCTCACGTTCACGGAGTTCTGCATTTTCTTCTACTTCTTATCTGTACTTCAACCACTACCCTTGAGTCAAGTCATCGGTTCTGCCTCAATTCACTCACAACATTTCCCATCAACAACATTTTTCCCCATGCATGGAGACCATCACCCATGGTCCACAGATGACGATGTTCTGTGAACATAATTGTATTGCAGTTATATGCATTTTGAAGAAACACTGCATATTCAATCTGATCTTATTCTGAAGGTATTCTTTACTTTTCCTACTGAAATTATTTCAGATTCCGTTTGGCCGATTAGACAGATTCCAGGAAGGAGAGGTGTAACTTGTATGCATCATTTTTTCCTGATCTGTAATTGAATACCTTGATCCCTTGTGCTGCCATCTCTCTCTGCAATTGTGTTGTGCAAAATACTGCAGGTTGGGTCTGTATGAAGGATGCTAAACATGGCAAATGCACGTGAATGAGCTAATCATGTGAATGGGTGATCCTAGACTCTGTGGGCCACCACTTCACAGTGATGCCACGTTCTGCCTCGGAAGTGACTTCTGCTTGCATGTCCATACCTACCATGTATTTGCAGCAGAAAATATCAGGCCAACTCAAGCTCTAAAACAGGTGAAATAGGCAATGAGAGAGCCTAGTAACAATCTAGTACAAAGCCTTGTTATTGGATTAGCTGAGTACCACCTGAAATTCAACCTCATTTCCCCAGTGAATTCATAGAATCACAGAATGGTTTGGGTTGAAATGGACCTTAAAGATCATCTAGTTCCAACCCTATTGCCATGGGCAGGAACACCTCCCACTAGACCAGGTTGCTCAGAGCCCCATCCAGCCTGGCCTTGAACACCTCCAGGGATGGGGCCTCAATGACTTCCCTGGGCAATTTGTTCCAGTGCCTCACCACCCAGTAAAGAATTTTTTCCTAACATCTAATCTAAATCTCCCCTCTTCCAGATTGAAACCATTACTCCTTGTCCTATCACTACCTGCCCTTGTAAAAAATCCCTCTCCATCTTTCTTGTAAGCACCCTTCAGATACTGGAAAGCTGCTATAGGGTCTCCCTGGAGCCTTCTCTTCTCCAGAAGAGTCCTTCAGGAATGAATGGGATACACAGACCTGCTTGTCCTCTCTCAAGGGAGCGGGAATCAACCTTGGCGCAGAGGGCTGTAATCCGTATTTCCCATTACTGGCAGGTGTGAAACAAACTGACACTTCATGAAATGTTTTGTAATCCTTTTGGGATGATAAAAATAATTCTGTAAGCAGTATAATCCTCACTGGGCTTTGTGGCTGTCTTGTGTGCCAGAAATGAATGGAAAGGAAGAACAGCCTATATTCCTTCTCCTCCTTTGTAAAAGGTCTTCCATAATTTAGACATCTAGAGCCCCTCAAATTTGCCTTTACTCAAAGCACGTACCCTCTTAGAATATTGTTTTCTCATCCCAAATCACCTCCATAGATTATAAATAAATTTCTGGAGCCAGCTCACAGCATTGGCTCAGGAGTCAAATACTTGGGAGAAGAACAGAGGAAAGAGAGTTGGGCCAGCTCCCACCAGCTGTCCAGAGACGTGATCAACCCATTTGTGCATCTGTGCTAACTCTAATCTGCCAATGAGCCTGTGAAATACATTGACTATTTTGATCTCCCATATAATAGTATCTTTCAGGATTAGTTTTCTCCTTTTAAGGAGGAACAGCACCAACTCATCAGTACCAAAAATACGAACACTTTGCCAGGGTTTTTAGTGCCAAATGAGACCCAATGCATTACATTCTTGTGTAGGTTACAATAGCCATCAGGAAAAAAATTGAATGAATGACCAAGGGGTTGAACCCATGCTTTAGCACCATCTGGTGAAGCAGGAATCATCCTCTCTTCCATACTGTGTCCGTATTCACCCCTAAATGTCTTTCTGTCATTGAAATTAGCAATTATTTTGGGTACAGGCCAACAGAAGAATAACGAAAGATATTGGAAATGGTTTCAAAAGATCAGTTTTCAGCTGAATAGCTCTGTGCAAAATGAGACATTCCTGGACTGTCCTAACAGCCTTTTGGTGTAGGTCAGTGGCGATAACAAGCAGCACTTGCCATGAGCGATTTCTTGACAGGATTCAGGATGGGATCAAGGAGCCTGACACACGAAGCCAAAATACAATCAAAAGGGTGTTTAGTCCTTGTGCTCTTGGCAGACGAGCAATCCCTACGTGTCGCTGATGGCTTCAGACCACAACTGAACTGTGTATGGATTTTGTTTATTACTGCCGAAGATGGCAGAAGAGCAAATGCTGCCTTTGTACGTTGTTTGTTGTCTTAAATTGGTGGCGTTCAAGGTGATCGTTCTGGCTTGCTCCCCTTATTTTGGTGGGATGGGCCTGTGGGTTATGAGCATTACTTTGCTAGAAATGATTTCATTTTAAAGTCGGTCGTAATTGAAAGGTTTAGAGTATATCCAAAAGCAACATTAAACAGATTGTGCTAAATATGATGTGTTAACTTAATCAGATATGTCATTTGAAGGGTAACCAAATATGATCATAGCTTTATTGTCACTACATGGTCATTTACTAGAAGCCAGTAAACTACGCATTGCTTGTTAAAATCTGAGTGCCCTTTTCAAGGCTGAGTAGAGTGCTAAGTATATTAAATGAGTCACGTTTCCTTATCTGGTATGACAGATGTTTGATTTTGTTGACATTTGCAGGAATGCACAAACAATTACGACTTCAATTGTTTATTCATCAGAGAATGTGAAGTTACCTGATGGTGCATACATTCTGGGGGGGTTTGTACAATAAATCTTGCTGTTGTTGTTGGTCTCACGTAAGTTTATCAGCATTTAAAAAGACGTAAGCAATGATCCTTTTCTTTATGGAAAGGTCATTTCTTTCTGACAAGTGATGTTTTAGACACTAGCAGTATCTCGGGGAAGCTTGGGACATTTAACAAATTATTTCTAGACATTGCAGAGAAATCAAGCATTTGCGCAACACTACATGAAAAGGCATCTAGTTTAGATACTCTTGAATTTTATACGCACCACCAAATGAAGGAGTATTCTGCTCTTTTCGATGCTCTGTGAATGGATGGGTAGTATCTGCTGGATGGTTTAGTGGGAATTCTTTCCCTTTTCCTTGGCAGCAGTCCAGAACAGCTTTTTTTTTTTGGCAAACATTTGAGAATGTATTTCAATTTTCTTCCGCTTACAATACTTATTATAGCAACACAGCAATGTAAAACCACTGCCTGCTTAGGAAATGAGGTATGGGAATGATTTCAGTCCTTTGGACTTTTATACAAGACCACTTGAACTAAGCAAAGAAATGAAGTAAGAATTAGACAATATTTATTCAGATATTGCGGTGCTATGTAAGTTATCACTCTGTGCAAAGAATGAAGTTTTAGGAACATTAAGTTTTACGGCTAAGCACTATAGAATAGGGGGAAATGTGATGGGAAAGTTTTACGAATGGTTTTAATGTCTTAATTCGGTGCATATTCATTCCCAAGTAACAAATACTGTTTTTCGGTGTAACAAAGAACAGCTCTAAGCATTCAGACACTTCTGTAAATTCTTGTTACCTGTGCGCCCACCTCACACATACATTAAAAAGGAAGAAGATAAATAACAAGGAAAAGATGCATCAAACAGAGCTAAATAAAATGGTGGCACAAAAAGCTGACATGATTTTTCATACAATTTTGGTTTTTTTAGCACTTTTACAAAAGTTTTACAGTCCATTTGAAATTCAAAGGACTTTCTTAATTAGCTAGACTTTGAATATATACAATTGCCATTTTATAGCGTCCCTGGCAATACAAAACCTACAGCACTTTTTGCTAGGACTTCTCTATTTTTTTTAAAAAATATGCCTGTATTTCAAAAAATACAAATATCTTCTCCAAGGTCTGAAAACACTCAATAAGGAAATCCTGAACTTTCCAAAGTCCCTTTACTTCTGTTCTGGATGTCTACTTTATGTGACATAAACAGTGTTATCCTTGCTAGCTTAAAACCACATTTGCATTATGGCATGACAATACCACAGAGATTTGTTCTTTTTTTGGTCTCTGAATGCTTTCTAAATTTACTGTCTTTTTAAGACAAAAAGAAGCTAAATGTGACAGAAGAACCCGCAGAAGATTCTGATGGAGAAGGAGCAGTGAATTTTTTATATCCTGCAAGAGTAACAG
This sequence comes from Himantopus leucocephalus, assembly GCA_003993805.1. Classification (NCBI taxonomy): domain Eukaryota; kingdom Metazoa; phylum Chordata; class Aves; order Charadriiformes; family Recurvirostridae; genus Himantopus; species Himantopus leucocephalus. The sequence goes on from RSEF01000031.1 coordinate 54,981,610, forward strand.
AGGCATTATGAAGCCAGATGGTGCGTTGCCTCCTAAAGTACTTTTTTCCATTTTACAAGAAGACCGGAAAATTTTGAAGTATCAGCAGTTGAATGGGATTGTCAAATAGGTAGCTAATCACCAGCACCAAACAGGACAAGTATTGGAGTTTCGTGGGGTACATATTGCAAGAAGTGGAGAAACCGTGGTTTTCCAGAATAGCTAGTGAGATGGTACAAAGAAAAATGTTTGGGGTTAAGGGTAAGCAATAACACAGCTTTTTAAATGTACAGGCTGAAATTTTTCTACATCTTTTTTTTTAGTTTAATGACTTCTGATTTTGGGGAGTATGGCTTCCCAAACTGCATTGATCTGGTGTTCACAAAGTGGGCTGGCAGACTTTTTCTGAAAAATTGTCCTGCCTGAATCGTTTGTGATAGGGTATTCAGAACAGAATACCTCGGATCAAAAACGTTGCAGAAAATACTAGCCAGAATAAGGAAAGCCATGCTGCTGTTTTATTTTTAAAGTCCTCCTGTAATTATAGATGGCTTAATTCAGTAACAGTTAACATAGCATGTAAACTGTAGATAGAAATCCTGATTTCTATTTCTTCAGGAAAATAACAAATATTCTTTGGCATGCAACTACCAAAACCTGTTCGCCCACTTGTGCGAGTGTGTGGTGCGTGTTTCGGTGTTAAAACCACGAGCCTGGTCTCTGCCCTCCCCCGCAGCGGCAGGGAGTGGTTTGCAGCCGGGCTGTTCAATTCGGTACCCCCGCCACCCCCCAAAACCAGACCCATCCACGCTGCCCTGGACCTGCTGGCCGCACCCATACAAACTCATGGATGGTTATTCACACGTAGACTGAGGTAGTGAGGAGGAATACCTGTGGAAAATTAGGTCCCAATTTTTCTTTAGGTTTTTTTTTTCACCGGGCAGGTGGACAAACACCCTTTGGTGGGCTTAAATCTTAAATACGATTTGTGGCAGATATGAGACATTTTAACCTTGACTTAGTATGTCTCATCCAGCGGTGCCCTCCATTATTTCATCTTTAGCGAGATGGTTTGAGCTCTTGTTTTTTTTCTCTGTTATCAATAGACTTACCTTGAATTGTCTTCTATTTCTGTTTGGTCAATTTTTCAAAGGTCATTGATTTCTAAGAGAGACCAAAGGTTCCATTTAGTAATCTTAACTGAAAATTGCTAAGGGGGTTTAAGAAATGAATGTCTTCAGTCCCTGATGACATATTGTATTTTCCCTCTCCTATAATTTCAGAAAAACTTTTTAGAGTATGTATCTGACACTGATGCCGTTTTCAAAAGCAGAACCTGCAGTTATTTTCTCTCCTGCATGACCTGATTTAGTGGGTGTTCACATGGCTACTGGAGGGGTATCTAAATTTAGCTGGAGAGAGAAGCAGTATGTGGTCACCTCCCACCCACGGGAGCTTTTGTGCAGAATATGAGAGACCCAGGTTCAGTTTCAAGTGATCTCCAGTGGCCTCCCAAGAGCGTGCTTTAATCCACACAGTTTCAGGTACACTGATGAGCGTGTGCTCTCAGTACCACCCGCTGGAGATATTCCACTTTTCAAGGATTATTTAAGTATCTGTTGCATAGGAGGGGTGGTTAGGGAATTTTACTAGGACAGAAGAGACCTGAGTTTGTGTTCTAATAAATAAAAAAATATTAATTATATACAACTGTATTTAAACACTCACTGGAGCAGGTGCTGAAAGTCAGGTCTACTCTCACACAAAATTAGGTTGACTATCAATTTTATGGGCTTTCTATAATGAAATGAAAATAGAACCACTAAAAACCTTAGGACACAGGCCCTACCTTGGGCACGGTTCCTCCCCTGAGACCACAAGTGGGGGTCCTGTTGCCCCAGAGAAACGGTGGGGTCTGGATCCTGTCCTTGTACTTGGTACTGTACCGGTGCGGACGCTCCGCTTGGCTTTCTGGGGTTTGCGCGTCCCATTCTGAGGGTTGCCTACATAGCAAACCGCAGGAAAGTTAACTTGAATTAACTTCTTAAAAAAATGAAATATCTAAAGTGGTATTAGTTAAGTTTTTGTTGGCCTGCTTAGAATTAGAGTAATTGGAAAATTGTTTTACGTAAACTGATTTCAGAGGTGAATTTAAATTGAACTGGTATAGGGCCGGTTTAACTTGAAAGCAGTGTCAAACTGAGAATTAAATAAAGTTTAATTAATTTTGAAGTCACACCTTCAGCTAGTGAATTGTCCTGTAGATAAGCTGTCAGGTGCTTGTACTCTCCTTCTGCATTAGGTACTGGGCAGAGGCGCTTAAACGGCGCATAACAAGTTAAATGGCGCAGTATCTAAATCCTTCTGCAGAATATGTCCCCCTTTGTGCGGCCAATTCAGAATGTGAAAAGGAAGACCTTATTTAGAGGTTGCCAGCCTTCCCCCTGCCCTCTCCTCCCCCCCCCCAAGCTTCGTAAAGCTAGCACTAAAATACTCCCAGCTGGGCTATAAAGAGGCATTTATAGCTCCTGACAGTGGGTTGAGATAATAGTGAGTTAACAACTTAACTGCCGCTGTTTGGCTGAAAACAATTTTCTGCAATATTGGATTCAGAGGATGGCAGCACATCTGGAAAAAGCAAACAGGAATGAAAAGTGTCAGCGTTGGGGCGGGGGCAGCTGATGCACAGCCTGCGTGGTTTCGCAGCACAGTGATGCGCACGTTTCCAGAAAAGTTTCCAATTAGCTGCCCCTAAATGTGAAGCCGCAGTGCTTCAGGCTGTCAGAAAAAAAACCTCCGTAAGACAAGGTCTTGAAGAGACGGATCTTCTTTAGAGAGGCACATCTTCCTTAGCTTTCACTTTCAATTACCTAGATGGCTCATGAACGCATGCAAAAAGAATTGCTCATTCATATTAATGACCCGTATATATATGTTTACTTTTTTTTTTCCCCACCAGCCCATCCTGACACTGTTTCAGGCAACAGCTAATAGCTTTGGTTAACTGCAAAGCCCCATTTTGTCAAATATCCGTGCTGACTGATGCAGCAGGGTAGTAGCTACCAGGTTTTTCCTTCCTCAAGGATGATATCTTTCTTCTTGTCTTTACAAAACTACATTTAGTACAGAATTATGGAGCACTTTTTTCTCCTACACTTAAAGAGCCCTCAAGCAATTCTGAATTCTAATCGTGCAATCAAAGTTTTAGGAAAAAGAAGCAAAACCTCAGACCACACTCTTTCCTCTCAGCTCTCTCCTTCCACCCCCATCATAATTTTTATGCTCACCATTTTTTCACCAGCAAGGTACATTTCCACAATTTGTTGCTGGCTCTGGCTTAGTTAGGTTCTCAGCAACACTATTTATACACTGACATTTTTCAAAGAGCTGCATGCTCTACATAGCTAATGGAAAAGGTGGCACAACCACAGAAAAGAACTTAATATTATTCATGGAATACTGAAAGAGAAAATGGAACAGTGGATCACATTAATTCCAGCAAATACTATTATTTTAAACTCATTTAAATGCAAGTCAAACTTATTGGGCATTTCATCCTAGAGAGCAACTAACATTTATCTTCTTGCTATAATCGGAGCAAACAAAAGCTGGTTGGGGAGTTGGTCAGAGGTTGGCGTTCACGGTTTTCAGGAACGGGCCATCAGCACAGCTGCCTCTGATAGAACTTATAGATGCAGCAGAGGAGAGGCAATTCTACCTTCATGTTTTATTTAATTGGAACGATGATTAATTGCATGCATTCCCATCTGTACAGAGGGTCTTACAGTCCCTGTCTTTTCATCTGGGTCTGCCATAAACCGGTCAACGCTATTCCAAAGTCTGTGTTTCCACTAACCCATACCCTAAACTTACAGCATTCTTCCCACTTGTATACCTATGTCTTTTTGTGATAATTGAAGGTGTAATTACAATACCTGTAACAATAAATTAACATTACTGTGTTCCTCTGATACACATTCCAATTTCTGGTTAAACAATCCAGAGACTCAATCTATTTTGCCCCACTTCACGTATTTTTATGCATGAAAATAATGATTATGCATACTTCTTATGGCTTTTTAACGTACCCCACTGAGGTGAGAACAGGCAGGAGTATTTTTATAACACTGGACAGCTGGATTGTATCCCAGCTCTGCTATGACTTCGTGGGTGTATCAATTGACCTTTCTGTAACTTTATTTTCTTGTTCATGAAATTGAGAATGATCAAATTCTTTTACATGGAGGCAACGAAGTTAGTGACTCCATTCATTCCTTCTTTCTTTTTTATTTTTTTCCCATTAACAATTATATTTAATTTTTGGAATAATACCCACCATTATCACTACACTGAGATTCTGAAAATCAGCCAAGGTAATGAAATGCAATGTTTACATCACCTTTATCCTTGAAGAGTAAAAATAATTTTCATGTGTTAGCCTGTGCGATACTGTCCAAGCTCTCATCCACTGCTTATGTTCAACAAGAACAGCTGCTAATTTGGTTGTCAAGACAACCACATCTCTACTTTCATATTTTCTTCCTCAAGCCCAATTTGTTTATAAAGCTCTGAATTGTTTTGTGTTCCTCTGTTAACCTCAAACAAAAATAAAAATCTCAGGCCAGCAAAAATACCATAAAAAGGAAAAGAGTAGCTGACAACTTACATGAGAAAAGATTTTGAATTTTTACTCTACTATTTAGTGAGTAGTAAAAAGACTTTTATGTTATTTTCATAATGCCCTGGTTTGAGGTAAAACAGGACCAATTTTGTTCAAACTTTGCTTCTTAGCTGGGCCTCTTCTAACTACTGAAATTAACAGTGTATTGTGCAGACACTGTTCGCTCTCTCAGAGTGGTAAGACCAATGTTTATAGCTGATGCCCAGGCATGGGAGGCTCTTGCTTACACTTATTGCTATAACAAACAAGGTCANGAGGCTCTTGCTTACACTTATTGCTATAACAAACAAGGTCAGCTAACTTTGTTGCTTGCCCCGTTGGAGGGTCGGAAGGGGAAAAGCGCAGTGGGGTCCCACCTGCG
>RSEF01000031.1:54986730-55026067 GCA_003993805.1 Himantopus leucocephalus
GTCCCATCTGGGGTCCCCCATGTCCCCAGTGGCCAATTTGGCCCAAACCACAACACATAAGTAACTCATACTCTAATTATTGTATAGAGCAACATATCACTTCAAATGGTTACCGACAATTCACTTCAAAGTAAGAAAAAACTTAGCCCAGGTTTCTTATATTCTAATACACAACCTATTACGTAAGGGTTGCCCACAATATGTGGTTCATCAAATCTAGTATCCTATCTCCAGGGTGGGTTAATACCAGATGCTTCAAGGCACAACTGAACAAAACCTGGAATTTCTGTTCTTTAGGAAAAAAAAATCTAATTCCCATTGCTTTCTGAAAACTGGATCTGAAAAGAATACATTGTAAAACTGATTGCTGAACAGAAATTGCAGAAACATTTTATTTGAAAATAATATATATGATATTTTTCATCAAATCAAAATATTTACCGCATTTAGTGTAACCAAACACAAGTCCTTCATTCCCCGCTCCCATTCAATACTAGATTTCATTCCTGTATGACAGTATATTGCTTAGCTAAGGAGCAGTTCAAAGTTGACGCTCCATTTTCCTCCCTTTGAAAACAGGCAAACTAACCAGCAAACAAGCCAACCCTTTTCAGCCCCCTCACCCACTGCAGAAGTCGCAGCTGGGAGGTGTGAACAGTGAATTCTTGTCATTGGGACTGGTAATATTTTTCAGATGTGAATGATTTTGAGACTATAGCTTTTTCCTCCCATTCTTTTCTAAACTAAAGAGTTCTAATAGTTTACTCGCTCTTCATGCTGAAACCTTTCAATACCTGAAACTATTATGTTTTTCTCATGTCTTTCAGTAAGCGGGGTAGATGTTCAAGGAATGGCATACCACTTGTAGGTACACAATGGCACTGCGATATCTGCAATTACCGTTTCCATCCCTTTCTGTAGAAGAGGTTAACATTGTCTTTGCCTTTTTGAGTGCCACTGTACACTGAGCAGATCTTTTCATTTGGCAGTCTGCAATGGCATCTTCTGCTAGAGTGATCACGATTCATGCAGGATACATCACCTCCACGAGAGTTTAAACTGCCCCCACTATCACCTTGCAGCTGTCAACAGTGCATTTTATCTATCACGTTGATTAGAATTAACTACCTCTGCACATCTCTGAGGTATGTAATACAAAGACGTAAACACGTGAAGCATTGTTTTGCCATCCTATTTGTGTCAAACATTCACCATTTGTTACTTCTAAAAATTTCTAACCTTTGATACACCTCCTCTTCCTCTCTCCATCGAATACTTAATTTGATAGCTTCAGGGCACTTTGTAGAGATTTAATGAATGTTCAGCTGTGTTTATGAAACAAGACAAAGTAATGTTCCAGAGTAAGACAGAAAGATCCCCAAACTGGAAACGTTCCAAATATTAAAACATGAGGACATCTAAATCATGTCTGCTTAGATTTAATTGAGAAACTTCTTGAAGACTACTGATATCTAACATAATTAAAATGCTGAAGTGTGAACCTCTCTGGAAATAAAGTGAAACTATTTTGAGTTTGAGCCAAAATAGAATTCGTGAAGGGGAAAATTATAACAAGAAAACTAGAAAAAAATCAGAGACCATGAAAATTTTCCCTTAAAATTGGCATCTAGCAAGCAAAGAATATTATCATTCACATGGATGTGTTATTTCCCAGATATCATTTAACCACCTTGTTTCCTTCGTTCAATTTTAGTGACAGAGAAGCACCACTTACATATTGCTTTTAGCCTATAACGTCAAGACTGTAAGTATGTTGTATTTCTACCTTGTGCTTTTTCAATTGATTTAGCATCTACCAAGTCACGGTGCCCTAACGGGAAACCAAAAGGTTATTTTTAAAATAAATACTTCATTAGGTACTCAGACTATTATATAGCTGAGTGTGATGGAACATAATTTATGGTTTGAACAACTTAATTCTATAACTCCTGTTTTTTAATGAATCTGATCTGATGCCATTTATTGCCATTAAGTATGAGCTCGTTCTTACATACATACAGCAGCACCTCCATCTGTGGAATCGCTCAGGAGTGTCCCTGTTAATATCTGTGGTGGAAATGTGTTTAGAGAAGTCATTCCCCAATGAGATACTGGTTTCTCTGAGGTCAACAAATACTTGGTATTTAACCGGGTCGCAAAGTCAGCTAAACTATGCCCCAGCTTGTGCTGGGGGATGACAGGGCAGAGCTTGTCAGGCTGTACAGCTGGGCTGGTCCCATTTATGCAAAGTAAATAGAAGGCTCAGCTGCTCAGCACTTCTTGAAGTCATACATTAGTATTTCAAATTGGACATTTTTTGGAAGTTATTTTATCTACAGCATTGCTCCCTGAGACCAGCATAAGGTTTCCCATCAGAGATCGTTTGGTCTGCCCCAGCGTTTTGCAGGCATGGATAGGTTTTCCACCCTGCGGAGCTAGGCATGGAAGAGGAGAGATGCCACAAACAGTGGTTAATAATAGGGGGTACTTAAAAAATCAGAGTTTCTCTGGTTTACCTATTTAGCAGTCAATAAGCAAGTAAAAGAGTAGGAGAACTTAAATAGGAAACCAGAGAATGGGCAAACCAGAAAAGATTAAGACCAATGCTATTTTGGGAGTAGGAGTAAAATAAAATTTTTTTTTTTTTTAAATCGAACAGCGGTTGAAGAGGGAAGGTGCTCTAGGCTCTGACATATGCTCCTAAAATCAAGCTTGGCTATAAGCGGTGATCTCCTCATAACAGCAGAGAAACAAATACAATCTGGAGCTGTGCCGCTGTGAAATTAAACACTGCCAAACATATTAACGATAGGAGCCACATATCTCTCAATGACAACCCTTATTTTCTACCCAAGCAACCAAATGAAGAATTTTAGACTCTGCTTTATTGAACAGTGATGACATTATAGATAATCTAGTAGTAAAAAATGCCTTTGGGTAGAATGCAGACTGTCCCAGTTTGTATTAATAGAAAGATAGATCAAAACAGATCTGTTAATGTGTTTCTATTATAGAAGGGAAAGTTTTGAAAACCTAAGGGAACCAATTATTTAAGTGAGACAGAGAACTTATGGACTTGATAATTGACGGGGCTTGAAAATTACTGAAAACTGCCCAAGCAAGTCACATAGAGAAATAGTCCTATTCTAAAGGGACTAATTACGGCCTTGGCAGCACGTAAGAATAACACAGATTTTGTAATGAATGGAGAATATGGCTACTCACTTTGAAACTTACAGTGTGCAGGTGTTGTATTAAAAATACAAGCTAACAACTGGAGAGCTGCACAGATCAAAATCAGCAAGTGTACTCAGCCTGTACTCAAGAAATCTTGAAAGAATTAACTGAGCAGGTTAGATTAAAACGGCTACAAAATTGTACTAAACTTCTTAAAGGAAAGATTAATAAATAATTGGACACCGTGAACACTGGTTTATCAAATGATAGTTTATAACTAACGTGATACGTTTTGTGAGCTGACTTATCCAAAGCCGGGCTGATGTGGTTTAGTTTTTGTATGACACTTACTGACACACAAGAAGTAGCAGCACGCAGCAGGTAACTGCTGGAAGACAACCATCAGCACAATGGGGGTTCGGATCATCCCCCAGAGTATGCCTTACAGTTGCAGTCACATAAATTAAGCAAAACAGCAGGAGATGAAAGGTTATGGGTATCGTGATTCACATCAGTAATTTTTGTAAGTTGGTGGCAGGGTTGGAAACAGGGTCATAATTTGAAAAGTTCTTGTAACTACTAGCCCCCAGGACCTTTCTGCTCCTAAATGGCTACGATCCATCAGTGTAATACCACCATGGAAAAAAGACGATTGCAGTATTAGAATACATCATGACAGGACAAGGTCCCTAGCATTTAATCTAAAAATAACTGTTTTAATCTACCCATGCTCAAAAATATATTTAAGTAGAAAAAGTACTGAGCAGGGGATGATATTCAGACTGGCTTATCTGTAACAGGAAGCAAATAAGACTTTGCCACTTAAGAGCTCCTGTTTTGATTTCTGCATAAAAAGGGATTTTTTTTTAATAGTACCTAAGTCCTTCCAGGAAATCCCAACAGCTAGACCAAGAAATTGTCACCTTTTCTGAATTCCGTAGCAGTCTTAGCACTCCCATATCACCTACAGTGCACAGTTTGTTTGCTCTATGACACGCAGGGAGACACGCTAGTTCTCTTTTGAGAGGCATTACTCTGCAGACAGAAAATACACACATAACAGTGAAAACCAAATTACACCTTATAATTATAGCTCAGTCATAGCCATAAGGCGTTCTTACTATCTGAACCTATTATAGTTTGGGATCTTTCCTCTGAATCTTGCTTCCTTCATTATCACTTTTCTGCAGCCTTCGCTGGTCCTTTGATCAAAATCACCATGCTTCATTAAACTTCCTTTTAGCTCTATTGAAGTTGCAGCAATGAACAGTATTATTCCGTTTTATTCAAACACTAGTTTCTCTTCAAACGCTAGTCATCAGCATTTTAAAGCCACCCCTAAAAAAATAAATGTGGCACCCAAAAGCTATTCCGTTACAAATACTATTTTATTGCTCTTCAATACACTTCTGCTGATGGTATTTGATGACAAACTAGTATTCATAAAGATCTGAACTACACCAATAAAACCTGAACTTCTATGAAGCAACTATTCAGTTCATGGACTGACAGACGTGAGCCACATTAAATGCACTGTGCTACAGCAAAAGGGCTTGTTTCAGAGGAAAAAAGTAAACCAGAATAACCTCACTGAAGGAAAGCAACTCAACACTTGCCACTAACAGCATTATTGGCAAGGATGAAGTAAGCATTACAGCGTTATGCCAGTGCTTGTCATACCCTGTGTCTCTGAGACAGTCGTAACAGAAGTGGACATGAAAAGGGCTTTCTACACATGCTGTCAATAGGGCCACTAATTTAAACATCTGGCATATTCAAGTTGGTAGAAGTATCCTGACAGCACTCTTCACAGCTGCTACATTACCTTTAATTACACATGCACCAATGTCAACAAAACCCTAACTACAGCTACAAACTGAAAGCTATCAGTTCTTTCGAAACAGCCACGAATTTGCAGCAGTGTCGGTTTTGATAAGCTACAGAATATTAATCTTCTGGTCAGACTCGTAGTTATTGCTGTTGTACTCATTTTCCAGGCTATCGCATCATCTGAGCCTGAAGCCTTATGAAACCTGCAGGGCAGTGACCATGTTCCTGCTCAGAGCAACAGTAACACAGCACACTATGGAGTAGTAACAGCAGCTCTTGAGAATAGCTGAGTGTGGAAGCAAAGCCAAATAAAACGTTCTCAATTGATCAACCCAAACCACCAAAGATAAAAATTCTACAGCATGGATTACGGTGACAGTCTACCCACTGTGAGGCTCATTGGCTAACAGGTTGTTATTCTGTGAGTAGCCTGAAGAGTGTTTGAGAACACCACATAGCTTAGTAAAGCTATTTAAACACCTATCCAGCTTAAAACAGTTAAGCCCAACTTCAGTTTTGAAATGCAAGTTTCCTAACACTCTATTATATAAAAAAAGACAATTAGTGTTCAATTTAATGTCAATACAGTGCAATTTGAAGGGGTTCTCAGTATACACCAGTTGTCAAAAGCACTTCAGGAGTTTCAGAAAATACACCCCAAGACCTTCAGATTTAAGATTTTATTTAGACACATCCAGCATGGTATGCAATTGCAGCTATCCTTTTTCCATTGAAAGATGCTTTGTAGAAGACTTCAACTCTGGAAGAAAAAAAAAAAAGAAATTACAAATTGAAGAACCCTGTTACCTTTGAATCTAGAAAAGCTATAAAGATAGGCTTTAACTACAATTTTGATGGGGTTTGCTTCATCCACCACATGCTTTTGTAGCAGAAGCCCTGACTTATGTGAAATCATGTAGTTCTATACGCTCAAGTTCAATACAAGTCTCCCCATATCCCCATATTTTTTTTTCTTCTTAGTCTGGGGAGCCAAAAACATCAGACCAGCAAAGGAACTATACAGATGACTTCAATGTGTTCCAATTACGAGATTCCAGTGAGGACTGTTATGTCCTTCCAGAACTACTTGCATCATTCCAGCTCCTCAAAAAGACTGTTTCTCAGATTATAGAATTAACAATACCAGGTATTTTCAAAGTGGAATCAGATTAAGATAAATTGAAGTGGCCTTTCAACTGGAAATGGCATGCTTGCACAGTCTGAACTGTCTCAGGCTTGCTTTGTTAAGGTTCATCAGCAAGGATCAATTAAAATTACTTTTGCTGTCAATGACCTTTAAGTGCACTTTATTCTGTAAATGGTTAGGAACATTGCATGTAGATAGTGTGATTGTTTTAACATGGCTGAGCTGAAGTTCAAGAAATCTTGTTTTCTACAGAGTTTTAACTGGCACATCAGAAAGCGTTTACAGTATCACAGTTTCTCATACTGTTTTGTTCACATCACACATGCCAGTTATTCCTATATATTACGTGAAGCATAGCTTTATGTTTCCTCCAAGAAGGCAGACGTGGTTTTGGTTATAGTTATTATCCAAATTAAGTCAGTAGCACTGCTCTGTCATTTAGCCCAGCTGCAGACTAACAAGAAGCTGCAGTCAGAGAGGTGTGGCCTTCGGGGAGTCAAAGTTCGCAAGTCAATGTGAGTGCAGCAGCCCTGTGAAGCAAACTTAAACCTATTCATTACTTGAGTTTAGATGCAACTGCAGACCACAACTCTAACCACCCGGACTGCAAAAGGCTGAAAACTGTATTAATGGTTTTAGATGAGGTTAGACTCTTTAAATTTAAAGCTCAGTTTTGACTGCAGATTCCACTATACTATGAAATGTAGCCAAATCAGTTACCCAGTTAGCACAATTACAGTCCATCCTCTTCATTTCTTCAGAAGCTGGTGTCTGACTATATAGAAAGGGGCAACAAATCCACTTCCAAAGAATCCACACATTAGTACAAGCAATCGCCATTTGTTGTCCACAGAAAATGGAAGGTTCTAGAAGAAAAAAAATGAATTTTAGTTTTGTAATCAATACAGTAATTACTTCCCCATTGACTTGAAAATGGTGAGAAGCTCAGAGCACTAACAGGTGGAGTCAAAGTGACAAAACAAATATTCAGCCTCAAAACAATTTCCCTTCCTCTCAAGGAAAGAAACACAGTAATTGGAATAATAGCTTGGATGTGTCCTCTGGAGGTCATTTTGTCCACTCTTCCCCTCTCCCCCCAATTCAAAGCAGGGCAAGTGTGCTGAACACCTTGTCCAGTCAAGTTTAAATGTCCCTGAAGATGCAGACCCCACAGCCTCTCTGGGCAACCTGTTCCAATATTTAATTACCTTCACTGTGAAGATTTTCCTCATGTTCATTAGATATGTAAAGTTAGTTTTTAGATGTAGGACTTAGGAGAGAACATGCTAAGCACAAGGTACATCAGAAAGCGTTTACAGTATCATTGTTGCCCCTCATACTGCAATGCTCATCATCTGTACCACTGAAGCAGAAGATTGCAGGGAAGAAGAACACTGAAGTCATTTGCACCACAATTCGCTGTGCTGTGGCCTTAACAGCGGTACCACGAGACCCCAAAGCCCACCCAACACCACCTGGAGAACTTGTAACGGGGCAGTCATTATTCTGCCCCTCACAACGGCTCCCCGAGTGAGGAGCTCACCTTGAGCGGGCCCGCGCCTCGCCCCGGCGCCCGCGGCCAGGGCAGGCCCGCACTGCGGCTCCAACGACGCCGTTACGGCCCCTCTCTCCAACAACCCCCCGAGTTCCCCCCCAGCCCCTCACCCAGCACCTGCGGCGGGGCTCGCCCCTGGGCTAGGCCTGCCGCAGGCTGCCCGCGGGCGCCGCCAGCGCCGTGTCCTTCAGGGACACGTTTCTCCCGTTCCCGCTCCCCTCGCCCGCCAGAGCCACCACCCTCCCGCTCGGCGAACTGTCACCCTCCCTCTCCCTCCCTCCACCCCGAGGCGGACCCCCGACACTCATGCGCCACCCCCTCCCCAAGCCCGGCCGCAGGCCCCTTCCCGCGACCTTCAGGCCACGCCGCAGCGGGCCGGGGGCGGGGGCTCCTTCCCACCTCACCTTTCCAGGACCCTCCTCATAGTGGCTCCTGCGGAGGGCGGAGGTGGTAAACCTGCGGACACCGGCAGCCAGCATGGTACCAACCGGGCAGCCCAGCGACCCTCTCCCCTGCACGACCTTCCCGCAGCACCGCCGGCGCCTTCTGGGAGCGGGAGGCGGGGACGAAAAGGGGAGAGGAAAAATGGCCGCTGCCCCGGGGCATGATGGGAGTTGTAGTGCCGGGCGGACCAGCGCGGTCACGTGGTAGAGAGCGGCGGCCTGTGGTTGGGTGCGCTCCGCGCCTCAGAGGCGGAAGCGCTTCGTCGATCTCCACTCCCCCGCCGCCATTTTGTCGGCTGCCCGCGGGAGGGCGGTGGGCGGAGCGGGTCCCTCAGGTGCGGTGGGGGAAATGGCAACGCGGTCTGTAGTGGCGGTAGCAAAGCTCAGGCGTGACAAAAGGAAGCGAAAGCAATTACGACAGTTGGAGTGAGAAGCGCTTCTGTGTTAGCTCAGGGTAAGCTTGCCAACAGCACAGGCCAGCTTGCCAAGTAGAGGTAGTGAATCTTTGCTTCTTGGTAGGGTGGCAGAGCCGTGGAGGTGTGAGCCGAAGTCTTCGTTTAATCTCTGCAGTGCTACAGAAATAGAAGCTGCTGGGCGTCGATTTACTTGGCGGCCATAGTTTAAAAGAACTTAAAAAGAGTCCAGTGACTATGGGTGAGACATATGGTGAAGATTTGTGTGGTTCCGCCAACTTTAGTGAATAATTCTGGCCTAGCTTTGTTACAATGTTACACTTCAAAGAAAATTCCACAATGCAGTGGGAAAAACCCCACCACAGTACTCATCATGTTTGGAAGAGGAATAATAAAAAATCCCACAAAGTTCCTTCTAAAATGATGGTACATCATTACATGCAGTATTTTAAAGACAAACTGGATTTTTTTTTAATTTTTCAGTAACAGAATATTGATGCTACTGTTTCTGTTGGAAGCAAATATTTTCTGTAGCCTTTCTGCATAATTACATAGTATCTAAGGGAGGATAGAAAAACCAGGATTTTTATGCTCACCAGCATAACACATTAATAAAGGGAGGTTGAAAGAACTGAGTTTGAGAAGTTATACATAATTAGTTTTTATTTAGAAAAGCTATTTTGGAAAGTAGAATCATTAGGAACAGTAAGGAATTATTATTACAGATAGTTTTGAGAGGCAAAGTCTATTCAAGCAGAAGACACAGAAAAGCAACATGAAACAATTTTTCGAATATTTAAAGTATCAAATGAAAGTATTTACATAAAGTGGAATTAAATACAAAGGTTCATTTAATATTCAGGAAGTATTTCTTGTATAAATTACAAAACAATATAAATGAATTTGCACTAGGTGCACTTACAAATACTTCAAAAACAGTTACGGGAGTAAGTAGGAGATTCAGGCTGGATTGCTTTCCTACACCTGAGTTTTAATATGAGTAAATAAAACTGCCAGGAAAACACAGAAATAACTTCTTATACTACTGAGCTCAGCACTTCCTGAAGCTGGAGGGAAATCTGAGTTAAGTCAGATGCAGTTTTCTGGTGCATTCTCTGAGTTTCTTGCAATACTGTAACTCCTGAATTGTTCTAGACTCAGAATATATTTTAGCTTTATAATTCTAATTGAATGCTTTGTAAGAATGGCAATTATCACCAACTTTTTTTGTGCCAAAATGTGTAGTGTTTTGTTGACTGTACAGGAACTCTGTGGAAAGCCATTTGGAAACTGGAATTCTGAGTCAGATGACCCTCATCCACATGTATACTGATGTCTTCATCAGAACTTCAGGAGGTTTGTAATGCTGGCCTTTTCATTATGGAAGCAATATTGACACACTCCCTTTATATTTATTCAGATATCTGCTTGTCCTAGCATTGTTGTAATATCTGCTAAAAAGTCCTGTACAGATTACAGGCTCATAAACCTGTATGTCCACTTGTACATATTGTATTGTATGTGTCACACAAGGCAATTTTAAGCGTCAGCTCAGCTTAATCGTTAGTAATTCAGCTGTTCATCATAGATTTCTCTTAGAGGTTGCACATGAGTGTCATTTGGTCCTGGTTATTTCTTAGTGCTTATTTTGACCGTAGATACACCATAGCCGGTTCATATAGATCCTGTTCTGCGCCCCTCACAAAAAAAAGACTGTGACATGAAACCTAACTAGGTTTCTGTTTTTTTCCACAGTAAACATCAGTGCAAAGAATGCATTTGAGCATGCCTGCAAAGGGCCTTGTTGTTTCTGAGTGCTTCTTTATTCCTTTGCCATTAATAGGGAATATAGAACTCTAGGACATCTTTTACCTGTTTGTAGATTTAGTTGCGATTCCCTTAGCTAGTTGTTTTTTTGGATTTTTCTTCCTGTCTAGTTATGTTTTTAATTTTATGTGTCAGAGTTTACAATTATTTTTCTTTCTTCATTTGCTAATTCTTAAGTCTGTTGGGCGATGCTTTCCTGTTTCTGCTAACTTCCCTCGCTATTTAGGCAGCCAGGCCTTGTTTTTTCTCCCCTTTCTCAAGCCTTTCCTAAGTGGAATTAATCGCACAATGGTGCTTCATGTATGGTACTCTGCTTTATCATCTTTTTAGCAAGTGTTCTCATTTAATGTAGCTCTTCTCTTCTTGTAGTGGATTTTATGGTGTTTGTTGCTGGGTATAGGCATAAAGATCCATGTGGTGCTTCAGTGGTGAGATTTGTACCAGATTAAGATCTTTCATGTTATACAGGACCAAGTAAACTGTTCACTTTCTTTTTATGGTCTCCTAGCCAGCTGACAGAAATAGAGATCCGTAGATAGATATGACAGAGAGTGGTAGATCTTCAGGAGAAGGAGTCACCTGTTTTACAGCTGGTGAAGAAATTTGTATGAACACTCATATCTGTTCTCCTTCAAAATTTAAACTAGGAAGTGAAGTATGCCAGTCCAGGTGTTTGAGAAAACTGTGCAGGAAAAGTTTAGAGAAACAGGCTCAGTTGCCATCAATTGGAATTTTGGCAAAGAAATGAAAGATAATATCTTCCAAATTATTAGAAATATAATGTACAGTAATTATAATGAGGATAATCAGGTAGCAGCACAGATTATTATAGGAGATGGTAGATGCTCCACTGGGTGCCTTTGTAAAAGGACTGACTAACTCATGCACAAATTCACAAATTGTGGGGCTTACAAAAGGAGTTACTGGGTGAAATTCCCTGGCCTGTGTTATGCGAAGGGTCAGAACAGATGTTTACAATGGTACCTTCTGGCTTTTAAATCTACGAATCTTTGAATCTAGGCTTTTAATTCACATACAGCTTTTTATGTCTACAATTCTTTGTTCCTTTAAAAAACCTTCCTTTAAAAAATTGCTTAGATTTGCCACGTTATCTTCTTCATCTTCAATAATATATTACATTTTGCTGCTTGTGAATATGACGTGGTGATGAATTTTTTCAGCCACTGCTTTCTTAGTGCTATTCACTTTTCCCCACAAAGAACATTCCTCTTCTTGAAGTGTAAGGCAAAAATATAAATAAGAAAAAACCCAGGTAACTAAAGAAAATAATGCTTAATGTCTGTCTTTTCTGATCTTGATGAAGGCAAGAAGCATAGAAAGTTTAGTGGACGTTTTAGCAAAATACACAGGGCCATACAGGGCTATGCATTTCCAAGCTGATCATGTCAATCACTGAGATATAATGATAGAACCAAGATACAAGTCATACTGACTTTTTCAATTCTGTTTTGTGAGTGAAGGAAACAGCTGTTTTTAAATACTGAAATTATGTGTTGTTGAATTTAGATGTATGTACTTCATGAAAAATTTTTGATAGTATAAACTCCCTAAATTTTTTAGTAGTGTCACGGATGGGGGTCTTGGGATACAAAACAACTATCACATATAACAAGAAAATACTTTTTTTCTGCAGAAATTATCCTTTATATTTGTTGGCACGATAAATTATTTTGTGGAGGAGTTAAAATTAGGAGTTAACATCCCTCTGGTCATAAGGTCAGATATTAACCACAAGATTAAGCAATTCTTAAATGTTAATTAATGAAGGGGAAAGGCTGTTAGTTACATATTTTTAGCAAAACTATGGGTTAACAGAAATACCTCTAATAGAAATAATTTGTCGGTGTCTTACTCTAATTTCACAGTTGTAGAAGTATATCTTTTGTAACAGTAATTTAGCTTGCGTTATATGTGACAGGTTTTTTTTCAGCAAAGTGAGTATTTAAAATGTAAAAATATGTTACAGATACAAAATAAACAGAGACCAGTATTAAAAATAACATGGGTATCATCTACTGAAAAACAAGTGTTAGTATGTGAAACATCTGTATTTAACACAATGAATGGCTGAAAACCTTGAAAAGAAAGACCACAGAGAATGTTAGTTTAAAAGAATTCTTACTTTAAGAAGATACTACTTTCTTTGCTTTTCTTTGCTCCCAAAGAGCCCACATAAGTTGCTGGAAAGTGAAATAGAGTACTAAGAGGAATTGTCCTGTGGAAACAGTTACAGCACTGTTGAAAACATTGACAGTACAAGGATGCTTGTGGGAGAAGGTTGTTAGAAGAACTGGTATCTTTTATTATTTTGTTATGGATATAGTTATTAGAACCAGCTAAGCTTCCAAATGTGCAAGCCTTCCTTAAAGAGTGAAACTGATGGAGTTACTTTCAAAGGTAAATACAGACTGAAAATAATGTTTGTAAGGCGTCGTTCAAAGGACACTTCTTTTTTTTTTCCCCCACCCATTTCTTTGAGTGGATCAGTTCACAGATCCAGTTTGCTATGTAGCTGCACAAAAACTTACACTGGCCCACAGAAAGATGTGGAGCAGTTGTAGCAGTAAAAAGATGGAAATGGAGACATAGAATTAGTGCTTTTCTTGGCAGCAACATCAGTTTATATTGGCAAAAAGAGCTTATCCAGCTACAGTTTGAGTGCCGAATACATATATATTATTTGGGATTAGGGCATGAGAAAATTACTACATGAGACAAATCAAATTCTTTCCCAAGTCCCAGACTTGTAATGTCTGGTGCATTTATGAATTTTAGTTCCTAAGGTCACCCTTGATGATATTCAAGATAAGATGTTACTGTAGTAGGTGTGTCACAAAGGGAGTAATGCACTTCGCTCGTAAGAGAGAAGCACCAATATATTTATTGATACAAACCAACGAATGAGCAAAGTGTGATAGTAAATGCAACAGTAGTATAACAAGATTCGATGGCAAGGTATTTACAGCAATAGAGGACAGGGTCACACAAAACTGTTAGGGAGACCCTCCCATTGAGTCAACGTTCAGAGAGAACCCCTTTGCTTTCTAAACTCCTTCTCAGAGAGGAGCCTAGTCATGGCTGGATCCAGTCCTAGTCCCAGACTTGGTCAACGGTTTATGTCTAAAGGATTGTATGTGCACAATCAATGTAAGAATCTCAGTGAAGCTTCAAAGTTTAGCATGCTATTAGCCACTTGCCGAGGATATGTTGTGGCAAGGAATCTGTGAACCTTGAGAGATGTCCCTACTCAAGGGGAGATCCTGGCATGCAGCCCGCTGCCATGCAGGAGACCTCAAATGGCTCTTGGGCTATGTACTATTTGTGGGGTAAGTTGATTGACTTATAGTCATATTTGCATACCAACTGTAGATGTTAATTTTGTCCAAATTTGGCTTGAGTCAGACATTGACCAACACGGTGGTTAGGTGAGCACATTGCCATAAATTAGCCCTTGGCTATTGTGTTGTTTTATGTCTCTTCTGAATACACTTTGACCAGACGCATCGCTCGAGCAGTGTTACAGGAGAAGGTAAGGTCAGGGTGGGTGTTATAATATTTTGCAATTTTATAAGCAGGTTTCAGTTTATCATGACATTTTATAAGCAAGTGGATAAAATCATTGGAGGTTTATTTTTGTACTGTAATATCTTTATGTCCAAAGGTCTTCCTGACACTCCACTGTGAGCTTTCTTTTTTGTCTTTTTGTCAACCACTGCTCCACAAATGCAACTTACCTTTTCTTTAAAACTGTGTAATTAACATTATTAACATTTTACAGTTAACATGTTAACATATTCACATGTTAACAATCAACATATGCTGTTAGACTTACTGTTCTCGACCTGAATTGAAATAATGTGATTTTTGTCTCTGTTTGAAACCTGAAAGAGGGCCTGTGTGTCCAAATTTGTCCTGTTAGCTCCAGTTGTATCATTTGGTTTACTATTAGGATCGTAGGGACAAATAACGCAGTATCTGTGTAATTCATACGTTTAAATCATCATGGCTACAAAGCGCTGTAGGAACTTCTTTGCAGCATTCCTGCTTATTAGACACAGTAGTCACTTGTAAGCACTGTAGTGTCAATTTGTTGTGAAAAACGAAAAGAAAAGTTGAGCATATATTTATATTTTGAATGTTACTCATGGAAGCAGGTTGAGCATAGCTGTAGCTGGATGTGCATAGTGACAAAATTACAGTTTTGGAAATGTACCTGGATAAATTTATCTTTACCTTTTGAGGAATGTTTCAAACATTCCTCCTTCATGTAAATGATTCCTTATGGATGTGAAGTCTCGTCTGTATGTACAAAAACACGTTTCACAAGCTGGAATGATAGTATTTTACCCAGCCAGATTTTTTTTCGTTAATCTCAAAGCACTTTGCAACACTAATTAAATCTCACAGAAGTCCATATAAAATAGGTAATGGAAAGTTCATTATATGGAATCTATTTTAGAGGCTTCACAAGAATACAGAACTTGAATAGTGAGTAAGAGCTACTTTGCATTATTTATTTTGTCTTGATGTCTTTCTCTAAAATGGAGTATGTAAAGCTCCTTATTTATTATCGTAGATGCCAAGATGCATTTGGTTTATAATTACAGTGAGCAGCGTTATAATTACTTACATTTTGAACTATCTTGATGTAACAGTCATTACTTGGTTGCTAAAACTTGTATTTGAGGAAGGTTTTTTGTGTATAGGAATATCTAGGAGCTCTGGAATCACCGTATTTACCCTAACTTACTTGAAGGTGCAATAATTAATTTACATAGGTTGTAAAAGACAAAAATGCCCTTAACTTTTCTGCCCTATTTGTGCTTATTTTTTATATAGTTTAACAAAGGATTTTTTAATAAAATTCCCTTTTTCTCTTTTCTTTTTTTTCATCAGAGGGATTCAAAGTCTTCTTACTTGTTTCTCCAGCATCAGGGCAGTATGTGGTTGAAAATACGCAGGGGAGCAAAAAAGATCCCTCAAAGTACAGTCATTCTAATATACCTGTGTTGTATATGAACTGCATACTTGTCAGATTGTTTTCTGCCAGCATCCTGCTTTACAATTCTTTAGTTATGCACAGGCATGTTTAATATATTTGTATTTCTGAAATATCTTTTTAAATTAGTTTAGATAATTTGAGCCATTATGATCAGCTTTCTCACTGTAGAAGGAAGTCCTTTGCCTAATTATCTTGTGCAAATGGGAGGTTTGTCCTCTTACTGTTTCATTTTTTTCACATTTGTAAATTTTTCCATTGATATTTAGTTTCTAGCTGTGTACGTTCAGAGCAATACACATTGACTGTCACCCTGACTGAACATCTATCTTTGTTTAAAAAAAAAAAAATTTGAGAATGTGTTTTTTGTCCCTTAATCTTGGAGAGAAATGCTATGGTGCAGAACTAATTTTAAAGATCAATATTATCAACAGAGAATTAGTTGCTTCCAAAACCATGATAGATATTGTGAACATTTCCTAGAGAAATATGTTCTTTACAGTAGCTAACTGAAAAGCCTTTATAGTCCATAAATACTATTGAGTTTTGAAGGTGTTTAACCCATCTATGATTTTTTTTTCCTATGGAGAGTTAAAAGACCAAATTACACTCAAACTTATAAATCAAGTGCTGATGTGCAATGAATTGGAAAGGGCTTGTTTGTATACACAAGCTGTCCTACTTTATACGTGGTAAGTGGTATCACATACATAGCATGAATGCAAGTATTATTATTGAAAGAACGAGGTGCCTTACATCAATACAGGCATTCCTTTAGAGCATATTGAATTATGTCAATGGTCTGTTTCACTTCCCATCTTGACTACTCGTGTGCAGGTTACAGCTTGTTCCAGTATATGTATTTTAATTTAAAAAAATCCCACGCTTTTAGGCAAACTAGTGATACCTATTTAGATACTATGTCTAAGTTAAGGATTGGCAAACCTGTATAAGATATCATAAAGAAAAATAGATTAAACTCCAAACATTTGGAGATCCTAGCTTAAAAAGTAGCTACTTTAGTACTTGGTGGTGAGGTATGGTACCAGGAAGGACCTGGTCTTAAGGCTAACCTCCAAAATTTTACTCAGTTTCTTGGGTTTTTCACATGCGCAAGGGTGGTTTTTGTCTTGGCTTGCAACCTAGTTGAGGCCAATGTTATTGCGCTCTCTGTGCATGTTTGTATGCCTCCTTTGGTAAGTTTCGAGCCCTCTGGCCACTTTCAAATACATTTGACAAAGGATACTAAGATACTAAGTTTCTATATTTTCCATGAAAAGAGGTGACCATGCATAGGAAAGAAAAATGTAGAAGCATTTTCCGAGTCTGGTAAGTGCTTTTTATTTTTTTTTTTTTCCCTTTTTCAGTCATGGTAGTGATGTGGTCTGGGTGATTACCTGGGGAGTTTGTTGGGAAATGAACATTAGCCTTTCAGGGGTGCATGAGGGAAATGTGATTGGACTTGGATCCTTTTGAGCCTGACAAGGGGGATGGGTCTTGCCTGAGGCACAAGGGCGTACAAAAGCAGTAGCTGAAGCAAGTGGAGTAGTTTGCAGTGAGAGCATGTGTTGACAGACATATGATGAATATCATGTTCATGTGGAGTGTTTGTCCTAAGGTCTTTGTGGTTTTTGAGTTTGTTTGGGGTTTTTTCCTCTCTCCTTTGTTTTTTCTTTTTCTGATTTCAGTCGGCCTAATAAAGATAAAGTAGGAAAAAAAGAGAGATTAGACTGTTGTAAACTTGGAACATGTGTGGTTTTCTTGTTACTCAAAATCTTGCTGGCTGCTGAATTTATTCCAGAGTATGTGATGTGAATAATCACCTGCCAATGCAGAATACATTTGTTCACCTGACATGGAAATAATGGGATTTAAAACAGTGTGAAGAAATTGAGAAGTTCATGGGTGAAGATGGAAAAGATGCTGTAGTATCCACTTGCATTGTGAAAATGCTTATACTGCGAGGAGGATGTAAGCCTTATGGAAGGAGCGTGGCCTGCTGAGAAGAAATGATCTAATCCGTTAGATGTTACACATCCTCCTGCCAACACCAATATGCTCATGCACTGAGAGTGGTTCTGCATCAGCATCAGGACTGCTCAAGGATAGAGGAAGCAGGTGGTCAGAGGTGGAAACTCCGTTGGGCAGGTAGCTGAGAGGACTGGGACTGCCTGGAAAGTTGGCTGCTACAAAGGTAGCAGACTTAACGAGATGTCTAGGTTGGTTAGGTGTGGAGGAGAAACTTGGCAGTCGTGCACTCTGTTGGTGCTAGTGACACAGGGAAGAAGGTGAGCGCCAGGGAGACTAAACTCGGCTGCAAGGCAGGAGTCTGACTGACCAGGATCTTCATGACAGTGTTTGAAATTGTACTCATGCTGTGTCTGGGTGCTGAGAGGCAGATAGAGCTCTGGGGTTGTAATGTGTAGATGAAATAAATCATAGAGAGGAGGCACTAAGGCTGTTGGTTGTTACACAGGGGCTGCAGTGTAGATATAACCTAGAGGTGGGATACTGAAGTGCTGTTTGCTTAAAGCTCAGTTCACCTCTAAATCGAGACCGATATTGCTGCATAATGTTTCAGGGAATAAGGGAAAAGAGAGCTGTAATTAATTTGAATGGGAAGCCTGAAAACCTCAGTTGCTCACTGGTGCATTTTCACTTGGTATTGTTCAGTCAGTGTTTCTGTGAGAAGACTGCATTTCAAAAGAAATAGTGAAGTGAAAACAAAGAGAAATGAAAGTGGAAGGAGGAAGACTTTTTTTTTTTTGGTAATTTTTATCAAAAAAATTAACTATTGAAGGTCAACTTGCATTTCTCTATACCTTATTGGACCAATGCAGTTACACCTTTATTTAGTGTTGGTTTAAGTACATTCATGGTACACTTTCTGGACTGACATTTTCAGAAACCTGTAGTTAGTCATAAGCAATAGCTCTCTGTATTATTAACTTTCTCTAATAGCAGTAGATTGTTCAGCTGTTAAGCAAGTATTGCTGTCATTTTTCTTGTTTATATGTTGTCAGACTATAAATTCACTTGTGACAGTCCATGCACAACAGCTTTTAACTGTATCTTTTACAACAAGGATGCCTGCCAGTGGAATTACTTCTGACTTGCCTTGATTAAAGAACAGTAGCTGCTGTCTCTAAAACCCATTCTGAGATACCTTAAGCAGACACGCCAGTGTTGACAGGAGGTGAAATTATGTAATTTTAATTTTAACATCACCGAGGATGTAAAAATAATTTAATATTTCAGTTCTCAGAGCTCAAAGCTGGAGCTTCCATCAGAGTCCACTTCTACTAACAGATGTTCTCTTGATCTGCAACATTACTTTGAGGAAGGTGGTTAGTCTATCTGCTGGCAGTCTCAAGGAGGGGTAGTGAACTTGACTGCTCTGCCTATGGGCAAGTGAAACTCTTCTGACAGCTTGTTGAAATATGTTTTGATTCTGCAGTAGCAATGATACTGGTCGGGCTGTGTGCTTATGGTTACCCTCTGTACTGAGGGACCTTAAGAGGACAAAGCTCTGTTACTTGATGATGGCCTTATATTTAAATATTTACATTTATAGCAATATACAAAATATACATATTTGTGTACACATATATATAGCTTAAAGAGAAGCAGTCTTTATAGTTGTACTGCACCCCTTAACATGAAGGAAGTCCCACGAGTCTCCTTTTTGTTTTTAAGGGGTAGTATTTCTTCCTCCTGTAAATGTATCACCTTAGACTATGCACATTTCTTGTCATATTTTGGTTCATTAATAACATCCCTGTTCAGTCAAGCTATTTTATTTAGTAGTGAGCCTTTCAGTTCCTCCACTGACCTGTTCACTGATCTCTCCTCTAAACTTAATTTTTCAAGAATGTTTTTGTAATATGGTGGTTAAATTGAATGTGTCTTCTACCAATGATCATTATCATGAAATATTAACTGTTCAAAATGTTGAACGTGAAATATGCTGGTGGCCTCTAGTTTATATTCATTGTGCATCAATATTACCACCTTTGTTTATGAGGTCAACAAAGAGCTAACATCTGCCAAAGCACAGATATTTTTTGTTTAAGAACTGACTGTGTTTGGTCAGCAGTTAGGCATGCTGAAGGGAAAATGAGTTTAGTCTTGGACTTGCTTATGAATTTGCTATGTAATTTAAGCAATACTGACTCATTTACTTTAAATATGAACTTGAAGTGACAGTGATGATGATTCACATCATCTTCATTACAAGCACTAAGATAATTGTGCTGGAAAGTCTGGAGTCACAATTACCAGTCAAATGATTAAGACGGGTAGGAGGAAGTATTTCAGTGATATACTTTTCTTAGTGATATAAACAGAAGATGCTCCACTAAATTTATTTAGTAGAATGGCCAGGCTGGATAGGGCTTTGAGCAACCTGGTCTAGTGGAAGGTGTCCCTGCCCACGGCAGGGGGGTTGGAACTAGATGATCTTTAGGGTTCCTTCCAACTCTAACTATTTTATGATACTATGATTATAAGAATTACATTTTCAAAATGTTTTCAACTATTGCCTAACCATAGGTTCCTAAGTTTCCTCAACAAAGTTTGCGTAAAGCTGCAAACTGCAAATGCAGCCCAAGAGCTATTGGGCTGATTTTTTTTCCTAATGGGAATCTAAGGTAGTCATTTGCCACACCTTTTGGCAGAGAATCTGTTTCTGTGACGTATTCAAATATTTCCCTGGAAGGTAAGCTAGATTTTGATACTGTGCAGATTCCTACTCTGGAATGTACTGTGCATGTTCTCCTCCTCCCCATAAAACTTTTAACCAGAAGACAATGTTTGCTTTGTTCACTCTAAGGCACAGTGAGAGAATTGCATGCTGTATTAGATTTATGTGGCAAGGTTTTGGTAGTGCGGGACTGCAGGACAAGGTCCTGAAATAGCCAACTTGTGTTACAAAAATGTAAATTTGCCCTCCTTAGCTCAGAATACTTGAACTTGACTCTCTGTGCTCCTCTCATCCTCTCAAGTTGCCTGCCAGAGGGTCCAGGAATGTTCTCCAGAAAGTGAAAAGACTATTTGCACTCCTGAGACTGGGTTTAGTAACAATGCTATATGTGGGAGAGATGGGGCGGCTTGACAATGAGACAGGGTTTAAGTCGAGCATGAAAATACAATGAGCACACAAAGTGTGTGTTGGTTTCCTTCGATGAATCTGGCCTAGCTGCGGGTAGGAGCATGGTTGTGGTTCTAGCCAGCAAGTCTCTCTCCCCCTTACCTTCCCTAAACTGGAAGCCAGTCCCACTCAAGCCTGTGAACCAGCACACAGAAAAAGTATGAATTTGGGTGCAAGTAGAAGCTGAAGCCTGAGCTTTCACGACCATATAGAAATACTATTGTCAGAGTATCAGGCACTAAGGATGCATCCAATACCTTGCATGGAGTCTGTGTAGAACCTGGAACTCTGAAATCCTCATTCAGAGCTTTACTTGAACGATTTAAAAAATCTTTTTTATCAGCTAAATATTTGTTCTGAGATTAAAAAAATCCTCTTAAATGTCTGAAGGAATACACTCTGGAATTCATCTTGGGTGGACTTACTGTCATATTTAATCCTCTGTGGCTCCAAACTTTATCAAATGCTTGATGTATTTATCAAATACCATGAACAATTTTCATTGCTCAAAAGCTATCTTTTTTTTTCATGTCTCATGTTTGTCCTATTCTGTGTCTTGTAGAGATGTGTGTAAAGCTTCTCTGAAGAATTTGATAGCTTCAGCAGCTTGTCACTGGGGCCCAGATCTTTTCTTTAAAATAGTTCATTTTGTAAATGGCAATTCAATACATTTCATACAAGGGAATCATTACCAACTAGACATGGGGATAGCAGTGGATTTTTTTTTGTACTGCACATACTCAATTGCTTCATGGAATTTCATTTCACAGTTGGAAACTTGACTCCTGACTGGAGTTGTATGATACTGCCAATTTTTGCTTTGACTATCCAAGTGTAAAAATGGCTAACTTTGCAAGAATGCAGCATATTTAATCCAGCTCAAGGGTGTCATGTTACTGTAGAGCAAGTGATTCTTGTCTATGAAAATAACCAGACTGGAAATCTGAAACAGAAAAACCTAATTTTCGTACAGGTACTCAGGTTGAATCAAAGATTATTTATTGCCTGTCTTGATCAGAATGTAAGATTCTGAATGTTTCATTCTTATTTAAAATTACACAAAACTGAGCAGATTGATGGTCCATTATACTCATCTGTTTCCTACTATTCCAGTAGCACGTAGCACAGTTAAATCTAGCTAAATGAGTGGGGAGCAGGGCCTAGAAAGCTGACATGATTTTTTGCAGTGGATGTTTCGCTAGCTTTTGCTTTGGTAGGGCAAGCACATGGCTGAGTAGCTATTGCTGAATCTTGCGTGAATACTGCTGTTAAGCTTTTCAGGTAAATGTGAGGCATGGCTGGAAATGTGCTTGCAGGTGCAGTGCTGTGGGTGAGAATTCAAGGCCAGGTATGTCTACTTGTAGGAATATGGGGCAGAGATAGAGTTTCTGTAAGAAGCTCAGTTTTCCCACAGTTGTTTTTTACTTCCGTGCATAATGTCATACATCAACTTAACTTCTCATACAAAACATTTTATCACCAATAGCACGTTCTCCTAGATTATATCTAAAGGGTGAAAATTGCACATGTAGAATGAGAATGTAGAAACTTCTTGTCTCTTGAGATTGAAGGTGTGTGCCACAACTTCATCCCAGTTCTTGCCTCTGCTCTGTATTTCTGGGATTTCTTTCCTGTGAAAAGTACTTGCAAGTCGTATCACTAGAGTGTTGCATTTATTCTTTTTCCCCAAATCTGACGTCTCTTTCTAATCCTTTCTTGGCAGACCCCTTGAGGCCATTTCATCTTTTGTTGTTTTCTAGGAATGCCTTAAACTGCAGTACTCAGTTTCCTCTCTTGAGTAATTGATCCACAGACAGTGATTTTGGGGAGAAAGCATGAAGGAAGCAGAGGGCTAGGGCTGGAGGCAAATACATCAAGGAAGGATATTTGGAAAAAGATGAAAAACGGGACTAGTGAAAGAAATTATAGGGGATTGGATGGTGCATATCCACAAGATAGCATCAGCTTTTGTTCTGTGCTACCATTCAAGCTCCAATTCAGCAAGGCTCTTTGGTGTGCAAATGCATGGTACTGCATGGTACTCAAATACATGCTGACGTGCTTCCCAAACTGGGATTGGCTTTACAAGTGAGGCCATGTTTGCATCTGACACATCTGATTTGGTGTCTAAATAAATGGAAGATAGTAATATATCGTTCTGTCATCATAGTCTCCAAAGGGCATGTCAGTGTTTTAAGGAAATATCTATTAAATCTCCAGGAATTAGAAGTGACAATATAATAAACATTTTCAGTTTTTATTTACTGTGCTTTGTGCGGTGTTTATTCTTCTGCCTCCTACTGAGACTAGTATATTTGTTGAGAGAATAAATATTTTTTCACATCTGTCGGTCTCTTCTTTTAGTAAAGCATTTAAACAGTAAGTCAATGTCCTGGATGTTGTATGGAGGCATACTTGTGTTGGTGACACATGCGATGATGATAATGTATACTTATGATAGTTTGTAAATCTGAAATTTTTTTGACAGAATATTTTGGTGCAAGTCTTTGTCCTCGTGAAATCTTGGTCTGCTAATTGTTGTTAACAGTCCTATTGTTCTCGCAGTTTTCCCTTCCTCATTTTTCATGGCTTTAGTTTATGGATCTTTCTCATAGCATTTTCTGACAATTTAGCATTTTGTTTTCAGAAGCTTGAGCCAAGATTACAGAACTATTCTCTCAGAACTAGGCCTGGACTCAAACCAGCTGATCACTGAAGAAGATGATATAGCACTGTACTTTAAGGGAAATTTTAAGTCCCTTGCTCAGGAGTCCTACAGCTACCTCAGCCTTAGGGGGCTCTCCTTGAGAAGCATCTTCATTCCAAGTTGAGCACAAATATGGGGTAGTTTTCAGTTTATGCTTGAATTTATGGTAATAAAAGTATGGTGGGTTCATAAGACAAAGTCCGTATCTGAATTTAATCTGTGATTTAGAATTGAAGGGGTGAGCAGTAGCTGCTGTCTATATGGATTTATACTCTTTGATCAACAAGAGTATCAGCTTATTGTTTTTCTTAGTCTTGTACCTGTAGCTGTGCAGTGGAGTGAGTCTTGTCAAGTCTCAGACTGAGTGGTGCAAAGACTATTCAGGACTTGGCCACAAGACTGCTACAGAAAACACAGGTGCAGAGAGTGTTCTGCTGATGTTTAGTGCCTTTCTGTGTCATTCCTGGTGTGTATTATTCCTTCCCTTAGTAAAAGCAGCGCTCAGCAATGTATTCTAATGAATTTTTTTTTTCAGATAAGTTGTAAATAAATAAATAAATAAATAAATAAATAAATAAATGAAAAAGACAGCTTTTCTAAGCAATATGTCATGGTTTCTGGCTAGATTTCTGTTTGCGTACAGACATTTTATAACCTTCTTTATTTAATTGAGGAGACTTAAATGATAGTATATCAAAATTTAATGAATTGGTCTTGTTTCTAGTCACCAGATCTCATTCTAGACGAGCAGGAAAAGACAATCCTTTGTCTGTGTGCATGTAAACGAACAGAGAACCTGTATGTGCTATTTGGTATAGTGCAAGGGCTCTATCAACATGCTTTTGATGATCATGGTACTCTGATAGCAAAGTTACATCCTGGTTATTTAGTGTATGCATTGTACCATCAGGACATCCAAAGGTTTAGGTACTTTATGGGGAAGGCCATGCATGATAGTGGTTGACATGGGACTGTAGTTACCATGAGTTCTGCTATGTAGGACTTGGGTTGTCACTATAATGGTGATATCTAAAGAACAAAGTTAAAGGTTTATCAAGAAGTTTCGTTTGGGACATGGTTGAGACATCATGGAAGGTACCTAACCTTGAATAGGATGTGAAATGAAAAAATGTCTTAGGTGTTCTTTTGCAGTTGCTGACTTAGACATAAGATAGCAAAAAAGATAACTTCTGGACCAAAGTTCAGCCAAGAGTGTATCCCAAACTAACCTTGGGTAATTACAATGCTAAAGTACGCACCCCTTTATGAATAATGAGCATGCTAATCAGGTAAACTCCCTAAATGTTTTAAACATGAGCTTAGACACATACATATAGTTAGGAATGGTGAATGTATCATTATTAACCAATCAGCTGTATTTTATCATTATAAATATTGGGTGGTTGGAAACGTGTCATGTGCTGGCTGTTGTTAAATGCCTGGCATCTGGTTCTGCGGAATTGAAATAAAATATCTCAATTCAGTGTGTTGATTGGCTCTTGCACACTGGGTGAAGAACCTTCATTTAGGGACAGCAGTGGCACACAAAATGAATGAAGCAATACGTAACAAATAGCTTTTATTCTTAACACGGAATATTTAGTTTTTATAGTCTTGTTGTCTCAGAACTTTGTGGTACAGTAAAATGTGATGAGTACTGGGAAGTGTAGAGTCTTTATGCAATGCTGTATAGAGAAGAATACCACAAATATAACAAACACAAAATTGTTATTTTGCATTAATTTCAGTAGGACCAGGATTGTTGTGAAATTTAACTTGGCTGTAACTGCAGTTTTAAGTTTGTTATTGCTCTTTCTGTGAGTTTGCTCCAGCTTGCCTTTTTTTTTTGCGTAGGTCAGTAATCTGTGTCCCCGCTATGTAGTACATTCTTCTCTTACCCTGTCGCAAAATGAATGGTTTGGTTTCCTGCTTCCCTGATACTGATGCCTATCTCACTTAGCCTCAGCCTCAGTTTTGTGCTGGTAGGGTGGTTGTCCATGTCTGTCTGGGATGGTTAGGGGCGTGGGAATGTTATCTGTATATATACTGTATGATTGGATATGGCTATAAAAACCAGAATCTTTCTTTGTAAGAACATATACCTTTGCTGAAACTGGAGCTAGAGAAATTTCCCGGGAAAATGTTTGAAATATCACTAGTACTTTCCTGCTGGTAAGTTTTTTTCTTATTGTTTGAAATGAGATTGTGCATCCATATTTTAGATAGCAGAGGATCTCAAAATGAAGGCTTTGTGCCCTCTCTTTACCTTTCTAGGAAAGAAAGGAAAAATGAATGTTACATGACAGGGACTTGTTTAGTTTGGCTTAGTTCCATTTTAATTCAAGATGACTTGTTTTTAAGGTCTGTAAAAATGTCTCTGCTTTACAGCCATGTCAACTGAAAGAGAAAAGACTTCCACTAGGACTTATAGTGCCTACAGAAATGCATGTACAAAGATCCTTGTGATTATAACCTCAGAGCTACAATGAGAGTAGCAGCTTACAGTAGAGCATTTTGACAGAGGTACTTCCCTGTGAGTTGACATTAAGTGTCTTGCAACATTAGGACTCCCAGGGTTTGGGGTTTGTTTTTTGTTTTTTTTTTTTTTTTAAATCCAACATCAAAACTTTAAGGATGGTGCAGATACTTTAAAGAGAAACATCTTTTACCATGGGTGAGAGACTCAAATGTGAACCTGGAAGGGTAAAAGTAAATAACTGTAAAATTGCAGTTTGGGGACTAAACTGTATACATTATTTTTTCCGTTTAAAACCAGGCACAGAATGTTGTCTACTTCTCTGGAAAAATGAGAACTCCTAGGTAACAGGAAGAGTTGTAGAAGTAAGACAGTGCATTTTCGTCCTGTTCCTGTGGATGTTAGATAAAAGTGGAGGACAATGAATGTCTAGAAAAGATGTAGATTAAAACCTGGGAAAAAAAACGTTAATCTGGGCCTTAATTCAATGAAATAATTGTTTGAAGAGAGATAAAAATACAGAACCCTAATATAGAATAGGAGGAAAAATAGTGTAAAATAGTGTAAAACATTGATCTGTGAAAATTCATAGAATACTTTATAGCAAAGTCAAAGAGAGATTCTAGAGCTTGTAAGATAAGAAGCTTGTCTCTTGCCTTATATCTTACTTTGACAGTTTTATCCAAGGAAAGCAGGTACAAAAAACTGACCTGAACTCACTATAGGTAGATACAAATGACTAATAAATGTGAGAGGCAGTGCATGTTTATTTGGAAGTTCCCATACCAATGATGTAATATTAAGATGGAAGAGAAATTCGGGAAGAATTTTTACAGCCTTCCAATATCTTAATATTTGATTCAGAGTTAGGCTAATCAGAAACATATATAGAGCATGTGTTGTCTCTTAAAAAAAAAGTATCTTTTACCTGCCTCCCACAAAAGATGGGCAACATGGTTGTGTTTTTGCCCTGCAAAGTGCTTATATCTTACCTTCTTACCACGGAAGAGATGTAAGGAGTTTGTTTCATCTGTCTCTGGGGGGATGAGTTTGAAATGCTACCCATACTAAAAATGAACAGTTGTTACTTGAGTTATCTTTAGTCAGCACTGGTTTCTCTGGGTTTTACTCCTAAATCAATTGCAAATAGGAACAGGGTAAGAGCCACAGATTAATATATATGATGTCTTTCATAGGCTATATATTTAGGCTATATATTTATTTGGGAAATAAACAGAAGAGGTCAGGTCTGTATGTGCAGCTCTTTTCTCAAGTCACTTTCTCATAGAGGGTGAAAAATCTAGCGTGTGATGTTGGTCTTTATATAGTACTGTCTTTTAATGTATGAAGCAATTGGTAAATGGGCTCTCTACAGAGAAACCTTTCAGAATCCCCTGTGTTAGGCTGAATTACTTAGGGGAGGAATTTATAATAGATACCAAGTGTGATGGGATGACTAATGTTCAGAGCTGCTCTGGTTTGTATATTCCCAGTGTTCACTCAGCTTGAGAAGCTGTTGCATTGCCATGGTGCTGAGCCAGACCTGATGCTGCAGTACAAGCAGAAAGCCTTGACACTTGTGACCATCAGCTGGAGCACAGAATACAAATGAGTTTTAGGAGAGGCAAAGGGGGAGGTGAGGAGTGAGTGAGGTGAATGTTAAAAATTTAAATAATAGGTGTCAGCTAACTCAGTTGGACTGGAACAAGTTAGGAGATGCTGACACAAAAGGGACTCTAGAAAGTAGGTGATCATAATGAGAAAGAGGGGGAGGTAAGCTTTTGAGCTGCTACAGCAGCAGCCAGGAAAAAATGTATACTGAAGGACCTCTGAAGGTCACTAATCCATCAAGAGCTAACTAGCTTATAAATGGTGCTAACATTTCTATTGTATGTGCAAATGTTGAAAATGTCAATTACTACAATGAGCAGTGCAATTTACTTGTGCAAACTGATAAAACACAATAGGGAATATCCAGTTAATATAATGATTTCATTCAGCCATCTAATGAAAAGAAATTTTTCTGCTCAAGATTAGGAGCTGGATTAGATGCTTTCTTATACAGTGACAAAACAATAATGCTAAGTGCTATAAAAAAGGCTTTCTTAGGTGAAATGTAATTTGAATTGTAGTAGTTGCAGGTTTCCTTTAAATATTTTAGTACCTAATAAATATTCCAACAACAATGTAGATGAATTTTAACAGAGTGTCTTGCTGGTACTACTCATGCTAATTTACAAGATTTACAGCAATTACCATTTCTGAAACCTAAAAAATAGTGAGTTATTTCATGAACACATAAAACAAGGCTTTTGAAAAGATTTAACAGCACTCTTAAAATGAAATATTTGGCTCAGGTATAATTTGAGCTGGATACAAAATTAAAGTGCACTGTCATTCCTGACATTCATAAAAGTAAATTATTGTGTATTGTTTCCTTCTCTTTATTTCTGAATACAGATCAGTTTGAAAGAAACTAGATACTTTCATTCTGTTGTTTCTGAGGATGTTGGGAGGTTGCTGTGTGCACATCCAAATAACCCATTAAACCTGGAACCAAAGAAGCCTGTCTCATAAGTCTATGTATGGTAAAGTAGAAAGATTAGTCTTCCAAGCAACTGGAACTTTTTGTAAAAAACATATTCATCTATCTGATTCAATTTTTAATGGTATTTCCATATGTTTCTTAAGACATCTAATCTGCAGCCATTTCAGCAAGTGCCATATGCGTAGGGATTTTTTCTTTTAAAGGGGAGGCAGAGAGATAGAATATAAGAGGGAGTTCACAGTATATTGGTTGAGAGGTGAAAACTTGACTGTAGTGAAATCAGTGAGAAAAAATATATTGATTAGTGGGACAGGATTTATTTATCACTGACAGTTGTGTAGAAGTTCCCTTTGAGGGTTTAAAGGAAAGCATTTGTGCTCTTCCATTCCACTGATGTTTATTCTCCCGTTAAATTTTCATGTATATGCATATATATATATGTACATCATATGGTACTTGGTAAATATTACTTCGTTTTTTACCTTATTTGGGGATCCTGTACTGATCACTGTAAGACTTCAATTCATAATCATTTTTTATAATCAGCAGGAAGAAAAGCACTATAAGTCTATGCTTTGTAATTTTGTATCAAGTCTCTAATAAATATTCTTTACTAGAATAAAAATTGTTTTCTCAAAATGATTTGCTTTTACATAATCTTCACCAGAAGGGTTGTCAAGCATTGGAACAGCCTGCCCAGGGAAGTGGTTGAGTCACCGTCCCTGGAGGTATTTAAAGGATGTGTAGAGGTGGTGCTGAGGAACATGGTTTAGTGGTGGATTTGGCAGTGTTAGGTTAATGGTTGGACTCGATGATATTAAAGGTCTTTTCCAACCTAAACAATTCTATGATTCTATAATGTATATAAATGGCATAATGCCATATATAAACAGTTTGAAGTTCAATGGGTGAAAAGCGTTCTTGATAGTAGTTTATAAACTGGCAGTTTATAATTAAATGAATTTGTATCTTTAGAAGATACAGAGGAGCTGTGTAAATTACTCTCAGTATAAATCTATTCAAGCTAAATTCTCTACCAATGTCATAGTCTTTACTGAAATTAGGTAGTTCAAAAAAACAACCACCAGCACATCATGTGATTTCCTCACACACATCCAAAATGTTCTTTGATCACTTTAAGCTCAGGTAAAGTATTAAAAGTATAAAAAGTAATAAACTAGTTCACCTTGATTCCCAGGGAGGAAACAAGTTAAAGACAACAATGTGGATTAAGCCAACCAGGCATACATGATAAAACATGTTATACATAGCTGTAATTATGAAAGTGCAAGCATGAAAGGGATAAAATTTCTCTCAACCTCTGACAGTAGCCATGGGAATAATTTAGATGTATACTTTCGCCATTCTTTTCTTCAGGTGTTCAAAAAGGTGTCTGTGCTGCAAAGCAACTATTCCACACCATGTTAAAAAATGAATGGGTATTCGTGTCTTTTTAGTAGGAATATACTGATAAATGTGTACAAGTTCTCTTAATATACACCAAAATAAAGATTCTGAACTTGATGATATCCTTCATAATTATGCTTTTACAACTAAGTGATAGTACATGTCCACTGAAATGTAATTGATAATAACATGGTAGCAATTGGACACTTCTTCCATTTCACTTCAAAATTAAGGTGACTTTTCCTAAGAAAGAACGGAATTCTGGAGACTGTTTCCATTTGTATTTTTCAGATGCTCTTGTTGCAAACAATCTTGCATGTAAGCTGTTTTGAATGTTGCCTTATGGGCACATACCAGCATAATCACAAGGAGCTCCTACATTTGTGATGCATGTGCCACACTGGGATTTTGAAGTGGCTTTTGTACAATTTAATTAGAATGTTCTTTTCCTTCTCATTTTGAAACCTATATAGATACACCACTACTGTGTCTGCACCTTTTCTTGCAGTTGTTTGCAAATGATGCAGAATTGGCATCCCAAAAGCACATTTACATTGTGGGATGAAAGTGAGAATTAACTTTTCAAGTGGTAGAGAGGCAACAAAGTGGCAGGCTGGCTGTGAGCCATGTTCATGACTGTTTCTTGTCTAAGTGTGTCTTCAGCTCATGCTTGACTGACCCATGCAACTGCAAAATTTCCTACTCGTATCAATAACTTAGTCCAATTACATCAGTTGCCTGGTATTTACTTGCTTCAACTCTTGGCAGGAGCCTCCTTTTTGAAACTGGCATGAGTAGGCTTGAGATCAGGTCGTTTCTGCCATGGTGTGCTGAAAGAGCAGACATCTTCAGGGTAGGAAGCAAAGTTATTGCTCCTCTGGGGTGATGAGAAGAACATGCTATTTATCAGAATGTTTATCTGGAATCCCAGATGTACAGGAGAGGGGAAATAGGGGGTGTGTAGTAGTTTCATTGCAAAAACTTTCTGAAAACATTCACCAAGTGTTGCTCACTGCCATGCTGTTATGGAGTTTTGCTCAGGTAACATGCAATCAGCTGCGATATTTAAGGTTGTATTCAGCCTAAATCTGTAAGTCCGAATAAGTCTGCATCTTTAGCATGGTTGTCAAAATAAGGAAGGCCAACCTAAGAGTCTGCCTAGTTGTGGAAGATGAGTCTTTCTGAAAACTCTTAGTGCTGGGAAGCTCAATACGTGTGGATGCTCTTTTATGTACAAAGCAAGATGTGCTTCAGTCAGCATGAGATGCATTTTGCCATCTGGATGGACATCAGTTGTTATTTTCTTTAATCACTCTGAACATGCAGAGAAAGGAGCACTGTAAATAAAGTTGAGTTTAATTTTGTATTTTAGTATGGATTTATTTACATTATGTGTGAGATTTAATTTAATTTAATCCAAATCCTTTCTTTGACTACTCAATTATGTTTAGAAGTTTTGAAGTAAATCTGGTAAGTCATTCATAGGTTAGAAGTATTTCTGAAAATGAGTGTTTTAAAAATTTGTCACTTTGTGAAAAATAATGGCGGGCGGAATAAGGAAATAAAAGTATGTTTTTAAAGTCAGCTTGAAATAATGTGAGACTTCCCCCAGTGCTAAAACAATATGAATGTACATATCCTCAGTACAAGAGAGATGTGGACATGCTGGAGGGAGTCCAACAAAGGGCCATGATGAGGATGATGAAGGGACTGGAACATCTATCCTTGAGGAAAGGCTGAGAGAATGGGGATTGCTTAGCCTGGAGATGAGAAGGCTCAGGAGGAAACTCATCAATATGTACAAATACCTGAAGGGATGGTGCCAGGGTCTTTTCAGTGGTGCCCAGTGACAGGACAGAATAAATTATGTGAATTTAATTAACTAGAAATGTATTCCATAGCATTGCTATAAAATTATGAATGTGTGTTACTTAGATACCTTAATGGGGTTTTTTTTGCATTACATGTGTGTATGCTTGTCCTTCTGAAGTTTCATTAGGGATCAGAATACCATGGGTTTATGATTGTAATATTTTTGACCTTGAATTAAGAGGTGCTCTCAGTGTTAGCTGAGGATTAATCGAGGTTTAAAAACAGATATGAGTTTCTGTAGGACTAGGAAATGGATCAGATTGGCTAAGTGAGGAAGGTACAGAAATATTAATGGTTCTGAATGTTGCCCAACCTGGTATAAAATAGTCAGTCTTTCTTTGAAGAAGTTATTTCTTGGTCATTTTAACCGATTTTAATTATGTTGTGGATCTCAGCTTTTATATTGGGAAGGAGGGGGAGGCAAAGAACTGTCAGGGTTTGAGAGCTAATACAAATAAAATTCTTATAACAGAGAGGAAATTAATGTTAAAGGCAACAGAGAAGATATTATCACCAGCTATCCTTAAATGCCCAAATCCTTCTTTGTAGCTTGATTTTTTTAATGCTTGTTTTGCATTTACATTTCACAGTTCTCAACAAAATTAAGTGTGACTGAATTGATATTTCCAGCCTGTTTTCCTTAGCCAGAGGAAATTCAATTAGCAGCAAGGACAGAGGAAAAAGATAACAAGTAATTATTACCCTTCTTTTTACCTTTCTTTCATGTAGGTTTAGCTTCAGCAAAAACAAATTTCAAAGAAAGATGTTGGACACTTAAGGAGCTTGTAAATAACATCTCCAGGTGGTTTTACTGATCTTGTGTTAAACAAACTGTGCTTTGCGATTTTATAACTGTAATGGGTCCTTTTTGCTAATTTATTGGAATGATGCTCCATTTTTGCTTTATATATTTTTAAAGCTGTTATTTATGGTTTAGATATTTTCAACATCAGGGCTGTGTTTAAGTCTTTATTTTTATAGACTAGCTTTGGTGTCTTAGCATAACATCAATAATATACATTCCATGGCTTTTTGCTTCTGGAAATGAAGTTTGAATGAAGTTTGAATGAATTAAAAAATAAACAAAAGAATAGAAAATGAGATCAGGCATAGCGTGAAAAAGGAGGAAGCTCTTCTTGAAGAAGGCAAGATGCAAAAAAATGAGAAAATAACAAAAGCCGGATTCCGTGGGCTAAAAGGAAGACATCAAAACCATTTGTACGTATGTGTAATTGCCCCATGACACAACAAATCTATGTTTAAAGATGTGACAAAAGTTACTGGCATGAGGAAGTATTCCCATGTTTTGTCATATCCTTTTGGATGTTCTTTTTTTCAAGAGTGTCTACTACTGGCATTCATACATGTGGCATTAAGTATGAAATTGTTGTCATAAACACCTTAAAACTATACTTGTGCTTAAACTGGACTATAGTCACAAAAGATCTGTTTGGTCATTAAGGATTTCACTGGTTTGTTTACAAAAGTAAAGACTGCAACCGTATCCTTGTCAATTTGCATGCTGGGAGGGAATATGACTATCATTTTGATTACAGTGGCTGTGGTGTGAGTCGTAAATGCTATAGATCAGTGCACTGACAGTCAAGCAGCCTGCATTATGCTAGCTGAGACGCCTGCTTACAGTCTTTATTCTGTGTTTTAAACTTACCTACAATATTTCTTAATATAGCTGTCACCATTTTCTCAAGAAATGGCTACAAAGCATAAAGGGACAGAGTGGTTGCTGTGATTAATAAATGAGTCTGTATAGTATACGCTATAGGACAAGGGAGGAAGAAAATGACACGTGTCAGGCAGGAATAAAGGGAGCACCCAAAGTTTGCAATTCTGGTCCCACTGAAAACAGTGACTTCTTAGAGCTATAGCTGCTAGTGCTTTTTGAAACTTGTCTGTATGATAGAAGCTGACCTGTTAACATGTTGGAAGGAGACCTCCCTGTATGTGTCTGTCCTCTTTCTCCCTTTCCCCTATTCCTTATAGGTAGAGAGTCTGACTGCACAGGCTGGGAGTGAGATCTGGTATACTCTTGTATAGTCTGCCAGGTCTTCAGTCTGAATAAGCCTCTTGGATGGTATCTGCTCCACAACTGCAGCAAAGTTGTTGTTGTGTTGTTTTGTTTTGTTTTGTTTGTTTTGTTTTGTTTTGTTTTAAGTGAGGAAAGAAATCCCGTTGTCTGCAAAATGTCCACAGGCATTTGGGAGTTGATTGGTAACTCATCCAAGATATATAGGGCAAAATTCTGAGGATTCCTTAGTTCAGGAATCTGAACCTCCAAAACAATTTACCAAGACCAAGGGAATTTTGCCAGACTAAGGGATGAAAATTTATTCCAAGTGACTGCCTTGTAAAGTAATTTTAGCAGCAAGTGCAGGAGAAAAGCAGACTGGAAAAAAATAAAAGTCCTGGACCCTTTTGAATTCATAAGAATTTTGCCAGTACTGGCAAGATCTTACCTAAAACATTCAATTTCTGAGACGATTGCCAGCTAATAAAAAAATATGCGCCTCTTAGATAAACTTGTGTTTGGAGAATAGTGATAGTTTATTTTCAAGAGATACATTTTGTTGGTAGGCATAATATAGGCATATAACCACTTCATTTTCTTTCAAAGGCCATTACAGTTTAGAATTTATGCCACATAAATTCTACAATTATCTCATGATGTGTAGCACCTTGTTCTAGATACAGTTCCTTGGAATTCCAATATTAATTGCAGATTGCCTGAATAGCGTACTTTCTATTTTTATTTATATCAGTAATTTCCAGTGGGCAAATGTAATGTGATGGTATTGGCTTACTGCCAGTTGCCAGAGAAATTAAGAATAGTAAACTAACCTTAAAATGTATTTCATATGTTACAGAGGGTAAAGCTTTGAGGTGTAGTCCTTATTCCACTGTTAGTGGGACAAGCAGCCAGTGAGTCAGGAGGATTTTTCATCAGTTTAATTTCTGATCCTTTTAAAGGTCTGTTTTTGATTCATGCTTGTTTACCTAGATGCCTGAGGAAGTGATACTGATACTAAATAGCTTGCAGTGTCTTGGAAATGTGTTTCTCTAGTGCGGCTGGTGGCATCTGCTTGAGCAACATTACTTAGGTAAGATTAGCTATGTGCATGACATCTGCATTATATTTTGTTTCATGATATGAGCAGGTTGGCTTTCTGATTTCATTTAGCGTTTTATTGAGTGAGACGTGGCAAGGAATGATTATTTTGTTAGCTGCACTGGGAGAAAAGGAGAGAGGAAGGAAAAGCAATGGATTTAGAAACCAGTCTAAATATTTTATCCCTCCCCCCAAAGGAAGAAACGCATGCCATTTTATGGAGCCTAAATGTGTTTGCTGGGAAATAAATGAATGTTGTTTTACA
Organism: Himantopus leucocephalus; assembly: GCA_003993805.1. Classification (NCBI taxonomy): domain Eukaryota; kingdom Metazoa; phylum Chordata; class Aves; order Charadriiformes; family Recurvirostridae; genus Himantopus; species Himantopus leucocephalus. Next base: position 55,021,691 of record RSEF01000031.1, read on the forward strand.
GAGAGCACTTCCTAGGCATAAATGTAAGTCATGCACTGAGTCACAGAAACTTGTCACTGTTATGGCAGTGATTCTCGGAGAGGGGGAATATCACAAGTAGGACGATTGCAATTATGTGGAGAGATTACCCTCCCGCCCCCAGCTTTAGTTTCTTTTCAAGTATGTGTTCTGTGCCTGCCTGAAACAATGACAGTTCATCATTGTCCTAAATGCAATAATACAGTTTTTGTCTTCTTCACTCATATACACAGAGCACCTACATCTACACGGATTCATTTCTCTGTAGGCATTTGTTTTCTTTCTCCTTCCTTTCTGCTGAAGTTAGACGTACATAGGACCAAAACCTGGGATTGATTCTACTCCATGCTGCCATGCTATTAAGGATGATCTTGGGGCAGCAGTAGATGAAGGATAGTAAACACGACAAATTTCTTGTTTTCAGGGATGGCAACTGTTTGAGTTGGAGAGTCTGAATATCAAAAGCAGACAGATTTTGCACCACAGGTAACACCACAACTAAAACAACATGGAGCTCCACGGATAGTTGATGGAAAGAGATGGAGTGTGATTTGCAGTCTTTAAGTAAGGAACTAACTTTTTCAGTCACTATATAGATTTAGATTCCTAAAACACTCAATCAATCATTAAATATAAGTCATCTGAATACCTTTCAGTTCTTTGGAGCACTGGTTGCTATAGTTTGACTATTATTGTGGCATCCCAACTCGGGGCCTCCCAAAGAACAAATGTAAGAGAAAAATGAAAGCTGGGGAGTATTGGAAAAAAGAAGACCAAGTTTATTAAAATTGGACTGACTTCATTCCTTTGCAGTGATTTTTTTCTGGAACCTTTCTTTCATAATCCTGTGTTTTGTCACTGTTTTGGAATTAACAAGATCTCTGAAGAAAGATCATGCAGGGTGCCATGTAGTTGCAGGGCTCCAGTCATGACAAGTGTAGGAAGATTTTAAGAACAGGTTAAATAGGTTTTGTGTGCGAATGCATGTCATTTTCCCTGCTCTTGGGCAAGGAGGTGGCTTAGGTGACCTCTGAAACTCCTTCCATCTGTCTCCCACTGTTCAGTGATTTATAGAGTAGTGACTCACTTCTTTGTCCTTTCTGACTGGATATAAGGCTCCTGATCCTTTTCAGTTTGCTGTGATTACTTACTACAGCAAATATGACCTTACCTCTTGCAGGTCTGTGTTCTATCAAGAGTAGTGGTAGAGCTGACCATTGGGTGCCAGGCTTTTGCAGAGTACAGTATTTAGTTGAGAGAAAAGCAAATGGAAGAAAAATATAAACAATTTAAACACAACTAGCTTACTGGAAAGTACCCATTGGCTACTTAAGATCTTGAAAAAATTTCAGCAGTTTTTACTTCTTTAGTGGAGCATGTTCAGCTGTTCTTGAGTGAGCCTCAACAAAGTTGTTGCATCTACATGGCACCAAGCAGAGCTGTGTGAAGATACTAATTTGGTCTGAGAATCGTCTGTGTTGGCCTGGTGTAGTGCTTGAGCTCATAAGACTTCCTCTCATTCAGAGTTAGATTTTTTATTTCTGCATGGTGGCAGATTTATACAGGATTGTGCCGTTCAACTCTGGATCTTAAGATGCCTTTGTATTTTTGCATTTTAGGCTTATTGATTCTAAACAACGATATATATCATTTTACAGTGGTGCAAAAGGAAACTTCCAGATTTAATTTGTCCTGTGAGGTAAGTCACCTTGTAGTGTTTCCAGGCTCCCAAAGACTATGATAATTCCTAATGTTTAGGCAACAGATCTGTTTCAAAAGACCGCAACATTAGACATACTCATATTTAAAGGTCCATGCTTCCAACCGCTCTTATTTGTCCCTATGATGTAAATGGTTTGCAATCATAAAAGTTGTTTTCATGAGAACGTAAGTTAACATTGAGAATAAAATCAATGTATTTTTTGGAAGACATAACCCAAAGTTTAACTCCTTTTTTAAGAAAAGGACAGCTATTGGTCTGGAACTACTTGTCTGTTCACGCTTAGAGCAGATAAATATTTTTCTGGTTTAAGCAGATCAACATATGAAAGTCTGATAGAATTTTATTTCTAAATGAGCAGTTTTTGTCTTGTTTTTCTCTGTAATAAACCTCCTGCAACACACTGAACTATTTTTTTTTTTTTAAAAAAGAGTATCATTAGTCACTATGGAGCCAAATTACCAGTTTGGAATAATTGCCAATTACTCTTTCTATAAGGAAACTAGACCCAAATGATTAGGAAATACTATTGCCATAATTCTGAGAAGTGTTTCTAATTCCTAAGCTCTGTATATAGCACAATCAGTCCATTTTCAGGGGAGATGACCTTGTACCACTGGAAAAACAGATTCGCATCTAAAAGATTACATTACAGGAGTATAATTGTAACAGTCCTCATGCAAAAAAGAATGGGTCTCTACAGTTTGTATGGAAGGCTCTCCTGAGTGTTTTTGAGATTTGTAATTGACTATTAACAGCAGACCATTGCAATGATCTTTCTGCCAAAACGAACATCTGCTGATGTGTGAGTTGCATGAAAACCAGCTCTGTGAAACTCTGTGTATGAAACCTCTAGTTTCATTGCTGTTCTAATGTACAGTGGATTCAGTCCTTGTGTTGCAAACAGTGTTCAGTGAAGATAAGTTTATACTTTGGTCCACACAAACCTTATTCGGGTCTTCAACTGCAGCTTGCTAAGTTGGGTGTACCTCTGGTAACAGCAGCAACCTTGGCCCTTTATCCCCTATGGTTGCCAGAACTTACCCACGAATTAGTAAACACTTGCGCAGTTGGCCCAACTGCAGTTCCTTGTGTCAACACTTCTCTGCCAGCTGCACCCAATTTATGTAGTTTAAAAATATCTTGGGAATGCCTGTACCAGCCGTAGGCATATCTTCAGCTACATTGTTGGCATGCATGTCTTTCCTAATGTTGTTTTTTGGTTATGACTGTAAGACGGTGGAGAGTCAAACTGCTAGTAATTTTATTAGGGAGCAAGGGCAACATCTTATGTAAGCACGGATTTCGTCCATGTTGGAAGTGTACACTGATGAATAAACCAGTTCCTTTAAAAGCTAGTTGGGTTAATTTAAGGTCTATAGTAGATGCTTACAAATTTGGAGGTCAGTTCTTACTATACTACCAGTCAGTCGCTGTGGCCCATCTACATGCGATCCGCTTTTGGTGAGTTAATTACTTTGCCGTTCTTACTTATGATGTCAGAAATGCTAAATAGACTTTATAGTTCTATTTATTTTGACTGTAGGGTACCTTTAAAAGCAGCGGTCTATAATCCTGCTGCTTTGCACATTGCTGTCTATCCCTTCTGCTTTTGGGTTTCTGAGGTGACAGACATCCAGAAATCCCAGAAAAAAGGACCCTACTTATGCTCTGAGTAACTCAGCTCTTTGTGTGATGTACAGGTGGTCCGCTTGTATATGATCAGTTGTTTGCAGCCATTTGATGAAGGCAATGGATCATGTCCAAAATTTTAGGTAAGCCTTGTATTCTTAAACCTTCCAATGTTGAGAGATTTACATGCAAAGTAAAGAGAACTTGCGTTTAACAGTAATCGTAACTAATTTGTATGCTGCCTAACATTTGTACCAGACATGGGTGTTACTTACACTGTCCCTTTCAAAAGCATCCCCTTTGGTGTCCTTATGCATCCCTTTCAAAACAGCATAGTTCTTCTGTTCTATATTGTAATATGGATTATCCCTGCCCATCAGTGGCAGCATCTCCTGATTTTAAGACCCATTATTATGACTGGATGTAAGATAGACCCTGAAGGTGAAGGAGGTTGAAGAAGCCTACCTGCACTTACAGACTCACATAGTTGTACTAAAAGAACCGTATTGGTAACAACCTCTGGCAGAGGTGTGGGGCTTTGTAGATACAGATGAATTTGGAGCACTAAAGTAGGTACTACAATAGAGTTACATGTTTTGCTGCTGCCTCAGAGACATTTCAGGACAGGAGGAAGATGGAACTGAGCTCTAACACTGTTATTTTGCACTGATGCAGGCCAAAAATGTGATATATATTTGCCTTTATATTATGTTGGGAGGAGTGCAAGACCACAGTATCAGGCAGCCATAAGCATCTCTTTTAATGCCCTTCCTGCCAACCTTCAGCCTCCCTTATTATGTTTTTTTCTCAGTGAAAGAAGGAATGAACCCTCTGAGGAGCCAAATTTTCAACCATTGACTTACTTTCTCTCTCCCCACAGGCAAACCTGGGCAAGCTGATCCATTCACGAAATGCTGTCTTTGTTTTATGTGTGTGCCCAGAAGAATTTCCTGATGCAATTGTTAAGTTTTCATACTTCTTTTGGTTTGGTTTTTTTTTTTTTTTTG
>RSEF01000031.1:55053679-55063916 GCA_003993805.1 Himantopus leucocephalus
GGTCTTTTCCAATGTAGGAGATTCTGTGATTCTGTGATTCTGTAAATCTGACTTGTAAAGATTTTGGTATGAACTTAGCAATACCTATAAAGGTATTATATAATTTGACCCTGTATTAATTTCAGTCTATTCTCAGCTCTTTGGTCTGTTTATGTGGATAGTCCCGCCTTACTTTTGTTTTTCTTCACAGGACTAAATGTGCAAATTTGCTTTTTATTTAGTAAAATTATACCATTCCATAAAAGTTCTGATTTACAATTTATACAGGAGACTGGTTTTGTTGGATGATATCTTTGCCTAACGATATCTGACAAATCTTTTCCTCCCCAGGCAAGAGCCATGGTAAACAGTGATGTTCAGCACATGCTGTGCAGCCAGAGCCCTGGATATCTCAGAAAGGAGAGTGCAAGAGGAAAACACTAAAAACTGGGTGACACCATACTTGGAGCTTCCTTAGAGTAAGTCAAGAACAAGTACAGAAACACTGATGCAATGAAGTTTCAAGTGAAATTTGAGTAGAATTTCATTACTCCTAAGCCTAGATCTCATGTTACAAATATTTTGTAACTTTCTTTGACAATTCAATAACCTTAAAAAAAAAAAAAGCCTTAAGCTTTCAGTCAGCAAAATCTCCTTTTGATCTTTGATTATTTATATTTGAAGAAAGCTTTCTGAATCTTAAAAATTGCCCTATGATAGCTAAGTCTGAAAAAATACATGAGTAGGAGGCACAGAGGTGCAATATCTTACATGCCTAATGTTGTGCTGCCAAATATATATTATCAAGAGCAACCCTTTAGCCATTTACAAGGGAGGGAAATGCTTCAAAGACAGGCTAATGGCAGGCAGGCTGTGTACAATATTAGTCAGAATATGAAATTGCAGCAGTAATAATGGTATTACTTACTAGCGTGTGAGCACAGTAACTTTCCTCAGTAAGCTAGAGAATGAATTATATTCCTTTTCTATCTCCCTTCCCCACCCCCAGCTCCAGTAGGTGACAGTGTCTGTGAATACCAAAAACTGCTTTCTTGAAAGCAATTCATGTTCAAAATTCCTTCTGTGTAGTAGAATCTGACAGGAGAATGCGGATTTGATAGGCTAGATTTATTAAAAGATGCATTTGAGTTTTTTTTTCTTTTTTCTTTTTTTTTTTCCTTTTTTTTCGCCCCCAGATTAGCAATTGTACCTGTGCCAGTGCAGCTATCAGGCAGGGCTGCACAATCAGGAAGACTGATTAGCCATATGACAGAGCAGCACATCTATTCAATTCCTTTCTCTTAATTCCAGCTGAAGTGAGCAAGAAAAGCACTTTAATTCCAGCAATAATCTAGTTTTAATTGAGAATGGTTAACTCGCCACAAAGTTTGTTTTTATCTTCTGTTACATTCTTCCTCATGCTGTATTCTACTTATTCTCACGCATGAAGATTTATAAGGGGCTTTGATGTCTGCCTGGCTCTACCACGCACCATCAGCGGTTGCTTAGCAGGAGGAGGTAGTGTCATCTGATAGGTCATGATGTATGTTTGTATTGAAAACCCAGCAGCTGCATTCAGATAGATAAAAAGGGAAGAGAAGAGAAAGCAGAGTTTTAGCTAAGAATCAATATGGAAAATTCAGAAAAAAATTCTTATTACTGCTCTTGTGTCCCTAATAGTTCCCTTGCTTCATCCTTTCCTTAAGTCCTGAGCAGCTCTGCTGTGAAGTGTTAGCAATGATACATAGCTCTTACGTTATTGTCTCTATAAGATCCTTGAATATTGCACTTCTCTGTTTACCCAAGGCTTTTGGGAGAGCTTATTCAAGCATTTGGTGTAGGAAGGAGCTATTTTTCTCCACTAGTGGTTGATTTTCTGAACTGCAGTATGGAAGTAATCAGGATTTTGTTTTTCTAGCAATAAGTTATCTTTTCTGCTGGTCACCTATGGTTCTGAGGTGGCAGGATCTATGAAAAATATATAGAAAATACACTATTGTTACAATTAACCCTCAGTTACCTGTGAGCAGATTGTCTGATGTGAGTTAGGTGTAGCATGGATGCAGGAGCTCTTGAGTACACGCTGGCAGATTTTGTGAGCTCAGGAGCCACACCACAGCATCTGCAGTAGCTCCAACATTACGTCAGTCTGTACAGAATATACTACATTTACTTTGCTCTTGCAGGAGCCAAACAGAGTACGACATGCTGACCAGGGTGTGCCTGTCAAGAGGCAGAAGCAGCGGCCATCCGAGTATGGCATGCAGGAGTCCTACCCGAGCCTCACTACCCAGATTTGAGAAAGCTGTTGGTATTAATAAGTATTAATACTGTTTGCTTATTTTTGTGGACCTAGTCCTGAATCGAAAGGTCACAGTGTTCTAGGGATCTGTGAAGACACGATACTAGGAAGTACTAAAGAGAACCGGTGTCTCAATAATTTTCATCCCATTGAAGGACAAGAGCTGGCAAATAGCTATGAACACACAGGTGGAGAACAACAAAAAGTCAATGAGACAGAATTTGTGTGAATTAGAGGGGACGGTCCTAGCAACAGCCTCATCACTGAGTTTTAACGCTCACAGTAAAGGAGGTTTTTAATTTGAAGGAGCTTGTTTTTTTTCTGGAGTATGCAGGAGAATCATTAAGGAGGAAAATGAAGAGGAGATTTTAAAACAATCTCACTTGGGCATCGAAATATGTTATCAAGAGTAGATTGTAGGCAATAATCAATATCTCAGGAGAAAATAAGCAGTAAAGAGCCTTGAATATAAGAGCAGCTGAAAGGATATTAGTTTAGACATGGGTAGCAGTTTCACCGGTAAAAACTGAATTGAAAAATAAAACTTAAAATCCAAACAGCAATAGAGCGTATTCAATCAACTTAAAAGCAAAAGGAAATGAGATGGTAATTGAAATGGCACAGGAATTATCTGGTTGATACAGTCTATTTGGATTTCCAAATGACTTTACACAAAGTCCCTGATCAAAGACTTTAGGGAAACTAAGCAACCTCAGTGTAAGAAAGAAAGTCCCTGAATAGATAGGTAAATGCTAAAAAGGTAAGAAACGAAGTGTAGGAGGAAATAGCCAGTTCTTTCAGGAGAGAGAGGCCGTCCGAGTTCTGCAGATCTCTGCGCTGGAAGATTTTTAATCCTTTCATAAATGACCTGCAAAAGGAGATAAGCAGTGAGGAAACAAAGTTTTGTGATGGTCATAAGTTAGTCGGAACAGTAAAGAAAAGGGCAGAGTATGAACATTATAGGAAGACCTTATGAAACCGTGTGATGCGTAGTAAAGTGTCTGATAATTCAACATTGATAAATATAAAGCAGTGTGAATGGTGAAAAAACACCTAATTTTGACGTATAAAAAGATAGTTGTTATCAATCAGTAGCAATATTTTTGGGATTATGATAGATAGCTCCATGAAAACTGCAGCAATAGTGCATAACAAGGAGAAAAACAAATGTAGTTCTAGGAATTATTAGGAGAGGAATAGAGAACAAACCAGCATCACTTCACGTTATAGAAATCTGTGGTTGGCCTACCACGTGAATACACATTAACGTTTCGTCTTCTGTCTCAAAAAGGATATACAGGAACCTGGAAAGCTTTAAAAAATGGCAATGAGAATAAACAAACGTTCCTTTACATGCAATGGCTGAGTAGTCTAGGAGTCTCCAATCTGAAAACGAAACAAATGCAGTGGGATATGTAATTGTCTATAAAACTGTGAGTACCACTGAAGAAGTCATATATGATTTGACCATTCCTGTCCACTCCAAGTGCCATTTAACCCGTTTTGTTCCTGACAGGAGCCAATAGGAGATGGTTAGGAAAGACCATAAAAATCAGACCAACATATTGTGATTATTCCTTAGTGAGATCTTGCAGTCTCCAGACATCTGTGGCTGCACACGTGGAGACAGAGGTGACATCTGTGCAGTTCAAAACACTGTAGGAGAAAAGCAAGGGTAGACAGAGGTGAGGAAGAAGAACTGTTTTTAAAAATTTATTTATTGGGAAACCCGGAAAGTTTAATATGAAAAGGAAATTAATATGAAGGGATAGCAGAGGTGGAATAAATTCTGAAGGGGCAAATCTAACAAGAAGAGAAAAATGGCACTACAAGTCAGAAAGAATTGGTATATACATGGCAGGTGGCACGGGCAGGTGGATAGGACCGCGATTAACAAAGGTTTTGACTATGGATGAGGATCCTGGTTTGTAAGTACAAAATATTATCCTGCCTTAACAAAAAGAACTAAGTGAAAAATGGAAAATGTCTGTTATTGTATGACAAAAGCCTTTTTACTACACGAATATGTTTGTATGCCAAGGTACTCAAGAAATATGTATATTAATTAAATTTTCATTTGGAAGAAAACTTGCTATAAAGATGGTTGGTTAAATATGTTGCTTTAATGTTGTCTTCTTACCTCACATTTCTCCTTTACGTAGAAGTATTCTGATGAATTTTACTGAAAGGAGGCTTCATCTTCAAATCGTGTCATTGGTCACAGCCAGGTAACAAATGTATTGAGGGCCAGAAGCACTCTCAGCTGAGAGTCAAAATTATCCGTAAGGTCATCCTTCATGGACTGGTCAAGGGGAACAGGTGGTGAATACAGATCTCCGATCTCACATACAGTACAGAGATTTGCGTGCATCAGGAAGCTTGCAAAGAGAGTTGGTATCTCAGAGGCTGAAAGCATGAGGCAGGAAATATTTTCTGAGAAGGTGTTGACTTTAGACATTGCATGGGAGAAAAAATGAAGAAAAAGTGACCACCTAAGTACCTGGCACAAAAAGATGTACTTACTTGAATTACATTAAAGAATAAGATGAACAAATCCCTATGTTTGAACTGTTTCTGTATGATTTTTGTTTTTTCTTGGAAATGTGCATAATTTAGTAAGTTAACAACACTAAATCTGCTGCATATATAATTTGTTCAGAGTGATTAGACCTTTTTATTTTGTATAGCCGGGAATTGCTCGCTGTATGGATTGAACCTGAAGGAGGAAAAGATGCTATATGACTTCAGCTGAATTTGGTAATATCCTTCAGAGCCTTCAAATTGTTTGGTTCTTTCAGGGCAAATATGAAGGTTGCTTTCAATAAAAACAGCTTTTCTATTAAATGCCAACTTTTTGTTTTGATGGAATAAATTGCTGTGACCAGTACGATAGATCTTTCCTCCTTTCTGGCCCTCAGTCTGACTCAGACATAATCTAGACACACAGCCAGTGAATACTGGTATACTTTAGTCAACAAACAGAATAAATGCAAAAATACCAAATATATTGAGTGCCTCCTAATAACCTTGTAAATGGTGTTGTGAAGAAATCAGCGTTCTGAATTTCCTATAAACAGATCCCCTATGAGTGGGATCTGCTAAATTTAGGGTCTGATCTCAAGAAAAAAAAAATTCTCACTGTGGCTTTTTCACAGCTACCTTACCTGTATTCTTGAGTACATAGAAAATATACATGTGTATTTTATTTCATAAGGTACCTAAAATGTAGCTGCAAGCTGAAAGGATACAGTTATACACCCACAATTCATAAAAATAACCACAGATCTCCCTTCTTATTAGAAGTACAAATATCACAGTCCCAAACTCTTTCATTTTAGAAATACATCCTTTTCATTGTCTTTTAAGTAAATGAAACTTCATTTCAAAGGGTTGAAAATACATGTGATGAAACCCTAAATCTTTGTAATGTTCTTCACACACACAAAGACCTGAAGGACAGACATTTGTGGGATAAAATCAGAGGGGCTAATTTCTAATTAAAAAATTAAAATAAATAAAACATGAAGAAAGAAAGAGTGAAAGAAAGAAGAAAACATTTATTCACTACTGACTCTGTGTAGATGAATCCCTGCTGGAAGTGAAAGACAAGAAAGTTGCTTGTGCAGTTAGTTGTAGGACAGGGGACCATAAAATCCAAGAAGCATTGTAGATCCAATATACTATTGGAAAAGCATACCGATATCTTATTGATACAGCTCAGCAGTGAAAAGTTTTGAAAGCTCCACTGATTTCCTTTATTTTTATTGCTGTTAAGGAAGAGCCATAAAAACATAACTTATCTGACTTGGCATATAGATCACACGAGTGAATCTGTATATTGTACTAATAACTGTGAAGACCTTACCTGGAGTATATTTCCAGTTTTGGGTGCTGCCCTCAGGAAAGATGTGAAACCAACTGTTGAAAGTTTGGAAGGGAACAAAGGAAACTGTCAGACTCCTGAAAAATTATTTGTGAGGAAAGCTGGAGGTGAGACATAGATGAATTCTATATAAGTCAAAAGGAGATAGAAATGGGTTGTATTTCCTGTGTCTGGTGAGTAAGACAAGAACTAATCAGTCTGAACTGGAGAAGGAGAATTTAATTCAGATCTTCAGAAAATCCGTGAAAAACTGCAGCAGATTGATTAAGAAGGTTGTTTAGGTTTCGGCCGCAAAGATCTTTAAGTACGCATTAGGCTCTCTGTCAAGGATGAGTAATGTCTGTGGGGAAGTGGGTGGTCTATGCAACCTCCCTAAGACTCTTTCAATCTATTTGTCTATGCTGCTCTCATGCAATACTGGATGATTTACTTCTTGTTTGTCACCTTTCATTACAGTCCAGAGTCCCCCTGGTCCTTTGTCAAATTGTGTATATGCCTGGTGCTTCACATGGCAAATATGCATTGCAATAGTTAAACTTTGTTTATGTTTTTATCTGAAGTGTATTCCANAGTTACTAGTTACTTTTTTTTTTTTTTTTAAGGGAAGAGATTCAGTCTAATTATGTGAAGTCCTTCAGGGCTGTTTCCACCGAGCTTTTCAGTTTTATAAGTGGAAGAGATCTGTAGTCCTTATGATTTTTCTTATCAAAAGTTTGTTGATTTTTTTTAAGGATTAATTCAAAAGCCCTGAGAGACAAATATGGGGTTGCAAAACATTCCTGGTTAGATCTCTTATGCTTCAAGCACATTTAATTTCCATTTCTAGGTGATTTAGACTCACATCAGATTCTTCAAAGGAATCCTATTTGGTTTTCAGTGTAGACATAGACATAATATTTCATCTTTATACCATTATTGGCAACCCTAAGTGTAAAATAAAGAAAACTCTACAGATATATGAACCCTGATATTTCAGGGAAATAAATTTTTTTAAAATTTATGACTTCTGATCTTTGAACATTTTTTAGATATTATGCATAAAAGCAGATAATTTCATAAAATAAGCCCTAATAGGCAAAGTTTATTTTTAATAACAGCACTCCAGAAGTTGAATCTTTAAAAAATTAGGAGAATAAACATAACGATTTGTCCTTGACAATACTTTTCTAAGTCTCCTTCTTCTTAGGTGTTCCAGGATAAACTCAATGCTGATACATGTACTTTAATAATGACAGCAAACTTTTACTTCTAGAATCATATTTCTATTTCTTGGCTTTTCAGTGTGGTTCAAAAAATAAGGTCCTTATAAGCTCTGCTTTAAGATTTATTGGTTGCATTTTGTCTACCTGAAAGCAATATAACACCCTGTTCCTGAAAAATTGATTGTGTCAAGGATTCCCTGACACTGGGCACATAGAAATAAGAGACTTCCTATTCCATAGCTGTCATCCTTCTCCCTTTAAACTCAGTCATCGATTCTTGTTTCTCCAACAACACGTGAGAATACAGGGGAAAGATGTAGTGAATTATGTTCAGGTGGTCATTGTGTTAGAATCTGAACATACACATTGAGGAAGAAAAGAAGCTCTGAAAGCATTAAGTTTTCTCTCCATTATGTTACGTCTGAGCTAAAGCTCTGTGGTTGTTGCAGTAAATAATCTTTTTTTCCCTACAACCTTCAAGTACTGAAAATTTGTTTGGAAGTGTGATGTACAAATCTTTATTAGCTTAATTTATAGCTGTCATTACGTAGCACTCTCAAAATTGTAACAAAAATGTTTATTTCTAGTGAACAGATTGTCTTATCTGAATTTTTATTTACAAAGAGCATAGTAAGAAACTCCCACAACAGTGTGGAACCACTTGCTAATTTATACAGGATTTATACAGACTGTCTCCAAAAAATAATGTCACCTGCTGTATTCACTTTTAAAAATGCTTATTCTCTAAAATTAACCTCATCTAAACCAACATTGGTGGTAGATAGAATGAAATTTACTCAAACCCTTAAGTCTGGCTTCAGTAAGAAATAAATTAAGAGTAAATAACATGGGCAAACAGAACTACTAACAGAGAAATGACAGCACTCTGCCACCATTTCCTAAAGAATTTAAATATCCTGTGAAGTAGTAACCCCTAGAGGTAGTTGGAAAAACCCCATATATAAAACTTGCCGTAATAAGATTCTAATTTTGCAGTAGTGTTCAAATTTTCTATTGGAAAAGCTTAAACAATTTGCTTAAGGAGAATTCAACATATTTTTGTCAGTGTTGTATTTTTCTAAGACCCCATAATATTTAGCATGGGTGCAGTTTAATGTGATGTTTAAATTCACCTAATTTCTTTGGACTTCATTGCCAGACTTGTGATAGCACACTTTAAAGTCTTCAGTTAGCTGACACAGACTATCATAGAAAATGTAGTGTATTTGTGAAGTTGAAATTTTTAAAAGAAACAGAAGTGAGATTTTCAAATTACAACTTTCATACTGCTTGACATCTGTATAGAGAATGCAAATTTGGTTTGGCCAAAGCAGCAGCAAACTGGTCTGACTTAGTTCAACAAGTCACATTTCCAGAACATGAAAGTATTATAGCATTTCTGAACCTCTTCTGTTAACATTACAAGCCTTACTTCAAGATTCCTGTGTGTGACTTGTACTATTTCCGTGATGCATGGCAAAAACAAGCTGCTCAGAATTTCATTTCTCAGAGAAGGACAGTAGTTTGTCATAGAATGACAAAGTATCTCCCTTTTAAAAACTACGAAACCAAGCTAATAATAAATATGTTTTTCATTTCTTTCATTCTCGAGAGATATTCCCAGTCTGGCTACCTGTCCCAGGAGCACGGGTCGTAGCACTTCTTCAGGTGTGGGAGAGATGGGGGAGGGAGGAGGAATACTGCTTTGCTGCTACATCTTTGATCACTTCCCCGTGATCACTTCTATTTACTTCTTAACAGATTTACCTTCCCCATCTCTTTGTATAAAGATGGCTAGGTCTGGTCGAAGAAGCGTCCCTTATTGTTAGAGAAGCCACATACTAAATTAAATAGTATTGCATTGCAGGTAAATGTTTCCTTCTGCCTTCTCCTTTCCTTGCTCTGTACCCCAGACTGGGTTATTTCTTTAGTTTCTCTCTGTGGGTTGGGAATCTAATGCCATGAATTGTCCAGAAGAATCTATTCCTTAGTAAGAAGAGCCCCTGTTGACATGAGGGAGGTGAATTTCAAGGAAATGGCACAAACTTGGTAAGACTGAAATAAAGGCAATACAACAGGGAGAAATTGAATGTCAGTATTCATTTCCATTCGTGCCTCAAAGCATCTAAATGCAGCTTGGGCAAGGAAGCTTATTTCCTTTATCATAACTGTCTCCTCTTCCATTACTCTGTCTTTTTGCATTTTTTCCCCTTCATTAATATAAATAAATTGCTAATCCAGTTGGCAACAGCAATCGACTGTTGTTGCATCAGTCATCAAACCCAGGAAAATTGGTTCACTTAATTATGTGGCATAACCACCTGAAAAACAATCTGAAGGAAGGTTTGTTGTTATCTGTTTCCATAGCTAAGCAATATATTTCCTTCAGAGAACACAGCCAAAATGAGAAGCTCCTTGCACATGCTTACTTTCTTAATGTTTGTTTTCCGGGATACTCTTTCCATCATTGCCTGCTGACCTCCAGCTTGTTTGTAGGCTTGTGTGCACCTGCATGAAATGGATATTTTCCTCTCATATTCTCTGCAATAGTTATTTTTAGAATTAATTAAACCCTCTGAGATCAGGCTTTGTTGTGGATTAGCAGAGAGATTCCATGCACAAGTGCTATTTAGGGAAAACTTGCAGGAAGCAAGTACAAAGGGCTTTCAAATCACTATTAGCCTGACTATGAAATGCATGTATTTCTGTATTTCTGGTGATATGGTTATTTACCCTACAGAGCCCTGTAGTCCGTGGGCCATTTGTTGCTGCTGACATAACAAAGGTGGGAAAAGTTTGCGAGCTGAATACTTGTGATTAGATGATGATTGGGTCACACCAACCCCATGCAGCGCTACATGCTTGGGGAAG
>RSEF01000031.1:55071193-55090328 GCA_003993805.1 Himantopus leucocephalus
ACTTGATCCCATCATCCAGATCACTTATGAAGATATTAAACAGGTGAAATATTTTTACTGTGTGAAAGTACTGGCCTGTTCAACATTGGTTTTGCTTTCAACGTTTCTAACAGCCCCGTCAGTTGGGAGAATAAGCAAGAAGAGTAATTGCAGAAGAGAGGTCCCAAGTCACTGTTTTGTTGAAATCCACTTAGAAGTAAAAACAGAATAATGTAATGTCACTCAGCATACCAAGATTCAAGAAGCAATCAATCTATTACATGAAGTTTCTTTATTGGACTTACAAACTATATTTATTGTGATTATGTTAGCAATTACTGAAAGAAATTAATGGACAGATCTGCTCTAATGTTGCACGAAATTCTCATGTGGATTTGAGGCTTTGCTTGAGTATTTTTTACTGGCTAATTTTGTATGTTTATATTTCAATTAGCACTAAGAAAAAGAAATTTATAGTAATAATTACAAATTTGTATTTCCAGCCACAAAACCTGAAAGTATATGGATGGAAGTTTTCATGCAACTCATTTTGGTATATACTAGGAAGTCTAGAAAATATCATTCTCAGATGTTTTAAATCATTGCAAGTCTCAAGGATTTACTGAGGTCTAGACCTTGCCTCCTAAAAAGACATCTCCTATGAATGATATTTTTTCATCTCTCTCTGTTGTGAGAGATGAATGTTTTCATTTGTAAAATAACTTTTTAAGAGATTTACACAGCTACACTAGCAATTTAAGCTTCTTCTAGTACATGAATCTGTCATTACTGTCTTTTATAAACAGAACAACTTATTTAGTATAAATTTGGACATTAGTTCTGATATTTCATCTTCTTCCACCACATTATAATATTTTTGACAGGGAAGAGAAATAATATTGGCATATGTTGTTGACATTATACCTGATGCAAAAAATATGTAAAAAATTTGTCATTTTTTATAAGGATATGATAGAATGTTGTATCATATATTGTTGTCAGTAAAGTTGTCTTTCAAAAGATAGAATCAGTTGATGACATATATAGGTCCTAGTAATGACAAGTCTTGAAATAATTTCCAAATCTTCTTTAAAGGCAAATAAAGAACAGGACATTGTTCAAAATATCTGGTTAATTAAAAAAATGCAAGTTATTCAAGTGTGCAACTGTAATCCAGTGCAAGAACGTAAGTCAAAACCAGATGCACATGTTGAAACCTATTATGCTCATAAGGTGACCCAATCTATTAGCAAGTTCTTTCATTTCTAAATTATAACAATAATTGTCAATAAAACATGCAAGCCCATCACGTTTGAGGATTCTAAATCCATTACCATGAAATGCAAATGAAATACAAACTGACTTGTGGAAAACATTCAATAATTACAAAGTGGGTTGAACAGTCATTCAGCTTGCACCATGTGAAGGTCTGTAAATAATGAGAACATGTTTGTTACAACTTGGTGTTGAAAGCGGGGCACAAATCTCTAAGTAATTGAATGGAAAATACAAAATCAGATAAAGCAATAATCATAATTTATACGTAAAATGAAGAACAAAAATATATTTAGTCAATGAATTGTTTACAAATATTCAACCTTTAGAAATATGTATTGTTTGTTATGAAGAACATAAGGAGAATGCAGTAAAATATTGTCTGAATGAGAATGGACTTTCTTTTCTAAAACACAACCAGTTAATTAGTCTATCAAGGAAAGGCTCATATGTTGTAGAACATATTAAAAATCATAGAATCATCAAATCGTCTAGGTTAGAAGGGACCCTTAAGCTCATCGAGTCCAAGCCTCAACCTAACAGTGCCAAAACCAGCACTAAACCATGTCCCTCAGCATTGCATCTACCTGTCTTTTCAATACTTCCATGGATGGTGTCTCCACCACTTCCCTGGGCAGCCTGTACCAATGCTTAACAACACTTTCAGTGAAGAAATTTTTCCTAATATCCAATCTAGAAATCATAGAATGGGAAGTGTTGCTCCTGTGCCACTTTTAACTTCAAATTTTCTAAACAAACAAGCAAACAAACAAAGACCAAAATTCTTCCATATTGATGTACAACAAGGGGAATTAATGTAAAGTTAAAAATAAGAAAATTATGCAATGTTTGCTAATATTTTGTTTGACGCAGACCAGTTTGAATTGAAAACAACCAGAGCAAGAAGTAAAAGCTTTATGATTTCAGCTAAAGAGACAAGAGTTGCTGGCTGGAACTTGATATTCAGATTTTGAAGTAAATTTTAAGACTAGCAGGTCATAATAGCATGGAGAAACTTAAAATAAGAAGCTTAGAAGCATTAAGTCTTAGATTTATAGTAGGAATTAAATTTGCAGTTCACTCTGTACTGGAAAAATTCAACCCATAAAGGCAATGCCAAGAAATGCAAAACTATTTTAAATTGTAGAACCATTTCTTAGGAGACTTGGGCAAACCTTATTGTTAATTTTCATGTATTTTGTCTGCTAATGAGATTCCTCCAAGACAGTTAAAATAAAAAGTATATATCTTGAAGAATGATGATTGGTATGTTATTTCAAACAGAATTATTTTTTTTTTTAGACTAATTTAATATTTTCAATGTGTAATAATGAAACATGCTTTTGGCAATGTCTGTGATTTCCATTTATTGTCTTTAATGTAACATAATTCCAGATGTGATTCATTTGACAGAAATAAAGATGTTATATAGATAATACTGAAAATAGCTATACAGAAGAATAGGCCCTATCATTACTTCTTTTTCTTATGCTAAGTGGCTTTTTAATTCCACTAACAAGTCTTCCTGAAAATATTACCTTCTTTAAGGGGGAGATTAGGAGAGGGAACATGGGACATAACAACCCATTGAAATGGCATCTTAAATAAACAAACAAAACCTAGACTAAGAGACATTTTTCTTTTTTTTTTTTTTNCTAAGAGACATTTTTTTTTTTTTTTTTTTTTAAAAAAAAGAATGATTTACTGTGGATTTTAGCATTGAGACGAGTGAAATAGTCTTCTGCTTACATTTATTTTTCTCTGCATAATTATTTATACATACAGTTTTTAACAAAGATGTAAAATGACACTCATTATAAGAAGGAATTTAATCCAGATCTATTTTTACTGAAGTTAAAGCAGTGAATTATAGTGCTTTACTTCTATTTTCCCTCTTGTCTTTCGTCCCCAGTCTTGGGATAAAATATAAGAAAAAACAAAACTTAACAATATGAGGAAATACCTGGTGGATCACATTAAAGATTCTAGTTCAGGATATGTTTTCAGCAGTGGCCATTCCTGTCTCAGAGAAAGAAAAGAGTCAAATGGGAAAAAAAATGTTGTGATCTGTGCCATCATAGATGATTAAAGGGCTTTGTGAACTGAAGATTGCATCTAGAGCATATTTAACAGCTGCTGATGAACATGCTTTCCATGAATGTGCCTATTCTTGTCGTAAGCCCATTTATAACATTCACTTCTATCAGTTTAAATAATGGCTGGATATATGGGGAAGGTGATTAGAGGGCAGACAGGCACTATTTCAGCTGTATTTGCTCTGAAAGCATTAACTGTAATGTTAGCTGAGAGCTTGCAATCTCAGATGATGTATTTCCACCTGAGACCTGATATGAACAACATTTGTACAGTTGAAGATGAAAATAGTAAAAATCTAAGGTTCTGAGATGTGATAAACAATATCACAACCCCCTTCCCCCAGAAATGAAACAGACATTTTTCCCCCAAAATGCACTGTTATTCATATATGTTTATTTAAATCTCCCAATTTGCTTCCAAATTTTTGGAGAAGTGAGAGATTCTGAATCAATATGGCTTTAAAATTAGATTTCTTAATTTTGGTATGTTTTAATGGTGAAACAAATCTTAAAATAGTGTGGACTAATGTGAAATTCAACAATCAGAGTTAGTAAACAAGACAAGGTTTATTTCCTAATTAATATAATTGGAAAACATCAAGAATTAAAAATTAAAAACACTGAGAAATAAAAAAATTATAATATACTTTTGGTTTAGTAAATCCATAATAGCAGTTTCATAATGAAAGCATTCATTTATTGTAGGTCTTTTTTTTCTTAGTTGGTTGGTTTTGTTGGTTTGTTGGGTTTTTTTGTAGCTTTTAGAGATGTAGAGAAAGATCTTTAAAAGTCAGTGAATAGAATGTTAGATGATACTGACAGGTCAGGTAGAACAGAAGTAGCAAACATGCCACATAGATAGTCCAAATGAAATCCTGTGCGTTTTCTGTTCTCATTTGGGAATTTGAGCCTCTCATATGCCTACTTAGCACTTGAAGCAGTTTGTAAAAAAAAAAAAATAAAATCAAAGAAACAATCAGATGTATTTGATCTCCTACTTTAATCCATCCATCTTGCTCATTCTGTTTTTAAAAATGCTCTTGTGAAGTGGAATTGTTTTTAGGTTTTTAGAGCATAGTCTGTAATCCACTTAAAGATTTTAACCACAGAAAACTTTCCTTGTTGACCCTATTTTTTATGGCTAGATACTAACCACTATTACGATGTGTGGATTATTATTGTAGGTGATAATAAAACAGAATAATTACAGTTAATAGTTTCTCTTGCTGAATAAACTGTTATAAATACTGGATACTCAATACAGACTTAAGAAGCGCCCTCTGATAAAGGTCTTGTTGAAGATAAGTGGATATTGAAAGACATTATATCTGAAAGTAGCAGTAGGCAATATAAAAGTGATATATTTGTGCTGTTCAGTGTTGTTGTTCCCCAAGCATTTTAGAAATTGTAGTGCAAAGAATTCTCCATCTCTGTCTTGAAGAGTGGCAAATATGTAGCACTGTCTGATTATAGCACATTAATTTTTATAATGGGAAACCAGTGAATTTACTATTTAGGACTGGAGGTTAAGCAGAAAACATGAAGGATGTTTAAGGGAACAATTACAGAAGTGTAAGGTTTCATTGATATTACCCTACACTAAAAAGAAAGAAATTACTTGCATTATTTTATTGCTATCCCATCCTTTCACAAAATAAAGAAAAAGAAAAAAAAAAAAAAACCCACCACCAAACCTCTGTAGATTGGGATCTTTTGTTCAGATCTATTTCTCAGTTAGTCTCTTACACTGCCAGTGCAGTGCTCTAGATCGCAACAAGAGAGTTCTGAGGTGTAATATTCTCTCATGTTCAACTAGATACGCAGAAGAGCTTAAAGGGAAAAAAAATCATACTGTCTTTACTTGTGATTTTCTAAGTCACAATACCAAACTTAAAAATATATAATAATGACATGTTCAAAATATATGCTAAAATATGCTGTACTACACTGAGGCAAGGAAACAGGCTTATAACAGAACCAAATACCCAAACCTTTCATATTTTAGGAAGACAACAAAGAATACCAGAAGTATTTTTTTATTTTTTTTTTATTTGGTTTTAGTCTTGCAAGGTGCTTTTTAGTAACACCTTGTTTTGTTTAACTACGGACTCTGAAGCTGTATCCTGCTCTTGAAACGTGTTAAGTAACTCATTTCTCTTTGAAGGAAATGTCTAATCCTTTCACCATAAAGGATACAGGTTAAAGATTTAGAGTCAACCTTTGAAAGTAAATATTATGTTGTGAGACATTCAACAACTTTCAGGACGTGAGTCTTAGAAGCAGAACTGTCTGAAGTGTTTTTCTTCACTGTTAGCATTATAACGTGACTGTGGCCTTTGGGGAATATCTTAACTTTATGTATCAGTTGTGCTGCCTGGAAAACTTGATGGTTTTCTCCATCCATGAAAAATAAGCAATGTAATATGATTGCCTTTTAGGACTGAAAATAATCAAAATGTAGCTCTAGAATAATTAAGTTCCCTTTAGATGGTGGCATGTATTTGCCTAATGTAATAAAGAAAGGCTAAGAATTTTAAAATATTTTTTTCTGAATAGCAAATTATCGCAAGGTGGAACAGGGATAATATTTTGGCTTGGAGACATCCACAAAGGTGGATAAGTTTTGAGTAATTGCTATTTAAAATTGAAGACATTTCAATGTTGTTAAAATAATCCTTTTCAAATTTGAAAACAAAAGGTTAATTTTTGTCATGAAGTATTTAAAAAGAAAGGTTATTTAATCTATGCATATACAACATTAACACCATCATACTTTAACTGATTCAAACTTCCCTCTTTCATTTCTGAGGTTATAAATTTTTTCATGATCTAAATTGCCAAGATTGGAGAAACTTAGAACACAAAGTTTTGAAAGAGGTATTTTTGTTAGTTTTGCCTGTGAGGGCTACACAGAAAAGGATATGGGAAGGAACAGTATCATTGTATTAGCTCCTTATCTTCTGAACAAGAGATTTAACTCTGAATTGTGAGTGGAGTGAAGCTAAACTTGGAAAAGAACAATGATATTTTATAGACAGAGCACTACATTCTCATTTAAAGTGTGTTCCAGTTCTCCCAGGGAAACTACAGACAATCCCTGCAATGTTTGATGATTTAGACATAAAATGAGATTGATGTCTCGAAGGAGAAGTTCGTGGCTTGATTCATAGGGACTCTGTACTTGCATGTATAAACCTCTACTTCTTAAGGACATCCCGACTTTGAAATAAAACTTAGGATAAATTTACACTGAGGAGGCGAAAGAGAAATAATTGCATGGGTTATTCACCTCTGAAATACAGCATTTAAGGAGTTGCGTACAGCAGAGGTAATATAACCTTTCTGAAATCCTGATCCTAATGGTTTTTTGTTCAGCAGCTGTTCTAGAGTGGCATCTTAATGTGGCAATGTTTGCCCGCCTGATATGTCAGGAAAACAAGATTTTATTGTCCAAGCTAGTCTCTGCACTTTATAAATGTAAACAGGATGTCTTTTGTAGAAGGATGTCCACAAACCCTTGAAAAGATAAGTTAAAATTGCTCTTGAAAGATAAAAAAGATGGAAAAAAAAGACAGGTCAAATCATTGTTAAGGATTTGTGGATGTTAAGGCTCTCGTTCTGCTTTAAATATTCATGTATTTGAGTGATGAGGATTTACTAACTAAAAGCTACAGCAAAGGAAAAAATAGTTTTAAACCACAGTGCAGTAACTGTACTTAAGTTTTAATGGAAACAATTTTTTTTCTGTCATGTCCTTTTTAACTCCTTGTTATGCAGCGCAATTACAATGATAACAATGAATTAATTTAAAATTCATTTGGATGTCATATATACAGCCGTAAGAGTTCTATTGCAATGCAGAGTTAATTTAATGTAGCACTAAAATAGAAAGTTACTGCCTTTAGTCTGTTAATACTCCACTGCATTTATTAAAACTGAACAGATGGTCTCCAGAGAAGTCTGATAATCACAGTAGCGATGGGAGGTGGGCTGCTGCATGGTTGTATCCTTAGTGATCTAAACTTTCTCTTAGGATGACTTTGGGGATGGGACTGGGCAGGGCTAGTCCTTATGTTTACTACAGAGTTTTGGGGGTGAATGTTATAAGCAAGAATAAGAGACCTTGTTTGCCAGTCTTCTCACAAGAGGAGGGGAGCTTGATAATAGGGTCACGGGGATATGCTTTGAAAGTCTCAGGCAGGGAAATAAGAGAAAGGTGCGTGCAATTGGAAGAAAACCATTTCAGGAAGAACACCCCTGTTTAAAGAAGCTCCGATGGAGATTTCTGTGGGGGAGCAGAAACCACATTCATGGAAAAATGTATGCATACTAAATGCTTTCTTCTAGTTTAAATCAATTTGTACTACAAAACCTTCCATAATTTTCCCAAAGAAAGAATTTTTTTTTTTTTTTCAAAAAGTGTTTGACTCAAAGCATTTTATTTCCATTTCAAGTTTCCTATCCGTACAAGTGTGGTTTAAAAACATCTAAGTGAAAATATTTTTTAAAAACGGAGTCTCAAAAAGAGAGCCATATTAAAATATTTAATGGGAGATGTTTTCATATTGCCTCAATTTTATTTCCTAAATACAGCCTAAACTAAAAATCTTGTGAAATCACCGAATTTCACCAAGTTCCTGTTTGTAGAACAGTGTATTCTGATGGGACAAAATTATCCTGAAGTTACTTGAGAAAGCTCCAGCTCTGGCATCTTTGGGTGGATGAATGCTAGGAAGACTGATAATCCAAGTCATGAATTAGAATTCATCTTAACTGTTAGAATCCTGTTAATTGTTAATTAACAACAAGGGTATTGTCATTACAGAACCCCATGAATAATTTCCTACATAGTCATATTATGATTAAAAAATTGACCAAGCAAGCAATTTTAAGAAGCTGTGTGGGAAGTTCAGCAATTTCCTCCTGCAGTTAAGCTGATCATTTTTTCTCGTAGCAGATGCGTTATCGGTATTCTATGGTATTTATAATATATAATAGATGATATGTCAAGGTAATTGCTATTATGTTTAATTTACATAGTCATTCCTAAATTGTTAGTTTAATAACATTAACCCAATTAACTATAAAACTATTAAGAATTGTGCATACTAATGGATCTCTAATGGAATTGAATTTGCTTACATTCTCAGTATATTTGGCCCACTATTATCACAAGTCCAAAGCAGTTCTTTGTTGCCTTACCTTTAAGTTCTGATCAGTCCAAATTCTACTATGCTCTGCTAATGCTTGCCATAAAGCCCTGAACATCATAGTGGAAGAAGAAATTCCCAGAAAACTGAACTGAGCTGGCTACTTAAATTATTTACATCTGTATTTCATTTTTTTTTCTTTTAGTCCTGGCTTGTAAGTGCTTACTAGAAGTTACAATTTCTAAACTTCAGAAATGTCAGCTGGTTACAAAGTTAATACAGAAATAGTAGTTATCTCCCAGGGTTACACATGATCCTTGAAAACTATTCATGTCTCATTTTATGACAGCAAAATTTTCCCTAAAAAGATCTTTTCCTTCTTGCTTAACGTAATTTTAACATGGGTGACACTTCCATTCCCTTTAAGTTATATTCATTTCTGAAGTCAGCAGGTGCCAAGAGCTTCAAAGGAAACAACCAGATTTCATAGCATCAAGATCTTAAATATCATAATGAAATTGACATGTTTAAAAATAAGTACTTGAATACAAGTTTTGAATGTGTGTGTGTATATATATAGCCAAATATGCATGTAAGTGTTAAAAATTAATTACTACAGGGATGTGTGTCTTCAGAGTGATATTTGTACTTGCACCAGCTCTGAAGCTAGCCCATTGTTTTGGAATTTGCTATCTTTTTTCTGTGTATTCCAAGCTCATTCTTTTATTTAATGTCAGCCTATATGAAGTTTGTTGTTGTTGTTGTTTCTTGGATGTTGGCAAGGGTGGTGTTTTTTTGTTGTTTTGTTTTGCTTTGTTTTTTAAAGATGCTCTTACAATAAAAGCAGATCTGCTTGATGCAGGAGATTGACCTGGAAGCCTACTGACTCCTACAGCTATGCACTGCATGCCTGATGAGAAATTGTAGTGTTAACTAGAAGGATGCAAATCCCTGCTGAGGTTACTTCCAGAATCCTTATCAGCTAGTACCGCTGAATTGCTTGATTTCATTCCCCCTTTCTGGTTCCTGTTATATACATCCAGTCAGATTACTCTCCTCATGAAATTAAGCTATTTACAGTGCAAGCATAGTCTCATGTGCCTACACTCAAATTTGCAATAAACCTGGGATCTTTATCTTACGATTCTTGCCGTAACCATGGCGAGTTGCCTTGGCAGAAGGTCAGCAATTCATTAGTGCCATACAAACACAGAGGTGGCTGCTGACAATTTGAAGGGAATGGACTTTCGGTCTGTTTTTAAACTTTATAACCATGTAAACTTTCTCTCTTGTCTCCTTGAAAAGGACATCTTGTATTCAGCGGTCGTTGATTACCAACCCTCTCTTTTCAAGGGTTATGACAAAGTTGTAAAATGCCTTGTCTTGTCACAGCACTTATAATACAGCTGGTTCTTTTACTCACTCCTCAAGGTTTTCCGTTTTGTGTGCCGGTACTAGTAATGCAATTGAGACACTTCAAACTTTTTGGGCAAGCAACCGAAAAAAAAATCTGTTTAGCCAGAAAGACAAATAGCTGTACTTTTTCTTAACCCAGTTATCTTGCCATCTGTGTGTTTGCTGCTTTGGATATCTTGTTTTGAAATTACACATGTAAGATGACCGTTCAACACTCTAAATGGTTTTGTAGACTATTTACTGCTAAATAAACCAGGGTTATGTCCAGTTTGTGGCCTGAGACCAAGAGGCACATCCTGATGAAACACGGATGAAAAGTGACATAGTGTTAAAAGTTGCTCCCTCTACCTGTGTTGTTTATTGGTATAGAAATGTCCTTAGAGCAGGATAAATTTAGCCAGCTATAGATATCTGTATTCTAGACATCTGAACCTAGCTGGTCTATAGTAGTTGTCTCATTCTAAAGCTGAGAAGTTGATTAAATGAATGAGCTAATTTTCTCCATTTATTATGGAAGGAGGCATGGTTTATCTAAACACATCTACACTGCAGCATCTAAAGTTAAACTAGTACATTTCTTTTAAATATTTCTATTTAAATATCCACTTTTCAAGTGAAAGTGGAATGTATGAATTTTTAGTCTCAAGTAGCAATTTAACTGTATTAAATGGCATATTTCACTTCAACATAGAAACCAAGCAATGAAGAACTTCCAGTCTTCTGATCTGATGATTCCACCTGTAGTTATTAAAACTCCAAGGGTGCAGAAACTTTTTTTGTTGTTGTTTTACCATTTAATCTTTGAGGAAAACATCGCTAAAACCATGATTTACTCTTCTGCTTACTGTGTTTACCAACATTTATTGCCACCCTACAAATCTTTTAAAATAGTTACTCAAAAAGCAAAATTAACTGAAATGAAATCTTGAAGTCATACGTGGTTAAAAGAACAAGAAATGTGTTTAAAGTTTTATATTCCCAATATTGTATTGTCATCTTTCCTTACTCTTAGCCCATCCTGCTCAACCACACTCAAGTCAATGAAGTCTTCAGTAAACCCTCAGCCAGGAAGTTTTGTTAAATGACATCAGTGATCAGACACGTTTTTCTGGCTTCCATTTGTCTCTCCTGACAGGTTGTTGCAGATGGATATATTTGACACAGTTATGATTTAGTAGCAGTTCAAAATTTATTAATGATTGGAGGTAGATCAACAGGTTAAGTTTTAGCAACACTTAATCATTAACCAATTTAAGGATTTACAAGATGATTTAACAAAATAATTGATCAGGGACTTAATTACAGATTCAAAGATGGCAAGATTCACACTAACATACTATAAGATATCCTAAATCAATACATATAAATATAAGCACAAACATACAAACATAAAACACTTAAGGGGTTACACACACATATACACCTGAGTCTTTAACTATTAGGACTAAGGGTCCCTTCACAACTGGCAACTCCAATGAGTTGACAGGTACCCCTTTTTATGTGCACACAGACAAATATTTGGATCCAGTAAAGGATAAGAACACCCACGCTCGTAAGAGCTAATGTGTATATAGAGGGATGGACAAAAGATAGGCTAGCCTATAGTTAAAATTTCCCTCTTTGAGTTTAGAGAAAATGCTCACAATGCATTGGAATTCTTCAGTAGGTGATAACTGGGACTCGAGGGGAGTTGACTCACGCTGGCCTTCCAGTCCTCGAGGCGTTTGGCTGAGCAGTGTCCTAACTCAGAGGGGCTGCTGGTCGCAGCCTGCTGCAATCCAGGAGAGCTCAAGGGGTCTTGCTAGGATTGCTACTTAAAGGGTGTGAGATAATTGACTTTTGTCATGTATTTTTCTACTCTGGCCCAGCTCGGATGATAGAATATTCCGGTACTCTCCACCAGCTGTGCGAGTCCAGAACTTGATAGATCTGCAAGTTCTGGTATTATCTCCCTTTGGGCTGTTATCCAGGTACAGATGTACTAGGCTGTCAGGGAGTGATAGTCCCAACCAACAGGGAAGCAGGAGTCAGTCATGTTAAGGGAATGCCTTAATTCTCTGGTCCTTTATCTTTCACAATTCATGCCTAGGTTGGTATGCAGCTCAGGGCTGGGGAATCGCACCAAGCATGGAGTGACTAAAACACGGGGCAGGGGGGAGGGGGGTTGCACCACCACACAGGTATACAACTTTCCAATAGAGAGGCTCAATGCGTTTTATTCTCTCTCATGAGTTGTTTTGGGTTCTGTTTTTAATCACAAGTTCTTCATATTCACAAGCAATGAAAAAAAGTGGCTGTGAAATGGGAAGATGTACGAGAGAGCTTGATGGTTTTGACCTTTAAAACACCCCACCTTTCTGCAGGGGTCATGAAGAGGTAGATTGTTGTCTTACTAACTCTGTGAAATCCCTTTTCTATCTTCTGTTATAAAAACATTGCTGGAAAGAATGGGATTCTAGTCATGGGTCTGTTTCCAACTATAGCAATATCCTATTTGGGAGCAGACTTCATCAAAACACCACCGTGTACACAGCGCTTTCCCCAGTAGCCTCATGCCTGCCAAGCACCACTTCATCACAGCAAAATACTTCGATCAACAGAACCATTATTTCGGCAGAGACAGAGTAAACCTACAGGTAAAAAGAGAAAATGCATTTTGACAAATATCAGTAGCACCTGTAATCCCCGGATACTATGCCCTGAGTGATGGATTGATGTTCATATGGCAATAAACTAGTCTGTTTCCAGTCATTGACAGCAGCCTACTTTTTAGCATTTTCTTTCCGTCTTTAATTCCCCCTGGACAGATTACCAGCACTTAGGAAAAAAAATGTATTAATGCAGATATATGTCAGTTAAGGAGGGAACCATGAGAGTGACTGACAAGCTTATTTCTCACCATCTCCATGCTCCAAACAGCTTTTGGTGCCCATCTACACATTTTAAATTTCTGCTTAAATTCATCTCTGAAGGGGACAGGCTCAATAGGTCATTAGTGGAACTATACTCATAACAGAAAGCCGAAGGCCAGTTAATATGCTAGTATTTCTATCTCAACAGGAATTATTGCTACATGCAATTCCAATGTAGGAAGACATTTAAAACAAACAGGCTTTTAGCTATTTTAATGATTTCCCATATAGAGTAAGTAGGAAATTACAGGGGGAAGAAAAAAAAAAAGGATAGCACACAAATGCATTCGGATGTATTTATTTCATTTTTAAAGAAATATACCTAGACACTATTTTTTAGACCTAAGGAGGGAGGGTTTGGATTAACAAAACCAATTTATATATTTTGATAGAAAAAAAATATTGTTTAATGGATATGGGGTGGGTTGGCCCTGGCTGGAGGCCAGGTGCCCACCAAAGCCTCTCTGTCACTCCCCTCCTCAGCCGGGCAGGGGAGAGAAAATACACTGAAAGTCTCGTGGTTGGAGATAAGGACAGGAAGATCACTGACCCATTACTGTTATGGGCAAAACAGACTCCACTGGGGGAAATTATTTTAATTTATTACTAATCCAATCAGAGTGAGGTAATGAGAAACAAAAACTAAATCTTAAGACAACTTCCCCCCACCCCTGCCTTCTTCCCGGGCTCAACTTCACTCCCCATTTCTCTCCCTCCTCCCCCCGAGTGGCACAGGGGTACAGGGAATGGGGGTTGAGGTCAGTTCATCACACCTTGACTCTGCTGCTCCTTCCTCCTCAGGGGACAACTCCTCGTGCTCTTCCCCTGCTCCAGTGTGGGGTCCCTCCCATGGGAGACAGTCCTCTATTAATTTCTCCAACGTGGGTCCTTCCCACAGGCTGCAGTTCTCCATGAACTGCTCCAACGTGGGTCCCTTCCACAGGGTGCAGTCCTTCAGGAACAGACTGCTCCAGTGTGGGTCCCCCGTGGTGTCACAGATCCCACCAGCAAACCTGCTCCAGCATGGGCTTCTCTCTCCACAGCGCCATAGGTCTTATCAGAACTCTGCTCCAGTGCGGGGTCTCCACAAGGCCACAGCCTCCTTTGGGCATCCACCTGCTCCGGTGCGGGGTCCTCCACAGGCTCAGGTGTATATCTGCTCCACCATGGACCTCCATGGACTGCAAGGGAACCTCTGCTCTGGCACCTGGAGCACCTCCTCCTCCTCCTTCTTCACTGACCTGGGTGCCTGCAGAGTTGTTTCGCTCACATATTCTCATTCCTTTCTTCGGCTGCAGCTTCCTCAGGGTTTTCTTCCTCTTCTTAACTGTGTTATCCCAGAGGCACTACCACTGTCACCGATGGGCTCAGCCTTGGCCAGCTGTGAGTCTGTCTTGGAGGAGGCTAGCATTGGGTCTATCAGACATGGGGGAAGCTTCTAGCAGCTCCTCAGAGAAGCCACCTCTGTAGCACCCCTGCTACTAAAACTCTGCCATGAGAATCTAATATAGGATATTGCATTTTGGTCCATTGATTGACAGAGCTGATGCTTTATTTTATTGACAGCACAGATAATTAGAAGTATGCATAAAATCAATATAAAACAAGTCTGCAAACCTAGCTTTCCCATAACATTATCCGATTCCTAATTTTAACATCAGTAACTTGCGTCGTACCGATACAATACGTGAAGGTATGACCCTACGATTCTAACGTCAAAGAATTTTGAAATGCAAGATCTGTAAGTGGCTGAGGAAGCAGTTGGAAAGATCGAACAAGGCTGAAAAGTATTGCTTGGCTTTGACCTATCTCCAATAGGATGTTAAAAAAACCTATCAATGCAAAAAAAATGCAGGTGGCGACTGTAGCTGAGGAGTGGCGACTCCCTTGCTAGCTTCTTCGCACAATAGTCATCATATTTGTCCATGCTGACCCATGCTGAATACATGTGGTCATGCTGGTTGTAATGTTACGCCACTGATGTTACACCAGAATTGCAAAGGTGTCAGAGCTCCACAGACTAGCTGTTCAGCGGCACTGTGCTGTTTTACACGCAGTTTGTTATGGTAGAGTTATCTGTTAAATAACAAAAGGACCTTTGTTCTTTCTCATTAATCCTACTGTCTGTCATACCACATGACAATGGAGACAAAAGTTGTATCAACCCTGTGTAAGCTGGAGGAAAGAAAAAAATCCTGCCTGATGATAAATCGTGCTGAAATAAAAATCAGAGTAAAATCTCCACGCTTGTATTATGTTTAATTTTCTCCATTAAAACTTCCCTGTGGTTTGGGCTGGACTGGCCACTGAAACAAACAACAGATGATCTCTGACCTCTCTCCTTACAGAGAAAGGAAACCACGTCCCTTCACAGAGAGGAGGAAGAGAGAGAAGGAGACTTACAAGTTTAAAAGAAAACCAAACTACTTTAATGAAAACATTAATAAAATAATAAAAATAAAACAAATACATGCAATATTTACAAAACTGTATTGAGCTCCCAGGATGATGACCACATCACCGTCAGATGCTGGGAAATTCCCAGACTGGATTCTGCAATGGCAACCGGATTCCAGATCTGGATTCAGGAATGCACGGATTGGGATCAAAGGCAGACAAACAGACAGAGTCCTCATGGCACACTGACCATTGAAGAAAAAGGGCTGACATCCCACATCTATTGGGATCTGGCATGGCCCGTCTTGCCACTAAATTCCCCAAAAAATGGATCTCTTGTACAGGTCCCTTGATCTTACCTCTTTTTATAGCAAAACCTGCTTTCAGAAGAATTTTGGTTATTTTCTTACCTTTAATGAAAACTTCTGCTGTGTTACCCCACACAATGATGTTATCAATGTGTTGCAGGTGTTCTGGAGCTCCACCCTGTTCCAGTGCAGTCTGGATCAGTCTATAGCAAATAGTCGTGCTGTGTTTCCACCCCCGGGGCAGTCAATTCCAGGTGTACTGGACGCCTCTCCAAGTGAAAGCAAACTGTGGCCTGCACTCTGCTGCTAAAGGAACAGAGAAAAACACATTACTGTCTATACTATAGACTAGGAAGTCTATGCCAAGGATGCCTGGAGCATCTGGGCCAGTCACAATGGGGTACATTGTTCCCAGTTACGCCCATTTTGGCCTCCAGTACAGTCAGTTCTTGGGACCCGCCTGTCACTCCAGAAATAGTGGTGGATTCTGCTCCTTTATGGTTCTGCCCAGAAACATCTTCAGGATCATCTAGTAGAAAACAGTAGCCCTATTCCAAATCCTGTTCAGGTAGTAGGAGTCCTTTCTGCCAGTTAAAAAGGGAGTGAACTGAGCCCAGAGATGTATGAGGTCTTACACTTGGGTATGAGATAAAATACTTCCTTTTCTTAGGGCTGGGAAAGTGGAAGAAAAAAGGAGAACCTTGTTTTCTTTCTTTCTTTTTTGTTGCACCCAGAAATGATGGGATGGAAAAAGTTGACAGTCATGAAGCTTGTGTGAACCCAGTATCTTAGCTGTGAGAATTAAATTTTTTTTACAGAATGTCCTTGGTGAGAAAAATAGAATAAAGAAGAAAATATTTCCACATTCTACTGAGATGGAAGCGTCCAAACAGATAATTTAGTGTTTAGCACATATGAAAGGTTGAGAAGAGTTCAACATGGAGCACTTTTTGTGTAGAGTCACTACATATATATTGTTGTGCGTAGATGCATTCTTAATATAAACACTTTTCCCTACCCAAGAATTAACAACACTAGTCAACTCTACCTACAAAGGCAAATATAGGAGTTTTTAATGCATAATCTAATATATTCTTTAGTGCCCTTTACTGTAGAAAAGCTTGATCTACCAGTGAAGACACAGGTGTGGCTTTGGGATAATATGACTATGAATTCTGCAAAATGCCTATTCCTCTATAACTTGTTGTCTTGTAGCAGTTTTAATTGCCTTTATTGTGATAAATGTCTTGATCTGGAATTATTTTGTTTTTGTGGAGACAAGACATCTTAATTAAGATTTCTTCACTACAGTCGCATGGAGAATTTAAGAAAAAACGTATTTATTTCATGTCTTTTAATTATTTGAGTATTTGTCCTATGTTTTACATTTACCTGTATGCATTATTGTGAGCACTAACACTATCATTAAATACCTGCACAATGTACATGTTAGCAAATACAAAACCAAACACCCAGTGGTTTTCCAGGCTTCTCCAAACTGTCATCAGAAACTAGGATGGGGAAAGATGGCCTTTCCACATAGTTGAAAACTATGGCAAGCCAAGTGGGAATGAATTGCAAAGCAACCTAAACCACCTTTTCAGCATGATTCCTCAATGGCCGTTGGATCAGGACACTGTCTCTGTTTAAGTGTCCACTTCCTGTAGCTCTTTACTTGCACCATTACTCTACAAAGAGATTATACCAAACCTCTTCTAGATCCTGCCCATCTCAAATGTCTAACTCCTGTCTAACTCCTGTCCCAAATATATGGCAGACACAGCACAGCTGTTATTTCCAAAGTTGTCTGTAAATCCGTGTCTTTCTGACTTGCTGTTGTTGACAATCTTCTTCTACCTACTTTCATTCAGTTCAGTCATCTTCTTTTCTCCATCTTTTTCTCTTGAGCCTTATTCTGGTTCCAGATTGGATGGAGTTATTTTTCTTTTTAGTTGTTGCTGTGTTTTAAGATTTGGTATGAAAGGAATGTCAATAATGCATGTTGTTTTAGTTGTTGCCGAGTGACTTTTATACTAGCCAAGGGCTTTTTTCAGCTTCCCATAGAAGATGAGGAGGAGCATAGACAGAACAATAGAATGGCCAATGGAACATTCCATACCATAGATGTCATGCTCAGTATATAAATGGGGGTTGGCTGGGGGAGCAAATCCACCATCTTGGGTCAGGTGTGGCAGCCAAGTCACTGAGCGGTGGGGGTGACTTGTGTCTTGTATATCCTTTTACGATTATTATTATTATTGTAACTGTTATTTTCCTTTTCCGTTATTGTTCTGTCAAACTGCCTTTATCTCAGCCCACAAGGGTTTTTTCCCCTTTCCCCTCCTTTCCTCCCTCTTCTCACTGCCCTTCTGGGGGGAGCAGGCGGGGTGAGCAAGTGGCTGCGTAGTCCTAATTGCTGGCTGGAGTTAAACCACAACAGGCCCTTAAAGTAACTTCTTTCTCATACTGCTTCATCGTAAGGAACCATTTCTCTTCTAATTGCCGTATGATATGATTTTGTCTTCTTCACCAACAAAATTATATCTAATGTGCAATAACTTCACCTTTTCACTCTTGATTAATTGTTCTCTACTCATCAATTCTCTGTGGTTAAGCTATATCCAGGTTTTTAAAATAGTATCATTCTCACCTAATTCGTACTATAAGCAAGTTCGGTAATAACATCGAGCTACATAAAAACACAAAGAATTTTCTTTCTACTCATGATGCAGGTCCTTAAATCCCTAATGTTTCTGAGTCATCCAAATATTTTCAACAGTACCAGGACAGCTAATTTCAGTGTAATGCAGACACTTGGATTCAAACACTTGTTATTACTGCTTTAACCCCGAAGTCAGTGCTGTTTAGATCCAGACACCAACTCCTCCTCATCAAAAATTTAAACTATGCCTCAAGCGGGACCTGAAACACAGGGCACAGAGGGTCAGTGAAGCAGAAAGTATTGTACACTGAACTGCTGTGCTGGCTCCAAGGAAAAGAAAGGTTTGGAAATGTGGCAAAATTCATTAATTTCCACTTAAAATATTTAGTATTCACTCTGGAGGTGTAAGATTGACTGGGGAGAAATACTTTCCCCGAAGTTCATCCTGCACAGGCTGAGATTTATTTTGATAGTTTCATCCTTCTGAAGCCTTAGTGCTAAAATTACCTACGGAGAAGAAATACAGAGAAAAAAACACCCCAACACATCGCCATTCCTGATCCATCACATACTCTTGGGCTTTAAGTGCTGTTTTCTCTTGTGGAAGTCAGCTATAAGCTCTCTCAAATGAGAACATGATTTCTTGTACTATTTATCTTTTGTACAGTAGCATCCTTTCAGGAGAAAATTGATATAACTGTTAATAATAGCTCATGTAAAACTGTTGTGACTGTTTCCTTCCTCTTCAGGTTTCTACCTCCTTATTGAAGAAATTGCATAGTTTATTTAAAGAAAACCAAGCTTGCAGTGTGTGGCAACTACATATTCATTACATCACAGAAATTGTGTATTGGTTAGAAAAAAAAGAATTGTTAGTTACCTTGGGAAGTATAATAATACATATTTAACCTCTGTCTTTCTGTGTGAAGCAGGTAACCCC